>CM041730.1:13085035-14285035 GCA_023373845.1 Nibea coibor
GATTGCTTGGGTCAATTAATACAATTGAAACTATTGATAATTTATATATTTTATATATATTACACATGCACATTTCAGTTGAGATAAACTAAAGTGTTAATGGCGAGCAGAGTAGAAGGTCACAATATGAAAAGTTGAGGATACATTGTGTCAGTGTGAGAAGGCTAGATCTTAATGAAGTGTATAAAAGTGATGTAAGATGTACTTGATATATCAGTCTATGCTGTATCTCTTTTTTAAAGCTCACAAAAGAAAATGCTGACATAGGAAAAAATGTCCTGAATATTCCCCAAAGTGTCCAAAATGAAAACCCTTGGTTGATGCCCTGCCAGAAAAAGGCTCAGTGAAGTTATCTACTTAAAATTAATTGTCAAAGAGAGAGCTAATATGGTGCTAATGCTAACTCACTATGTGTACTCAGCATATTCTGGAGCTCTGAAGTGCACTGAGGACAATAAACTTTAGCAGATAAGTAGTGCATGGGAACTCTTAAAGCTGAAGGGTTCATTAGGATACAAGTTTAACTCAATTTCGTGTGAGCTGAAACATTCACATAGAGGAGCACTGTGTAAGCATAACAGAGATTCAACTGCTGATATAACCGTAATAATGAAAATAGAAACTGACTATTCTCCTGATCTTTTTTTGCTTCTCCCCCTCTAGGCTGCTTGCCTTGTATTCATCCCTGACTCCATCTCTCTGGGGTCCAGACTGTATCTCATATCCCACACAGGTCCAGCAGTGTCCTGCCTCTACTCCTCCTCAACATCTGTTCCCCGTCCCTGCCTTGTGCCAGGGGCAGCTACCCGCCAAGATACCCATACCACCAGCTCTGTCTCTGCCTGCCAAGCATCAAAGGGGACAGCTGTCGGACGGATCTGCATGCCAGCCAGCATTGCTGCTGCATGAATGAGAAATAGTCTGATGAAGGGAAAAAAATAATACATCCAGCATCACCAGTACCGTCCCATCCAGAAAAAATTAGTTGGTTGGTTGGTTGGTGGACAGATGAGACCACATGGCCAAACCCTGGAGGAATCGCCTTAGTCTGTTTTTACCCACAGCAAAGAGAATTAGTAGATCACAGATGGTGAAGCTCAGAGGAGAATATGGATAAGAGACAAGGAAATTAAACAGATTAGATATTGTCTGTTATCCTGTAAGAGGCTCATAAACACAGGACAAGGAACAAAAAATAAACTGTGCTGCAGTTTACTCTGCAATGAAGACCAGAGTACTAACAAGACCTATACTGAAAAGGAGGCACCAATGATAACAGAGAATCAAGGGATTTAATATATTCACGGTATAAGATATTTTGTAATATTCCTGAGGGCTCCAAATTTTCTAGCTGTGACCCTTACAGGCACCGATAATCTGACTAGCCAACTGCTAACCAACAGTTGGTCTTGTCCTGAAAACTCTGCATTGTTTGAAGGTGAGAGCAGAAAGTCAAGAGAAGGGAGCTCCTATCTTGCCAAACGGATGGGTTTAACCCAAATTAAATTAGCAGAGCAGTTTCAGACACTTCAATGTGCATATCTCGTCTTGTCAAATCTTCTGGCTGACTGAGCAAACGTGGGCTGTACACAGCATTGTGTTGTTGATGTGTGTAAGATATTCAGCTGTCAGTAAGTCAGTCTACTGAAATTAATGTTTCCCACAAAGCAATAATAGTTCAATTATTGACATTGCAAACGTCATCAACAAATGTGAAATGTAATAAATTGGCTTATTTTGTATTTTACAATAAAGCTGAATGTAAAACATGAATAAAATAATACAACATGTTTGTAAGCAGCCTCCCCAAAACTCTGTGGAGCTGTACTCAGCCACAGCTGCAGCAGTGTGACAGTTTGCTGATGTCGATAAAATATTTACCATGTTGAGCATGTTATTTTTTTCCCAGAATTTTAGACAGTTGACATTTCCTCATTGGGACTAAGTACAAAACGGAGTCTGCTGGGAATGGGAATTTTTTCCAAGTATTTTGTCATAAGCCAAACTGGGTAGAAGAAAAGTCAGGAGATCACCAAAACTTCCGGGAATTGTGAAGTTGCTGTTGCTGCTTCAAATTGCTGTGAAGCCAATTCAATGCGGAAGTGCCAAAAACTAACATCTGGCTGGAGCGGCCACTTGAGGCCGGCTACAGAACATTTCAAACTCCATGAGCCCCAATGTTAAAATGTCCAACTTCACAGCAGAAAACAAACATGTTTACAGCCTGGTGCAAAAACACTTTGGGTCTCTATGGCTAATTTCACCATCCACCACATTTATAAAACTTAACTAGTTAACTTTTTAAGTTATTGGGTGAAAAAGAAATAACACTGTCTTTATATTTAAACACATTTAATCCATCTTGACAGGTGTGCTTCCATCAAACTGTTAAATTAATTGCAAACTCCAAAGTGGTGCAGGATCCTCCCCAAACTGATGTTTCCAAGTAGAAGAATGAAGCTTCAAACTTTTGACCCAACATGGATGGCGATAAGTCTGATGCTCAGTATAATGAACAATCCGTGACAACTTGACAGCTCCATCTGCTGAGGATTATGGGATGCAATTAAAGCTCAGTTAAATGAAGATTATTTAGTCAACCTTTCGATTTAGTTTACAGCATACTGTGGCCTCAAGACAAACTTTAATTTTTAATTTTTTTTTTTAACTCAAAAAGTTTTCTCGTCATTTTTTTATCCTTTCGACAGTTTTGTTTGTTGGTGTGCAATAAGCACCGCAGCTGCAGGAGGCTGTCACGACAGTGAGTCTTTAGTCTTGGTCTGATTAAGATCGACGACATGGTTTGCAGGATGCTGTTGATTCAACTTCACCGAATCTTTCATGTCAGCAAACGTCTGTCACCGCCTGCCAGCTCCGGGGCTGTGCTGTTCTGTAACCCAGCCTGACCTTTGCCCTTCATTTTCAGGACCAGAGAGTTTCACTTAAATCATGTAAATAATATAATTATTAAAACATCCAGCAAATGAGTTGCAGAAAACTTTGCTCAGTCTAGCAAGCACACTCCACCTCACTGGAGCTTGACAGTCTAATGCGCTGAGTCACAGAAAGCTGCATCTGAGCAGGATTAAAATATTATGGAAAGATTGCTGATAACTCAAGCAATCTTGTTTTGACTAACTTTCATTTGAGCACATGAGATTGTTACAGTAATTAAAACCAAATCCGCTTTCACATTTAGCATAATTGTCGCATCAATATTAATAACAATGCCAGTGTGCTGATTTTTTTTATAACAAGATCCAGTAAAGGAACAAATCCCACCTCTCCCTTGTGGATGCTGGTTTGTTACTTACAAACTTTGTTGCCTTTACAAACAAGCTCATTGCTGCAGCGCATTACAGAAATGGGAGTGGTGGACTAATTAAAGCACCTCAGGGAGCCCAGAGGATGTGAGCACGCGGTCTATAAGGAGGCAGAATATCTACAGTAGCCCCAGATCCAATTAGGGTGCACTACCACTTGGCTACTGTTGCATTATTGAAGCGTGTTATGGAACGCATGGACCATAGAAGATAGGGTGTGCTATTAAGACTGAACTGATCCAGAAAGAAAAAGTCACAACTTTCTCTCCAGTTTGGACAGAAAACAACAAAAAAGATGATGAGCGGTGACAATGATCGCTCAGGTGATGTCAAGTGGACACAGTTATAGGACTGTGACTTGACTGTTAGGTTAGGAAGAAGAAGTCAAAGGGAGGAGACGTGCTATCTGAGTTTGGCGTGGTCCAATAACTGCAGAATTAAGAATTTCCTGTTGGGATGCTGATTGACTGATTAAATGATCTTAAGTGACTCGTGCCATCAGGTTTGATTTAAAACCAGCAACAAGCAACAGCAGGGCCAAGCATGGTCAAGTTAAATATCTTTAACTCAACATCACGTAATCTTTAAGAGTAATCAGAGCGTGCCAACCACAAGCGAGCTGAAATCTAAGTGGGGGAAAAATGGATTTGAAGGACTGGAGCAAAAGGCGAAGAGGCTAATTACCTTTCATCATTCATTTGTAGTTCTCAGCTGCAGCTCAGCATGCTCACTGCAAACATGTGATAATGATACAAGCTCTCACTGCGTGATCAATTCCTTTGATAAATAAAAATGCCAGTGCTGGCTGGATGACACTGATGAGCTGGCAGTAACGAGGCTCGTATTCCTCAAAACTGGCGAGTGTGTACGATGCTTTTAAACGCGGGTCAGGTGCTGCATATGAAAACACTTTAAGCGGCGGGATGAATTTTTGATGAGTGTTGATGAAATTCTGCGACGTGATTTATCTACAGTATGTCACCCTCGAATATTTACAGCCTCAAACGGCCGCTGATGTGCGGCGCTCGCAGTAGAAATGATGACAGCAGAGTGGATGCGTACTTGTTATAAAAATTTTATTTAGAATAAAACAACGTAGCCATATTACACGTAGTGTGGTCAGTCTATTTTACATACCTCAGGAGAAGCGACACAGTTCTGCCATGGTACGGTTCATCATGATTGGAATCATTAAAATCATCACCAACATCATCATTAGTCTACAGTCAGAGGAGGTTATAGTAGTGTTGTTCAGTCTCACAAGTTTTACAGGATAGCATATAGCACATCAACACAACGCAGTGAGGGACCAGTGCTAGAAGGCCAGTGGAAAAACCAACAACAGATAAAGTAATACTCGTCCTAACGGGCGGCTAGCTTCAGCAGGCCACAGACCCATTGTGGTACAGTAATAGTAACTTCTTCTTCTTCTTTTTTTTTTTTTTACTTGGTATCTCCTCGTTGCAGTGTACACCAATACAGTAAGCTAAAGCTTAGAATGCTAAACCAGGCTGTTCTTGTTCTGTAAATGATCACAACTGTTTCAAACAAGTTTTACAAACCACGAAAAACAAAACTGTGTCTATGAGTCTGAGGTAGCAAGGCAATCATGGCTTTCCTCTGATTTCTGAACATATATCTTTTTTCTTTTTTAAAAAAAAAAGCTATTCTACATAATGATGGCGGGCGTCTCGCGAACCCGAATTCAGAACAACTTTAGATTTAAATCTTTATTTTTCCAAAACTTCTCACTTTATACACAATCCCACTTTGTCTCACCAACTCTTTGTTTTTCTCTGTCTTCCACACGTGGAATGACAAAACTGTATAGGCACAGAAGGGGTAGAGTTTACATTGACAAACCGCGGTCGACGCGTAATGCGCCGGCATATCGATGCTTTAAAGGAGAACTTGACATCGAGCATGCTACGAGATAGATCTTCAAAACAAAAGAGATGCTTGGAGAGGTGACGGACTGCATCTTCAAAAATGATCCGTTCAGCCACAGGAACTGTGCATGCTCCCAAACATCAAACGGAAACTTGTAGCTACTTCCATTGACAAATAATTGCGACTGGGGGCTGGAGGGTACAGAGCAGTGGAATGACAAAAACAATGTAACAGTTTGATTCCCAGTGAAGGCTAAACTTAACAAGAACAAAACACAGATCTCAAACCTCCCTCTGAATAACACAAAAAAAGCATATTTTACTATACAAAGCCCCGTGTCCATATACTCATCTGCATATCTAAACAAATCACTGACAAATGATGAACCAAGTTCAGGTACAATCTACAGTTCATAAAATATACAGTTTGCATAGTACAAGACAAGGTGGTAAAAGTAGTTAAGTTGTCTGGTCCTGTGCGTCTTTGGGATTTTGGGTCGGGGAGATTGTTTGTTGTTTGCTCGGGAATGGTCCTGTCTCTTCGCTCGCCTGCACTTACTGTGCACGCGCGCGCACAAACGCGAGACACCCCCCCCCTCTGTGTGGCGACTTTCCTCACATCACCTGTAAAACAGAGAAGACAAACATGAAATCATCACGGCGGATCGAACGACAAAGATGACACCCTTTAAAACGCCGCGGTGCGTGTCGGGGGTTCGAGTTGTACTGAGAAGTCAGTAGTAGTCTTTTTTTTTAAAACCGTCAGTGCCGCAGGTAAACAAGCCTCATTCCTCTTCATCAGGGCATCACTGTGTGAAACTATCAGAGGTTCGAGCAAAGTAATCGGATTTGAAAGCTGGTAAATGGACTGCGGTCCCTTAAGCCAGTTACAGTCCATTAGGAGCTTCTTGGCGTGGAGGGAAGGGAGGAGGCGGGCGTGGATCACGAAGCCGAAAGATTTTACAAGACGTAGCCTTCGTCTTCTCGAAACCTATTGGGCCATGTGTGAGAACGGAAAGCTTATGAAACGGTGTCTGCAATGGACAATGGAAAAAAAAAAAGGTAAACGTGAAGGGATGACGATGAGAGTGTGGCTCCCTTAATGTGTACTGAACAATGTATGCGTTATCACATCAGAGAAAGTCACGGCGAGGTGTAAACCGCTTACAGCCATGCCACGTCGCCAAGCCGTGAGTGAGTGTGCGTCTGTTTTGTAACAGCCACCAAAAATGGATTCACAGCAAATAAGCAGTTTAGCCGCTGTGTGAAGGTATTAGCTCTGCGTGAAGAGACTGGCCAAGACAATGGGAGAATGGGGAAAATGCAATGAGTGGAAAAGCACCGGAGCGGGGTAAAAAAAAAAAAATTACAGTGGCATGAGGTCAGTGGTAAAAACTTTCACAACACCTCTGTCCCAAAATGCACCTTGGCCTCATACCAGGGGAATGAGATGAGCAGCTAATGGTGCTCCCCAGACATCCATTAGCTTGTCTCTTTCTTACAGCCCACCAAATGTGGAGGGCTGCGGCAGGTGAGGGCTACATGGAGGGGACTATTTTTGCGGCAGCAGCTGTAATTACCTCTGTTGCTCTGCTCAGACGTCTCTCACCTTACTAAAACAGTGACCCGGAAACACACACACACACACACACACACGGTAAAGCAGAAAGGAAGAAAAACAGGAGCTTGGAAACAAGCTGCAAAATACACAAGACTATAGATTTATAAGAAGTGTACCCCAAAGAGTGTGGAAGAACTCGGGCTTACCTGTGGCCTTGAGGAGAGGCTTGAGGCTGTGGGAGACAAAGCAAAGAGAGCTGTTGATGAACTGTTCCATCTCTGTTTTTATAAGTCTACGCTAAATTATCAGCCTCTGGGTCCCTCCCACATATTCAAGCAAACACTCAGCTCCGTGCTTTTCAGTGCCGGTGCCTCGGAGCGATGCAGTAACCAAATGCTAATAATGCTGAATGGCCTGCCAGATTAGAATGGATTTTTAACTTAAGCCCTCATACGAGTTTTGACTCTTAAAATTGGAATGTAATTTAAAGTCAGTGAGCTCTAACTCGCTATTCAAACATTTTTATTTATTTTGCTATTTGATGAATATCCCCAGAGGTGGAAATTCTGCTGTAAAGAGTAATGACGGTCTAACATTTTTCCTGATCATATCAAATACCAAATTTATATGATAATTTAAAAAAAAACCCAAGGTTGTTTTTTAAAATCGGTGAGTGTGAGAGAGCATTTAATCTGAATCAAAAGCACAAAGTCACAATGCTACAAAAACTGTGATTACACTCGAAAAAGCAAACTCTGCATCCCCTTGAAACACAATACGCCGCTTGAATTCATACAGACGAGTGTTCGGCCGCTCCGGCCGCCATCATTCATTCTCGACACCCACGCCGCTCACACACCTGCACGCGCGCACAAACAATGACACTGATGGCACGAGGTGAAACAGACAGAGGACAGATGCAGAGCAGGAGGTGGTGAAAGAGGACGGAGAAGACAGGAGGATCAACAAAAGCAGTCGGAGGAAGTGAAGGAGACAATTAGAAGGCGGCTCGGTGAGTCTGTTTGAAATTGTAGATTGTATCGACCGTGCCGTCTCCCCTGCCTCAATCTTCTGTTTCTGTTTCATTTATTGCTGCTATGTGATGCAGCTTCAGCACTGTGAATATAGAGTCATGGATATAAAAAGTACTAACGTGGACAAAGAAAATGAACTGCTCTCTGAACTGAATTTAAAACAAGAATAATCATAGGATCCCGCAGCTCTTACAAAACTGTACACAAACTGTACTGGCACAGAAGGGATAAAGTTTACATGTAAATCATCATGGGAACATCTGTGGAATGAACTATGCGGATAAGAACAGACATTTTGTTACCTCAGTCATGTTTTTAACAAACATGACAAACATTCTCTACTTCCAGGATGTTAACTTTTATGTTTCGCTGCTTTTCTTTGTCATTTATGGGAGCAGACTGAATAAATTTGGGCTCTGGAAAGAAATAATTAGAAGGTGACACAGTGAATTTTAGGAAATTATGATGATGCAGAGAAACTAGATCATTCCTCGCATTGTCGTACAAGGAGAGAACAAAACACGCCCGATTCGAACATCTGGTACGCTACACATGAATTGTCATTGCAAGGGATGAAATAGGAAGACAGTGATTTGAGCGATTTTTTTCTGGTGACCAGCGTCCTTGTGTCAAAGCACAAATCTGCCTTCAGAGACTGGGAAGACGCAGTGGGACAGGATGAGGAGGAGGACGAGGAGGAGGAGGAGGAGAAGTGGGAAACTTACGACTGCATGCAGGGAAGGAGTTGTTAATCTGCTCCATTACATCTGCCAGGTCAGAGCTGCTGTTGTGGGAGTCCAGCAGCTCATCTGAACAAACACACACACAAACACACACACACACGCAAGTTGAATTTCTGTTACTACGCATGCACACACTGATCTGGCACCATACCACAGTGGGCAACAAGTTTCCATTAACAGGGAAACCGGCGAGATCCTTTTCTGTGTGTGAACTTCAAACTTTCAGTGTTCATCTGCTTAAGTGCTGCTAGAAAACGTGTTTGTTCTATAGTCATCTCATTCCAAGGACCAGTCTTTATTTGTGAAGATCAGTGGTAGTCTGAGGGTTCGTATCTGATTATACGAGTTGTTTTGAGCTTGAGTGTCTCACCTGAGTTTTCAGTAAGTGGCACTCGATCTTGCACAGTGGGAGAGGACACTCCGTTTACCCTTGAGTCCACCTCCGGCTGAGAGGGAGACAGAAAGACAGACAGACAGGAAGAGAGAGAGAGAGAGACAAGAAAGGAGAGAAAAAAAAAGAAAGAAAACTCCATTATTATAACAATTATTCCGCCTGGCATCCGCTTGACAAGTTCAAAATTAGCTGTGCTTCACAGTGGCAGGCAGAGACAAGGGGATACCAGAGGGCGGCACAGCGAGGCTGTTGTTATGTGCGCAGAAACATTTCTCATGAACGTCTCTGCCAATGTTACGACTCGAGTTTAACACGCTACACTATCAATCACCTTCAAACACACCAAAGATAATCGCATAGTTTAATCTTTAGTGTTCTTACTAATTGTCACACAGTCATTTTAATGAGAGCACCCATAGAAATTCACACACGGCCACTGGAATTAAAGCGATAAAGTGCTAAAACTTTTGACAGTCCATAATAATACACAACCCATGCTGTGTCCACATTTAAAGTAACGATATGAAAGTTTCTTCGCGGGGGCAGACGGTGTGTATTTGTCTTGCCTTCCTGTCCACAGGTGTCTGCTCTAACGCTTATATCTGAGGTGATGTGAGTGACATTAATGCAGCAGCCAGAGGAGCCGAAGTAGCAGACGGCGAATGTAGATAATCTAGCAATGTCTCTATTCACTCTGTTTTTGACAGCGGCTTGTCCGTAACAGATTGCCTATTCTTATTTCGGGTCATACAGCTATGCGCTGTGGCCTGGCCTCCGGAAAACCTGCTGGGCTCCAAGATGTCCCCTGAAATACACAGATAATGATAATAATAATGATGTGATTTTTTTTCTTTTATTTTCAAATAAATACAAGTAAATACCACAGGTATTCGAGTCGCAGGCTGAGAAGAGAAGTCTGATAGAAACAAGCGCTCTGTCAAAGCAACAAAAAGAGAAGATAATGACAGTAACAACCACAGTTACTCCAAAAAAACAAACACAACAGTATCTGAATCGATTTTGTAACTCAAAAGTTGTGGACAGTTGATGATTTGGTTAAAACGTGCTGTGATGCACAGGAGGGGACACATTCCCTTCAGCTTTGCAACTGCAAGAAATCAAATAAACGTTGCCTCTCTTGTCACCCCCTCTTCTTCTTCTTCTTCTCCTGGAGCCCCCGGCGTCAGTAAAGACTCGCATGTTGGAACCGTCTCTGGAGCACAGCCAGTGTCTCGAGGCTCGTCTTAGAATAGCTGGGGTCAGGGCTTTGGTCAGCCTTCAGGAGTGTGAATTTAATGTGCTGGCTGGGTTTATTATTCTGTGGCTTGGCAGTAACGCTCGTGGTTGATGGAGAGACATGTTGACGTATTATCAGGACTCCGGGGACTTAAATGTCAGAGAACAGAAGTCCTTATCGAGCGTGGGGATGTTTGTGTACGAGCAGGTAGTCATGCGTGTCATCACGTTTGTATTTTTAGTCTTTCAGAATCAGGTCACTTTATGAATACAATAAATACACAGGAGGTACTGATATCAGCATGAGATTTTCTGCATCATGTCAACGCACACAGCGCTAAGGGAGATTCGACTGTTTACCACACACGACTTCAAAGTTAGAAAGAATTATGCTCAACTACGAGTTATGAATCCATTTCAGTTTAATACCGATGTCGCTACATGACCTGCATAAACAAATAAGAAGCCATTTCTATACAGTTATTCTTAATGCCTCCTGTCAGGTCGGATCCGGTTGGTTTCACTTTGAAATCGATGAACGAGGCAGTGGAAACACATTTTGTCTACAGGGTCATCAGGGGCTTTAAAGATTTCCATTTGAATATATTCATTTCTCTGCACAAAAAAGTGGTACGGATACATATATGGATACACCAATTTTGATTTCCAAGTGGGTAAAGTCACGATCCGCCCTACTCTGCCTGTGATTGGTGTGTACTCTTTGCCGTCTTTGGAATATTAGAGTAATAAAGTCATTATCAGATTAAGAATGTATACAGAAAACCCGTGATATATAAGTTATGATAAGTTATAAGTAATTAAATGAACTGAACCACTAAAATGGTGAGAAATCTCTAATACGGTGAACCCTTTTTCTATCAAAATGTTAATCTTCATCCATGAAAAAGCTGCGGAGTCACGTCAGCTTTCTTCCCGAGGCCGCATTTGTTGTGAGTTATTACGGCGCTTCCAGCTCCACGGCTTCCTGAGAACCAATACCTGCCCTCGTGTTTGCTCGGCCTGATTTGTCGGGATTGCTGTTTGTTTGGCTTGAGGGTTGTGCATTTCTCACTTGGCACAAACAATTCAACCACAGTGAGCAATTAGGCCGTGCATAAACAAATCTAGAAGTTATTGATAGAGGGACTGGAGATGAATGCCGGACTCCTGGACGGAATGGTAATGATGTGATTAGGATCTAATCTGAGCAGATGATGAGCAGGTTTTGTTATTCTCGGGCACAGCAAAAGAACGCTGACAGGGTCGGCGTGCTTAAACACAGACGTGTGAAAGGTAAGGGCACAAGCACATACTGTATTTATGTTGATTTATATGAACCACCTTAATTTATTGAAAGCATTCTATATGAGCGTTGCACTTTCTTTTTTTTTATTTTATGAGTTGCACTGAAACAGCCCTGCCAGCTGGTGTGCGTGAGTGAGTCTGTGAACTGTGATTACTGCCCTGCTGCTCTCCCACAACAAGCCTAATGAACTAAAAGAAAAGACAACTTATGAAAGAAATAAACTCTGGATCGCAGTTGGGTGCGCTCAGAAGAGACTTGATGGCTGCGAAAGTCGTCGCCCCTCCGGAGGAAACGGATTCATTTCATTCAAGTTTGAATAACCGCGTCACAAAAATCACCCGACAAAGACATATTAGGTTGTCATTCAGCAGCAGTCATCAACCCCCTGCTTGCTGCATATGTTTGCTTTATTACTGTATATTGGGAAAAATGTTCTCTCCTGTTACTTTTGAAACTCACATAACTCTTTTCTAAAGCTGGAAAATGCTTTTAATTTGCATTTATATCACATATTTCTGACATGAATCTATTTCAGGTATGAGGTCCCTTTCCATTAGTAGGTAACTTACAACATCTATGCCGCTGAGTGCCAAAACTGCAACCATTGTTTCTGCAAATAGCCTCTTCATAGAGACAGTCTGAATCGGTTTCAGACAGGTACACTTTGCAGTTGTCAGGAAAAAGTCCACAACAAGAAGAAAGTTTTCCGATTCCTTATTTTCTAAAGGGATGACTATCTATATTTTGGGGCTGTGTACTTCTCTGGCTTAGTCTAAATCTATAGCCTCTTAAGGTAAAGCAAGCCCAACAGATAAGTGCTATGTCACCTGGTGCAGCAGCTGTCGGAGGCGATGAAGTTGAGACTCTAGCTGTTTGTTGTGTTCCTCCAAGATGTGCATGCGGGCCTCCAGCCGGCCCTTGTGTTGTCGTAGCAGCTTGGCCTCAGCAAGAAGATCAGCCTCGTCTGGATGACCAAAAGATCCCTCCGACTCCCAGGGGCTTCCAGCAGGGGCCCCTCGCTGGCCGTGCTGCTCCTTTAGCTGCTCATACTCCCTCTGCAGGGTCCTGAGAAACAAGGGGAAGAAATGTATCCTTTTTTATTTAATGTACACAATATCATATAGAAATGTGTGTTTATGTGTGCACTATCTGCCTGTGTATGTATCTCGTTGAGGTGTAAGACCAGTAACCAGATGTAACCATTAATCTGAGTCTTTCTTATAATCACAGAGACTCTCAAACACACGTCATTTAAAAGCTCCTTCCTGAGCTCGCACAGTGGGGTGCCATAGAAAAATACCAGAGTCATGTTTACCTCTGCTTTCTCAGTGAAATCCTGTTTGTGTGGTGGATAGACAAACATAAAGGCACCCCTGCCAAATCTCTCGCCTCACTCCCTCCTCTCGCTTTCTCTGTGCAAAACCATAAGCTACCGTGCTTTAGTTAAGTTGGCATTTATGAGCCTGGCAGTAAAGCTCTCTCTCTCCCGCAGTGCCTGTGTGTGTGTGTGTGCGTGCGCGCATTAAGTGTTAAATCACTCCAGCCAAGCCTCTGGCTGTGCAAAAGCACATATACAACAATAGATCGTATAGTGACTTGGTCCCTAAGCCATGTCCATTTACTAATCAAACTGGGGAAGGACTTGGCGTGTGAGACAAACTCGGGGGTACGGGAAGTGTGCATGTTTATGTATTTGTGCTCTGGAGCGTGGAAGAAACTCTGAGTTAACATACACATCCAACATAACAAGAGCGACGAAGAACAGAGGAAGAAAAAGAGACATGATCGTCCATCTTGAGAGCAAACATAAGTGATGATTCTCCTAAATTTTGGGTATTAACTGGATCCTCTCAAGTCTTTAATGCACACTTCACACGCCTTACCTCTGCTCCTCCTCCAGACGAGCTATGATCCGCTCCAGCTCGCCTCGTTCCTCCCTCTCCACAGCCTGAAGGATCTGCGCAGGACTCTGGGGCTGACTGCAGGGGGAGCCCTCCCCTCCAAGCGTCTGACAGTACTGCAGGATCAGGGCATGCTCGTCGTCCCTGTGGGGGTTGGAGAGTGCAACGTCATGTGATGAGTGAAAAAGGGAGGCTTATTTCAGCAGTCAAATGATGTCAAATTGAAAAAAAAATGTTTCAGAAATGATTATGTTTGGAAATAACTTCAAATGGATGCTTGGAAATTATCACCCCATATTTGTTTGTCAACAGATTGAAGATTATAGCCAGAAAAAAATATCTGAGTTTTTACTTTTAGTTTAGTTCCAGCTATGGTTATCTCCTCTGCCAGCTCGCACACCAGGAAAAAAGCCAGCTTACTGTAAATACAAATAAAAACTGCAGCTTCCAGGCACCTAATCTAAACAAAGATTGTGGTAGCTGCCATGAAATATAAGACCTTTTGGCTATTGTAGGTCTGCTACACTTTAAGCTACAGCTCTGATAACTGGAATAAAGGCGGACTGTGAGCAGATGGAGAAAGCACAGAGGAGAATGAGCCTCACAGATTGATGGAAAAATATGGAGAGCGGGAAAGAGAAGTGGCTACTGGTGTCTGTTGTTGTATATCTATCTGTGTGTTTGTGTGACCCTCTCTTTATGTGCTATCTGAGTGATCTGAAATGCGGTGGTAGGTGTTGCCAAAGCCCAGCCGTCACCTACGTTCTGAAACACAACCCGAGCCTAAGACTAAAAACTGACAATGCAGGCACAAAAGAAAGAAAAAAGAAGGTAGTGCCTGTTATTTAAAAGTCCTTCCCATTGCTAAAGTGACTGTCCAGAGCCAGTTTGACAGCTTGAAATACACATTGGCTGACAAAGTTTAGCGGTGGGGTGGCTCCATGTGTGGCTCAATTTTGGGGCTTTTTCAGAGATTCAACCTGTCCAAATATCCAGCAGTGCTGGGCCTGTGTTCTGTGACATTTATATCCTGTGGCTGTCCAGGTATATTAAAAAGAAGACGAAGAACAAAATGTTTATTACAGACAAGTGTCCTTCTACTTCTTATAACGATATATATACTATGGATTTAAAGAAAGAAAGAAATACAAGCGTGCAGACAACCAGAGAGGTTGTAAGCGAACAATCTGGCCAGGGAGCGAGCAAACAAGAAAACTGTGCAGGCACAACTGTGGTAACTAAAGTCAGTTTGTAAACTGTGGAGAACATTTACAACAAAATGCATAAAATTTGCATTTAATTGATAGATTTCCATCCACTTAAAAAACAGCATTAACTATTTGACCACGGCTGCCTAAAGTGAGGCCTGTGAGACGATTCTAGCAAATACCAATTAAAATATTTAATAGATAATTATACTGTAAATCGCTGTTTATACCATGAGGTAAAAACGCTCTTTAAAAGGAACAGTGTGAAGGATTTAGAGGTATCCAGCTGTGTATTTGAAATTTTGAGCCAGTGTTTAGTTTGTCCATTCTGGGCTACTGTAGAAACACGGCGGACTTTGTAAATATAAAAGGCTCATTCTAAACTATTATATTAAACACGTAAACTTCAGGTGATTATTCACTCACGATAACATAGTTATAAATATTGTATTTCATTTCTGCCACTTCTGTAAAAAGCCCCCTGAATCTCACACACTGGACCTTTAAATATGTAGGATCCCTAATTATGAATTAATTTTTTAATAACCTGAGAACAGCGGCAGCGTGACACAGGCAGACAGTCAACTATTAAGGGAGCTTGGGATCCATTCTGCATCTAATCAATACAGTGCAGTAGGTGTTTCTTTTGGCCCGTGGCCCACCATTAAGTTTCTGTTTTTGCTCTCCAAGGGAAAAAGTTTGATCACCTCTGCATTCGATAAGTCAAAGGGCTGAACTAAAGGTGATTTAGTTTAGGTACAGTTTGTGCAACTTACTTTGCAACAGCAACAACCACTGGACAGAATACCGTACTGACCTCTTTGAACTTTAAGCCACAACTCTGTCAGTGATATCCGCGCAGGTACTCCTGGCACCTTTTAAAATGTGCGATGACTTGCTATTAAGTTGGTTCATACACTCTTATCAGGCCCAGACCATAACTGAGTGCATAATCCTTTGGCTATAATGAGCAAGTTAATCAAATACGCTTCGGAGAGCAAGCTGGCAAACTGAACATTCTCAGGTTTTACACAAGGTACCCTTGGATTTCACCACAGGAGACGACCCATGACAATTCAGCAAATATTCAGAATGTCATTATCGCCACATGCATACACGGACAGGAAGCTTTTTCTTTTCCTGAGATGACATGACATGAATTATACTGCTTCATGACCAAAAACCAGGCGAGCTGGTAGCTAATGAAAGGTAGTCAGAATGAGACTTTCACCTATTTTCACAGAAAACGAACAATATGCAGAAGCAGTCGTCTTCCATATACACCGAAGAGGAAAAGGTTTTAATCATTTATCAGTCTAAGCTCTTTGTGTGATTTAAAGCAAAAGTTTAGAGCGTTCTTTTCTTTAAGAATGGGATTTGTGTCAAGTTCAACCTTTTCATATATTCTACCAAAAAGGAGAGCCACCAATGATAAAAGAGTCACGATATAACTTTCTAAAATGGAAAGTTTTATACCCTTATAACTTTTCTAACTTTTCTGGTCTTACTGAAAAGTCTTCCAGAGCTTCCCACATATGCATGCACACATCTACGTAGTTATTTATCAATTTCACTCTGATGAGGAGACTAAAGCAATGTGGAAACTGCTAGTGAACACTGGCAGAGAAAGGAAGCCGACTTTCACACTGCCACTGCTGCAACATGCAGCAATATACCAAACACCCAGCACACGTTTCTCTTTGAAATATGGGTATCATGTCACAAGGGAGACAGGGAAGATGAAGAACGTCTGAGTTCTTGTAGACAAACCTGGAAACTGGTGACAGTTTTGTCTGCTGGGGTTTGGGGACAGGAGTCCGAATGACCAATTAGGCAGGTCCCTGGCAAGAGGACATTACGGCTGGCAGAGGGAGCCCAGAGGACAGCAGGAAGGGGATCATTACATGTGGAAATGGGGACCAAAAGGCTCAGAGCTGGCTCACAAACAACCTTCTTTGGAATATTGGGAGAAAAGAGGAGGAGCAGAGAAAGGACAGGAGGCTCAGGCAGTGTGGCGCTGGTTGGCGAGGACGATACAGAGAAGAAAGAGATAACAGAGGAGAAAATTTTGGGGGGTGTGAATGTAAATAACAGTCATGAATGCCAAGGCTATTAGCTGCAATGCACTGTGACAATGAGCGCAGTGCGTGGTGAGGGTGAGCGAGGACACAGCTGAGGGGACTTTTACAGTCTTTACGCAACAACAATAGTCCCCAGGCTTGATGCCTAGCTAACATATCACAAAGCGAGCAGCTCCTCTCGAGCTGAATAGTGCTATCTGCTGCCTAGATTGAACTCGGAGAGAAACAGCGAGTGACAAAGAGAAAGAAGGAAATCAGGGCTATGAGAGAGAAAATGAACAGAGAGGATGAAAAAGACGCAGAGGCTACAGTCTTCCACATCTGGGGAATGATCAGAGTGAAGTCTGTTTGTTTGGGATGCATGGCTTCAAAAAAAAAAAGCATTGTGTTGGTTCAGTGTGAAGGTTGGCAGGGCCCAAAGGTAAAACATGATTAGACTACAACTAAAAATGATGAAAGAACAAGAAGAGAAAGAGGGGAGGACAGGAAATGATGAAAGGAGTTTGAAAAAGAAAAGAGGCTAGAGAAATTAAAAGGAAGAGGGATGGGAATAAAGGGCAAAATATAAAAAGACGAGGGACAAGGGACAGCGCTGGGGCGAAGACTGGAAAGCGAGAGATAACCAAACAAAAAAGCCAGGCGTAAAGGGAAGCGGGGAGTTTCGTTCCTCTGTGACGTACCGATCGATGACTACGTCGTGCTTTGGCTGCAGGTCAGACAAAACAGGCGACGCCGACTTCCTAATTAAGGATTCCCTTGTAGATAAAAGCAGCGCAGCACAAAAATGAACACGAGCACCGAAGGCACATGTGCACACAAGCTCACACTTTATCTCGACGGGCTCTCTCGCACACGCATACATACTAATTATTGATATCACTGCACAGCTGGCAGCGGGTCCAAATCTGTGTTTGCCAGCTTTGAACGATCAGAAAACACAAGCCAAAAGCCAAACATGCATGTAATTGGCAAACGCAGTCATCCATGTTGCACTACACGTGTTTTCATATGCTCAAACACCGTGCCAAGAAGGCACCTTGTTCTAGTGTCAAGCATGGGGACGCTTTCTGTGAGTTTGTTTGTCCTCAAAAAACAACCAGATGGAGTGCTGTGATCGACAAAGAGGCTTGGATGAAACCAGCTGTATGTGAAAAAGAATAAATCTTTTTTTTTTTTTTTTTTAACCGCTGTGAACCAAAGGCATTAAAAATGAAGAGGGGGGAGAGTTCATTCGCGGCTGACCACACAATTTACAGCTTCTTCTTTTGAGAAGAGATACGGCTGAGTGGACCGTTCCACAAAGCACATTAGCGATATTTTTACAAAGTTACTTTCTCCTTAAAATTAGGCCTTGATGGACACATTGGCGTTAAGACGTCTACTGGCTGATTCTGGCCTTTGAGAAACAGCTCATACGGTTCTTCATTCAACTAACGTGCATGACATTTTATTGCAGCACAGTCATATTTAACTGAATGTTACAACACTTATGATGGGGAAAAAGTTTTTGTTTTAGGAAATTAAGCTGGCTGTGATGATGGCTGTATTCACAAGTGCCAATTTTTAATCACAAAAATCTCAACGTTATTTTGCTGTTAGTCAAAATTAAGAGCCGATATGTGGGGAATCCATTCAAATAAGTCAATTATCCTCCACAAAAAACAACAAGAATAATGTACTCTAGCAGGCAAATTGAGTGTAGTTCAGTCTTCTTCCTAATTAGCGGTATTGTTCAGACTGCAATAAATAAAACTTTATTTAGCGAGCGCTTGGTTATTTATTTTGCACAGAATAATAACCAAGTCTGGCTTTCTATTGCAAAAAATGTACATTTGATTTCTTGTAATGCACCCAGATGCTATATTGTGCCCCATGCTGATAGATATGAACCCGTTCTTGTGAACAATGTGTCCTGGAACAACACACTATTTCTAGCATCATTTGTGAGTGGCATTTAAATTTCCTCCCCTCGGAGGATTGTGCTCTTCACTGTTACTTTGTGATTGTTGTTTCATGGCAGAGCTGAGTGCAAATCTTACAGTGATGACATGGATGTTACAGTGAGTGAAAGCACAAGAACTATAATTATGTTCTAAATGTGTCTTGGTGAGTGTTTTTCCCCTCTGCTGTTAGACTCATTAGCCTTCGTCAAACCATCGTCTTCCTCGTGTCATTAGCGCCCGTGTCGGTGTTGTTTCGGCGCTGGCAAAGATAATGGCTAACTCTGTTAAATAAGCTGGAGCGCAAAGCACAAAAGAGTAAAGAGGAGTGGTAATAATGTGTTTGTTCCACATTACAGAAGCTTTGAGAGGAGAATAAATCCAACTCTGTTTCCAGCTTCTCACACTTTTTTGTCTTTCTATTCTTTCTCCTATTGATCAGCTGAAAGCACGGAGACCTTTGGAGAGTCGTCAATCGAACACCTTCAGTTTCTAAAACTGCGTCTCTTCGCTGGGAGCTCGAATGAAGGTGAAGTGTGGGAGCAGTGGACCACACGGTGCACGCGCATCATCAAGGGATGCAACCTACAGCAGCACGAATCTTGATGCTTCTCTTCATCTTCACTCAAGACTGTCAAAAGTGTCTTAACCCGTCTTCCCATGATCCTGTTCGCTGTAGTACTCCTTTTTGCTCTCCAGTTGTTGTCAGACCTTTCAACACTTCTTAAAACATACTTTTTTGTACTTGTTGAAATTGTTGAGAGAGAAAAATTCATTTCACACATGCATACACACATGCCGCTAATTCCCACATCTGCGATGGTAATCTATGATCTGGGAAATCTTGAAATCTACAAGTGTCTTATCGAAACAGGCGAACGGAACGAAAGGCAATTCCCTCTGAAGACAAGAACACGGTGACAAGTGTGTGCCCATGTTTGTGTGTGTTTTCACATTAGTGTGTCCATGTGCTCATCTGAGGGTGTTTGAACCTCGGCTCAGCGTTAAAGAACTCATTCCATCGATTAGGATCTCAGTTGGGAAAAGAGACAAATGCTTCCTTCAAGTCGAATGGCCAGCAGAAGACATACACATGCCTTCACAGACACATACTATCAGGAAATCTGGGGCTCCTCATCGGCCTCTGCCTCACACACACACACACACACACACACCTTTTTTGTGATTTTTTTTTTTTTCCAAGTTTCATGTTCTCGTCTCCTCTGATCCAAGATAACTGGTCATTATCAGAGATCTGAAACCAATCACTCTTACTTCTCATTGTTGGCAACCTAATCCCTTACAGTCCTGTCCTTCCAGCTGTATTCAACCACATCCCACTGTCCACCACCCGCCTTACTCCACATTTCTTCTGCTCTCTCAAAAATCTTTCTCGGCTCTCACACACTCTCACTTGTTTTCAGGAATGTAGGAAGCCACCTTGTTATTTCTTTGGCTGGTTTTCGTGCACTGAAAGCAGGCAAGGCAAGTTTTTTGGGCCACCCGTGACAGGTAAACAGGAATACATCTCAGAGTTATAATGAAATCAAATATCAACAAACATGAGGCACATTTTTTTTGACATTTGATTAAAATGTTTTTTTTTTGGAGTATGTGTTTGAGTATATACAGGAAAAAGAATGATGGGAATTCATAGTCATGTTGAAGGAAAATCATGTAACAATGTTCGGTGAGGACTTACATGCTTCCTGTGGCTGAGCTGCTGTCTGTGGGCAGAGAGCCGTTGGAGCGCTCCATCTGGGCCAACCTGGGAAAACGAACGCTCATCAGTGAATGAAATTTTAATTACTGGTTAAAACTGAAGCATCATTAACTAATTAAAATGCGCAACACCGACGTCAGCAAACGAGGACCTTAACAACACAGCGGGACATCAATTAAAGTTCAAAGAACGTAGCGAGGTATCCGAGTGGGTTAAATGACAGATGACCTCAGTTATGACCAAAGGGGTGTGTAATTGTATGCGTGGGTGTGTGTGGCTATGGGGAAAACATTTAAAATTGGATATATTCAGACAAAGACGCCACGCTAATGAGGCTGGATCTCCAGATCAAAGCCTGTATTTACTGAAATCTGTAACAGAGAGGCAGCAGGCGTGTCCGGCAGATTAAGAACATGATGCACGCACTCAACTGTAGGATGAAATTGAACTTTGACGGAATATGCATGGACGGAGACGTTTAAAGCTAGTGAAATCTAATCACCATTTTTCCATGCAAATCTAGAAGCGCCGCTACCATCTACAATGTCGGGCTCTATATTTTCAGTTAAAATTGTAAGTCACAGGGCTCGTGTCTGTGTCATTGCTGATAAAACAATGCAGCCAGAAACAATGAAGGAAGGTTAATGGTGTGTGACCAATAGAAGGCTGCGGTCCAGACAGAGCAGCTCCGAAGAACTTTGTGATTAAAGTTATGTGTGCAAGGACACGCTGGGCTCCGCTTTGACACAAGTAACCCGTGTCTGCTTTAGGGAAGATAAGCTTAGGACTGATTAGAGATTCATTCAAGGGGCAAGATGGGATTTGCGCGAGTGTGAGATCTTAATAATCAGACTTATCGCAAAATCGGACATGACAGGTTCTCAATCTCGGTGTAGCATCAGCATTAGCTTGGTGTTGTTGGTAATGATTTACTGCAGATCACAGCCTGTGTCCAAGGGTGTGCTAATGTTCGCAGCAGGATCATTTGAAGTGGGCGGATGAAAACAGCTATCGGGCCAGTTTATTACTACTCTGATCTCAGCGGCAAATCCATAATGTCGCCATCTCCAAAGAGGTGGGTGGCTGCATGCGTGAGTCCACTCGCGCAGCAGATTCTGACAGTTGTATGAAATCTAACATAAGCAATCGTTGCAAAATAATAAAGCAGATATGTAATAATCAAAAGCATATTTGATGATTGAATTCTGAAGATTTAAATTGCTGTTTGTACATTCCCTGACACTGAATATGTAGCAGTAATATGCTATGAAAACATATTTCCACTGCACACAGCGATTATAATATATATATGATTTTTAATATCAAGAGACGCACCCCTTTTTCAGTAAGATATATTAAAAGGTTCAGGGTGACATTAATGATTCAATATTTAAAGTTATGCTGAACTTTTGTGGAGCTTTGACAGAAATGTCAGTTGGAAACTGGAGGAACAGTATTGCTTCTCTTTTTTGTCTACAATTGCCTGGTAAAAGAGGTCTTAAAATGACTCTTTCAAACACAAATGAAGGTAAAATTATATATTTCTTTCGCGCATTTAGTGGAAAACATGCCATTTCCTTTCTGCCTTTGTAATGTCTCACCTCAATAGAGCAATTTCAACAGGATTCTTTCATAGATATTGGCAGAATGTGTTTATTTCATTCTGCCTGTTTCATAGTGTGATAGAAAAAAATACCAAAAAACACTGTTCTCTAAAAGAAGCATCACCCTCGGAGGAGCACAGGGAGCAAATAATAAAGACAGTCAACGCAATTTGGATTTATGTGACTGCCTGAAAGCTTTTTTCTTCTAAGGGAGTTCAACAATAATTCAACATTGCGCTACAAATGCGTTTTATGAAGTTTTTGCTTTTCGCTTGATTTGATTTAATTTAGTGCAAATCACATATAAAAGTAATTTTATTGACTCAAATCATAAGATTTTCCATCACTTCCAGCCAGAAACTGCTCACTACTCCCTTAATATCACTGTGTAAAGTTTCAATTTAGTTGAGCTTCATCATTGTGTCCTTGAGTATTTCATTGATAAATAGATGCACTGTAAGTACAGACTGAAGGCAAGTGCTCCTGGGAAAAATTCAAAAGTATTTTTAGTAAATAAATTAAACTTGCGCTATTAGGATTTCGATAATGAAGCTTTTAGAATGTGCATCGTTTAAATGCAGTTAGCAATTTTTTATAGGCGTGCCGTCTGATGTGATGTAATGATTGTAGGAGAATGTACCTGCTGGCATACTGCTCTATCCTGGAGTGGGTGTCATCATGAGAGAGCTGAGGTGACTGGGACAGCCTGGAAATGAACGGGGTAATGGAGATGAATGAGATCCAGCATGCTCACACAACCTCATTAACACAAAAGAGATTCACAGGCGCATGCACACACACGCACGCACGCACATAACCTAATGGTCCTTTACAACATCACCTAGAAAACAAATCTGATGATCCTAGAAAGAAATGGGAGAGCAGGATGATCTACGGAGCAGTTAGATGGTTTCTGACAGCCGCTGCTGGGATGAGCAACTGAATGCTAGTTGGATGCTTTAGAGAGGAGAAGAAGGTGACGGTGAGAAGACAGCGGGTGACAGTGATGTTTTTTTTTGGTTGCATGTGCAGCCAGTGGATCAGGCAGGCGGGCAGGCAGGCATGCAACATGCAGTGTGGTCATTTTTTTAGCTGGAGTGAGGGCTTTCGGGGGGGAGGTGAGTGAGGAGAGAAGGGAGTGAAGGAGGTGTCGTTTAAAGGCATTCCAGTCTGGAGACGAGGTGTTGCCGGTGGCGTTGATACTCACTCGTACTGCTCCGGACACATGCTGATGAGGGTGACGGGACTGTAAGAGAATCGGAGGGAGGGAGGGAGGGAGGGGAAGGGGAGTAAAGGTACCACAAAATATTTCAGGGTCAAAAGCACTCAGTGGGTCAGAAACAAAAACACAGCAGGTGAAGGAAGTAGAGGAAGCTGTCCAGCAGCTGAGTGGCTGCGTTCAACACAGAAAGAAGCAAAGGGGTCAGCAATATATACACAGCATGTGATCGTTAATATCCCCGGCGACGTTATCTAAAACCAGCTTCAAAGTGAACTCCTGACACGGGAAATGTAGGTTGGCAGTCCGTTTTGAAAGAGGCAGGATTGACAAGTGAACCAGTCAGCACCGGTTTCACACACAGGTTCTGAGAGCTCGCACAGAAAGGGCTTGATTGTTGTCAGTTTGCTCCGTCGCTGTCACACACATTTCATTTAATTGGTTTTTACAAATCCTCCTGCATACCGAACGATATGGCCCAAATTTGCTCCTTTTTCTCATTTATTTCCAGCAGGATTTACTGAAATAGCGCGCCAGCAAAAGCATATACGTAGAACCTATTTTCTAGTTAATCTGCAATAGAGTACATTATGTTATAAAAAGAGAAATTTGATGTATAAGAGCCCGGCAATTGAAGCAACGTGTCATTAGTTTTTTAGAAATAAAATGTAACACGCCAGGATGCTGGAGGCAAATGTCTTCAAGCCTTTTCTTGTTTCTGGTTTTTAGTCCATGATAATTGCAGCTATTCTTAGAAACGCAGAGCACAAATTGTTATTTGTAAACATATGGGACACCCTCTTATCGCAAAAACACAAAGAAATGTGTTGTTTTCACTGAGGCTGGCTAGAAAATTGGCGAGATAACAGTTGAGGTTGACGTTCTTTCGCCGTGTGCTTCTGTTCACACATTAAAAGAGGGAAATTCAGTGGGAGATGTGCCGCGCGGTGGTTATACTTCTCGCAGCGGGGCAGCCGGTGTAGTCACACTTCTGTAGCTGTGAGGAGAATTCGAAATGTAGCAGGGGATTCGGATGAAAAAGAGAGAGATGGCGAGAGAAATAAAAAAAAAAAAGATCCAGGTCAGCAGGGCGGACTGAGCTAACTAATCATAGCCTCTGGTGCTGCATTTTACAAGCCCCTCGCCAACATCTTTGCCAGAGGGAAGTGTGCTCATTTTGTTTTTCTGGAGAAAGATGCCAAAAATTGAAAGCTTCATAGAGAGATTCACATACAGTTACATAACTTTAACCTTCAAATGGATGCACTAAAGAAAAATAGGGAAGAGAGGGAAGGGAGAAATCATGGCAGCAGAGAGCTTGTCTAACATGTGGATGTGTGCTATAAAGACTGTTTGCATTTGGATGGAAGGCTGCTGTGGCCACTGAAGTACAATAACAAGAACAGATGTAGTGAAAATGATTTCTGTGAGAACGTGGCATGTTCCTTTAAATTTAAGAAAGCAAGGTTATTCTTCTGAACTACTTAATTTGGCACTGATCTAAAGCTCACACAGTCAAACAAGTCAAACTCCATTAGACAGAAAGCTCCAAATACACCATCTATATAAAAGTGGTGCCATTTTAACAAAGAGTCACAGTCTCGCCAGAAGGGTGAATGTCAATCCTGGGCTAAATAAATGCTCAACAAGCACTCGCAACAGCTCACGAGCTGTAAGAACCATGTAGAATAGCATTTATTTTGAAGAAGAAGCTGGCTCAAATAAAGATATCAAGACTTGGAACGCTGTGCTTCCCAAAACTTGGAACCGCTCTGGGAAAAAACTGAAGAAACTGCCAAAAGATCTCATGTCTTTTATCCTCTCTTTATGTCTTTGTAACAATGTGTGGCTCGCTGTTTTCAGAGTTTTCTTGTTTTTGTTAATGCCCTAAAAAAAGAAAAAAAAATCAATTCAGCCCATCATGCTGTAGTAGTCACATTTAGCACCGCTTTTCAGGGGCAAAAGAACATCTGTGCATGCTGGCACCTTTACCTGTCTGTCAGAAAGACAGCTAGAGGGCTGGAGAGACAAAAACGTGTGTGTGTGCGCAAGAGTGTGCGCGCGTGCAAGTGAGTGTGAAATACAGATATCGATTGGGAGAGATACTCCTGTTTTTATCTTTTGGAGGGATATTAAATTAAACAAGTAAGAGAATCTTTTGTAGATGTTTTTTTTTGTCTGTACAGTATGTGCACAGCATATACACATTTCTGTATGTGACTGGAAGTTTGACATAATGCAAATGTAATCTACCTTGCCACCATCACCAGCGAGCAATTTTAAAACAAAATATCATCTAACTTGACAGAGTGACATTCACCTTCATTTATTCATTTATTCATTTACTCGGGCTACCTACTTCTCTACACATAAACATGCATTCATAAAACTAAATGTACTTTTCCCTAATGTAATAACAATCATTACTTTCATGAAGCCTGACTGTAGAAAACTTTGCACTTTTAATTTTGGAATCCGGAGAATAGAAGAATTAGCCACTCATTTTTGAATCCACGTTCAAACCCATTAACCTCTCTGCAAGGTCTAATGCAGCAGAGACTATCTGGTTATGTAGGATAACGAGCAAAAAAATGAACAATTAGTAGAAAAGCATTAGAATGGCTCTTTCGCATTATCAAATATAGCCGTGACGAATCTAAAATCCTATCTGCCGTGAAATGAAGCAAAGATACAAGTGGGAGGTGAGGGTGGGTGGTGTTTTGCTCTCTCAAGGTGTAAAGAAAAGAGAGTGGGTGGCATTAAAAAAGAAGAACTCCGACACAAAAGCAGAAAGGAGACAGACAGGGAGAGAGTGCATTAAGGGGGACAATTATACAGCAGACAATCTCATTTTCTCTTCTGCTGCTACAGTACTTTAATAATGACAACTTCTTGGAAGTTTGCTTGGTTGAGACGACCAGGGGTGTCTGACAACGCATTCAGTATGTTATATATTGATATTGCAAAATAAAATCAAATTTCAAATACAACAAACGAGGTCAACAACATGATGTTTACCTAATCTGTTTAATTCCTCTATTTAAGCAGGGATCTAGACCTTGTTAAGATTATAGAAAAAAAAATCAATTTAGGCCACAGTGTTCATTTTAGTGACATGGAGATGCCAAAAGCCGCTAAGCTGTGACAGGAGAGGGATCAAACAAATGTGGTACATGGAGCACACTGGTCGTATGTCTGAGCCAGCCAAAAAGTGATGTCTGCACATCAAGCTGTTAAGAGTGTACTCAAGCCTGTGGCAACATGTGAGAAGCCCAGAGGGCACGGGAGAGACCTAATGCAGTAACGGAGGTGGGAAAATGATGACCATGAAATTGTCCTAGAGTCTCCATTCCATTTTTCCATATTTTGAAAAGATCTCTGCGTTTCGCCATCATCTCTCTGCCTTTCAGGGGCATTTATCAGGCGAGCCTTTCTGGAGTCATTTTTCAGAGAGGAAGGGAAGTGAGAATAGAGCGAGGAGGGCGAGCGAGGATGGGAGGAATGAAAGAAGGGAGTGCAATCAGTCTGAGAGGTGACTGTGCGCAACTGGGTGTCGGGGGAGATGTCACAGGGAGCGCACGCATGAACATTTGTGAGTATTCTGGTGCCGACAAGATGCAAACCGGCACTGTTCAAAGTGGAATGTGACTTGAAGAGTGGCTGAGTGAGCGCATAAGCTAAGGAGACAGCGAGAGAAAAGGAGACAATAGACGGACAGAGAAATTACAGAAATGAGTCACAAAGACTCTCAAAAGTAAGTGGGCTGATATTTGAAAAGGGCCGCAACTCAGATGCACTCTCCAGCGGGGAGGATGAGCAGTGTGCCTGGGGCGGCTGCATAATGTGGGCCTACTTAAACGGCTCTCCAGGGGGATTTATGGCTGGCGAGAGCAGAGACATAAATCAGATGTAGTCACCGGGGCAGGTGCTGCAGACAGGAGATCTACCGTGCAGCAATGGCACCTGGTAAAGACTGGACCGACAGGTAAATAAACACATAAACTGAGTGGAAATTAACACTCCTCACATACTGTAGCACAGGTGTGTGTGTGTCAGGCTGGACTTTTCATCAGCTGTGACATGAGGATATTTATGACAGGGTGAGGCATTTGACAGTAAGACACATTTAAAAGGGGGACTCCATCAATTTCACGTGCCAAACTCAGTCATGGAGAGTACAACTCAGCCTGTGAAAGCTGTAACACCTTGAGAGGGACCTGGCTTTACCCAGCAGAGAGGTTTTAACGAAAGATGCTATCAAGTCGCAATTTTGGGAAGTGTAAGATCCAAGGTCTTTGCTGCTTGACTCAGGGTATCTTCACCTTTGCAGCATTGATTTTTGACCATTCTTGATAGAATCTGCCTCTCACTAGTCCCCAAATGTTATGAATCAATGTGCTGCTTTAAAACACATTTTATGCAGCCCTGCTTTCAAAGACTGTGAATTGTTCATCTATCTCTTGTTATGCCAAAAATATTAATAATTCATCTTGAACTAAGGCGTATGTACATACTTTTACTGTGACTTTAAGGCAGCAGAAAGACAACGTGATGCACCGAAGACAGAAAACCAAACAAAGATTCTGTTAAGAGTTCAGACATCAACCTGTGAAGAGATTTTAACGTATCTCGGCTAATCACATTTTAACGTTCATCTGCTGCATCAAGACCCTCAAGTGTTACTTACGTTTCCATGTTGTCGCCCTCTAGCACCGTCTGAACCGGAAGGTAACCTAGCCGAGGATGTTTGGCAAAGTACTTCTTCGATCGGAACTTATTCTTCAGCACTTTGGTGAAATCACGCATGTCCTCGCCTGATGTCGTCTACAAGGGAGAAAGGGAGACAAACAGAAAAAGTTTTTCCGTTATCTACCGCAGTTATCCATCTATGCGCGCGTGTATTGGTGTGTGAGTTTCATTTCCACACTCTCCTGTGCGCACACAAGCAGCATGTGCATTTGTGCAGAAGAGAATGTGTTTTGTTAATTAGATACTTAGCAAAGGTGTTCCTCCTGCAGAAGTGGTTTCTGCTTTGCAAGCAAACAACAAATTACCACAACAACCTGACTAGAGGGGGAGAAAATCCCTTTGCAAGGGATTCAGACAACCACACGCACACACACATACACACACACACAAATATACCACTCCCACAGTTGACAGTTATGCGTAAATGAACAGCCTCTATTGAGTTCACTTGGCTTATTGACTAATCCATGCAATTTAAGATGGTAGCTTGAGCAAACCAACAGCAATTACAGAACAATTATGCTGAAGCTGGAGGAGAATTTGTGCAAGTTTATACGTATGCATTTCTGTGTGTGTGTGTGTGTGCATTTTTATGTAAGCTCCTTCCTGTGGGGAATAACAGATGTGTTTTATTTTCTATGTACTATTTTCTTTTTTTGCTTAATTAGAGCGCGTCAATGTGGATGTAGACAGGAAACAATGAGAGAGAGACAGAACAGAGGGGTTGTTATATAACCGCAAGGACGGCACCTGATCGGTTATGACAACAATGCGACTCTAAAGGCACCGGCGACAGTGGAAAGCCAGACAACGTCTCCACTTAGGAAAGGTAAAAACATTGAAATTACAGTAATCAATACAGCACAGTACCAATTTTGGCTCCTTCAATATCACTGACAAAGCCCACTGGAACTATGAAAATGCCACTCCCATAAAATGAAAACCTAATAATAAAAAAAAAAGCAATATTGTGGCCATAAAATAAACAGCACGACAAAGATGAAAGAACGAATCGTATTAAATGACCGCATAGTCTCACAGAAGCGACCATCAATCTTTAACTCTGTTTTGTTGAAGTATTATCATTCAGCGTAGACTTGATTTTTCCAAAGGTATAAAACTGAAACACGATTTGGTTTGTGCATGGGGAGAAAGGTAAATATAATTATGTAAGATACAGAGATTTGTTTTTGACAAAAACAAAGAGAAACAATAAAAAAAAGCACGCACATCAAAGATGTCTAATAAAGTTGAGTTGAACGGCAGGATCTAAAACAACACAGTAAGCTGATTTGATGAGTTTTCATTTGATTTCGCTCAGATTCGTCTTGGATACATCTAAAAGTTTGAGAGCTTCTTCCCGGTCTGCAGTATCCTACAGCATAGTTAAGATCCGTTATGTTGGCTTTGTATATAAAAAGCAGGTTTCAAAAACATCGCAAGCTCTCAGCAGCATTCAAGTCAAAGCCTTTCAGGGTTTTTCTTCATTTTGTTCTCCAGCCATTCCAGTATTGATCTGACTGTACAGTGTGCTTAAGGTGATTGTTCAAGCCGTTGCACCAGTCTAAAGTGTTTGGCACTGCGAAGCAAGCGGTCCTCAATAATTGGCTTGTATTTGGCTTCCAGTTGTTTGTGCTGAAAAGCCTGCCGACAGCATGCTGCTGTCACAGCCATTCTTCACAGTGGTGATGGTGATAACTTGCGACTGCTTTCTGGCAGACACAGAGCTCAACATTATAGCTGATAAGTTCAAATATTCATTTAATCAGCGCATACAATCTTTTCTCTTCTGCCCTCAGTTTCACGGGACGTTTTTCAGCTACCGAGCCACTGTCACGAATCTCTCTTTTCTGTCGCACTGACAACTGTCTCTGCCATCATAGCTTCATCAAGCTTTCATAGCTTTCATCTAACCAAAGTCTGTCTTGCTTAGCCGCTCAGGTTGTTGGGAGAGAAGCTCTAACAGAGTCTAGGAGAGGCTAATAATGTCCTTGTTGTGCTCTTATTAGATAGACGTGTAGATGTACACAAATAATTTAAATATTATGTAAATTCAGTTGAACTGGCCACAGTGTGGGTCAGGATAACTTTAACTGTAACTTATGCATACAATACAAATTTTTATATTATGGGGACGTGCAAATTTTTGGCAAAAATCCTGATTAAAATTTTGAATCTAAGATGTGACAATAAAAAATGTGGAAAATGTCAAGGGAAATGATGAATTCTCTCTGAAGTGTATTTCTTCCTTTCTGATAAAGCTGAAGATCAGTCAACCCTTGACTGATTAATGTGCCCCATAGCCGCATAATAATCTTTAACCAACATTTTAGGTGTTTGTTGCTGCGGCGAAGCTGAAAATAAGATAATATTTTTTCAAAGTCGAGGCAGGCAGCTGCTGGGCATCTTAACTCAGGAAAGAATGATCACTACTCCCTATATCTGCTCCTCCAAAGTCAATATCTATCCCATTTGCAGAATTGAAAAAGCAAATTAAAAGACAGAAATGAGAAACGGCCCCACTTGAGTCACTCAAAGTTTGACGTAAAGCAATATTGAAACGAGTTGGCCCCACAAGTGTGTGATCCTAATTGAGAAGGAGAGCAATGTTCAATTTCGCCAAGCTCCCACTTTTCTAATATTCTTCTCTCGGCGTAGCACTAAAGTAGAATATTGCTTTATGACAGAAATGATGAAAAAGACCTCAGAGAGCAATGACTGTTTTACTATTTTACTATTTGTTCATGTAAATTCAAATCAAGCCAGAGGTCTGCCGGGAGGTTTGATTGTCGAAGAAGATGGAGAAATCAACTGCATGGGAAGTAGGACACGGATGCAAGACGCAGGAGTAGTGTCAACTTGTATTAATCACCGTGTGGGGATAAAGGTCTGTTTACACTCTATAATTGGGACTCATTCCCCTGCTGTGGAGAAAAAGAGCACCCACAAGGTAAACCATTAAATATTAGGGCTAAGATTGTTTTTTTGGTTAAGATAAAATATGATTGATATGGGGATTGGAGTCAGAATGCAGAATAAAGAAATAATGCACTTCATGGTTAAAGTTGAGTGTAAGTTTGTTTGTAACTTGATGTCCCCAGTCAGGTTCAGGTCTGATAGATCCATCACACATGCACACTTGCGAGTGGAAACCTCTTTTCTATTCTTCTGTCTACTTCTGGACTGACTCACGGTTTGGACATGGTTCAAATTAAAGAAAATCTTAATTCTAAAATGTAATAATATATTTTAATTTACAATATATACAATATACTACAACTGAAATGTGCTTCAACATTCGTGGCCATGGTTTGGGAAAGGCTCATTCCTGTTTCAACATGCACAAAGAAAACTAAAGAAATGGTTTTCAGAGTCTGCTCTGGAAGGACTTGTCTCAAGCCCATTTGATCTAAGAGCTCTGACCTTAAGCACTGATTGAAATGCAGAGTGTGCGCAAGGCCTTAGTGGGCGATCAGACCAAAAATACCATTTTAAAAAATGCAAGAGGCTGTGTTGCTGGGGGAGTGCTGGTTCAGGTACTACTGAGCCGTTTCAATGCAATCCACAAAGTCCTGTTTGAGTCCAACGTAACAGATTTATGAGTAGAAGAAAATAAGAGTTATAAATTAAAAGGTAAGTATGTGCTCAGTGCGACGCAGCAAATTCAAAATAATGTGTGTAAATGTGTTGCTGCTATAACGAAAGTCTGTGAATGTGGGTGCTTTCGTTAAATGGATGAGCGGAGTGTGCGAGCACACGGAAAAGAGATATGGGATGAGCTGTGTGTGTCTACACATGTGTGTGTTACTCTCTCACCGGTGTGCAGTACTCCACCATGGGGTAGTTGAGCTTGTGGCCCTTGGCGGTACGCCCAGAAAAGAAGCAGCTCTGACACACGTCATAGTTGAAATGCTTCAGACTGCGATACCTAGAGAGAGAGGCAGACAGAGAGGGAAAGTAAAAAAAAAAAAAAAGTGAGATGAGTTGAGTTGGGGAGTAAAGTGTGTAGATTCCACTTTCATATCCTCGGGGTGTGTGTGCTCGTGCAAGAGCGAGCACATATGTAGCTCTACAACATGACTCGTCTCCGGGCTACACTGGAGCTTCCTGGAGAGCTGTCAGTTTTCCACTGTCACTCAGTCACACAGACCTCCAAATCCACGTCCGCAGACAAACACACACACATTCAAACTCGTCTCAGTATTCTGACAGTGTGACAGACAGTTGGATTTCTACCAAAACACAACAACGTGACAGCGACTGTCAGGGATGTTGTCCTCTGTAGAAGCTGTAGCAAGAAGGCCATTTAACAGCTAAATTGAGACAGGAGCCATTCAGACATAATAGCTTAAGTCTTTTATCTTTCTCTCCTCTCAAGCTCTCCCAAGGTTAGCTGACTGATTAGCTACGAGACAGTGCCATATATCAAAGGATGCAACTGCGCACACAACACCGCCGAGTCAAACGCGCCATTACGTACTGACACACAGCATATTACTACATGGAGCGGGCATTAATTCACCTTCACAGCGGGAGGTGCCGAGATGGCCCTTAATTAATGCGTTTATCCACTAACAACTTTGGTTAATTATGGGACCTGTATTGGTGATATTTGATGACCTTCTTATCTGGGAGAAGTCCAAACAATGACTGAAATAGGAATAAAGCGCATAACAGTGTCGATGCCAACTAAAGTAGCAGAAAAAAATATTAAATTAAATCTATTATAATATCTATAAAACTACTTAACCATTTAATCAAGACATTTCGCTAACAATTTCAGTTAATTATCCATTGTGCATATCCATTACTTTTGGCTTTTAGTGGCAACATGTGGTGCTGAGGTGCAGGAGAGAAATATGTACTCTGCACTTTTGTAGCTGGAACAGTAGCTTGCCGGTTGCCGTCACAACACATATACTTTTTGATTGAATTTTGTTCATTTAATTTTTTTAGATTAGTTGAGCCACTTTTTTTCCACACATCCCCTGGCAACTGCAGAAGCACCCCCGGCTAGCCATTTAGTTGGAATTATTTCTGGCAGGCCCAACATTGCAAGTAAATATGTAGATATAACATCATATGCCCAGCATAAGTATGCCTGAATGCACAGTAAATGGTGCATGTTGAATGCGGCTTGGCGCCTTATTATCTGTCCCGCTAGTTTGTTGCGGTCGAGCTGACGTTTATTATGTAAACATGTCTGCTGACAAATTGTCAATTACATTCTGTTTGAGTTTTTGGATGATCCCATGTACCACCGTGCTTGTTTGAAAAAAAAAAAAAACACTTACAAGAAAAAAAAAAAAAATCCACAAACTGCCTGCTATGCATTTTCCTTCCTATCCCTCTCCGCCTTTCCCTCCCTCTATCGCTCCCTCTCATCGATCAATGACAGAACTTGGGAGATGTGTGCTTCATCAAATGTCTGACTGCATTTCTTTTTCTGCTGGCAAAGCAAGAGATCGGAAAGGGACAATCCTGCCACCCTACTTCACTTGCCGTGGTGTTGCACATATCTCCAGATACTGAAATAGCTTTTCCTTGCTAAACTGCGAAAAACTGTCAGTGGGAAACTACATTTTATGATAAATTGACTACAGCTGTTGAACAGCAATGCACATCTTTCTTTACCTGTTGTTGCTGCATAAGCGCAGGATAAGATCAGGAACAACCTGAATCAATGGCAGATATATGTGTGTGTGCTTGTGTGTATGCACGAGCGTGATTGTCAGTCCGGCACAGTGTCAGCGGGTGGTCCGTTATGGATTGTTTGCCAGCCAGTCGGCTCTCTGTGAACTTTGTGAATATGGCCGCGCTCTGTACGTCAGTGTGTATGAGCTTGCTGTGTGTGTGTGTTCCATTGCAAACCTCTGGATGGTATTTAGTCAGTGGTGTATCAGCTGTTGACATTTAGATAAATGCCTGCCCTCCAGAGCAGATCTGCCCTTTATGCTCAACCAGGAGAGAACAACACAGAACACAGCCACATCCAGTGTTTGTGTGTCTTGTTACATATTGTTGTTGTTGTTGTTACGTTTTACTCTTTTTTTTTCCATTTTGTATGTGTTCTTAACAAATCCTGAGTTAAATCTTAAGTGTGTGTGTGTGTGTGTTTTACCTGAAGCCAACAATAGGACACTCCTTGCAGATGTTGCACTTGGCCTGATGTTTCGCCGTCTCCGCTGCAGCCACTCTGTGCAGGACAGGAAGCCAAACCATAGACTGGGGCTCCAGACGCATCCAATCAACAAACTGCCTGGGCTCCAGCTCCACCTTATTGGTCACCTGGGTGTAATAGATGCAGTGCCAAGAGTTAAGAGACCTTAAATCAAAAGTTTAGCAACCCTGTGAAGTTTACGCTTTCTATTAAAGGTGAACAAACAGGGCTGATAAACGGAACATGAAAGAGAAACATGCACAAAATCATTCGTAGAAATGAATAAGAGGCTGCAGCTCTTTGCTTGTTACCAAGAGCCTAATAAAGATGAAGACAAATTTAAGATGACCATACATATTAAAGTGACAATTCTCTCAGACTCATTATAGCCTTGAATTGTGGACCAAGACTAAATAACCTTTACGATCTCCTTATTCATGTTTATTGGTTGAAAATATCTAACAATAAACACTGATTGATTCTAACACCCTCTCTACCCTTGTCCCACACGCTCCTAGCTTTAGCCATACTGCTCCACGCAAGCAGCTATGAAAAACACCCACAAACTCCTACTTGTAACTGCTGCTCTAAACTTTTGGAGGTGTAGTTGTTTATGTAACCTGTATTGCAAAATGCAAGGTCTACTGTTTTAAATACTCTGGATGTGAAACAGTTTCTAGGCTTCACAACAGTGTCTGTCCACTTTCCCACCACTTGTCCCTTTTAAAGCCAACCTGTCGACAAGCAGAAAGGATTCTCACAAAACATATTTCAGGATATATTTCAAATTTTAGGAGAATCTCTGTTCCAGCGCGGATTATAATGAGCACGCCGGAAAAGCCAACACAGAGCAAGAAGCTTTGATATGGAGGCTGTTCTCGCTAAACAAATCAAAGACGACCTTTCCATCATCCCTGACGCACAAAAAGGGCAGCAAATGCAGCAAAGGGCTGAATACATTTGAAATAAGAGGGAATAATCAAAGGAACAGAATGTGTGTGTGTGTGTTGGTCCCCATCCTTCTGAAAATAAATTAAAGCTCCAAAACAAACTCCAAGCACATTCCAACCTGAAAATTGGAATCAGGTATCGGCTTTTTAAAGAAATATTTGCAGTCTGTTCTCAAAAATAACACTGACCAGTGAGCTCTGGTGTGTGATAAGCACCAAAAGTCCAAAAAGATCAAGAAGCAACAAACCGATCCAATATTTACTCAGATTTGTAGCCATGAAACGTTTCTAATTTAAAATTTTACAAAGACAGATGAAGAAGAGCTTCATGAAATATAATCTGTGTGTTGTGTTCAAACAACATTGAACAGTTTTTTATTATTATTATAGAAAATCATATATAATAAATCATATACATTGCTATCATCTAAAGATCAGCTGTGCAAAGGGAGCTTTGGCATCAACAGTCACTGATTCAGTTGGAGTGAATTATAAGTTCATTTTGAAACCTTGAAAGCTGTAAAATGTTAATTAATGGGGTTCTTTCAGAAGGGGTGAGGTGCATAAAAACACTACTTTCAGTTACTGGTTGAGAAGTGAGAAGACTGCCAATGAAACTTTCACCTTGATGACATCTGAAATAATCTTTACGTCCTGAGCCCTTCGATTTGACCTTCCCATGAACAATCAAAGTACCCCGCTGTCTGTCCTTTCCCATACACTCGTCTCATCTTTGCCTTCTCTTCCTCCTCTATGCCTAATGGCAGATTTATGGCACTTACAGATTAATTACTGCAGAGAAGAGATGGCTGAAAGGATAGACGGATGGATGGGTAAATGAAGGAGACTGACAAAGGAACAGTGAAAGAGGCCATATTTATGGCGGTGCAACTCGTTCATCACATCCCCATTAAACCAAATGGACTGGGTGACTGCACTGTTACTGGCAGGGCAGGCGGACACACAGGTGGCACCGGGCCCTGCTTGTGGATGTGTGTTGAGTGTGTAAATGAGAGAGAGAGAGAGAGAGAGAGAGAGAGAGAGAGAGAGTGTGTGGTGTGTGTTTGTGTGCGCGTGTCAGTTTCTACCTACAAACATGATTTGGTGATTGAATGATTAATAGGCAGCTGGACTACAGCTGGCACAGCAATTCATGATCAGGTCTGTGGGCAATTTGCGCACGTACTTATGCATGCTCACCTCTCGGTGTGCATGTGTATATTAATATGTCATTGAGAGAGTGAATTGTAGGCGAGGAGGCGAGGTGTTTGCATTATTTTGGAAAGAAAAAGGACAGAGAGAGAGAGATAAGGTATAAAACCGACTCACTCTGCTATTTTGAGAGGCGCAGCGCAGGAAATCAGTAAAATTTATAGCTTCCTAATTTTAATGTTTGGCTCCCATTTATGACTGCTGAGGTGTGGGCCAGGGGAAGAGCAGTGAGAAAAATGAAACAGTGATCCCGGGGGATGAAGACATCATTAAATGCCAGTAACGTCCAGAGATAAACCTAGAGAAAGTGGTTAGCTGGCCGCAGTAAAACACTAGAGGACAGCCAGCAGAAAACTGGAGGCCATTTGAGGCTTCATGGTTGGTCAGCAGAGCTTAAATATTGAAGCAATTTTACAGGACTGAGTGAGGCAGGTGTTAGATAGCTGGGAAATGTGGAGAAGACTGAGGCGCTTAATGACAATTAGCTTTGGAAGAATGCATCAGAACTTAATTTCTTACAGTACCGATCACTTGCCAAAAGCTATTACGAGTAATGTCACTAAATCTAAATGTACTGACCATTTCGACCAACCTGTGATCACTCGGACTCTAAAATCTTTACATGTACAGTACATAAAGCCAAACTAACCCACTGGTAGATTTAGAGACTGATGCAGAACTTTTTGGCAGAGACAGCTCTGGCTCTATCACAACGTAGTAGAAGAGCCCAACAATAGATCCCAACTTTTTCAAGCTCATAATGTTTTTTTAGAACCCCGCATGAGATATGTCTTGGCTCATGTCACAAACTGGCTGACAGAGTGTGAAAAAAGTGGAATATCAGCCAGTTTTTACAAGCATCTTTAAGCTGCAACAGATATATAATGTCTTCAAGGGATAAACACGATATGTTAGTTGAGGAATGGATAAATCGATTACTCCCTGAGTACTTCACACCTAATCATTTTTTTAAATTAGGAAATATAATATATATACAGTGCATGTAGCACATAACCCTGCGTTTCACCAGAGTAAAACTCCCTGCAGAGTGGAGAACCAAACGGAAGATGTTCAGAGGGTGTAGCACCAACAGAATAAACAACCGACTGTTCCTGGAATATGTGGGTAAGCTTGTTGCAAAACAAGAATGATGAAATATACAAAATAACAATCTGTGCTGTAGGCCATTTTGAGTTGAGCTCATTTAGTTTACTTTTGTCCTTCGTCTTGCAGTTTTTTTTAAGTCATAACTAGCCTCTGACTGTGTTAGGGCTGTGTTATTTTCATTAGTAAATTATTTTCTTAGTCAGGTCATTTAAGTCATTAAATGGTGAAAAGAATAAATCACAATTCCCAAGAGCGTAAGGTGACATCTTCAAACTTCTAATATGCAGTAATTTGCGATTAGTTTGTGTGCGAACGTACGTGCTGGAAGCAGCTGCGGACGCTGGGTTCAATGTTGGAGCCTCCGAAGGCGGCCACCTCCCCGAGCTGCCTCGGGATCTGGATGGCTTCGTGAAGCAGCAGACCCAGCTGCCTCTGGTCACACGTATCACCCGCCGATGCTACCTGGCTGAAGAGGTCTGAGTGGGGGAGGAGGGAGTGGAGGTGGACGAGAGAGACGGAGAGAGGGAGAAAAGAGTCAAACGTGGGTGACATTTCACAGAGAAGATACCGTTATAAATAGATGTGGAGGGAGAAAGTGTGATGGTATAGCACGGAGTGGGAAGAAAAGTGTTTATGTGTATATGTGGGTGGCATGAGGTAGAGAGGATGCAGAAGAAATCAGGGACAGGATCCATTTTACTTCTTACATCCCAGCATCTTTCTCCACTAATCTCTCTCTTCCTGCCTTCAACCCTCTGCCACATTCGCCGAGAGATTGACACAGCTGTACTGGATATGGACTCCTGCCCAGTGACATGCAGGCTTGGCCAGTTAACACACTGACAGAGTTATATTTTAGATGAAGCCATGACACATCACCAGAGCTCATGCACAAACTGAGCAAAGGGAGCAGAGAGGCTAATGTGGAGAAAGAGGGGAGGGAGAGGAAGAAACAAAGGGCATGACAGGTCTTTCTGCTCTGTTTGCAGTTGACTTTGATCTCTATGTGGGGCCCGGCACTGATGTGTGTTTGGGACCCTATTCGAACATGCAGCCCTTGCGTCATCTGACTGATCAACACCCACGTCCCCGACTCGCTGCTTTCTGCGACAAGATTACATTTGACACACACACACACACACGAGTGTCACAAAAAAAAGTGTCAAATGGCAGCATGCCTGGTTAGGTCTGTGTGTTGCAGTGTATCTATATGCATGGGACTGACAGCCAATGAGAGTCTAAAAGAGTAAAGGAGGAAGGACGCAATCAGGCGTGCTTGATACCCTTCTCAGGCTAATAGAAACTGCCAGTGGAACGAATAGGCTCAGGGACGCCATAGCAAGAGAAAGGGAAGAGAAAAAGGGAGAGAGGAAGGAGGATGTAAAGAAGAAGGGAAGCCAGAGTAAGTAAGATAGGAAGGAAGACAAAGTGGCACTGTTGGATGAATGAAGAATGGTGCGAGCAGTGACAGCGGAGGAAGATAGACAGATAGAGATAAAGCGCCAGAGACAAGGAGCAGGAAGCCAGAATGACAGTCTCCTCCCAGTGCAGCAAGCCTATATTCACACTCCCCTAATCCTCAAAAATAAATCAGAAAAGAAAATTAAATAAAGAACAGAGGAAACGCGTAGGAGGTCTCTCATTCAATTAGACGTCTCCGTTCTCTGGCTGTGCGCTCTCTTTTCCTCTCTTTCTGAGAGTTTGATTAATACAGCTGGGAGTTCAGGCATGCTGGAAAAGTACGGACGGGATGGACTCACACAGACTGGCCCCTACGAGGGGGCTATTGGACAGGGGTGTGTCCGAGTGCATGCGTGCATCAGTAGATGTCTCACACTCGCGTTGGCACTTACATTTGTATTTCTCCTCCAGGTGTCCCTTGCAGAGAGAGAGCAAACCAATCTTCATGGAGAGGACGCGGATCTTCCCACTGCGACCACTGCAGGGATCACACACACACACATAGTATACTCACAATCTATGTTTAGAGCAGTATGCATGTTGGTTTACATGTTTGATTATGTCCATGCTGTTTTGCAGAGTGCAGAATGTATTTGTATGTGCGTGTTCATGTCTGCTCTCAGACAAACACGGTGGTTAAAAGCCAGCTGTAAGCCGACTGAGGCATTGCTGTAGGATGCTGACAATAGCAGCACATGTAGAGCTGTGTGAAAATATCAGTATATCAGTATGAGTATAATAATCATTATGCGCCGACAACACCAATAAAGATGGATTTGAAATTTGTACAAGCAGAGCGATGAGACGCATCAGTTATGCCACTTTCACTCAATATATTTTGAGAAATTTTACATGCTGTAATTGGTGGCTCGTGAAGAAAGAAACTTTTATAAGATGCAGGAGGAAACACGCACGATTGCCAGATTTTCTTTAATCTGTGACAAATTCAGAAAACGAAGGAGGCTCGTTCGCAACAGTCTGTGCTAAATATGAAACAGGTGGCGCGCGTACGTGTCGTAAACGTTGAGCAGCCAGTTGAGACACATGTCCACGCAGAGCGGCACGTTGACCAGGTCTTTGTGCTCCTGCTCCAGGCCGTCATAGATGGACGTCAGGCAGTTGATGACATCAGGAACAGTCAGCAGCTGATTGTTGTTGGTGAGCTTGTGCTGCTCAAAGGTGTTCTGGGCCACGTTGAGGTCCAGCAGGTCCACTGCAAATGTGTATGTGACAGAGAGGGACAGTATCTTAAAACATGTATCTTACAAGACAGAACATGTGCAAGCAAAACCAAAGCTATCTGCATAGCCTGATGTGAATAAGAGTAGAGGGCAGGATGAGAGCAGTTACATGGGAAAGAAAATCTAGGATGCAGCAGGCGAGTAAGCAATCGGGAGACGATGGAGGATTAGGAGAAGTAAAAATGGGAGGAAGCAGAGGAAGGTTAACAAGAGCAGAGTCAAGGAACAAAGAAAAAAGTTAATAAAGAAATCACAAAAGGGGTGACGGGACAAAGAAAAAAAAAGAGTGAGTCAGAACCATTAGTAACCTTTCAGACTTGTTCAATGGGCTTTCAGAAGCGACTCCAATTTTTCTAAAAATGCCATCAAATCTGAACAGGGCGAGGAGCTGAAAATGGCACAGACTATTCATAGAGGCACTTCAAAACTGCAGACTTGACTGATATTTTGTCCAAAATAGTTCAAAACAACTAAGTATGAGAGTCTGTCGGGAGTACAGACAGAGAACAGATGGATTATTCTGATGAAATATTAATACGGGTGAGAAATCTAAACTGAAAAAGACAAGGAAAAAAAATGTAGGAGTCAGACTGAGAGTCGAGTTTCTTCTAATTTAATTTGCAACATTTCAATATGAAAGCAAAAAAATTGAGTTTTGCAGCTCTGTAGTACATTCATTGGTTAACAAGGCTTTTGCTGTATGTGTGTGGATGTGTGATCCACTGCAGTTCAGCGATGTAGTCATTACACACTGCTCATGTATGGTGTGGCGTCCCGTGGAATCACTATATCATATCAACATATCTGGAGCTAGCAGCCAATTAGCTTATCACAAAGATTGGAAACAGCTAGTCTGACACTGTATACTAGCACCTCTAGGTCACTAATTTAACTTGTTAAGTGTTATTTGTTTAGAAATGAAACCAAGTAAGCATATTTCCCAAAATAGGGAAGAGTTTTTATTTTTTTCCAGTGGGTGTACTGCTCAATCAAAGTCTGGATAGAATTAGTACCTATTTTGGATAGCATGTTTTTACAAGAAATTATACGGCTATTAAGGGCAAGCGACTAATGGGACTCTTAATTAGTGCTTTATTCAAGGTCCACTGAAAAGGTCAAGAGACCAAGACCATCTCTGTTCAGTGTGTTTTTTGCTACAGGTGGTTAATTAGCATGACCAAAATTACAGCCATTACAGTGCAGATAATGGAGATCGTCACCACTAAAATAAATCTCACGATTACTTCTCCTTAACTTCTTTAGACATTCTGTTTTCAAACAAATGCTAAAAAAAAACAGGAGTTTTAAGAACTTTTTACAGATATATTACAGAGCGAAACAACAGTCACGAGGCATGAACCCTCTGTTGTTGTGTATGCATCCCTTCCTCTGACCCTCTCGCACTTTTTTCGGAAACCATTTAAACCCTGCTCCCTCTCCGACAGTGCAGGCCTCATCCCTCTCGCCCCCTCTCCTCACTTAAGTCGCCTCGTACGCCCCGCTGCTCGCTCCTAGTCAACCCCTCTGCGGCTTCCTTGCCTCATGCTGTCCCCTCTTCCCCAGATAGCGCTCATTACTGGCGTGTATCCACGTGGAGCGGGCGCACAGCGGGGCAGCTATGCCGTCACAAGGCGAAACTTTACTTCTCTCTAGCTTTCTCGCTACATGCAAGCTGAGAGGCTGTGGCACATTAGTAGGATGCCAGGCAAGCTCCTTTGTGCTTCTCCTGCCTCCTGGCACATACTTAACCCAATTAGCCATTTTATTGTATCCCTATCACGTGTGTTGAGACGCGTAAACACACACACACACACACACACATTCACACACCTATAAAACCTTCATACAAGCACACACAGGTCTCTAAGCGTTCCACATGAACCCAGGCTACGAGCTAATAACTACAGATCATTGCTGGGTGTGTTCGTATGTGCATATTTTGTGCTGTGACTGTTCTAATCTAATGGACGAAATTGAATTGCGGCGCCCCGAGTCGAAATCACTCAGACTAATGCATTCCCATCACAAACACACGCGTGCGATCATAGAGGCAATATGAGATAGCAAACTAAAATGCCCGAATCATTCAAACTTATTAACAACCGACAAACACAATAACACACTTTGATACCCACGATTATTCAGGTGCACGGGCCTCCTCTGCACACACGCTTACACGAGGGCATTTGTTTCACACACACACGCAGAGCAAACTTCCTACAAACAGCAGGATGTAAATGAGCAGTGTGGGCCCGCAGCATGGGTTGCTATAATAATGTCAACAGCTGGATAATAGTTAACATTTGTCACCATTACTATTGCACTGTGGTGAGCTCAAGTAGATTCTGCAATGCCGGTTGAAACCTTACAAAGGGGGGGAGTGCATGCACCTGCAGTGTGTGTGAGCATGTGTATAGATGGAGTTAATAGCCACCTGAGACTGTAGATAATAGCCGGCTTCATCAAAGCTTCTATTATAAAAAAAAACAGCAGCTTCCCGTGTTGAGAAAAAAACAGCATACTCTGAAAAAAAATCCCACCTGTGCAACCAAATGTGGCTTTGCTCAACAGGCTTAACACAAGCGCCAGCTGTGCCTATGCAAGGACACAACCGTGCGCATAAACACACCGATAAGGCGCATGTAATTTTAAAACCAAAATATCCTTGGCTCCTCTGCTGGTCTGGCACAAACATCTGGCAAAGCTTCAAATCATTACTGCGTCCTCTTGTTACACCTCGACTTCAAAAGAAGCAGACCACGGCTGTAGGTATTAAGGTGTGTGTGAGTGAGCGTGTGTGTGTGTGTGTGTAAGTCTTACTTACAGCACAGTGCTTTCTGTAGTCTGCGGATCTTCATGGCTGTTCGGTATGCCGAGAATCTCACATTGTTCAGGTCCGCTACAAGGCAAGGATTTGAGACAGAGAGATGAGAGGTAGACGAACAAGAAGAAAGCAGAGGCAGAAAATCAGAAAACAAAATGCAACAGAAATCAGCCCACTGGGCAACATAAACAGGACCATGGTCTTCAATGAAAGGCAGATTTTTGTTCGTTATTGTCTATGTAGATGACCGAGGGGAGGGGGTGGCTAATGTGGACAGTGTAATTAGGTTGGTGAGCTCTGTCTCAGTGGGGGCTGGTGCTATTTGTTGAGCTGCTGGCCTACAGCAAATGCTCCCAAAGTTTCACAGCTTATTACTCATCTGGCTGCTCATTAAAAAAAACAAAAAACAGTCACACTGGCCTCCCAACAGGGACAGAGGCATGCATATGGATAATAACGAAGCAGGAGCGAGCCTGAAAAGATCAGGACGCAAAGTTAAATGTAAACTAACTAGACAAGAGACATTTGTGTCTACAGGATTTGACTGAACCCTCACCAGAACAGCCTAAAGATACAATTTACAAAATGAGATTCTGACACGCCGTGTCACAAAACGAAAGCCATACTGCATGAGCATGCTCGAACACAGCAAGTAGTCACCTGCGATCTCAAACGCTGTCACTGTTATGGCCCCTAGTCCTTTAAAAGACCAGTACACTGCCATTATTAAACATTACATTCATTAAAGAGTCAGTCCCACCAAATGACAGTAAAACATTTTGATGTCTTAGTTGGAGAGGTTGCACAAGTCTGTGCCACGTTTGCCTGCATCCCAGCACAACGGCAGTGAAAGGAGTGGAGTTTGGGCTGCTCATAGCATAACAGATTGCATTTAAAAAATTTAACATCTCTTTCACACTCAGCAGCGCCATTACTCAGGACAATGCACATAACACAGCATGAAAAGTTTTTCGCTGCAACTTTTTTTAAAGCTATAAAACGATTCACAGTGAATTCTTTGGATTACCCCGAGTGAAAGGAACATGGTTTCTGGACAGAAATATTTTTTAATATCCACAAATGAAATTCAACTCCATTGTTTTGTTTTTTTTGCATCGGAGGCAGAAAACGCAGCATCATAAAACATAGACGAACTAAAAAAATGAAGCTATGATAGCCTGATGTGAGCAAAGGTAACCGAGATCTTTGTTTTTTCAGTCCCTGGAGACAGTGTGTAATTGTGTGTGTGTGTTTCTTACCTAGTGACTGGTAGAGCTCTGTCATCTTTGGATGGTCCCAGCAGGTTGTCTGTGTCTGATGACTGAAAAATCACAAAAATAAAGCAGAACCATTAGACCAAGAAACACAGGAACACAAAGAAGCTGACGTACAGACAGAACAGGAGCCGCTGACGTGTAATACAAGTACAGACAAGAAGACAAGAAAGTGATGAAATGAACGCACACCTGCACAAGCTGACATCATACTATCATTATTTGACATCTGCCAACATTGAAGGCTTTATTGCAAAGTCTTTTGTTATTGTGCACAATTGGGGACGTAAGCTACAGATTCCTCCACAAATCATAAACAGAAAGAAAAAAATGTGCCTTTGAACGAGACAGCAAGAAAACACACACACACACACAGATACTGTGAATCCCCTTTCATCACGGCAGGATCTTCAGAACACCATGGGACATGAATATAAGGGGACCAAGTCTCAACTCTGTTTACATTTATGCTTCAGACAGAAGCCTCGCAAACACTCACTCACACACACACCAACACACTACAAAAATAAATAAAATAGGACCTGTGTGAAAACTGATCAAACACGGTTGCCTTCACTCGGAGAGCGGAGAGCAAAGGCTCTGACTCTTCTCAAGCTATGGCTGCCAATCAGTGCATCTGTTTGAGCTCTGCTGGTCTATGTGTTTTTGTTTATACATCAAAATGGCACCTGACTGTCAGAAGGTATACTCAGATCTGTGTGGACTGTTTGAGGGGATCTCTGGAAGGCAGTTTTTGAAATGAACGTTTTTGAATGCAGAGGTCCCCCTGCGGTTTTGCTCTCCGCTGACAGACAACTGGAAGCGAGGCAGAGTGAACCGAGGTGACAGAGCGGACGACGGGAGCCCTCCTCGTACGCAGATGTTCATTGCTATTCAATGGCCGCACAGGCCGATGACCCCTTTCACACCTGCACAGGCAGTGCTAATGTCTGGGCCGCCCCGTGCTGAGGACAGGCTCGTGGTTTTATTGAGACAGAATACAGAGAGGTCACCTGATTTGACTAGAGGGTTTCAATGAATCCCATGCTGAGATTTGCTGCACACAATCAGTAAAACTAGGAGGAAGAATACCGACAATGAAGGCTACAAATCTCCAACAGCTATGGTCATAAAACATGTTTGTCATTGAAATGTAGAAGGGTACATCAGGGACAAGATAGAGGTAGTACAATAGCACACACACATGCGCAACACAACGCAATCAACAGTCGGTATGGTATTTACGTACACACGGCAGAATTTCCATCAACAAAAAGATTAGAAAGCTTGTGCTTATATCCACAGCTCATGAATGCTATAATGAGGACGGCTGAGTTGTCAGGTTCCACTGTCCTCAACGCTTTCCTTTCAACACATCTCCTTTGTAATGCCTAAGCAATCTTTTTGTTGTCCCACATGAGGAAGAAAAAAATAAAACAGCAAACTGGTGACACATTTACTACAAAGCTGCTACTGTTTAGATAACGCAGCGGGGGAACATTCATGGGCGAGAGGAGAGGCATCGGGGAATATTGAAGAGCAGGGGGGGGATACATGCAGCAGTTCATCCTCTGAACCTCAAACCATCAGCGTGAGGGCTTCCCAATCTTTGGGAAGGTTGCTTTCACACCTGTGATTTGTTTTGCGTTCAAACTGGCACTTCATACACAAACCAAGAGCTTCAAGTCATATAGTTTTATATCATATATTTAATATATACATAGCTTATACAAATCATTCATATGGTCCGTTTTGCTTTTACACCGTGAACCAAAACCACAGGGCACACAAGCAATTATGATTAGTTGATCAACAGAAAATAATCAACAAGTTGGATCGTTGAGTGTTTTGGTCGAGTAAATCAAAAAATGCGAAAAGCTCTGGGTCAAGGGAATTTACGACAATTAATCAAACAATGAATTGCTGATTGCAGGCGCACATGTGACGTTACTTCTGTATCCATTCTGTATCTGCAAAGGTAATTTTCTTGGGCTAAGTGTGAGTGGGAGCGTCAGGGGATGAGGCCGCCTGGGTCCCGTGCAACGCCATGTGACATTTTCCTTCATAAACATCATTAAATGACATTTCAGAAGAAACAACAGCAAATCAAATGCGGTCACGCCAGAGGATACTGCAGCAGCGGAGGAAGGATGGAATTTATGTAGTCACCAGGGTTTTGTGAGGTTGAAAAAAAAAAAAAACCTTCTACAAGATGTTTTTATGAGATTTCTGTCTCAGCGAGCAAGCAAAATAGGATGCTGAAAACCTCTGACAGAGTGCACGATCCGAGCCCTACAGACTAAAACACCAGCATGATAAATATTAAGCTTATCAAAAATAATTGATATTCTCCTTGGCATTTTGTGGCATTTTGTGTCTATCGTTGCCACCTCGTGCAGAGTGCAACAGAAGGGTAAAGTGATTTTGCTAATTACTCACTTCGATAACTGACCATAACCACAAGTTCCCATCCTGGCTATGTCTGACTTTTCTACAAAAGAACAGTAAGAGATCAGAAAAATCGACACAATCCTTCTGGGACATGTGCCCACCTGGCCCGTGGTCAAGGATGGACAACAGGGCAAGGGGTCGACGTATCTCATAAAACCGTTGGCTTCAGACCAGCCGACAGTTTTACACAACAATTTGCTGCTGGGAGTTTGTCACCGTCACACACAGGGAGTGTGTCCTGAATAATCATGAGTGTGTGCAGATGAATGATTACTTGGATATCCGGGTATCCATAGTGCCAAAATGAGTCCAGTATCCGAGTAAGCAAAAGGAAGATTTCGAGATGTTTTTTTTTTCCTTTTACCTTGACAGCGACCTGCCAGACTTATCAGAAGGTGTCTGTGACGGGTGATAAGTGCCTGCATTCACCGCCTGACATCTTCTGTCTTCCTCTGGCTTTCAACTGGCCTCCTCTGCCTCTACCCCCCCCCCCCCCCCCCCCCCCCCTCTGTAAACATTAACCCCCTCCCGTTTGAAGTTATCAGTATTCCGCTTTGAACATACAGTTCAAACAGCTTTGGATTCTTCTTAAAATTATGTTCGGCCGTAATTCCACACTACATAACAGAGACACCCTGAGAAGGGGATGGATTACGTCCACTCGTGTATAAAGCCTGTCTGTTCAATTGGGGACACGCCACGCCACAGAGTGTTTCTTGACAAAAGCGCAGACAGATTATATATATCTTAGAAAAGCACTGCATTGTAAAGGAGACTTTCTCTAATCTTTGCAGTGTCGCAGTCTTGCTGTATTTCCCCTCAAAACGCCCACAAGGCATGTGAGCCCACACCAGGAGTGACAAAATGGGCGAAATGGGACAGCGTGCCAGGTTGCCAGCATGAGGCGGCAGGCGTCCGAACTTGTGTGAATCCATTTGAATTTTCCCCAATGTGTCACTTGAACTCTTCACTATAGGGGGTGGACAAGTCGCAGTTTTAATCAGGGACCCTTTGTCAGCTCAGAGAAAAGAGGCAGAGTATGAGAGGAGATGGAAGAGGAGACGAGGAGGGGTTTGGGGAAATGAATGTGTCAAAGACTGATGCGACATCCCAAGGATGTCATGGCACTGAAAGCGACCTGTGATTAGTCCTGGAGATGGATTTAGAGTTCAGTTTTCAAGTTGCAAATTAAGTGGGTATGTGTGAGTGTGCGGCAGCCTGCACGTATTCGTGTGTGAGACAGCGGAGATCTTATAAAAAGCCACATACTGAGATTAAAGTTGCAGGAAGATTGATTCTTTTTTTCCTGTTTCTGAAAGGCAGTGTAGGGTTAAAAATAAAACCTGGTCCAACCAACCTAGAGGCATCAACAGAACATATGGCGTGTGTTTACAATGGGTCTGTGTGTGTGTTTGGTAAGTCTGAGCTTGGTTCCAGTTGGAGTTCATATGCATCTTTGGGCATGTGGAAGTGTTTTCTTGCCAGCTCAGATTTGTGCATTTGTGTGTCCAAATGCACGCGTGTGTGTGTCTTATTTTGTGCAAATGCCCTTGTGCAAATGTGTTTTGTTTGTGTGAGTGGGCGGATGCAGGTTCATTGGCTGGGCACATCTGTGATCACAGGCTGTTGTTGACTCTAAAGTTATAAGCTTGTCCTCCGAGTCGTTGCCTGTCTCTGGCTTTCATCCGTGATCCCCCTCTAGTGCCAAGCAGCAGGCCCAAGCATGGCGCAGGTGTCCCTCCCCCTCATCCTTTGTCTAAATCCTATTTTTTTTCTCCGTCTCTGTCTCTGTCTTTATCGTCCATCTGAAAATGTTTTCATCTTGACCCCCCAAATTAAATTTTCAGGATGATTCAACAAACTGAATCAACCCTTTAATGGGCTGGTTTTATGTTGCATCGAAACTTTTTAGAGTTTAACCTATCGCTGAGCCAGGACTGGACCTGTAAATCTTCACAGCTGAAGCTTTTATTGTGGGTTGTTCTGTGGACAATGGCACGAGGGAAATTTTTAAAATATAGCTATTTGATAAACTGAGACAGTGACATTTGGGCTCAGGGACAAGGTGATTCAAGAGGCCAGCCCTAAAAGTTACACCCATTTTATCATCTTAAATCATAAAGTAAGGCTGTTATGGTGTCCCAACAGAAACGAGAGACTGAGACAAAGAAAGCAGGACTGACAAATCGTCGAGCGCTAAAACTGCTATCCAAAGATTTTTCTTACCATCAGCCGAAAATAAGGGTTGATTCAGGGTTGGTTAGTCAGCAGTTCACTGACATAGAGTTATATGATTTCTGGATAATGAGGTCCGTCAAACTTCCAGAACTGACATTTGCTTAACAGTAGAGAAGCTGTCTCGTTTGCCAATACAGATATTCTCTCTGCTGTTTGGCCTGATTAGGCAGAAATTAGAATGGGAAGCAAAACGTCAAGCTAAAGTTGTTACAGTCACCATTAGAACAGTGTGGGAAGCTGTCCCGGGATTCAGGCGGGTAATATCTATTCAAAAAGAGGTGCTGATGTTGGACTGAATGAGAAATGTGCAGTTGAAACTGCTCGAATTTGAATATCCACAAACAGGAGCTAATTGGCGGAGAGAAGCTCATAATCGGGAGCAAAATAAAAAATGTGTGTGCACTGAACATGCACGGAACAATAATAGAAGCTAGCTGATTTTTCATGGGAGATGTATGTCAGAGGTCAGAGCTTTAATGTGGAAAGGCTGAGAAGACTTAAATGCTAGATATCCTGTAGAAATATGCTTGAGATAATGAGCTGGTTCAGTTTAAAATTCAACTCCATACAAACCACCAACTGCCTACATTTGGGTCTACCTTAAGGGGGATGTAGCGGCTGGAAATCTGCCTCACAAAGATGCCAGGTAAAGTCATTAAAGATCATGTGTCCGTCTGACTAGACAGAATATTTTGGCTTAGTTTGATTGCATTAACCTCCACAACCCGGAGGTCACGGCCCATAAAGGAATCATCAGCAATATTCAGGGAGAAAGTCTTTTGCTGATATTTAACTTGCAGAATCTACAGATCTACAGCAGGCTGAGGCTCAGTCTCAAGACGCCGACTCCTCCCAAGAGATAATTAACAATTAATATAAATATGTATATAGATATATATATAAAAAGACAAAAAAAGTCAAATAAAACAATCTGAAACAGGAGAATCACTCCTAACATCAAGTCACAATTCAACACTTGTATGAAGGAGTCCCCCACCAGTGTTTTTACAGAAAATATCCTCTACGCACGCATGCAACAATCACTGACACACACCAAGACGAATGCATGCAATTTATCCACACACATGCATGGCTATTGAATGATTTCTCGCCACTTACTTGATGTAATATGGAACCTTATTCTGAGAAACCGCACGTTGCCAGGGGAGCTGTACAGAAGCTGCAGACAGAGAGAGAGAGAGATAAAAGAAAGAAGAGATGGAGTCACACAGTAAAAAATCAAAACACCACCTTAATAAACACTGTACAATTTTACCATGAAGTACAGTGATGTATTTAGCATTTGGGGCTTGACTTGAAATCATTTTCACCCATAATATTATATAGTCTAGCCATGTAAAAAAAGACTCTCACTGTGCATGAAATTGGGATACAAAAAAAAGCAAATGGGTATTGTTTTCTTGGCAGAAAGAGGGAGGAGGGAGATAATAGGGCATGAAAGGAAAAAAGAAATTAAAAAACAGAGAGAAATTGTTGAGAGAAGTGCGCCCAGGTTTATGTTAATTTTTGCGGAGCACAAAAGACGGCAATAAATACTGACGGACCGAGGAAATCTTAAAAATGACAAGCTGATACCGTGTTAAAACAGGCCAAATATAAGACTTGAGAAAGTCTCAAGAGCAATAAGGAACAGAAATGTTGCATGATTTGTTGCCCTCCCACTTTCCCTCCTCCTTGACACAGCTCCACACTCAGATAGAGAGATGAAAAGACAGTACAAAAAAGAGATTAAGCGAGATTGGGAGATATATACGAGATGGATAGGGCAAGATAAGGACCCAGTACTTTATTGATCCCCGAGGGAATATTAAGCTAGTAGTGTAATGAGAGCGAATGTGTGATGAAGTAGATAGTGTCATAGTGGCGAGGAGATGAAAGAGGAGACGGAGTGCTGTTTTGTCTGGTGCGGTTGCAGAGCACTCAGCGGGGCTTACTGGGTAAATTCATGTCTGTTGGCAGTGACGGGGCACAGTGGCCGAGTTTACCGCATGCTCTGAATCACGTGTCGTCCATTTTGTCTCTGTGTCTAACAGCCAGCAAAGCAAATCAGGTGGAGCTTAAAGAACACTAATGGCTATATGATTATAGAAAATGACGAGAGAGAGAGAGAGAGAGAGAGAGAGAGAGAGAGACACACACGGTGAGCTAGGGACTTGCCGCTTTGTTTAATGTTCACCCTCCTGAATTTGTCTTCCTCTCTAGCCTTGTCTCTAACTTTCTCTGTCCCTCTCTCACTGCTAATGACCACTCTAAAGAGGGTGAAAGAGGAGGGAGTCAGTGGAGAGCTGTAATTAAGCCTTGCATAATTCACGAGGAAAGTGCCTCGTCTGCAAACTGCGTGTCTGTGCATGTGTGACCGTGAAGCGTATAGCTGTAGATTAGAAGATGGGACATAAAAAAATGTGAAACAGTGTAACTGAGTGGAAACAAACCGAGTCCCCCTCAAAAATTCCTAATTTCCTAAGGGAGGTAATTGGCTCTGCGTGGTAATTGGACTTGTGTACTCACTGGAGAGGAAGTGTTGGGAGGAGGGGCCGAAATCGCGGTGGGCTTCCTGGAGCAGCTTCAGTCTGTCCTCCACCGCCACCTGCGAGATGAACACACACACACAGACGGGAGAGATGACAGTCAGCTGTTGGCCTGAACGCTGCACTTGGTGAAACTTTACAGTGGCTGGAGATGGCGTCATGGTTGGAATGAATTCAATTTCAATGTTGGAAGTGGATTTGCGGTGAAACGGCAAATTCAAAAAACTTTATACTTTATCTTATCTTCAGTGAGTATAATGTTAATATATGCATACTGTATAGCATGTGTATTGCACTGCATAGAAACTATATGCATATGAATAATATCATTTATCACATATTTATATTGTGATATACTGAGATAAACATGAAAAAAGTCAAGATGCTTCATCAAATTGATGCAAAAAGTATATAAATATCAAATAATGCTCTGAAACAGTACTGCTCGCTGATTTGCATCACCGACCACAATGAGCTAATACAACAAGATAAAATATCGCTACGTGGCAAAAATGGAAAGGCAAAATCTGACAGTGGACAAATGTTGTTGTCTCAAGGTAAATACTCATATACTGTCACCTTTAGCAGTTATTACATAGTCATCAGTCAGTAAAAAAAAGATACACAATTTTATGACACCGAAATGGAAGTGAAAGTCAAATTGTGACGTTGTTTTTGTCTTCCATTACTCATGATAAGACGGAGAAGCCAAATCCGGCAAAGTGAAAAGCACAGCAGTGAGAAACCAAACTGGATTCCTCCCACTACCGCTGCGGTAACTCGAGCCACACAGAAACCACAGGGCGAGAAACATGAATAATATCAGAATCATGTGGCGTCTCATGTGAACACCATTTTCTGAATATGCTCTCTCATATACTCCACATTACCTTTATCATTACAAAACTGTATTTCAAGAAAAAAATGGAGAGCTTACTCGCTCTAGATACTATCTAGATAAAAATACTAGATCAAGCGTTCAGTACACCCAGTGAAAGGTGAAGCTTCATACAGCTTTGAGTTATTAATCACACACATTCAATCCTGCACCCCTGCTGAAAGCTTTGTATTGACCTCTCAGGCTGTGCACCTGTGGCCCGACGCAACTGCGGGGTTGCTTTGGTCCATCAAGCTCAATAGCAGGACCGTATTGGCAGTTTGTAGCATTGAAAGTCACACACATACACATGCACCTGAGGCGTTGTGGCAGCCAGATAACAGCTGTCCACACGGGGATCCTGGAAAGAGACACAGAAAGGCCAGTAGCTCAGTTTCTTTCTGGACACTAATGGATATAATGGTCACCGTCCCACAGAGATGAAGATGGGAGCTGTCTGCATATGAACAGCGAATCATCAAACTACACAGTCAGATCTGGCTTATTAGTGGAGCTGTCGCCTTCCTGCAGGCTGAAAGAAATAAAAAGAATGGAAAACAGAGAAACTCAGTCCTTCCCTCTCTGCGTGTCTTTGAGTTATGGTTATTCTCCAGGCAAAAAGACTATTACTGGGCATCTGTACAGTGCATTGGGAGATATCACAAGGCTACAAATTAAAGGGATGACTTTAGTTTCTAAGATTTCTTTTTCTTTTTTTCTGCCCACATTCCCAACTCATTTATCTCAAGCAATGGCGCTGTGTGGCTGTATACAAGAAAAACTTCAAATGAAGTCTCTGACGGTGGCTTTGAGGCCATCACGGCTGACGTGTATTCAGTATTCAGTCCTCCTACCGCTGGAAGAACAGGTGTCATCAGCCAGATTGGTCAAGGTAAAAAAATACTTTGTCATATTTCTCTGTACCTATGTCTAGTGACACTCACAGTGTACAGGACACAGTGTAAAAAAACACGAAGAAACAGGATAAGTGACCTTGCTTCATGAGGAGATTGTGTGTTCATACTTAACATAGAGGATATCGCTTTTTAATTCACTACCAGCATCACTTCTCATCTCTTTCTACTGATGACTTGTAAAGAGACTTTGCGATGACATTCCCTCAAGGGCTGAGACACGCTCCGCTGTGAGAAATGCTCAGCGAGTCCCTCAACAGATCAGACCAAAACATCGAAGCGCTCAGAGAGCCAAGAATGTGACTGCGGCTCTGTGACAATAGTGTCCATTGATGATTAGTGACAAAGTGTTGTATCGAGAAGAGAGCTGTGTTCGAATGAAACAGGTACACGGGTAGAGGGACAAATCTCAGTCCCCTGTGTGTTTCGACTGACACAAAGTGAAATCAGCATGCACTCAGTGAGAGGAGATACTCGGGGAGACGGAGACAGACGGGGGAGATAAAAACAAACACAGACGGGCAGGTGAATGAGGGAAGAGGAAGAAAGATGTATCGAAGGCAGCATTCATTTAGGCGTGGTGGACAAAATGCTGTGGGAGGAAGAAGAACCCCGAGAGAAAACAAGAAAGCGACAGTGTCTGATCCAACATCTGCTGATAATTCAGGAGCATTTAAACTACCTGTAGAAGTTTCCATCTCATGTTGAGCTGGTCCAGTTGTCTGGAGGCAGTGGAGGACAGCTGAATGTCCAACGGTGTCAGCTCCGCAGAAAGCTCATTGACGATTCTTACATCTTGGCGTAACGGGGCGATCTCCTCTCTGAAGGCCTGAACAGAAGGTTTAATGTAATTGGCATTGTAACTGTATTGTAGTTATAAACACAGGCTACACACGACTAATTACTTAATCATGAAGTTTGTGCTCTGACAAACAATAACTGAGTTCCTGCTCAGTCTCAGTTATCCTCCATTTCATCTTAATTGCTGTTTATCCTTTTATGCTGACCTCATAGGCTCTAATTGGAGACAAATCAAGTTTTAAATGGAAGTTTTGTTGTGCCATAATTTGCATTTATAGTCTCTACTGTGGTTGTTAACAAACTTAATGTCTACAGCCTCTGTGTGTGTCACATACTGAAGAGAAGTGTTTCCACTGTTGTAGCAAAATCTATTAATAGCCTGTTTTATTCCAAGCGGATGCCTACATGACATGGATATTAAGAGCCATAATTGGCCAGAGTGCCCATACCACAGGGAGGCAATCACTGAGATATGACGCGGTGTAACAGACAGCTGAATGAATGCAACAGTGCAGGACATTCCTTCGCTCATACAACCTGTGAAGCATTACGTGACTGTTTTGGCGCAGCTGTTTTTCTTCTGTCCTCTATTTCTCCTTCGTCACTTTCTCATTGATTGTTCGCTGTTTATTAGGAAGCGCTGTCATTTTTCTGCTTGCGAGCTAAATGTGTTGCTTGTTTCTTGGCCAGGTCTCCTTGGGCCAAAAGGCGTCCTCGAATTTGATGAGCGGCATTTACAAACAAGCAAGACAGAATCATCAAACCGAGTACATGATCAAAGCGGGTACTATTAGTTCTGAAAATAATAAAAACATAGAGGAGAGAGGAGTGTGGGAATTCACAGCCAAGTCTTAGTCAGTTTATTGTGTGCATTTATTTTATGGATGTACGTGTTTCAGCTAATACTTCTAATGAATCAAATCTCCAGTTGAAGCGCTGACTGTACTGTTAAATCGGTGATTTGTGCGTTAAACACACAATTCACGGTTAAACTGCAGGTTAAAAAAAAGATGACATTTGTTCAAGCTGACTCAGTGCCGCGAGCTGTAACGATGCACAGATGGGTGGGGTGTCTAACTGCTGACTTCATGCCCTCATGCTACTGTATCTATCTGACTCACCATGGTTTTGTCGATGTGGTCCTGCAGAGAGTCGATCAGCAGATCGCCCACAGGCTGCCAGGTAGCTTTGGCCTCCTCTGCCTGAGTCAGCCGCAGGTCGAGCTGGTCCATGGAGCTCTGCAGCTCCTGGAGACGCTCCAAGGCTCCCTCCACCTGACTCTGCCAGCCGCCCATGTGTCCTTTCAGACGCTCCCACCTCTCTCTCACCTCGCCCGTCTGCTTGCGGATGGCCCGGGCCAACCCTCGGGCCTTCTCCTCTGGGGTGAGGTCTGGGGGCAGAGAGGGAACGAAGGAAGAGAGAGAAAGAGTCAGTTATTTGTTGACAAAGACAGCTTTTGTGCCCTTCGTTACTTTTTACTGCACTGTATCAGCTGTGATGTTTTTTTTGGTCAAAAATTAAACGTTAGAATTGCACCTCATTCAAACCTTTGCACTTGAAAGCCGTAAACTGGAGCTTCTTCATAATAATGTTTTTCAATGATGTACTTTTATTTTACTTTACTTTATTTACATTAAGTTATAATTCCACAAAGAGAGAAATCGTCCAGATAAATTCATGTCAAATTCTCATGTTTCATTTATAAGCCTTTCATGGGCATTTTCTCTCTTACTGTATTTTCCATTATTTATGTCTTTTGTAGGATTTAGGCAAATAAGAAAACTCAAGATTCAGAGGGAGACGAGGAGGGAAGAAGGTAATAAGAAAAAGAAAAAAGGATCTCAGTTACAGTGAGGGTAGAAGCAAAGGCAGCCGGTGACAGTGACCAAACGAAATGGAAAAGGGTGAGAGACGCGGGGGGTCTAGGGAATGGGTATGGCAGGAAAGGTGAGGGTAAGGGATAAATGTGACATATCAGGGGACACAGGCAGAGAGGAAAGAAGAAAGCGGGGAGAGGAGAAAACCGCTCCTCAAATACTCATTTTAACTACAAAGAAAGATGAGTAGCTTTTATGAGCTCTGAGGCCTCATCATCAGGGGTAGTGACTGCATTACCATCTTCACCTGTTGCCCCTCTGCAATCTCTTTCTCCCTCCCTCCCTCACATGCATATACACAAGTCTCTGAGACACACTGCAGACTGTGCCTCATACAGATAATAATGTGATGGTATCTGTCTTTTGCGATGAAGAATGTGGGGTACAAACAAAACAAAAGTCAATTAAGTGGCATAAAGAGTGAGAGTGTAAGACATCTGAAGTTGTTAAGACTTCACTGCAGTGTCACTTTGAGGAATCCCACCCCCTCTGATTAAAAAAGAGCAGCCTCTAATGTTAAATCAGCTTTTTATCCATTTATACAATGAGGCAAGCCTTTGATATTTGTATCAAAGATCACAGACAACAAGCCTATCGGAATGCGCTCTGAAGTCTTGCCACACCCCTACACAGCCCCTTAGGTTGGTTTAATTATTTACATAGTGGAGTTTTAGTTTGAAGGGAAATGTGCTGACTTAACCGAGACTTCCCTGCCGCATCCAGCGGAGACAGAGACAGAATGCTGAATGAGTCGGTGCATATTTAATTCTTGGGTGCTCTATTAGATATTGGTATTACCACCACCAGCTCGGATTTCAGCGAATGGTCTTTCAAGGGCACTTAACCTCAGAAGTGGGCCAAATGCGCCCTTATATTTGGGTTAAAGACAACCAGACGGGGTTGCTGTGAATATCTGAGTGCTTTTTTGGTGCAGAATGTGCAGATTAAGACACATTGCAGATCTGGTACTCCTAGCTGGGTAAAAACGACTCTGCAAAGGCACTGAACATGCCGTCAAAACCTCCCCCGAGTTTTAGTACAGCCAAAGGCCTTTGTTGTATGTCCCTTCCTCCAGTAAGCTCACAACTATAATCTATCCACTCATGGAAATAATACCCCGCACCACCAATAAGGAGTATTTAGTCTTGCTGTGCACACTTGCCTTTGACTTGATACTGAAAGACTTACTGTTCTGCAAGGCCAGACTTAAACTGAGCTCCCGTTTGACTAGAAATGCACTGCAAGTGGTTAATATGGACTATAAGTGGTACTGCAGGGTCAAATTTAGTAGCATTTCGAGATAAAGCCTTAATAATATTTTCACATGAAGTTAGAGCACAGTGTGATAAAAAACGAGATTCTTTGAGTTTGAGTTTTTTTTATGGAGAGTGTAAACCTACCAGTCTTTGGCTGCAGGTTCTTGCGTGGCTCTCCGGGACCCTCGATGGGCTGGTCTGCCAGAAACATCCGGGCTTGATCCAAAGTACTGACCACCAAGTGCTCACGTTCCTTCAGTTCTGACCGTAGGGTCTGCAGGGGAAACACAAAGCAGCAGGTTAAAGGGCTTCACTCTGTAATATATGAAGATAACTAACTCTGTGACGAGCTGGCAACTTGCCCAGGCTGTACTCTGCCTCCTGCACAAATTCAGTGACCATGATAAGGAAAAGAGGTGACAGACGGATGGACGGATGAATGGATGGATGATGTGATAAATAGATGCATGTCAGAAAAGACTATCTCAACACAAACTATTTCAAACAGAAAGAAAGTTTGGAGTTTTAATTTTAACAATGTTTGAGAAAGAAGTAATTAATTCATTTCCTCTGCAGATATATGCATGTTTCCAACTCTTATGTCCTGATTTAGTCTGTGCCAATGAACTTCAAATGAACCTGTTGTATTGTGAACAAGGTGATGCATCCAGATTGCTGCTCCCCCAACAGAAATATCCACTAATCAAACAGTTCTGCTTAAATCAGCTCTGACTTTCAGGACGTTACAAAAGAGGCACTTATGGCTTACTCACATATGCGCACATACGACCAAAGAACAAGAGCAGATGTTCATGTTCAGCTCATGCACGAGATAAACAACACTCTCAATGGCTAATTAGCTGAGCGCCGCATAACAAAATACTTTCTCTGCTTATTCTTCCCTTATTAGAAAGCGAGGAGTGTTAAGAGCAAGAGAGCAGCTACTGTATGTTGAGAGTGTCAGCTGGAGTGAGAGCTCTGGGAACAGAGCAGCGATTGAAGGTGAGAGCATGCGGGTCAGCCCAAGCATTTCCTTTGGGTCGGTGTGAAATTAGCTGAGTTATCCGCGGAATAGAGTGAGTTGCTGGGCGCTTTAACCCTGCAGGAATTATCGTTACAGAGCGGGATAGGAATACAACATATCCTGTCCATCTTCTTATTACACACACACACACACACACACAACCGAACAGAAGAAGAGATGCTAAGCTCACGAAACAATTTGACGGACACTTTTCTTAACCTCATGTCAACTAGCCAGCCACAGCTCACAGCAAGCAGTACAAACTAGAGATAAGGAGCGAGCATGGCATGTAACAGTATAATTATTCTTGTTTTAATATAAGCGTGACCCCAGGGGACTTCATTGCCTATCGGAGTGTGTCATTGCTTTGTGAGGAGGCGATGTAGTTTAAGATGCCGCGAGGCAACTTGATTAGATGGGATGACTCGCTTTGATAAAGTCTCAACACTTATCAAACTCATCGAACAGACAGAAGTGCAGCGGAAATGAGATGCCAAAAATTCTGTTTTTTCGTTCGTGCCCACAACACCGGCTGAGTGACAGATGACAGCATGCTGGGTTCAGCGGGATCGTATATATACAGCACCATCTGAAGAGATAAGACAGGGGAAAGAAGAGCAGGGTAGGAGGATGGGAGGTAACCGTCTGCTCACAGGCTTTGAGATGTGCACACTTTTTTTTTTTCTTCTTGTTCTAGTTCTCAAATAAAAAAGCTCATTTCAGGGAGCAACTTTCTGTAAAAGTCAAGTTTAGCCTGCCGCAATGACAATTTCCTACAGTCTCCTGCAGACAAATGTACCCTCGTGCTGAAATGAAGCATCCTGCTGAACACAAATTAAATCACCCCTGCTAATAAATGGTTTGCTCCGTTTCAATGATTTCCACCTAGCTCGCATGAAGGAAACATAATAGGCAGGTCGCTCAGAGAGGGGACCTTGAGAGATAGAAACTAAATGAGAGGTGATTGAGGAAGAAGCAGAGAGGTGTGTATGGGGAGCAGAGATAAGAAAAGGAGGGAAGGGAGCTAAACTGCGAGGACAACCACGAATAGAAACCAACTTTTTGCTTCTTCATTGTGTTTTTTTTTTTGTTTTGCACTCACAGATTTGTTGGTGACTTGAATCAGGATTTAGAAGGGATTAAATTGAGTGTGAAGAGGTTGTTTATTGGCAAATATTCTTTGCAAGTTGCTTAGAGTTTAGCAAGTCAAATATTCTGATTTCAGTTTTTTAACTTAAAAAAAAAAAATCCTTTCCTGCAAATCCCAGATAGTAGCTCAGTCTGCTCACAAATACCATCCCGGTAGAAACATCCCTGGTTGGATCATTCAGAGGGGCCTGATAAGAACCAGGTGTAAAAGGAGCTTATATTCACAACATCAAACTAGCAAGCTGTCTGTGTGCTTCAGTACGCTGTTCCTGTAGTTAAAAAGCAGCATTGGTTTACTTTACAAAGATATGCAAAATATCCATTACAAGCGAGCAAACTTAATCTACTGCTGCAGAGCCTGATGTATTACAAAGACGTACATTAAAAAGGGAAGTTGACGATTTCTTCAAAAACTTTTACAGTTACAGCGACTGCTTCTGATCACAACAGACTGGTACTGTATGCCCTGTATAATGATGGACACTTAAACTGTTACTACTGCCTACATCTATGTCTATTTTGACCCTGTTTTACATTCAGGACATAAATGTTGCTTCAGGCCTGATTGATAATCATCTAAATTATATATTAGTTTATTCATCAGTATCGATTCGTAGTTTAGGGTATAACATGTCAAGAAATGAAAAAAATCATCAAAAGCTTCCGGAATCCAAAGTGAATTGTGTTTAAATTGCTTGTTTGGTCCTATCAAAATCCAAAATGATTCAATTCACAGTTATATAAAACAGAAAGAAGCAGCAAATCCTCATATTTGAGAAGCTGCAACCAGAGAATGTTTTTGGTTAGAGAATTAATCACCGTCAACATTGCTGTTGGAGAATTTTCTGATGATTGACCAACGTTTTCAACTAATTCGTTCAGCACTGAAATTATCATTAAAATGTGTGACAATATGATCTTATAATTACATTTTTCTGTTTAAATCAGAGATTCCAGACGAGCTGTAATCAATGAACTAACAAAATGGGTAACTGAAGTTCAGTTGAGTTCAGTTGGGATGATTTTGGGTTATGTGTTTCAACTTTTACACCCTTTAAATCTTTTAAGTTCTCATAAAAAAATGGAAATGAAAACATGTACAATCCTTGTCGTAGTGGGCTGGTGAAGATCATGCGATATGATTGAAAGCCTTGGAATAGCGACAGATTCCAAAGTAAAGAATACAGTAGCAATATCAATATCGTGTATCTTGCCTAATGTAACTGTACTTGCCTGTTACAATAAATGTTGGAATTTATGACAGCAGTGTTCTGCCAAACACCGTCCTTCAGCTTTAAATGGCTCCAAAGAGTCACAGACAAAGCCTTAGATGGTTGTAACAATGGCTACATAAGTAGTGCCAAGTAATTCCCTCTGTTTGAAGCAGCCTCTCTGTCAGCCATCAGCCATTCAGTGCCTGCAGTTCAGACAGACAGCTACACCAAAGACCTTTCCCCAACACTCAGACAAGTCTTTTTTTTTTGTGAAACTTCAATGGGCTCACATTATCAGAGTGTTACATAGGGACACACTTTTCAGAGGGAGCACAAGAGGTAAATATCAAACACATGTACGGCTTTCAGGTTGAGAGAAAAGCTTTTTTTTTCCCCCCCTGCAAATCCCAGCCGGCCTTTGAGTGACAAGACGAGGCTGTCTATGTCAAAGATTAAAAGGGGCAGGTCTTTACTTTGCTCTTTTTTTTTCATAGATTTTAGCAGTGGCACATTAGAATACCGTCTGGGCTCGTGTGATTTATCAGGACTCTTGTCAGTCCCACAATACTTAGACATCTACCCTGTAGCTATGCATGACCTTGGCTGTCTCTGTCTGGGGGTGTTCGTGCCTGTGTGTTTGTGTATGTGTGGCAGTGGGAGCGAAGCAAACTCTTATCGCGATGTGCCCTGTGCTGTGGCAGCAATGAGATACCATCACAACACAGGTACTTTCAGAGCTCTGCCAAACATCCCTCTTCCCGCACTCAAAACCCTGCTATCACAACGTCTCTGCAATATTACCACCTCCCCTCATCTTATTCCAGGAAAAAAAAAAAAAAAAAAAAAAAAAAAAAAAAAAGCCCCTGAAATGACTACTACAATAAACCAGCTCTCCATATCAGAGTACCTGACAGGCACTCAAGGAGCATTCTCAATGGGGGTGCACTCACATCCAGAAAAAACTGCAAGAAACCGATGACTTCTTATTATTCTACAGCAAATAAAAAGAAAATAATTGAGGCGAGATGTGTTTTTGGATATTTGTGGTTATGACAAATGTTTTTAACCTTTGTCGTTGAAGCCAAATGATATTATAGTTACACGGTTCATGAAGGAGTCTCAGAGTGACTGTGCTTGAAATATTCATTGCTCCTTTGCCCTTAACATCCACTATTCTCGATACGTTGTTTGAACTCATACCACCTGACATGCTTTACTAACCTGCTGCTTCCATCCTTGTGCCTTTTAAATAAGTAAAATACCCATGCATGTCAGAAATCAAGCTGTGACTAAAATAAAAACAGCAAAGCACAGTTAAATAATAATGCATGCAAGTTTCTTCTGTGACTTACTGACACAACATAGTTATTTTATTATTTTCTTTAAAATATGTATTGGATATGTTTATTTTACAATGCTGGGTTACTACCGCTGAAATGATTTACATGGATTTTAGAGCACTGAAGAGACTTCTGAGAGTCTGAAGAGAGATTTTATGATGCTTCTGGCAAAAAATAGATTTTTCAGGTCTTTCATTATCAGTGCAAAACTTCGACAAGATGTTCCACTGTGTGGCCTGTCTGTTGTTTGATGCTGGGCAGGTGTTATACAGTTGGTTTTGACAGCTGGAAATAGTGCTTAAAGCAGCCCAGAAAACAAAAACTATGAGCTGAAAGACAATAAAATGCTTGGATGATATTCATCTGTGAGCTCGCAGACATTTGAGCCACTGTTCATACAACATTATTTGATTATAGCAGGCTTCATCTTGCAGTGTTGAGGTGTGGTGCAGACATATTCCACTGCTGTGGATAATAAACCTGCAATCTCGTCTGCAAAGACATACACTCTAAAACAAAACTGTATTCAGCAGAGCTGAAAGTCCACCAACAAAATCATGAAACTGCTGCCAACAAATGCAAAGCAACCAGACAAAAACAATTAGAAGTTGCTCAGAGTGAGGCGACTCGGAGTTCTTCCTTCCCTAAGAGATAAGGTAAAGTCCAGCACAGCGGTTTAATCCATTTCATTCTCCTTTATGACCTGTCCGTTCAGGTGCAAATGGTGCTAATCAATCATGCGGGCACAATGATTTAGATGGGTTCTGTAGCGAATTATTAGACGCTCCACACTTTAGGCAGGGTAATTGTACGCTGCTTAGGCATATTGAGACGTATTTAACTGCCATGTCAAATAAATCTAAATTTAAACAGAATCGCATTTTGCCTGTTTGTCTTCATATTTCTTTGGTCTAAAAACAAGCGCTTAAGCAGATCCAGATCGGACTGTCCTAACATCGTAGACAAAAAGCCAACTGTTGCTGAAAGATAAGAGCTGTTAAAAATGCCCACGAGCACTCAGCCCCTTGTTCTCACCCCTTGATCTAAAAGCTGTTAATTTAATAGAGCAGATTGATGAGTTTAATCAGCTGAATGCTGACAAAGGCCTTTTATTGGATAATTGAATGTGCGATTAATAAATGCTATTAGGGCCATTTTAGAAGGGAAATAACAGGCACCGATCAATACACAGTGGAGGGAGCAAGAAGTCACTCAAGTTAGACGGGACAATACTCATCCCTCTTTTTTTCAAATTCCTCCTTGGAGCTGCCAAATGAACAGATCGGGCTGAATTGAATACCACAGTTGTGTTAGATGATGTATATCCTAGAAGACAAAGAGGTGAAAGTGCACTGTGTTTGTCCTTTCTCTGTTAAGCTCCTTTCTTCCACATATAAGCCTCTTGCCATCCTCTGTCTTCCCCGTTTCTCTTGATCTGCCTCTGTTTGCCGTTTCCCGTCCATCACTTTCTCCTCCGTTTGGACCACTGCTCTTTCAGATTTTTCTTCCCTCTGATTCTTTAATAACAGCAATATCAGTTGCTCTCGGTTGGGATAAGTGGCTTAGCCTTTCGTTTTTTATCTCTTCAAGTCTTCTGGAAAAAAAAGACTTTCCACTTAGCCCTTCTGAGCCAATCCCTACCTCACAGATACCAATTTTCATATATCTATACGGACTTCCCCCATCACACTGACAGAGCAGTTGGTGTGCGTATGCATGTGTGAGTACAGGGGACATGTACGAGTGTGTGTGACAGTATTGTTGTAAGCAAGTAATAGAGCATGACGTGTTCAAAGCCCCAGCCTTTTGTGCTGCTCAGCCCCTTCATCCCTCTCAGGGTCAGCAAGACCTCCAGGCCAATCTATTAAGAATACAGAGGAGAGGGAAGGGAAAAATATAACATAGTCAAAATGAAAAGTGAGCCTTCAACTCCCCTGTTTTTTATTTCCTATTTCAGCATCTTAAACCTGAAGTCCTGGAGATGAAAAAGGGAATAGAGAGAGGATAGCATGGGAAATCTTGAGGTGTTAAGGTGAGGGAAAGCAACAGCAGGACAGAAAGCACGGAGACGAAAACGAGGCAGAAGAGCTGAAAGAGGGTAATAGGAAAAGGAAGGTGAAAGCAGAGATGCAGGAGGATTGTATTCTCCTGTGGTTATTGTGTGCTCTCCATCCCACTCCTTATCTAATGGACCTTGTCTGATCTGCTGGGTTGAAGCATGTCTCTCTGTCAGGCACACACACAAAAAAAAAAATCACCGCAAACCTCAGAGGACAAAACTTGATTAACTCGGACAGTTGTTCATCGCCTCATGACAAGATGCAAACACAACTGAAAGTGTAACCATTTTGCGCCCTTGATTACAGGTCTCCCTATTCCCATAATCACAGATATTTACAAATCCTTCTTAAATTCATGCAGTGAATTTGAACGTTTCCTTCCTCCTTTCCTTCAGGGAGAATGTGCATCACAAAGGCCAGCTCATCTGCTCACTGGATTTTTTTTCACATAATCTGTAATGCTTTCGAATGACACTTCTTCATTAAAGACTATACTTAGCAGGCATTACAGCGGCCAAGAAATTGATTGTCTGCCAATGCAATAAACCCCACTCTGTTTCTACAGTAGATCAGTTATCGACCTTCCTCAATATTTTGTCTTGGAGATTACTCGCCGTAAAAATACATCATCTAACTGTTTTTATGCTGAAGCTTCAGTTCCCTGATTCTTTTTTAGGGTTCTCTTAGTTTATAGACTTTTATTAAATGTGTAAAGATTTTGTTTCGTTCATCTTCACATCTCAAAATTTCATTTTTTTTCCTTCTCCTTCTAGTACTGAGGTGTTTTTATTCACCTCCTTATGATTGAGGATACACACTGCATCTCATTGTGCCTCTGTGCATGATTGCTCAGTGAGTCTTGATTAGTATCATATCTACCAAAAAATTGAATGAGAAATGTAATGCAATACATAATTACATAATAATAAACTCTAATAAAATCTAACACGTCCTTAAAGTAGAACACGCACAGGGATGCATGCTGTGTGCACACGCACAGATACAGACAGGTAGATAAATGTGTTTTTTGTTGTATACACCTTGACACATACGTAATGGATGTGTTGATCTCTCTCATTTCATCTGTGATCCTGCGCCCATGCATGACAGCACATGTGTTTACTCTCAAGGCGTTTTGCGAACAAAATAACAGCGGGGTGAACGGGCTGTGGAGAAACGCATTACGGTTTCAAGAGCAACATCAACAGTAGCGGCGACCAGCGGACTGGGAGTAAACAGTAGCCACGGGGTGAGTCATCTATCTGAAAGCAATTACACGCCAAAGCACTATCACAATAACTAGTGGTTACAATAAATAATACAGTGGGGAACGTGGGCGACAAATGGCCGCGGTGACAAAGGTGTGAATGGGTCGGAGCAATGAAGTTATTGATCACCTGCTAGAATAAATGATACAGTGTGGAGTAAGAGTGATAAATAACAACAATTCTAAGAATGACATACTGTGGAGGGAACGGCATCAAACATCGTGCATGGTGTCTGCCGAGTGACCAATAACCGATTATTAATCATGGAAAACATTATTTCGCAGCAATCTGTAGTTTAGCTAAATGTATTATACCCGCCATGCTACTTCTTAGCACTAATGGTAGCACTTGGCTCCAAGCAGGAAAAAAGAGTGGCTTCTCTGGTAACGAACTTTCTCATATTACAGCTTAACAGGACACTTAAATATGTTTCTGAAACATTTTTTCAAGATTTTCGTGAGTTTGGTGTGTTGGGCCACGCAAGCATACCGTGCTTCATCATCTATTTTAAGGTCAATAAGATAAAAACAGACAATAAACGTATAAAAAATACAAAGTGCAAACTGAACCAGTAGCTCTACATTCTGGATGAAAACCTGACCAAGCCTTGTCGTTAGAATCCAGGTTTAAGACACTTCCTCACTGACTTCACTTTTCAGGACTGGAAACTTTCACCACTAATTATACTGTCACTGGCAGGAACACACACTCCTCTGTGACAGATGCAACTTTTTGGAAACTTGAAGAAAACAAAGAGGGACAAATATGATAAATCTTGTAAAAGCGTGTCAGGAACATTGCCTGTGGTGACAGTACGCACCGTGCAGTGGTTCTGCTGTTGCAGCAGGGTGGGGACATCTCCCCCGATGGGCATCTGCTTGGCCAGCTCCTCATCCTTCATGCAGATCCACCTCCACAGCTCCTCCAGGAGGCCCAGCAGACGAGACCAGCGCTCAGCACTCGCCTCCAGATGGGCTCTGGCAACATACACCATTGACTATTATTATACTGTATGTATTTTTAACTCTCGCTGTTGAAGCACATATGCAAAACAAACACATCTGTACTGTAGCACTGTTTCTTCCTTTTTACAGTTACATACATAGCACCTATTAAAAGGCTGATATTTGTATACTTGTATGAAACAGATTATATAACTACTAAACTAGCAAATGATGAAAAAAAAACATTATTACTATAAAACCCAACGCTCTTGAGGTTGCTTCCCTTCTGGAGTGGATGTCAAGGGAACACAGTTGGCTGTTAATTGTGTGGGTGGTAGCATGCACTCAATATGTGTTGATAAGCACTTTTGTTTTTCTCCTTTCCTCCAGGCATAATATATCTGAACACTGTGTACAGAGACCTCCTATCGCCGCACCCTGAGTTAGCCATAATTACACATGTACTGCAATTAAGGCATAATGGGGTGTATACAATCAACACGCACGGTTTCCACCTCCTTTCCTGACACACACACACACACACACACACACACACACACACACACACACACACACACACACACACAGACTGATCTCTAGCTGTCTATTTATCGCTCGCTCGTCTTCCTGCAGAATAAGTCCAGCCTATTAGCTTTGCACTGCTTGACCTTGACTCACTCCTCTCACTATCCTCTCCCGCTCAAAACGAACACTTTCCAGTGCAGAACCCATCCTTGCACCTTTTTTTTCTAATTTCCTCCGGTTTCACCTCAGCCTCTCTAACCTTTCCTCCCGGCCCTGTAGCTTTGTTATGCTCTTGTGCTCTTCCCTCCATCCTCCCATCTCCTCTTTGAACATCTCCATCTGGTCCTGTCAACTTCACTTCCACCTTCACTTTCTTCACCCTCCACATCCCTGCCCAATCTTATTTATTTATGCCAAGATTATGGCTGATGCGGCATTGTCTCTGTCCTCAGAAGTTTATGTGCCACCGCGGTGGCTCTGTGGTTCTTTAGGAGCTGTATTTCTTCCCTGTGCTCCATGGCTGACATCTAGAACAGAGGAGCTACTGTATTCATGCAGCTGAAAGCAAACCCACCAACCCACAAGGATATTCCACAACGTGCTGTACGTCATGTGTGGTTTCCAATGAATCTAAGACCTTTGAGTCTTGTTCCCTCATGAATGTTTTTTTCTTTTCAGGGACTGAGAGGCTTGAATGGTCTGATCAATAGTAAGGGAGACATATTATGAGTAAGGGCAGAGTTCAGCATATTGTTAAGTTAACAGTCTATTGTGGCCTTGGATTAAACTCTTGATTTGTGCTTTATGTGCTTTTGCAAGGCAAAGAATAAAATCGGTCTTAAATTTTGACATGTGACAATGAAACGATATCCTTGAATGAATCAGACACCTACAGTACTTGAACACCTGCCATGACTGACCAATGACAAAATCTTTTTTTTTCTTTCCACGCTTAAGAGTAGATAAAGAGCAGACAACTGAAATCTGAGCTACATAAATATTGGATAAAGGTTTACTGACCGGATGTTGGCTGATTTGGCCTTCAGGTCGCTCCAGCGTTGGTTCATGTCATCCAGTCTGTGTTGCAGGAACACGGCTTCCTCTGAGCTGCCCAGAGCCTTGACCATCTTTGACTTGTTCCCGTCCACACTCTTGTAGATGTCATTGTGGGCATCGATCTCAGCCTGGATGTCCTACAAATACAGAGACGGAGAAAAATTGTCACAACTGACCATATGTTCTGGCAAGTTTCTGAGCAAATGTACAGTCAAGTAGTGAAGCAGAAGTTCAAAACAAAATCACCCAAAATTGGACGTCACACTGTTTCCTTGGCTGTCATGGCTGATTATTCATGAACCGAATACAACGGTGGATTTTGTCGCGAGGACTTGTCTTGAGGGAGTTCATGGTGTACTGCACACTGCATAACATTTCCAGAGGGCAGAGAAGTTTATATTTTCACTGAATGTCCTCGAGGTACTTTTTGACTGTTTGACTAAAAAGATTTAACTTCTACCCTGTCACTGACTTCGAAGGCCGACCCCATCCAGGAGCAAGTCCCTAAGCACCTAACTGCCCCCATGCTAATGTTGCATCGCGTTATACCAGGGCCACACCAAAGCAAGCTTTGCTAATGTCATGCTGGGATACACTATGGCATACTGTTGTATTGCAGTGCTATTCCAAAATGTTATGCATTTATGCATGTATGTGCAGCTGCAAGTGGCTAATGCCTTCACTACTGTGACGAAGCACAATTTCTTCCACATGTACGTGTGTGTGAGCGTCCTTAACAGGGCAGCTCTATTACACAAGCCCATCTCGAAGGGTATGTGCGAGTGTTTGTGTGCGAGGACTGAACCACAAGGGGGGCTGACGCAAGCAGAGGATCCTGTCAAATGTGTTATTTTTAGATGTGTAAAACTGCTCCACTTCTTCTCTCTCTCTCTGTCTCTCTGTTGGGACTCCCCTCAGCTCAACCAATTTGAACTGCAGATAAAGAAAAATACCCCAATACCATATGGATGAGTGTAACATCGCCTGCAGCACCAGGACAGATTTGCAAATGGGGCAAAATGAGAGTAGATAAGAGAACTATAATGAGACCTATAGCCTGCAAGAGTCTAGCAATAAAGAAAAATGGTCATTGTGAGTGAAATGACCCTTCCTCAGTGCCTAAGGTTGTTGGTTGTGTATCTCTCTCATTGTGGCGTAACAGATTGGAAATTATGCAATAAACCAAGTTTCATTTTACAATTACTGTAAAACTGCCTTATCTAGAAAAATGCAATTAATGTTGCCACACTGTATTATTGTCGTCTCTGCATTATTAAAATAAATTAACAGTTTAAAAAAAGTGGTCATGAACAGTTAGAAAGAGTCTTCTCAGCTTTCACAAATTAAGTGAAAGTATTCCAAAGTTAAAACTTTGTTATAGCACACAATAGTCACACGTCACTAAGCAAACAATATACATATATTATGTTACCATTATCACACATACACACACACCAACATAAATAGCACAAGACGTGGTACCGCACAGCGGCTGTATGTTTGATGTACATGACAACACACAGTACATTAAGTCGGACATGTGACCAGCTACAGTAGAAGTAGACTACACACAAAATAACCATCAGTTACCACAGACATCTGCGGCGCAGTGCTGTAATTACTGAATGCCAATAGACATTTCACAAAGGCTGAAGCAAATCCCTCCACTGTGATCTGAACGGATAATCACCCGCTGGCTTTTTGACACAAATCAAATGCCTCTTAAAAGGTCATCGAAGGGAGAAAGTGAGTGACGGAGAGGGACAGACGGGCAGAAAAAGAAAGATAGAAGGACAGACAAAGAGTGAGACTGTGAGACAGCAAGTCAGACAAGTCAGTCACTTAGCTAGCTGGCTGTGTTTCAAGTCATTACCCAAGTGCTTCCCTTTTCTTTTTCTTTAGCACTTATACTTCCACTGAAGGTAACAATGACTGCACACACACAGCTCAGAAGGCACTGACTGTGTGGGCATACAAAGGCACATGCATTCATTTACAAAGCTCCCTTTGAATTTTATTTCATCCACTGAAAAGGTACTTTTAGCCAGTGGTTTACATTATGTATGCCAATGTTTATCCTGAGGTGCATAAGTGGGTTGATGTATCGCTTTCTTTCTCTTGCTCATACAAAGAAAACCCAACAGGTCATCATGTCAAATTTCCTGTTTGCCACTATTCTATGTTTTATTTATGGGTTATGGTAGAAATTGACTCAATATGGGCATTTTAGTCCTAGCATTTTGCCTTTGTGCTTTCCATCACCCATGCATACACACACACATAGTGTAGATACCGAAGACCTTGATAAATTGAAGCAAGCGATATACATTTCTGAGCACAACATAACACCGGCGGTTAATGACTGAACTGAGCTACTGCTCTTCTGACGTGCTACCACACGAACACTATGTGTGGGCATAAAGGCAGTAGAAAGGTGAATGGTTCTGGATCTTATGCACACTTTAATGAGTGATAAAGATTTCTTGGCCGTGGGCTGTTTGGAGTGCAGGTAGGATGCGACAGAGTCTCCCTTGGAAACTGAAGTTATGACTGTTACTTTATGAAGGATAAAAGCATAAAACACACAGTTAAGTCGTGGCTGAAGTAAAATCCACACAAACACACTCTCCTTGTGATGATAACTTGACATTAAAGAGGTATTTCACATTGACAAATGACAATGACCCTTACCGGGCTTAGCCATGTTTGCCTTTAGCCCGTAACACAATTACTGTAAAGGTTTACTTTGACAAATTAAACCTAATTCAAGACTCTGGGTCTCATTCTATACTAATTCCCTCTCTGCACGGTAGCACTCTCTAATAACTAGCAAAGCAAGCCAGAACCGATTATTCCATTTTAATGACTCCAATAATGAGTGCTCAGACCTCATAAAGCGGCCCAAATTAGGTCCACAACTACAAACACAAGGAGAGATGGATAATGAATGGTCACTGTGTTTGTATTCATGCTGTTGGAAATATTGCATTCAAAAGCCACTGTGAGACCTAGACCAAGCTGTCACCAAAAGTGCATCCTAAAATCTGCAGATATGTACCTGTTCCAGCTTTCTGAGCAGCTCCTGCAAGCTGAAATTCAAGCCAATCATATTGGAGTGTGTGAACGGACTCCTCCCACTTCCTGCAGTGCCTACATCTTCTCTATTGTCATACAGGTGGAGGATCGGCAAGGAGTCACCACAGGTAGGTAAGTCCTCCCGTGGTTACGGTCAAAACTGCTAGCGCCAAGGTCAGGGCTCAGATCAGTTGTAAATCCAGAGTATGAAAAATCTTGAATCCAACCACAGAGAAACCCAGCTCTTGCAAAAAACTCAAACACAAGAGGGTCAAATCTGGGTCGCAGTTCCAAAAAAGATAATTTACACACTTCACACACCACTTGGCAGCATCTGTGCGTGCGTGCCGCAGTGTGCGCTCGCCCAATCCCACCACATGTTCGTAGCATCCTCTTGGGAAAGACAGCTGAGCCAAAACGGGGATTGACAGCTACCCTGCAGTCATGCTTCAGAGCTGGGACTGGGATTAGCAGGACGATTGGTGCCAATGGAGGTTTGACAAGTAGAGGCTGGAGGCTGACAGCTAAGTTCCTCTGGCCAGAAATGGGGCACTGAAACTAGGAGGGATATCCAACAAATCTTGGGTGGAGATCTGCAGAGTGGAGATAAAGGCTTGTGTCTTTACGGGACAGGCAGGCTGATGTAAACCTCAGCGTCAAAGAGGACAGGTCTGGCTTTCTCCTTCAACTTTGTTATGCTTCCCTTCCTCCACTTCCTCCCTGGGCATGAAGGGAGCCGTTTACACGATGTCCGGCAGTCAAACCCAGGGCAGGGCCGGGGCATTTGTTTTCAATTACTCTGATAAAAAGCACTCTATCCAGTCACACAACGCCACACACTTCAAGAGGATAGACGTCGGCACAAAGAGGCACATGGTTTGCTCACGCGTTCCCCTGAGTAAAGGTAACAGACTCAAAGAGACAGTCACCTCTGTGTCTGTCTTACTACCCGCCCCTCAGGTCTCCAGCCCCGCTCTGGTCTCGCTCTATCACACCCTCCTAATCACTGCCATGACCAGGCCACTTAGTCAAAGAATGCAGTCTTCTTTTTCTGGAGCCACGTGTTTGCCAGCAGTTGCCTCAAGACTCTGCGTTTCAATCCCGGGTAGGCAGTCTGACTCGTCGGCCTCTTCGAGTTGAAGCTCTTCCGATTATCTCTTTGCCTCTTGAGAAGGAGGAGAGGTCGATCTGTTTGTCATCCTCTTCTCTCTTCCCCCTCGGGATGAGAAAACTTCTTTAAAAGTTACGTCTCTTCTTTGGCTTTTTGTTCCCTAGGGGGTAGCACAAACTCCCAGGCTGGTGTCCACATCTCTCTTTCTCTCTCTCTCTCTTCTTCCTCTGTTGCTCTCGTTCTCCCTGGCCACTAGCCCCACTCTTTCACACAGCTGTTTATTATTTTGATCAGTATCCTCCCTTTCCCCTCCTCTCTCTACCTCTCTCTCTACCTCTCTCTACCTCTCTCTCTCTCTCTCCCCCCCCTTAAACCAACTTGACATACTACACACCCACTTCCTGTGGGCCTGTATGGGCAGAGAGCATGGTAGAGAGGGGAAAGCTTTGCAGAAAAGTAAGGATTTCATGTGCAGTTCAGTAGTGAAATCAGTATTCAAAAGTAAGAATGGCTAAAAGATCGAAGTGATGAAAGTAAGGGAACAGTGCAAGTGCAGGATGACAGCAGAGAAATAAAAAGGGTGTCTGGGGAGGGTTAAAAGAGAAAAGAGATGGAAATTTGGGATGGTGGGGTGGCTGGATGTCAGGACAGAGCGGATATAACCTTCTGCACAGAGACATTCACATATTTTTGTCAATGAACAACGGCTTTCTATCACAACTCCTTCAGTTGCTGAAGCCCCTAACAGTCCAGATCCCACAATCTGAACCCCTTCAGCTGGTAGAGGACTGCGTTATGCAAGCCCCATAATTCCTACAGTAGAAAACAAAATACTAAAACCTTTAAATATATTTAGAAATGGGAGTTATAACACGTTCGGTAGATGTTGCGGTTTATAGGGCTTTGTTAAATAGGTGTAAGTATTAAATCAAAATTAATTCCATGTATTAAACCTGTAAGTGGAAGTGTTTGTGTGACTGACGGTGAGGCTGTGTTGGCATTTTGAACAGCAGTGGAGACATGTGGTGTGCATCAAAGATGCAGACAGATGGCTGTCAAGTGAGAGAAAAAAAAAAGGAAAAATACAATACAATGTTGCATATTCATGACAGAAAGACTTTGAAGTGTGCTTAGCTAATTAAAAAATATTTGCATACTTGAGGCCCTTAAACAGCATTTTTGATCTATGCCGACAAATATACTATTTGAGGGCTTTCCAGTGGATGATGTCAAACGAACTGGTGGAAAATTGGCACATTTGACAAGCATAACTAATTCAAGGGGGAAAAGAGAGATGAAACAACCTCTCCCTGAAACGTGTTTCACACACATTTTTGACTAACAAGGGTTTTGATGCTTTAACTTGCAAACAGCTACGAGACATTTGCAATAACAGATACTTATTAAGACCACAAACGCACGTATGAAGCTTTATGGCAGGAGATGTGGGGGTTAATGATAGACTAAATTACTAAGCTAAACAGATTAGGACCATTACAGGGGTAAGAATGTCATGCGTCCAGTCCCTCTGAAAAAGAGAGCAGGGGAGGGAAAAGTAAAGTTCACTGATTGAGAAGAGGACGACAGGGAAAATAAATAATAAAAGTCAGTGGAGCATAGAAGGAAACATAAGAGAAAGAGAATGAAATGCAAGATGGGATTTTTTCTATGATTCCCACCAAGGAGGATTTGGGAGAGGAAAGAAAAGATCGAGGTATTTTAATTCAAAACTGAAAGATTTTTATTTTACAATGTAAAATTAGGATAACACAGAGCGACGGGAAGTTTTTTCAAACAGAAGAACGTAACATTATGTACAGATCCTCTCCATGATGGCTCTGGTTGGTCTACTTATCTGGCTGCAGAGGGTAATTGTTTACATCTGTATTGTTGGGACTGACTCAGCCTTTCTGGCCTTCAGCTGCGCAAATCAATATTCAACGGATCAAATGACTATGTGCAATCTGAAAGGGGTCACTCAGAGTGACAGAGATCTTTTAGCTTGTTGTTCTAGTTTTCGGTCCACAGCTTTACTGTTTTTACTCTCACTGCTCACATCAAACTAATTTCCATCCACAGCGGGCAGCTGTGTTCAGCGAGAACGCCCCAGATAAATGGACTGTGCACGACCTGCACCAGGCAGCAGTCAGCAAGTTGGTGAACTTTGGAGCATTTAGCATCTAAAGAGACAGATTTTTCACTCAGGATTGAACAGAGACAAAAACAGAGCTAAGGAGACAACAACTTTATGAGCTGATGTTTATCCTGTGCATACAGCTTGCTTTGCTGTGCCTGAAATTATTTACTTAATTACTTACTTAGTTATAAGCTTCGGCATCACTTTAGTATAGCAGAAAATAAAATCTGCAAAAGCTATTCCTGTTTTTTAATATGAATTTTTTTGTCCTAACCAACTGAATTTTTATTTCTCCAAAACAGAAGAAATATTACTCAAAAAGAACAAGTGGGACAAAAGGGAGAACCACAAAACCACCAGGAATCTAAAATATCCGAAATATCTTTGATAAAATCCTCAAAAAAAAAAAAAGCCAGCTAACCTTATCTCACTATGAAGCAGCACAGCTTTAAAAAAAATAATAATTGGAGAGAAGACTGCCCAAAGAGAAAATGTGAAAGAGTCAAAGAGCAGCTGAAAGTGAGGAGGCAGAAGCAGAACAGTCGTGCTTTCTCGGATGATGTCAAGAGGAAGCAGAGGCCATAGCATCTAAATAAAGTTGGGTAAGCATATCACAAGATCGCAAACAGAGCAAATGAACTCCAGAGTGAAGTAACACAAACATGGCCTCATAAACACACACACACAAACACACACACCGGGACTCAAATCTCACTAACAGACATGTCTTCCTCGGTACAGCTCAGTGGCTATTCCCCAGTCGGATCATTTAAGACTCATCCAATCCCATCTAATCCAGACTTTGTGCCTCGACAGTGGACGGTCTCAGGCAAAAATCAATTTAGCTGCTGCATTCCACTGTAATTCTCGGCCTCACAAATGGACGGCATCTGATGAAATCACTTCCTGTGCCCCGGGTTATCGGTGACACTCCTCTTCCTGTTAGGATGGCAGCGCTGTTCCGTTGAGATTGGGACACTAATTTGTGTGTGTGTGTGTCTGTGTAATAGTAGTAGTAGTAGCTCGTCTTCGGTGCTCATTTAGCAGTGAAACAAACATGCATACTGAGGGTGTGCTGATGAGGTGAAAGGGCTCTTTCTATATGTTAGGGGGCTCAGGTGCTCTGCATTCATATATATAAAAGCTTCTATTTAATTTAATGTGAAATTGTGGCAGTAGCTCTTTATACTTGAAGGTTGTTAAGCTGAGCTTTACTCAAATGCTCAATAGTGTAAGCCCTCGTTTCTTTTTTTTCAGAATATGATCACAGTGCCAAGAGTAGCTTTTTGCCGTCACATACTGTACGCGCTTTGCTTTTGTCGACTCAAGGTTAGTGCAGATCCCTGTTTGATTGTTGGGTGGGAGGACGAATGGAGAGAAATAATTTGGTGCATGAATACAAACACGCTGATGAAACCGTGCTGTTCAAGAGCATGTTGGTGTCGTCTGCTACGCAACCCGCGTGTGCAAAACAAATCACGAGGGCCGCAAACACATAACTTATATTTACAGCATGTATACAGCAGCTGACAGGACAGAAGCATTGCACGAAGCTAGCAATTCATTATCTTCGCATTGCGGTCTCAGAGCTCAGTGCTCACGCTGCCAGGGTGATGTACTTTTATCTGACAAAGCCTGTCCACATGACTCCAGTGAAGGCCTTGCTAATCTCGTATCTGTCTAAATCTGAACTTCTGTACGTCCAGTCCACACAACTCCAGATGAAAGCCAAGATAGGTCCATAAGAAACAAAGGAACAGCAAGTTGAGTGTAATGGAAATAAGGACAAGATGAACAGCAAAGTCAAACCAATAAAGCATGTCCCTGAACTGTTAATGTGTGCATTAGAAAGCCACTGTCCGACACTCAATTGACAGCTGACCTCTGCTGATGTGACAGGACTGCCATTAGAAACCTCTGACTGGAGTCAAAGGTCGTGCAAATCACTAATAACTTATTCCAGGGATCCGATAATGGACCACGTGTCACAGACTTGTAATCATAAGCATAAAAAAGGACATCCCGGAATTCATATGCAAGCTCCTAAACAAGGAAATTGAAATTGATTAGGAGCGCTGTGTGCTGTTTCCCGATAATCAGCTATTGATTCTGGTGGGCCGTTTGTGTTTTTGTGCATCTACAAGACACTTGGGAGAAGACCCTGAGATTCGAGACAAAATGCAGAAGCTCACAGATGCTAATCCGTGTGCTTGAGATGAACAAAGCAGCTTTGGTTGGTTGTGTGCGTGTGTGTGTGTGTGGAGGGGGGGATTTACCGTATCAGTGGTCAGCCCTAACAAACAGATTGTTTCCTGTGACTGCTTCACAATAAAAACCATGCTGTGTTTCACCAGTTGAATGATTTTAATGTGAAGTAGCAGCAGTAGAAGATGTTTATTTTGCATTAGCAGTAACTTAAAATAGCTCTCATAGGAGCTGTAAGGGAAGTGAGAAGTCAACAGTGAGGCAGATATCACTAAAGATTCAATTACAAATTTCAACTCTGAAATGCATGAATCATTTCTTTGTGAATAAGTCCCACCTGGGAATGGTAGAACGCACCACTAACAATAAAGGCTACTATATAAAGATGTAATTATAGTATGCAAATACATCAGATATGTATTGGTGGAAAAATGACAGTCAGAAACTGGGAAAAACCCAAAGGATTCAAACTTTAACATAGTTCAACACTGAAACTGAGGCCTCCAGTGCGACAAGAAATAATTACCTGCTGGAGACGAGACCTTTTTTTAGGCAAAAAGAGTTCCAGTCATTGAATCAAGGCAAAAAAATCAACTTGCTGAATTGGATATTAAAACCAGAGGCCTGCTGAGGGCCCTCTGCATTCTTATCACCCTGTTCCTCACTGGCATTCAAAGACTTCTGTCCTTCCCTCTTTCCTTTTATCATTGCTTTCCTCCAGCGAGGCATCTCTTCCACTTTCTCTCCACTCCCCCACAACTATTTGAAGTGCTCTGCCTCGTGGGAACTGAAGATCTTGACCGTGGTGGGTGGTCTGTCAGCACGTAACCGCGCTAAACTACAGTATAATAAAAAAAAAGCCTGTGACTGTGACGTGATCGCTTCTGAAGCTGCTGTCGCCTCCACCACGGGCCAAGACAGGAGTACAATTAGCGGGTGATCCCACCACCTGCTGTGTTTAGTGGGGAGAGCAGGGCCTCAAAAGGTTAGGTGACTGCGGCAATTAGACTGTTGTGCTAACTAAGTGCTGTTTCCCGCTGTAGAAGACCACTGTGTGAACCAAAACTCTGGAGGATGCTCCTGTGGAGTTAGGGAGCTGATGCCACAATAATGGGCCATCGCACATCACAACTAAGACCTCCCAGTCGGAAAAGGGAAGATGAATAATGACAGAAAAGCTAAAACAATATGCTGTACGACACCCTCTCTGTCAGCACACAGACTGAGAAAGTCACATCCAAACACATAGACAGCCTTGAAGAAAATGACTGGTATTGTCATCATGCTATAAAACCAGCAGACGGCCATGTTGGGCTGGCCTGGAGCAAGAGACAAGACGAGCGAGCTTGATGGATGGAAGGAGATGATGATGAACTAGTACATACTTAAGCGAATGAAGCAAAAAAAAAAAAAAAAAAAAAAAAAAAAAGGCGGCAATAATATCAGTGCAAGAACAGATGGCATCATCGGAATGCCCTAAAGAGAGCAACAGTGAAGACAAATGTGCAGAAAGTGAAGTGCTGAGGCACGAAGGCATGACAGGATTTCCTCGAGTTATTTTTCAATCATTTGTTGTTTCGGTAGCAGAGAAAATAGATTGATGATGAATAACAGGTAGCGTGGGAAAGGCTGTATTTAAATCCTCCTTTGCCTCCACCACCCCCGCAAAAAAACATTCCACTGGAGTTTGTGAAAACAGCCCCAAAATCCACCTGATAATCACACACTTTCCACTGAAGTCACATATTCATCAACGGCAGCACATCCATCCCACACATCCTCTTTAATATACTCCCTATATCAACCTAATAGGATTTTAAGAGAAGAAATTACTCTTGGCGGATACGTTTTCTTCATAAATATTAACACTGCCCTGCTTTTCACCCTCAACATCAAACATTATCCTCGCCTTCCAGCGGCAAACTGAGGAAAAACAAAACCACCGTTCAGCTGTTCAGAAGGATGACCTTAAAATCTCTGGACGCCGTGAACTTGTAAAAACTGACCGCTCTTCGCATACTGTTTACAACTGCCTTTTACTAAAGCTTCAGACATGCTGTTCAGCTCTGCTGTGACATTTACTTTCCCTTTCTCTGAGACAATTTACAGAGAGTTCACATTGTTCAAAGGAGGGGAAGAATTTCGTAGTCCAGTGTGGCCGAGGCTGTTTGGAGTTCGGCTTTGAGCGTGCAGAGATGAAATAATCTGACAGCTTCCGTGCACCCTAAAACGGTCGTCCTATTGATCTTATAGATGGCCCAGCTGGGATTTTGAGAATTAGAGCTTCATTACGATCTAAAATCTATATATGACACAGTTCCGATGATTGAGCATTGTTGAATCGATGTCCACAACTCATATTCCACTCTGTGCCCGTCTCAGTTTAATGAAAAATACTATGTAATTGTAATCAAGCACTGAAAACAGCATACAGAAAACAAGCAGCACTGATTGGATGATGGATCCATATTTCCGTGAAGCAAACTCACACAGCAGAAGGGTGTGTGCGACCGAAAACATGCTACATGCAGAGTTCCTGTCTGGCCCGCGGGGACGATCCACTGGGTGTGACGGATGCAGCGGTTCAAAGGAAAGATAAGACCCTCGAGTTTCCAAACACAAACCCCCTTTGCTGTGACAGTATCAGACACAGATCAGACATTTTTAGGGACCAAAAGTGACGCTGCACATTCAAATTTATTCAAGTCAAAATCACAGCTATTGAACTCTGCACCCTAAGGGTTTAAACCACAGACCATAAACTGCAAACGTCCCCAGTTTGAGTCCAATTGGGGATTTTTGTTGTGTCATTCCGAGTCAAAAAATAGTTTAAAAGCCTCATATTTTGTACTTTTCTGTGTTTTATCTGAAGTTTTATCTCTTCTTTTTTAGTTTTATTTGAAGGCGGTGAGTGTATAGTTGTGGCATGCCAACCTTACAGCAGCCCAGAGGGCTCATTTAAAGGCAAAGTTTCTGAATACGGGCTTTGTGAATTTCTCTGTGGTATTAGCCTTTTGATACTTTCACAACATTTATACAGAACTCACAATTTTTAAAAAAAAAATGGAAATCTCACTTTTGGGGTATTTAAAAAGGAACTTTTTAAAAGTTTATAAAGACACACAAAAGGACCCTGAGGAGATATTGAGAAAGAAAACAAGACACTTTAAGGTTTTATTGAAAGAAAGGGTCAAGAGGAGGGAGAGTCGGTGAGGTAATTTGATTGTGAAAACTAAACTGCTCTGACCTGACAGAGCAGAAACTGCCTGTGAGAACCAAAACAGCTAACAAATCCCCGTCGAACACAGAGTCACATGAGTATATAACAATTAATGCGTGCAACGCATGCCAAGCCTTCCCTTCTCGTCGACTGCTGTGACTACCTCCTAGGTTTAAAAGTCAAGCCTGGGGGAAATTCAAACAAACACCGAGAATTCTTTGCAAAACAGCATTAGACCCATGCCAAGAAGCCAAACAAAAACAAAGCTGCTGCTGTTCAGTGAATACACAATAAGACAAGAGTTTGGAATACCTGTGCTGGGGATATGAGGCAGTGAGGAGGATGACACTGACATAGTGGGTGCATAAGTGTATGATGAGTTCTTTTTATTGCAGTGCAGCTTTCTGGTTATATGTGCTCCCTCCACCCCCTGCTTCTCCATCATATAAACTTTTCTTCCCTTCTCTTAGTCATATTCGTCTTCCTCCACTGCTTCAGTTAACTTCAACTCCTCTTTCTTCCCCTGCTCCTTCTCCCTCCTCCTCTATCTCTTGCTTTCAGTGCCTCTATTTCATCAGACTTTTTTTTTTTTGTTCCTACCCTCCTCCCAGTTAGTTTATTGCTGCAGGAAGAAGGTGAGTGAGATATCTAACCTCCACAGGTCGCTCCTCCCCTCCCCTCCCTCCGAGCTCAGCCCCCCTCCCATCGCTGCAACAACTGGCTGACGGTTGGCTTATTACTTCCTGGAATGTGTACTGTAGGTAGAGCTGACTTATGGCATCCCAGTGTTTTCTGCCGTGCTGCGCTGAGCTACTTCACCCATCACTCATGCACGTCACCGGTTTCTAGAGCTTCTCCCTTTCCTACCCACTGCTTCCCTCGACTTCCTTTCTCATATGCCTCTCTTAACTTTCACTGCAGGCAGTTATTTTCAACCGCAAGTTAGACACTATTTACTATTCTTAAGTGAAATTACTCACGTTATGGTGTGCAACCTACAGCACCCTGAAAACCAGCGTATTCGTCAGATTTTGAATAGATTTGCCTCATTGTCATCTCAGCAGGGGCGCATTTTTATCCTGGACTGAACTGCTTCAATTCACATGTGCTCACCTGAGGTTTCATATTCTGTCTCCCACTGTGACTCCATTACAAGTTTTGATGAATGTCATCAGCGTACAGCCTCACTCTACTCCCAGAAGATGGTTTACACGGTGCAACAACTTAGCGCAGGATGTGGACTCCAGCGCGGCTCAATTTTCTTCCGATGGACAAGATGTTTTTTTTTCCCCTTTTCTTTTCCACTGGGCATGAGGTGAAAATAAGAAAATTGAAAGCAGGGATTGTGTTCCTGTGGTCCTTAGGGTTTCTCTCTCAAAGCGCTTCATCTCTCCAGATACATCCGTTTCATCACTAACAAAAGCAATGTTCTTCAGTTGTCACCATAAAAAAATCCTCTCCTTAAATGAATCACCTTTGACTGTTTTTCTCCATTCTCACTAACACAGATCTTGGTTGTTCCCCGTTGACTTTCACACAGACGTAACACAGGGGAATACTGTCAGATTAAGTAATACTCCATGTCTTCGTGCCCTTATCACGTTTCTCTCCAGGGTTCAGATCCAACTCTATAATTGTAAACCCTGAAGTCAGGACAGCTCCTCAAAACTTGCCTGTACTACTACTCCCTCCAGAGGAGGAATAAGGACCACTTGGAAGAACATTTTTCATTTTTCAGCACACACACCTCCACTGGTTTTTAGAAAGAGTCGATCTCATCAACACCTCTGGGCTTTGCTGTCACTAGCAACATTCAGCAGTTTTCCTGAGCTCTCAACGCTGACAACTACCTAAAAGCAAAAAACATTTTTCAGACAGTATGTCCATATGGGTCTCTGAGGTTGTTAGCTGTACTGACCAGCCAATTACTGATATATTATCAATTTAATAAATGCAATAATGTCTAAAAACTCAAAAACAATGCGCATGTTAGAAAATGTACACAACCTCACACAACCCATAACATTCCGGCATATATTCATCAAACTAATTAGCTACACACTGGAGTCTATGCAACTTGTTCCTGCTACTAATGAGACGTATTCTGTCAGATGTTAACTGAGGCGCAAATCAACTTCTTAAGATTCACTGGGCTGGAAGAACCCCCAACACTGGCTTGGTGTAACCGAAATGTAAAATGTAACCGCCAACTCTAATCAAGAAGATGAGAAGAAAGCCCAGTGATGTGGTCCAATGGCAGAGCACTGAGGGGCACTGAGATTATTCCAAAAGAAAACAGTGGGTGAGACAGGGTATTATTAAACTGACAACAGATCAGTTTGTGGAGCCCATTAGCATAACAGCTGAAACGAGAAGTAACTAAAGCTGAATGATGACATACAGTACTGCAGACAGGCGCTAAGTAACATGTCTGTGAAGCCAGACAGCCTTACTATTGCCTTGCTATTTATGATAAATTGTTATCTTTTAATGGGTGAAATGGTCGTCTCTCGGTGTGGTATGTGTACATGATTTTGGGGGGAATCTAAATTGAAAGCCATTCGTCTCCGCTGCTCTTGAAAAGCAAGTTACAGAAGAGTCATACACAATTGTGTGGATTGCTATCATTCCTTTCAGTGACATAACTCCTCCGACACTAACGCACACACGCCATACAGTTTATCATGTAGTGAGGTGACAGCGGGTGTTATCGGTTTTCATGGTAAAACTCAATCATTCTCCTTCCCGTGGAGGCTGGGTCATTCCAGGACAGGCAAGGGTATAGATACATGCATAACAGATGGCGGATCAATAGGGGACCATGAATACATTCAACAACACAATTCATTCAAACGAACTGCCGTGATGCAAAATGCATCTATTCTGGAACAATATCATCTGTCATCTGTTACACGGGTGTCTTCACAGCCATTTTTCATCGCTGAAATCCTGAGGGCATGGCGCTTTTAGACTTTCCAAAAAAAAAAAATCAGTGTATTTCAATTTCCAACCAAAATGTTTGTGGTACAGAGAAGGGGTGACATTCAGGAGCTCAATGTTAAAACGGACTTCTTTAAAAATAGACTGTTTAAAAATAAATAAAAGAGAAGCACCTGGCTATGACCATGGAATTTTAAGAAGGGAGAAAGAAGTGAGTTTTCATTATTATATGTCAGACATTTTCTGGACTTTACATTAAATGGGTCATGAGATTGATAAATTTCATTTAATTCTACCCACTACCCACTACCCATTTTTTTTGCAGCAGTACATGCTCGATCAGCACATATTTGTCCAGTATCCATTGCCGAAAGGGCATTCTTGAACTTGACTACAATGTCAAATTTTCGAAAAAGTGGCAGGCTGTAAATGAGATCTCTAGGGGCCGTGTTGTTTGACAGGGCCAATTATAAAGGATTTGCCTCCGTTGTGTATAAACACAGAAAGATTGATGGTGTTACACAGATCTGTTCTAAAGTTGCGTGCCTTTTACCCAGAATCATAAACCCCTTTGATCAATCAATGAGAAAAGTTTCGCCTCTTCCTTTTCTTAGCAAAGTTTGCACAGATCACGACGTTATGAGATAACCTGACAAAAAAAAGACAGAGGAATTGATATTGAAATGCATTACGCTAAAATGACCTCACTGCGGAAATCAAGGCGAATACAATCCGCCTTCAGTCGAACGTGTGAGGCGAGGACATTGTGACACAGCTTTGAACTTGCACTTACAAGTACACCAGAGGGTTATTCAAATGAATCTGCAAGAGGGACAGGGACGGTGGGGAAAGAGACGTGAAGATCAGAGAGGCAGAGTGTGTGTGGCCTGAAAAGACTGGCATTTCCCTTTCTCCTTGATTTCCACAGAGGGAAATCGTTTTGAGCCCGTGCAAAAATATACACATCCCGCCAGTTTGATCTGTCGGCGCCTCTTCTCTTCCTCAGACTTTCTGGCTAATCAAACAAAAGCCACACTCTCAAAAGTGGTATCCTAAGACGAGTTGAGACTCTCCAGAGCAAAGAAAACTCAATTAGACCCATTAGACAGATAGACACAAACAATGTGTGTGTGTGAAAGCAAGATTGAGTGAGAAGTGCACTAAAAGGAAAACTAAGTATTTGTGCGGATGTGTGTGATTGCTGGGAGTGTGTGATTGCATGAGCACAGCACTAAAACACTGTGGGATGTGTGTGTGTGTGCTAAGAAAAGTTAATGAACAAACAACAGCTGCTTCCATCAGCGAGGAGCAAGAGCACAAGGAGTGAGAGGAAAATTAGAGAGATGAGGAGGAAAGGAAAGGAACACTGCCTGTGTTCATCTAGGCCTCAGCTGCTTCTGCCACGGCTCAGTACCTCAAATGAGGAGGAAGGTAGGGTGAGAACAGTGAACGCACGCAGAGACTGGGCCTGCCCCGTGGAGACTAGGCTGCACGTTCCTCAAACAGCACCGAAGGAGGCACAAAAGTTATGCAAGTATGCCTAGTGAGTTCAAAGGCACAGCTGAATGCAAATATAGGTGTTAAACATCTTTCTGCATGCTTGGCAGATCTGTGCGCGAGTCACACCGTCGGGCCGTATGACATTTAAATTGACAGAATAATGAGTTACTCAGCATGACGACTTTGAGACTTTGTAAATCTAATTCATGACCAAGTATAGGAAAAATGAATTAGGAGAGACGCGCCGTGCATCTAATGAGTTTGGGGAAAAAGAATCAGACTCGCTGCCCATCCGATGCCTTCAAATCATTAACATGTTTCACAGCCGTACTTCTGAATGTTACTCACCACTTTGGACCAATGTTCTTGGTCAGTTTCCCAGAAGCAGGGAACAATCCATTAATGGATTCACCAGCAGGAACTTTAAGATTGTTACTGCATCAGAACTAAATATTGATTTTGTGTTATTGCTGGCTTGTCAAACAGCTTGAGAATATTGACAAAAAAAGCATATTTACCGGTTACCACTGAAATCAGATATATAAATACAAAGGACGACACATTTGGGATTAATTCATACTCTTATAAAATGTCCTAAATCTCTTGAAATCCTCAACATATATAAAATATCGAGAAAAGTTTCTTTCTTTAAACCTTACTTCTTACCTCTACTGTATTTTCTAACTTTTTTTTACACATTGGCTCTACGTGCATTTGCAAACTGGCTCCACATTAGTGCTGTCACGTCTCGTCATTAACAAGTGGGAACAAACTGTCCAACTCTGTTACCGAGCAACCCAACCCACTGTCATCGAGAGTTTCCACTGTCTCTCTTTCCATTCGCACTGTCATTTAACAAGTCCATACGTTTAAGCACCAGAAACGACACTGCAGTGGATATATATTCTTAAATACAAATGTATTTTTTTAAACAACATTAGTAAATAAAAATGCCTACATGTGGAGAGTGAAAGAAAAGAAAATGTTTATTGTAGTAACATTGAATTCATTGAAAGGTGTGCTAGTAGCATCGATCTGAGAATCAACACTCAGTGCCTTCATGCATGCAAGCTCACACGAAATGATTTTAACTGCTACCAGTCCAACAGTCCAAAACAGAGAGGCTTAAAGTCGAAGCAGCTACTGAGGAGAGGCAAAACTCTAGGAAGCCAAACAGAGACAGTTACTTTTCTCCGAGACCCAAAACAGGTTTAAATGTGTCTACACACTGTACTTGCACTCCACATGCAGCAGAAAAACATAAAAATGAAGACATAAAGACTCCAGTGTTGCTGCTTTCTGCGCCTTAGTGGACAAAAATCACTTCATGCAGCTTTTAAAGACCCAAAAGCCAAAACAGAGTCGAGTGTTTATGTCACATTTCGAGCTGGTTTCTGTGCAGTTATGTTAGATAAGGATTAAATCAAACAGATAAAAAGTGATAAACATGGAAAAGAGCGGGCTGATATCAGTGTTCCCTAAGATGTTCATTTTATGATGAGTATTCATGGACACACATGCATCACACACACACACACACACACACACACATATTTATACTGTCTTCTTTTTAATCTGTAAGTGGTGCCTTTGATCTGCCTTGATGAGGAAACGCATATTCAAAAGCAGCAAGAGCGAAAGATGAAAGGTCTGTCCAATTATGGTGAACTAAAGCGGTCCCTAAAATATGCAGTTGTTCATAAACACTTGTACACATTAGCTTGAAGCGCTGCAAAAAGTCCACACGCCAACACATTTAAACGAACACAGAGGTTAGAAATCGTTACGGATGCATATCCCGATCTCGTTAAATCATTCAAACAGAGAGAAGGCATCGTCTGAAATATCATTAACGCCGAGCATTTGACTGCAAAGACAAGCGAGACATGAAGAAGGAAATGTTTCAAGAATTCAAATAAGGCTTTGCAACACTTTTTGACACATACTACTTTTAAGTATTGTGAAAGACTATGGCATAACAGCATGACCATGACACCCTCAGAGATTCTCACAAATGCAATGAGCTACTTTATGGTAAACAGTTCAGTTTTTTACTGTTGTCACGGCACATGGCATCACTTTTATGCTCGATTTCAATAGACTGTTCTTCGTCTAAATGGATTCTGTGGATTACTTGTTAGCTTGTCATCAATTTCATGGTTTGTTTCAAAGGCTTGTCTGATCATTGAAGCTTCTGCTATTACAGCTGTAACATGGAGATGCTTTAAATAGAACGAAAAGCTGACTTGCCAATGACAACTCAAAGGACATTTTAGATTTGATAATCCTAAAACGACATTAAAAAAATGACCAAATCAGCACAAGTAACAATAACTAAATATTTTAATTGAAGGATTTTGACTTATTTTTCTATAGATAGATATAAATAACATCTGACTCAACAGACAGGCTAGCAACACTGTGAGGCTGCGTGTGGTCACAGTAAATGCCAATGTAAGCATGCTATTATGCAATTATTACCATGTTCATCTTAGTTTAGTATGTTAACATTATAACAACTGGTAGTTAGCACCATAAACGACAGCTGGGGCTGACAGGAATGTCAGATGTTTTGCAAGTATTGGTAATAAATGTGTGTATTCAACTCTTGGTTCAATTATGTCTCAATGAATGAATGAACTGCTGTATCAAATGTCAAGGCAATCCATCAACTGTTGTGTAGATATTTCAGTGAATGTAATCATGGGAGCCAGGCGTGGATGTACACACTTCGTTGAGTAAATGATGAGATATTTCACAGGATAACACTGATAACCAGCAAAGTCATCCTTTGGGGACCATGGATATCTGGACAAATTTCATGGCAATCCATCAGATAGTTGCCGAGACATTTCAGTCTGGACTTAAGTAGTGGACAGAGAGATACTGCCATCCCAAGGGCTGGGCCGCTATCGTGGCTAAAAGCAAACAATTACATCAAACGGTTTAACTTGCGGTCGGTGGTTACACTTAAGGCAAAAGCTCATCTCCTGAGTGTTCCTTCCAACTTTAAAGACACATAATAACCATCATCATTCACATCACACAGAAATTATAACCGCAATGATGACTTGACTAATGCAGAACATGCTAAGAAATACATCAGGATGTTTAATGCAGATCCTCTTAAGTGGCAGTAATATCCGTGTGGGCTAAGTGCGAGATGACCGCTAAGATCCATTTTCATGCCAATGATTTGCATCTCTTTAGTGGTCGCGGGTATGAGTGGTGTCAGCAGCTGCTCACCTTTTGATACCCAATTAACCGTCCTCTATAACCTGATGTACCTTTAGCGGCATTAAGTATATATAAAAGTATAAAAGAGAAAAGCAATCATGATTCAAACTGGGGGGGAAAAAAAACAACATTTTCATTTTTGTTTGTTGACTTGACAGATTCAGTCTGTAGCAGAAGGCTGGAGGCAACAGAAGCCAGCCATAGGCACAACTAATAACTTACAGCGCTAGCACAGAGTGTAAAACAGAAGGGAAACAACGAGGGAGTAAAAGCATAAAGCACTGAGGCTGCAGTGGCTGCAACAGGAGACCTTTGAAATTCATTTTATCACACACATAATCAGTGAGGTGAAGGTAGAGAGAATGAGAAAGGCAGAAATGCCTCAAGTGCAGAAATAAAGTAATATGAGGTGATTAGTCATCTGTGGTAGGTCTGTTAGAATATCTTCCCACGATCTACTACTGCAGGGCAAATAAAGGGTCGGTCTGCTTTATATGATCTTGCCGTTAAAGCGGCAGCACGGCCACTTGTACCATATGCGTGTTTCTGACTGGCAGTGCTTAAAAAAAAATAATACACAGTTCCCCTTTTTAATGAAGCCTGAACTACTGAGGCGTCCTCCCCGATGATAGCAGCCTCTGTAATTGAACCTAGTGTGTGTAGCTCAGATCCTGTTTTCCAGACTAAAAATAATAAAATAATATCGCTCTTTGAAGAATCCAGGACATCCTGGTGATAGATGTTTACCATCACGAATGTTCCGCGCACACATTTTTTTGGGTGGGGGGAGAATCTTATTCACTGCGTGAGAAGAAAAACAGCGACAAAAAAACAAGTTACCATTGACATCTGGGCCATATGCACTCAATAATCTGACTGACTGAAACTTCAAAATAAAGGACATTACAGGATTATATTTTTATAACCAAATTTAAGGTTCCAACTCTGCACTTATTTCTTCCATTATTCTCCCTCCACCACCGTGACTGTCATCAGACCCACTTGGATTCTGACGGCAAGATGTGATTTACACCTCATGCCTCTCTGTTAGTCCACTTAACCCTGACTGGGAGAGTTGTGATGCAGTAATTGGCTTGACTTAAAGCCCAATCTCTAAATCACATTGCAAGCAAACGCACCACACACACACACACACACGCGGAGAGGCTTCACGTATATCATCTAGCATTCATTTCACTCCCCTTGACCACTTCTCCCTGATACAGCACTCTTTAGACACATTAGGCTGTTCCAAGGTTTCAAGAATGGACACAACACTAATAGCAGCCCCTGCTGAGAGCTCTTCCTCTATCGCACACAAACAGCAAACATGTAAGAACATTGCGCATGGAGTAAACGTAGTAAATGCAATGGTCCAGAGTAATGGTCAAGCATTACAGCGCTTGCTCTTCCAGGGCAACCAGTATTGATTCACACTCAAAAGAGGTGCTCTAAAAGCTTTCGGACAAGTGCAGCGAGACTCATCTCTCTCCACTTGTTTACTTGTTTTTATAGTTTTTGAACAATGTGGTCCTGCTGTGGCAAAGATTCAGTGAGGCCAAATAACAGGAAAACTATACTGAAGGGGGATGTACTGTTCTGCAACAATGTAATCATAGGTCTGATTGATGCAGGACAGGGTTTTAGATATTTCGCTTTTCTGTGAGGAGTTTGCATATTCTCCCCGTGTCTGCAAGGGTCCTCTGCGGGTACTATCCCGAAGTCAGCTGGGATAGGCTCCAGGCCCAGGCAACCTTGATGAGGATAAGCGGTTACAGAAAATGGATGGAGGGACTCTGTAATGTTGACAGGGATAAAGGAAAAAAGAGACTTAGCAATGAGCCCTAAACTCCCTTGAACCAGAGCTGAGGACATGGTACAAGAAAAGTAAAAATATAAAAAGCAAATGAGAGAAACAGATGAAAGAGCTGCACAGGGAAAGACAAACAGAGATGATCTGATGTGACCAATTACTTTCCAAGAGTGATGTTCTTTTACCAAGCACAAAACTTTGTTTTTAATATCTCTTTTTGCGTTCCCTCAGATGTTTAGATTTATTTGTGCAAAATTAATTTATGTGCAGCAGAGGGGAAGGAAGAAAACGGAAAAAAAGACTCTGGCCTAATTACTACACTGGCTGAAAAACAAATTAAGGTAGCTCTTTAGATGGATTCAGTGAGGAAGATAAGAATGTTATGTAGAAAACTACAGCGTATAATGCCGCGTCTTTGGTAGAACTGTAATTGCAAAATGAAAGCTTGGTACGACTTATTTCAACGTGACATTTCTGTGTCACACTCAGGTGACCCTTTCATGACGCAGAAACACCACGGAAACATGGGTTCGCTTCCTCGGGGTCAGGGAAAGGTTGGTTTTCATATCACAGCACTGTGGTGCAGACAAGCCATATGCCAGTCTCATGTCTGAAGGTGTAACATCTGGAGCAGTTATATGAATGGCTCAGAGCGCTGCTGGGTAAGAACCACAGAGGGGAAACGGAAAAGAAAGATGTTGAGGAATTGCCATGCCTGATTGGTTGTGATCTTATAAACTACTGTGAGAGAAAATCAATGCCATACATCAATTTATTTAACGACTTAGAAATTCGCCTTCTAAAACCATAAACTCTTCTTATTTTATTTGTTGCTGCAATGACGACTCTATACTGATTTATTTATTATGCCCCATGTATGCACTTAAATCTTTTTAGGGAAGGGTTATTTGCCAGAAGAGAGAAGATTTCATGTTTTTTTGTTATGACATTAAGATTCTTGAAGGCTTTGCAATAAATCAAACAACAGGCAGGAAGTTCACAAACAGGCTGGTTCTTTAAAACTGTTTCAAACATTAATTCTTACATCCATGTTTTTTATTGTCTTTCAGTCATGTAATAAACTTAAATAATGTAAATGTCAGCATTTCAATAATAAACTGCCTTGTTTGTAGCGTATGCATTTTCAAAATTCAGCACTGAAAGGTTTTCATGAATCAAAGATCAGGCGAATTTCTCAATGCACAGATGAGTTAAGTAGGTGAGGCTTCAACTGATCTGAAAATTTGAAAATCAGCAAGTTAGCAAGTGCCAACAGAAATATGCAGCACGTAATATTATCATAAAGGTCATCCCATAAAACTCGACTGCATCAATAAAAGAAAATGCCACAGAAAGGCAGCATGACAAACAATCCTACCCTGACTCAACCTTGAGCGTCAATAAAAAAAAAAGCAAGATACTGCAGGCTGAAATGAAAAATAATGTCAAATCAATTCAGATTTCTTCTCATTGATACAATAATTACAACACAAATCCTCTGCTGAGAGAGGAGAGTGATGAGGAGCTGGAAGGTGAGTCTTTGAATAAGAGAGCACAAAGTAAGAGCAGGACAGTCAAGTTTAGAGAAGAATAAAACTATCATCTGTACCAGGAAACTCATAAACTGCTCTACCATTGTATCTCGGACATTCTGTGCATTCCCGGAGCAACAATGAGTCACTCTGTTTTATTGAAATGATGACATGCATGAGCCTTGTACACTGAAATGAACTCAAAGTACTAAAATCAAGTTTTCTTAAATAGCAACTTTTCTTCATAAATATTTTTCCATAAAAAGGTCTTTTTACAGAGATCAAAGCAAAACTAATCCATGAAAATTTGGCTAAATATACAAAAAACTGTTTCCTTCAAGCTATGTTTCTTGCCACAAAGCATCGACAGTGTTGCTGTGGGTGTTTTTTCTTTCATTGATTTTCCGTTAAATAAAATAAAAATTAAAAAGTGCAATTTTTTTGATACATGCACCCATTAAGAGGAAAACATCTGAGGTGTCGCTGGCAGCATTTAAATCATACTCATAAGTCAAATATAATAACAAGAACATACTTTATATCACTGAGCCCTGATGGATGGAAAATAAATGCAAAATCCCATTAATATGCATGTGTTGGCTTCTTCAACAAACTACAAGTATGTTTATTTTTTAAAATATAGTTAAAGTTAATAATTAAATCTGCTAAGATGTACTTCCCTTATCTTCTCGGTACATATCTCATTAAATAATTTTTTTTTTTTAAAAAAACATCGTAGGCAGCCGTTGAAGAGAATGATGTCCAGAACATAATTGCTGTTTTAGTGATTCCAGTACATCATGGTCTGAAACAACTTAATCATTATAAAGGAAGAAGCCACTTATAAATGTCAGTCGAGCATTAACAAGGCACTCAGTACATTCAGTACAGAGGGTGAGGTAGAGACAGGATGGAGAAAAAGAAAAAAAAACAAACAATGGAAACAGAGGCAGAGACAGAGCGCGTGTGACGTCTTGACTGTGCAGCCAGTCAGCGTTAGATTTAACCTAACACCAGTCAGCACATCCACTCTTAAAGCCATTTATCAATCTAGTCTGCTCTGTGACAAACTAGAAAGACTGGCACAGCTGCTGGACGCGCACGCCGAAATGTGTGCATGTGTGTGTGTGTGCGTGTGCGTTAGTTAATTAAAGTGTACTAGTGAACTGAGCAATTAGGTGATGAGTGACACGTCTATGGAAAGGTTGGAGCTCTAAATTGATTTACCACCTGCTTAAGGCCCGGGCCTGTCAGCGCCAGTGTATAGACAGAAACAGCTCAGACAGTAGAAAAAGTGTAATGCTCAAGTCACTGAGGCACATCAGGCCATTCAATGAAAAACTTCTAAAGAAAAATGAAAAAGTAGACAGAGATCAAATAGAGAAAAACTGCACTACCGCTTATGATTACTCTGTACCGAACCTGCAGACTAGAAGTGAATAAAACTCACAATAGCCCGGGAAAACCGAGCCGTACCACAGGCATAACCTACGGCCATCTTCAATTACGGTGTCTATCTGTCCCTTCCAATTCATTCCCTTTATATATGCAGTTTCCAAAAGCAATTCAGCAACACAGCACATCAGCCCAATATCCTTCATACTACTGGGAATATACAGTTCTGGGGTTTGGGAGCCATCCAATCAGACTTACAACTGTTCCATATGATGAAATGGTATTGTGGCAGTGATATAGCCTTTAATGCCCAAGAGAGCTTTGGCAGGACGTTACGATTCAGTGTGAATTCACATCCGAGTACTAAGTGCATTACATCTCGCTCAGCTGCGGGGATTTTTATAACTCTTTTTGTATTATTGCATTTTTACAACAGCGGCTAAAAACTGCCTCATAGATCCTTCAAAGATGAATTCTGGGCATTGTTTGAGTATTCATCACAAGTCAGCTTGATCACATGGTCAACAGCCACGTGCTTAGTGTGTATACACACACACACACAACAGTAGAGACCAGAGGTAAGCGTTTTTTTGTGATTTAACACTGTCTCGTTTCTAATAAAACACTAAAAATCATATTCCCAAAGAGGGTTAACAGGCGAGTTTTTAAGAACAACTACTGAAGCCAGATACAATTACTTTAATGCATGCCATTTAATTCAAGCTGGTATTATCATAATTAAAGCCATTAAAATATCTCTAACAGAGATCTGAATGGCTGGGAATGAACAATGAAAGGCCTCTTGGAGGCAGACTCAATGAGCATGCATGCCCCTGTTTCTCTTCTAGAGGAAAGCCTGTGACACTGTCATGGCAACTAGCCTTTGCAGTTCATGCTTGCCAGCAATATAGCACTGTAATCCATAAACAATGAAGTCCACACCTTATTAATGCTGTGACCCTGTTCATTCACACAACAAGTATTGCTATGGAAAGTTATGGACACCTTTGTGGAGTGAGTTGCCGTCTCAAATCAAGGAAACTAGAGAAAAGATTTGACTATCACAGCATCCACAGTCACATAGATGTTGAACCAGTCTGTGTAGGTGAAGAGGTACCTGAGCCTAATGGCACACATCTTAGTGGTGAAATATACTGATGATGAAATACTTGAAACGGCACATATGTCCAGTGTAGTCATAGAGGAACAATATATTCAAAATCTCACTTTACATTCAGTCTCTCTCTACAGTCACACGTTTGGGCCGTGAGTGAAGGAAAACTTTCACACACACCAGCATCCAAAGGGGTTTTCTTGACAGGGTTTCTTGGTCACTAGAGGGAAGAAACAGTACAAGCATTAAAAACAGCCAACTAAGGTGGTTTAAGCGACTGATTGCGATGCCTTGCGGACACACTTCTACAAGTATTTCAGCACAGCACTTCCAACTGGGAGCAGACCTAAGGCAGACCCAGAACATGTTGGAAGGATTACGTAAAGTACGGCATCTGGCCTGGGAACAGCTCAGGATCCCCCAGGAGGAGCTGAAGGACATGTTTTGGGAAGAAAGGCACTGGAAGCACTCAACTCATCTTTGCTGCATGGGTGGATGGATGGACAGATAAAAGCATTTCCATGATACACAGTATTCTTCGCTCTGCAAAAAAAGGCACACCGGGGTAGTCAGTAAATCTCTGAAATGGAGCCGGTGGATAAGATGGAGGGGAAGTATAATAATACTTGAGTTGATTGGCACACGCTACTGAAGCTAAGCAGAAACAAAAAAAAATGCCACAGCATGTACTTTTAGACAGTTGGGATGCCAAACTCAAATTTGTCATCCTGTCAGAATGCTACTTATGCTGATCTTCAGACAGTAAGCTCCCCATGCTGTCAACAACCATTATAAAGTTAAGAATCAATATCTTTGTTGTGCTAACGGGGAGACAGAGTGGCACCATTGCTGAAGAGGTAGTGGTGAGTACAGCTAATCCGGGGCGCTAATGCATCTTCCCGCTATACACATGGGAAGACCCAGCGAAAAGGAGAGTGAAGACACTGGGTGTAATATTCGGTCTGATTGCTGTGCATGAGGATCAATTTGAACTTGAATATTAATTTATCTTCATTCAAGCAACAACCTGACATTACTGTAAGACATTTGAGGTGTCAAAACCAAAATGCCTCCTCGCGTTAGTCCTCATATTTTTGGTGTCATGATTAGCCAATGAGCACATCTCGCTCCTACCGAACAGGTGACGGATCGAATACTTCGGTTTTTGAATGAAAAGTGTCAGCCCCGGCTGATATACAGGCAAAAAGATTAGAGTTAAAGGGTAAGTAATTAATTATAAAAATACAGTGTAGGTAGTGTGTGAGTCTGTGTTTTATGACCCACATCCCCCTCTGTGTGCCGGGCACTCTATCTCTGTGTGAGAGGGAACATTTAGCAGCGGGGTGTAAGGCCATCCAAACTGAGTTATGATCACACACACAGACAGTACGGACTGAAACTAGACAGTCAGACACTGGTGATGTCAGAGGGAAGGTCAACGGGAGGAAGGAGAGCGCCAGATGGATCGAGAGTGCTCGTCGATTGGCTTGTCAATCATTTAGTTTCCATGGTACTGTCTGGCAGGGCGGGGCCTAAAATGGGCTATAAATAGAGCATGGCAGGATGGAAAGAGGACAGAGGACAATTATGATACATCAGCCAGGGGTAGAGGTGTGTTCCTCAGTCTCTGCGTGTGCAATTTATTTTTCTCAGAGTGGTTAGTGGTAATTAATGGTCTCTCTCCGGGATGGAAAACATCAATCCAAAATTAAATCTTGATGAACTGCTGCAGATCGACAAACCTGAGGGCAAAGAGAATACACACGCACCACTTTTAACTCTGTATTTGTGAGGACCAAAAATATAATTTCACCCACAAACCACAAGTTTCTAACCACAAACCCTCGGATCACCCTCAACCTTGACCCTCTTGTTAAATGTGACCCCAGACCCAGAAAAGTTTTATTTAACTAGTGGGGCTGCTGTTCGAACATCCTCAGAACACACACACACACAAATACACACACACATTTATATATATTTACACAGAATGACCACAGACCAGAGAGTTCAGCAACCTGACCTGAACCTGACAGGTCCTGACAATAGGTAGTGGGTCTGGTTCTGGTTGTTTTGGCTTAGGTTGGATAATTTTGAGATGATTTGTGTCATGTTTTGCAAGCAGATATGCAATGCCCACAGGGAACATGGAGAGAGATGGTGAAGACCAGGAGTTATTTTTTATTTGCGAGAAAGTGTTTGCAATGGAAGCACACAGCTCTAAAGGAGAAATAACAGAAACACAGCAGCAGTCTTCAGTCGGATATGGGTGTCTAATGTGGGCTCTAACAAATTAACTGAGGTCGGGTCTAAAAGGCACGGGTACAGGCCACGTTTTGGATCTCTGCTTTAGGCCCTCACACAGACTCTACCCTTTAACCGTCAAACATAAATCGTATACACATTAAGTTTTACAAGAGAACATGGAGCTCCCTTTGTATTCAGAAACGGCCGTCTGTGTTACAATAAAAGAAATGACCCACATACACACACACACATTTATTGCAGATTCCCCTCCAGTGTCTTAAGCATACAGGGTTTTTCAAGGGCACTTCGCAGAGTCTCAGAGAGATGATCTAATTACTGTCATTAGCAACATCTAATTGGGGCTTTAAAATTAAAAGATTAGCCGTGGCGCTAACTGTGCTAACCTATTTTAGGGTAGAAAGAGTGTGTGTGAGAGAGAGAGAGAGAAGAGACAGAAGAGAGAGCATGCTCACTAGCCCATCACAGAAAATTAATTTGGTTCTGGGTATATCATTTGCCCTTTTCACCTCATAAATAAAATAAACACACACATGCTATGAGAGGCAGAGGGAAGTGTAGTGTGTCTGGCCCTACATCCCCTTCGCTATCCTTTCAGTCTCCACCCTGCTTCACTTATTAACAATTGTTTTAATCCTCCTTTAATTCTGCAGACAATTGCACAATTCATGTGCGAGTTTTTGTGTGTGCTTTGCACACCGAGGCTCCCTCACCCTCATTCACCAGATTAGTGGAGCTACTCCCCGCCAAGCCTCGCCCACAGCAACCAAAGGTAATTGCTTTTTAATTAAGCCCCCAGCGCTAATCCCAATGATATTTAGCAGGCACGAATGGGCACATACGCACACACATTCACTGAAGAGGTGATGGAGACAAAAAAAAAAGAGAGACATTCAACAAGACCCACCCGGCTGTAAACTGGACAAATGTGTAATAGGCTTTGTTGGTATTTCTCTTCGCAATGGGAAGCAAGGCGGGAGGGGAAAATGAAGCCATTCATGTACTGAAGCAATAAATGAATTTTCACCCTATGCCCAATCTGAGAATATCCTTCAGACTGAAAATGAGCACTTGGATCAATTCTGGACCATGTGTATGTGACTGTCTCTCCAGTGACCCTCAAGTAAGCCCTGCAGATCTCAAAAATGGAAAAAGCAATTGTAAACTTGTATCGACCATTTCTTCTTCAGCCTTTTCTTTTTTTTCCCTCTCTCTCTCTCGCTCTTTTGTTCTTTGTCTCAGGCTCTCGGCTCTCCAACACTTCATCGTCCTCCCTTTCAACTTTCCCGTCATCCCTCCATGTCCAATTCCCACTCCTTCTTGTCAGAATATTTCCTGTTTTTCATTTTCTGTCCTTTCATAATGTCATGTTTCCACTTCTCTTCAGTGTTTTTTTCCATTAAAAAAAAAAAAGTTTGGCAGCCATTTTCTTTTCTTTCATGACGTGTTTTTCTTCTGCTGCACTTCTTTTGAGTCACACCCTTTTTAAGGAACCCAGACTCATCTCCTTCAGGGGGTGATGAGTGAAAATGTCCCTCTTTGCAGACATTTGGGTGATAACTATGAAATATGCTGACCCAATGAACACCCACACTTGCAGCACTGTAGTAAATCTAATTTGATTCCTCGTCGAGTCTAACAGCTCTGAATTTTCTTTGATGTCTATGGTTCGACGTGTGAAGGTACCACTCAAGCGGAGTAAAGGCTTATGTTGGACCGTCTTTGACAAACATTTTCACTGCTCACGCTGATCCTCTCCTGTCATCCTTGATCCCTTTCTCAGCTCACATGAATATCACACATTTGATGGAGCTGTCTCATGGCTAATCTTTTGACCGCGTTTCTCTGAAAAGACGCTTCTGATTTCGGGCGTGCCTTTTAAGTTGCTGCTTGGCGTAGAAACACGTCAACAGCAAGAGCTCCTTTGGGCAACGTTACAGTTTTAGAAAAGCTCCACTCAATAATTTTTGTGAAGTGACTTTGACTACCCATCATACGCACCAAACTCTTTCCCCCCACGACTTTACTCTGTTGTATTTCTACAGTGGCATTTGACTCTGGCTGCTCTCAACCATCTGTATCCTCCTACAGATTACAGACTATATATAGCCCGATTTATCTTTAATCTCCCTGTGATATAACAGCAGAAACCAGTTGCACTTTGTTTTTGCTACACCACAATATTTACCTCTGAGGGCACACTCACTACACCCTCCTCCTCCTCCTTTAACCAATGCACACAGCAATTCCCTTCATCCCTGTAGCTCCATCTTTGCGTATTTTTCCTGTTCTACTTCTTTTTCCGTCCCTCTTCTTTTTTGCACATTTGATTCCCTCCAACTACCTTTAGCTCTTTTCCACTTTACTTATGCCACTGACAGAAAATACGTAAAGTGGAGCTATACTTTATTAAACCCTCAAGGGGGAACTTGTTCAATGTTTTGATCAGCAATGTCAGATGATTCCTTAATTAAGGTATTATCTGACAAATTGTTGACAAATTCCTTCATTTTACCATAAGCTGCTAGACAGGCCCTTCAAGGCAGCATATACTGTTTACTTAGTGTGAAAGATGTGCACTTGCACAAAAAGTTTTGTCAGTTTAAAACTCTCACACACACACACACACCTTGAGCTGTTAAGGTAAATCATGTAACGTGTGAGTGGGGCGTAGTTTCAGTGATAGATGCTGATCTTGAAGGATCGGACCCTGCATAATTAGATGTTGCCCTGTCAGAGAAAGCATTTGATCAATGTTTTAGCAGCTTGTAATGATCTGCTTCATAAGCACAGCATCAAGGCGGGTTCAAGTAGCATGTAAGCCATCTGTCTAAGACTTGAGGAATAGATGGGCAGAAGGTTTTAGGGGGAAAAGAAGGAGGGCATGAATGATTTAAGGGGAGCATGTGAAGAGCAGATGAAGGCATAAATTGAAAGAGGAGAATATGAGGCAGAGCATATGCTAACTTACAGAGGCACTGAGATAGGAAGAAGGCAGGTATGGTAAGAGTAGAGGAGTGTGGCTTGACACTTCTCAGCTCATTGGTTCAATCAAAGTTTTATTTGCGATTGTACGAACTCGAGTACGAGTTGAATTGTTTGGCTAATTGATCACAGAAGGGCTTGTCACTACAGAAGGGGCGGCATTCAGATGCAGAATGACAGCAAAACAAAGACGTTCGCTCAGATGTGAAAAACAGATCTGAAGAGTGATAAATCACTAAAAATGTGCACTGCGTCTCCCACGAAACAGAAGAAACACAAAATCCTTTTTGCACCGCGGAAATAAAACACCAAACTGCTGAGACGTAGCGGGAGCAGACGTTATCTTCCAACAAATGTGCCACTTCTTTTTAAAGAATTAATTACCCTTGACAGGAGAGGAAAAACAGCCAAAGGTAGGCGATCACGAAAGAGAAATGAATGAGTGTTAAAGGAAAGGTGGGTACACAGAAGACCAAGACGACCGAAGAAGAAAAGAGGAGAGAAGTAACGGGAGGAAACAGTCAGAAGAGGGGGGGAAAAAACGACACAATTTCTTGCTAAAATCTAATAATAATAATAATTGGGTCAATTCTCTTCTGATCATTATTCTGATCATCATTATAGCCTAATGCTGTCAGTCGTGTGTGTAACGATGACTGACTGAGGGCCACTCTGTGTTTGAGCGAGGATTATATACCATAATCTCTCCTCCGATCGGAAACGGTAATATTTGTCAGCACCACAGCGGTACAGACGTCACATACACACAGAGAAAACACATTATGGACCGTGAGTCAGCACTGTGTTTGTGTGCTTACCATAGATATTGGCAGGGAGGGACAGTGGCGGGGTGCAGAGCACAGGCCTTGTGCCCCCGTAGATTGATTGTCAGGCCAGGAATAGAAGGAGCGGCAAAGGAAAAATGATTGCACCCCTCATTTTATTTCCCCCTGACTTAGGTCACCCCCTGGTTTGCGCACGACACAGTGTGGCTGACAGTGAACGGAGGGATAGAAAGCGCTGGAAGGTCAGAGAGACTTCAAGACTTTCACAAAAATGACTGCTTCCTGCCACTTGCTGCTTCAGGTCAATGTGCCAGTAGAAGACAAAAATCTTGTTGAATGCAGTATGTATGTGTATGTGGGTATGTGGCTCATGCCTTTTGTCCACTGAGCCTGCAGGACATCGTAATCTCTATCCTGTCTCAACTCAGTCCAATCCAGTGCAAGAAGTCGGGGACGGTCATAGATCATGATGTCAGGTGAGTTAGAGAGTCCTGGCCAAGTCTGCTGTCTGAAAACAAACAAGTCTCCCATATATTGAACCTCAGTGCCACGTGATTATGGCTGGAGCATAAGCAGTAAAGCAAGTATAAATGTAAATGCATTGCACAATATGTGCAATATTATACAATATTCATACTGTGTGTATAATCAATTGAAAATAAGATTTATTGTGTTAATTACATTGAATGAATGAATGAATGAGCCCTTTTTATCCTATGTATCTACATCTATAGATATCTATATTTATAGATATAGATACAAAGATCTACAGCCTCACCACCGTACATCGTAACGTTGTAATTTAGACAGTTTTATGCTAATTTAGCTGTTGCGTAGCTGTGTTTGATCAGTTTGGCTTGTTCTTGTAAAAGCACAAAAAACATTTGTCACATCCTAAAACCGTAAACTGATGCTTCCCTTACAGACAAGGGGTTAATTTTGAAGGTGCTGATTGCTTTGCCCCTGCTTCCAGTCTTTATGCTAAGCTCAGCTAATCACCAACTAGCTCAAATATAATGGTTCATCACACTAAAATTGGCAATGATTACTTTTTATTAAATTTTTTGCTTGGTGGGCAAAGAAACCAAAACCCAAACATACTTTTATAACTACTACATTTAAGCAATGTTAATGCAATCATAATATTGCATAAATACATACTGTATTTAATGCTCCATGGATAGCTTTGCATTCCTTTCCTACCCGGCTACAGACTATAATTTACCTTTACCTTTTGTCTTTATGAGCCTACAGACCTCCGCTCTAACAACTGAGCTGTCGAAGGGGCCTATTGTTTACCCTGAACATCACATGTTGAGAGGCTGGGTGGTTGCAGAGCTTTCCAGCATCATAAAGTCTGTGTGATGATAAACCACACAGACATTAGCAGTTAGCTTGTTGTTGGGACCTGCCTGAAAGCCACTAATGGAAGTGTGCACACAAAATCCATCGATATAGTGCAAAGCAAAAAAAAACAAAAAAAAAACACAACCCAACCCCAACTCTCACATGCATTACTGGCTCAATAAATGGGTTTACTGGATGTGGAGGTGGGAGAGGCAGAGAGAGAGAGTGAGCAGAGAGGCGGGAAAGCTGAAGGACTTTCTCTCCATTTATGTTTGTATCGAATAACATAAAATGTAGCTTATTAAACATTTCATCTAATCCCAGGATGGCATTTGTCAATCACATAGCAAGTTTCTCCTCATCTCCTCCTAATTGAACGGTCACTTTCTGCAGTAACGGCAATTGAGAGCAGGAGAGCTGCTTAACTCTGGGCTGTATCAGTGATTTAAGTGCCATTTCAAATCACCGCTGCTGCCAATAAGAAGTCCATCGGCGGTGATTTACATGTAATGTTGATTGGGAGTGGAATCCCGTCTTCATTTTCTTTTATTGTCCCTGCTTCTCCTAATAATGTCTTGATAAATTTAAACGTTCTGTATTTATGAATCTGTTTCCATACAATTCTCTCGCCTGTGACTCATCAGGCTAGCTGCAGAGTAAGTGGCTGCATGTACTTGTGCTTGGGTGAGTAAATGTGCGCGTGCATATGCGTGCGTGTGCGCGTGTGTATGCGTGCGTGTGAGACAACACAATGCATTGTGGGCATGTGTGTCTGCAAACTAAATGTGACTAAGCATGCGAGAAGGGAAATATCTGTGATCTGAGTGTGAGCCAGGTTACTCAGGGAGAAGTGGGTAGTTATCTGCCTGCACCTGAGGCTCTAATTGCTAATGCTAACACTCGCTAACAACCCAAAGGACCCCGCTGGAGCTCAAGGACGGGGAGGTCAGACAACTGGGCTCCATGCCCATGCCTGAGTCACCAGTCCTGGGGTATCAGTGAGCTGCAAGCAAAGGTAGATGGAGTGTAGAGCCCAAAGGCCAACGTATTTGCAAGACAAACAATAGGAAAGACAAGGCATGACTCCACACTGTCAATGCTTTGGGGCTGTTTCTAAAGTGGGTTTGGCCAAGTGTGCGCACACACGCACACACACACACACACACACACACACAGCAAGAGCCATTGCCACAGTAATGAGAGTAGGAGGACACTCCTCAGGAGAGAGGTGGGCCCTTCAGCCAATTCTCAGCTTGTGATTACACACAGAGAGACAGAGCAGAGCAAAAGTGTGGAGATGAAATGAACTGCCGGGACCCTCGGTATGTCGCTGATCAGAAGTACTCTTTACCAGTAAACTACTCGTATCACAAGCATGCAAGCAAGGAAGAGGCAAGAACGCTTGAGCGAATGGGCGCAAGGATGGAGGAGAGGGAAAATAAACGATCAGGAAGTTACAATGACCCAGCGAGCCTCACATTTACATTTAAGGTGTTTAGCTGACATTTTTAATCGGAGTGAGTGGGGAAAATACACTGTAGGACCTTAGACAATTACCACGTCTTAAGGAACCCTATGCAAATGTAAAATTCTCTAATAGTCTACAACCTCATTAAACATTATTGCTTTGAACTGGGAAAGTGGCAGAAGAAAACAATTTACACCCCGAATAATAGATGCAATTCTAAAAACTGCTAAATGGCTTCTGCTTGCAAAGACTGCAAAGCCCAGGATTATACATCAAGATAATGAGCGCTGTTTAAAAAAGGGGCACACAAACACACATACACCCCAAAATTTTACCAAACAAAGCACGCTTAACACAAAAAGACGACGAGAAGGTTATGACTCAGTCGATTTTATAAAGTTCCCATCATTCAGAGATCGGTGAGCTGGCACGGCGGTCACCCTGCTCTGCCCTGCCACTGTTAAGACATAGTGAGGAACAATATGATGGAGGTCAATATGTTTGAGAAGATAAGCTGGGCTTTGCAGCTTAATTGGACTGCCAAGAGTAAAATACAGCCTGCATGTAATATACAGCCTGAGCCTGATGACAAGAAGAATGTTGACCTGGTCAATCAGGTCAGCTGAATGTTGTTTATATGTTCATGTGTTTTTTTTTAGCTCCAGGATGACATGAATACAGTATGTTCCCCAGCAAAATATACTAAATCTAATGCTTTTTCTAACTTCTCTAGAGTTATTTCCCTAAGTTACAGTAATTGCACTGGTTTAATTTAGTATGAATCAATAGTTGCTTAAAGAAAGGCCAATAGTTCTTTTAAGTACTTGTTATCCCGAATCAGACAACAGCCAGGTGGGCTGTTTTAAGACCAGCATTGTTCTGAAGCAAAAAGAATGGCCGAGCCCCAGAGGTTGAGCCCCGAGCAAATCCATCATCGAGAAGTCACTGTTCCAGTCTGGCAGCCAGTGAGCGCACCCCAGGGAGGCAGGACAAGCCCAGCATCACTGATTCCCCCAAGGGAAGGCCAGACGAAGCTGGAATGACTGATGCAACCCAGGGGAGGGTAATCGAGTGTGGAATGACTGATGCCTCCCACCGGTAGGGACGCAATCCAAGAAGGTTTGGCCTCTAAGGATGCTGACCGGAGCCAAATGGGCGATTCAACTCCAGAGCTGAATAAGTTTACAATGGAAGAAAGAGCAAGTGTTGGTTTTACAGATAATGTACACATGCAGGGTTGCAGGAAGGATCTGATTTCACTTGTTCTGTCCAGAACTGGTTAAACAAGAAGGAGCCAATACACCATCCAATAGATAAATAACTAAGAAAGAGCAGAAAAATTATGAATGCTCGGTTTATCACTCTCTCGCATTCCATATTTCATTAAATCTTGTCCTTGTGCCAACTTTCTATTCCTTTCTGCATTAATATTTCTTAAGAGACTGGAGAGGTGGGGTGTCGTTTAGCTCAGCTGGTAAAGCATCCGCCCCATGTACAAAGGCTCAGTCCTTGCTGCGGCGGCACAGGGTTCGAATCCGACCTGTGGCTCTTTCCTGCATGTCATTCCCCGTCTCTCTCTCTCCCCACATTTCCTGTCACTGTCAAATAAATAAAGGCCAAAAAAATATCTAAAAAAAGAGAGACTAGGGAGGTGAACCAATCCTGTAAAATAACAGTTTACTGGTGATCACATGTTACACGTGTTGTCACATGTTGGCAAAAACACAAAGAAACTCCCCATCACACGCAGTAGAAAAAAGGGCGGAGCACCAAAGAGCGCTGGATTTATGGATTATGGTGGGATTAAATCGAAGCGCCACATGTTTGTCGAAGCATGATTGAAGCTGGCAAAGCAATCAGCAACTGGTCTGATGCACTAGTCTCTTAAACTATCAAATCTCAACAGCTGGTCCCCTCTGCCCTGACAGAGAGCGGGTCAGCAGCGCACAGCGCACAGGAAGACAGCGATGGAGATCAATGATGATCAACAGTGGGACAAAATGACACCAGGTCCACCACACACCAGTAGCCGTTTCCTTTAAGGTAAAATCGATAGAGCTGACAAACAGAGTGATCCAGCTGACTTTGTTTTTTTGTCATTAAACATAAAAACCGAGCATTTAAATGGCTTTGTTTTGCCATTAAATATAGAGAGCCAGTTTCACAAGAACAAACTCAGATAATAGCTTTAATCAAGAGACTTAAATGTTCATCACCGCCATAATAGAGCAAATTCTTTCATCAATCCTTTGACCACAGAGGAACTTCAGTTTCCTTCCATTAATACATCCTGTCAGGATGCCTCTCACAAACATAAGCCACAAAAAAATACATACTCACTAAAAAACAAGGCACTCTTCTCCTTGTTAGTTTGTTTATGTCTCCACCACTATACAGTCAAAACTCACTTCAAAACTGGCGGTATAAAGACAAACACACACACAAACACACACACACACACACACACACAGAGGCAGACGCATCAGTGCCACAACACGGTCTGCACAGTTGGAATCACTATTTGTTATGCAGAAAAACTGCCAAAAGTCCTAAAGTCAGTGAGGTATATATAAATATACTGTGTGTATATATATAAATATATTTAAAACAACATACTTGGAGGTGACAAAGTCCCCGAAACAATATTGTCTGGAACAGAATGTCTTGACAACCAAATGGCTCATGAATAAAAAAAAAGACAAAAAACAGAGGTGAAACAATAGATGAAGACAGGCTACTTGGTGAGCCACTCCTTATTTAAAAAAAGAAAAACACACCCCACAAAAACTATGTGACTATCAGCTGGTAGGCATACACAAACACAAACAGCCATGAGTAAAAAATAGTCTCAAAAATAAATCCAAAAGCCTCAAGAAGACTCCAAAACAAGCGAGACGATCAAAGTTTTTTAAGAGTCAAATCACTAAAAAGGAAGAAAAATCTACGGCACACACATAGAAGTTTAAAATAAATTTCCATCCAATTTAGGAAGAAAAAAAAAAATTAAACAAAACAAAAACTCCTCCAACACGCTCGCTCTCTCTCTCTCTCTCCTGGAGCCCACATACCTTGCAGAGTTTCTGGTAGCGCGGCGAGGAGATGGCCATCCTCTGGAGCCTGTGTAGGAAGACCACCACTTTCTGGAGGGAGGTCCGGACCATGGCCATCATCTTAAGACTGCTACAAGTCTGTAGCAGCCTGTTCCTGGTCCGCATGCTAGCACTGCCCTACCCCACTCATATTGTTCTCCCTCTCCCTCTCCCTAGCCAGCCGACCAGACCCCAGCCAAGCTGACGTGATGCGCACACACACACATGCACACAGAGAGAGAGAGAGAGGAAAAAAAAAAAAACACACTCGCGAGCGTACTCAGCTCAGCATGCCCCCATGTTTCGTCACATATACACACACATACGCTACAACAGCAGTGAGTGCAGCCTCAGTTAGCTCTCCCTCTCTCTTTATAAACACTCTCTCACACAGCTCTCGGCATGCACACACACACACAAACACTCTCACACACACACGCGCGCGCGATGATGCAGGCGAGCAGGACAAGACGAGACACTCACTTTCTCCTCCACGCGGACATTCACACGCGCACCCCCGACTGCAGAGCCAGAAGAGAATCAAACAAATCACTTGTGACGGCACCCTGCAGAGACAGAGGAGGGTGACGAAGAAGAAGGAAAGGAAGAAGAAGATGGAGAAGAAGGTAAAAAAAATCAAGTGTGGAGAGGAAGAGTAGAAAGTGCCAGCAAGCAGGTAGGAGAGCAGATAGGATGGCACGAGTTGCACTGGATGAGAAGAGAAGCTGGCCGTACGAGGTTCACTTTTTACTGCCGCTGATCCGGAGAGAGGAAGAGAGGGAATGAGTGGGGGAAAGAGAGGGAGAGAGAGACATAGTGCTCCTCTCTCTGTGGACCACGGAGAGAAAGAAGACAGAGAAGGCAGAGGAGAGAAGAAGGAGAGGAGAGACGGATCAAAAGCAGAAGACTAGAGGACGGCAGACGCTGCTTCTTCCGTGAGGGGAGAATGACATTAGGAAAGGCAACCAACAGATCAATGAGCGAAGGACAGACAAAAAGAGACAGCGAGAGAGAAAGAGAGAGAGAGAGAGAGAGAGAAGGACAGAGCAGCAGTGAGAGAGGAGGACTGAGCGAGGACTCGGCGCACAAATGAGATGCACACACACAATAGAGTTACGAAGAGGGAGGAGTTGTTTCAGGCGTCCAGGGCTCCTGGAAGTAAAAGTCCCATTCATTGTCCGCCCTGGCAATTTTAGTGACTGGCGGTTGGAGCACTTCCACGTTTTGGATGGACATGACATTCGCCTGGTTGAATCAAGGGTACAAAAGCTTGCTAAATGTGTTGAGATCTGTTTACAAGGCGCACATCAGTAACCCCGAAGCTTAAATTTCAGAAGTGTGTCCCACTTCTGTTGGCTAAAACCAAACATTACACTTTGCAGAAATCTGTTAATGCAGCGTTAATCAGTTGACTTTCGGTTTAAAGGTCATATTTGCATGAATTCATCAAATCCCAATTGCAACATCAAAGCATTTTTAATTTGCTACAGCTCTGATGGCCTCTTCCCCCCAAAGCAAAGGCAGCTAAAGTCTCGCGGGTATCGTTGCGTTTAAAGCCATTCAGCATACCAAAAAGATGTCTCATATAGCCGACCTTAGAAACAGATCAGAGAACAAATCGTGCGCTTAGACACTTTCATTCGCTGCTCGCCATCAACATTGATGGCAACAACATAAATCTATCGTATCATAAATAATCGACGAGACTCGTGTTTCGTGGCATTAAAAGAGGAAATTTAGAGTGATTACAGACACTACAGCTCCTCCTACTTTGAAATTCTATACTACGTGTGTGTGTTTATATGGTCGAAATGCAGCTTTCAAAAGATGAACCGAGAAGACGCCTCACTGGATAACTGCAGATAAAAGATGACAAAGAAAAGTGTGAAGAGAGGGGGTACGGAAAGGTCAAGAGAAGATAAAAAGCATTTAAGGATCTTTTACCGACGCCGAAAACAGCAAAATCTTTCCAGAGTGAATCTGTTGGAGGCACAATGGTACCAGAGAGATGACAGCAAGAGGCAAAGAGGCGGGAGAATAAAAAGAGAGTCACGTAAAAAAGCAGATAGGTGCATAATCAGCAGAGATTATCATAAAGCAGTGGCTCAGCTCCTCCAGAGCTACTGACCACACAGCATTACGCACAGGTGGGCATTTTAAACCTGACTCTTTCTGTTGACTTTTATTTGAAGTGCTGCTGAAAAACACTCTTTCTCCCGACCGCACTACAAGAGGCATTCATTTGAAGTGAGGGTGAAAACCTCTGTATCGCCTGAGAGCAGCACGCTTCACACCAACGGTTCCCCCGTAACCATGACTCATACATTTCAAATGAGCACAAACTGACACGCATACACAAATGGTGTGTTCAGTGTAGCACTGCGGGATGCATTACAGCACTTGGTCCCTGCTTGCCCTGTCTCTTTATATAGATGAAGACGGAAGCTCCAAGGCTGAAAACTGAACACACACACACACACAAACAGAAATTCTTTTAAACCAACGTGCAGCTTACCTACGCAGGCAGCTTGAATAATCGTCATTTACTGACAGGCTCGTGAACACACACACACACACACACACACAGTCACTAGGAGACGGGATCATGATGAGCTTACTGAAGAGCTCTGTTTAGATAAGGTTTAACTGGCTACAGCGTCCATTTCAGTCATTCCACAGAGTATCGACTCTGCTTCACAGGGAATTACGAGGGAGACTGAGTGTTTTGTTGGCTCACTCATAATGGAACTGACACTACCGGGTCTCAACTAGGAGGTTGTAAGGGGCTTGTATGTCTTGGCTGCTCTCATTGCTATGGTCAGCTCACACGCAGGCAGCCGGGCACACCAACAAGTTGAATGTCCACAGCCAAACACGTACAGGTTGAGCATGATGAAAGCAGCTCCGCCAGCTGTGTGCGCCCTTTTGCACTTTTCTGCCTCGTGCCGTTACCATGCCATACCAGCCAGTAAAATTCAGGCGATATGACATTACATGCCATGAAATGAGTTTGCAAAACCATTTACACCAGAGCGATAATCCTTTTAATGTCACAGATTATAATGGACCAGTGAGGATGATGCTGCTGATAATGAGCAAGACTGCTTTATGACAGGATTTGATTTACACATTTGCCCTATCACGATTCCAGAAAATGAACTCCACCACAATCAACTGTAACTGGACGATGCAATATGAAATTATTTATACCCCAATAGAAGATTTAATCCAAATGGCCCACCCGTAACTGTGATGCCAAGATCATGGAACAGCATTACAGTGAAACATTTGAAAGTGTTTAAAAGGTGTTAAACACATTAATAGAATAGTTAAACGCTTTGGGAAATATGATTCTAATGACTGGTAGGATTACGAGTAAGCTCAGAAATAGCTCCAAACAAACAGCATCTTCTTTGTTTAATCTGTACACAAACTGAACTGTAAAAACAACAATCTGTAGTTTTACAGAGAGTTCTGCACTGTAACTATTTCTTTAACAGACAAACACGAGAGTGGTATCAATATTTTCATCTCACTCTCTGTAAGAAAGCAAATTTAAAAAATTAGTTCCAAAAATGCTGTACTTATCGTTTGACACCATGACAGTTAAGTCGGTGATACCTGTCTCCAGTGATCATCAGTGCATCGCATGTTACAACTGAGGTTTGTTCATAATCCATTCAGCCATTTTTTTTTCCTCAGTAAATGTCAGTTAATGTGCCACATTTGTATTTGTCACCTCTCTTAACCACTCACCAACTGTGGGCATAATATGAAAACAGCAGTCAGAATGACAATTGCTTGTGGCCAAAAACTGTGATTAAAGTAACCCAACACTCAGCAGTGGCAGAACAGTCATTGTGAGTTAATGAAAAAAATGGAGAGACAACTCTCTGTCAAAACACGTCCTCCAAGGCTCAAAGTCTCTCTCTGTTTCATTACCCTACTTTCGAGATATGACTGCAATCCATCAACCTCGACTCCAACTGAGACAGAGAGATGGAAATGAGGGGATGAAATTGAAGACAGTGGGCGATGACCAGTTCAGAAAGTCCCACCAAAATGTTGGTGGGCGAGTACTTCTTGGAATATTAGCCTCTGACATATTGCTTAAATTAAATTTCATATCAGGTACTCTTGTTTTTACCTCTGAGATGACTGTCAGAGTCACTTTTTAGGAATAAAATCTTCTTTCAAAAGGCATATAATGATGGATTATGTTCTATAAAACAAATACAGACGACTGTAGTGGGCAGAATAACCTGATCATTTCATCAGTTAAACAACTGATATTGATAGTCGTATGGCCAAGATGAAATGCAGCCAAGACCAAGAATGAAATGAATATTCAGAAATCTCCATGGCCATTCATGCAAACATTCTTTGTAACCTTGACATGTATTTAAATAAGTGGGCCCTGGAAATGGAAGTAAGAGGCATTCAATATGAAGTCAGAAATGTTATTATTGGAGTGAAGTGTTCAGTTCTGAGAGATGTACGTCACTGCAGAATCTTCTCAGGGACAAGGAGCAACAGAAAGCTTTGATATATACGCACGTACACCAAATCAATGGCCATGTCTCAAAAAATAAGATTGTGCAAATGAATGTCCCTCAGTGTGCAGTCCAAAAGAGATGAGGACTGACAGGGTCAGCATTTAAAAGAAAAAAAAGGAGACTTCAACTTCAACTGTGCAAAAAAAGACGCATTTTATCTGTGGAAAAGGTGAGGTGAAGTGATTGTGGGATTAAGAAGTTACATAACGCATAAGATGATGTATGTCAGCATACCCCTGAGGGAAGGTCTAGGTAAATGACAAGCTAGTGTGAGGAAGAGCAAACACACGCGCACACGCAGAATTCCTAAGTAGCACAGGACAAGTGGATCAATGAGCTGCACTCAATGCATACAAGCACTCATGCGCCCTCTGTGCGCCCTCTCATTCACACACCTTAAACCAGCAGCTGACACGTGGATGCACCCACATACACGCCCCTGCCTCGCTTCCATTGGTGAAGGATGCGTTAATGAAGGATGACACTGAGATAATAGGCTACCACCTGTGCATTGATTCCCCCCCCCCACACACATACACACACGCGCGTTGTGTCTCAACAGCCCGTACCTCTAATTGTCGCCTCAGCTCCTTCACGTGGGCGGAGTCCTGCGAGAGGTCTTCCCTCTGAGAGGCATCGGCCAGAACGTTGACTGTAGTCTCTGCCTCCTGGAGCCATTTTAGGAAGGACTCCAGCTCCCTGAGAGACATCTGCAGGCCCTTCAGTTCAATGTCCAGCTGTGCATGACGGTCACCCGCCCTGTCAATAAATAACAATGAATCAAATACATGACTACACGTGAACTACTGGAGCAGTTAGAACATGATTAAATACAGGCAGCGATATCAGCCCCTGTTGTGACAGACTATGAGAAGGTGCACCTATTGTTGATGCTGTTCCAGGCAGCGTTGTGTTTGTCAGTGAACTCTTTGATCCTCCTGGTGTCGTCTGTAGAATACTCCTGCAAAAGATGATTAGACAGCTCGTTGAAGGCCGCGACTGTAGCTTGGCCTCGGCCCAGGTCTTGGAGGAATGCCTGTAAAACAATCAACACGGAGCCATTAGGATCATCCTGACACTGAAAATGTGACAGATGTGACTCACCCGTTATGTGTCACTGTGAAGGGCCTGGTTGACACTATTTTTCTTCAGGTTATTTATTTGCATACACCGTTTTCTGTGCTGTTGTGGCTTGCTATCAGCTTTCTTTAGACAAATTGCTGTGCAAGAATATTAATGTCCTATTGTCTAAACTTTAAAAAAAAATTAATTAAACTTGAAGCACTAAAAAGCACAAAGAAATTTGTTATTCTATGCCTCAGCTGTCTGACATTGTAATTTTAACCTCTTTTTAATCAAATAGGTTGCATAAGACCCAGCTGTTATTCGTGAGGCCCGATTATTATTTTAAATTTAGCATTAGCAAATAAGTCATTCATATATGACCCCCAGGTTCTTCTAACAAAAAGGTACACTTCACTGTTTTAAATGGACAATTACTCATCATTACAAGACCACACAAAACCGGGAGCAGATAGCTGTGTGTCCAACCTGCTAGATTCTGTTAAACTCAGTTGCCCTCTAGTGTCTGCTTCCTGTAATGCATCAGCTACACTCGTGAGGCAGAATTTGTTTCCAGTAACTCTCATCATCTCAAATTAAAGTGATGGATGGTGTGAGTGTACGAATGTTATTAAGGTTCAAAGTGATACTGCAGAGAGGTGATTTATTCATTCCCACCTTGTACAGACTCATGCAGCTGTGTGAAGGACCTCTAATAGTTTATAAAGTAAAGTTTAGTTTTCCAAGTTTTTTCTCTCTATTAAGAAATTGAGCAGACAAATTCCCTGGAGTAAATTTCTAGTCTACTGTAATGACAGAGCTTCAGAATCACAGTGAATAATCCCAGACAGGATAGGTATAAGACACCCAGAGGATGAAAGAGAGTGCAGCAGTGAAACTTTCCCCTAACCTTGTTGTCCGCAAGCTGTTTAGTCAGGGGATCTCTGGACTGTTGAAGAAGGTTGTGGAAACGTCCTTCGGTGTGCCCAATGAGAGCTTTAACCTCCTTCCTCTGCTCCTCCCACTGGTTGCTGTGCCCAATCATGTTGTCCAGCTGCTGGAGCCGTGCCTCGACGCCATGCTGAGTGCTGTCCCACTGGCTGCGTACCCTCTCCACTACAGATGCACATTCAACAGGAAGAGAACAAGTAATGATAATAACTTTCAAACACTGTTAAGTGAAATGCTGTGAGAAAAAAAACAAAGAAATTAGGAATAGAAACAAGCTTCTGCTTTCCACGTACGTTTCTCAGTGATGGAGGTGCGAACATCCAGATTAGAGGTCTTGTTTTTGATGTTCTGTGCCAGGGTGAAAATGTCCTCTAGCTGAGGGTGACGCTGTTCCAGGTCACTCTTCGTCACCTGCCAGGACGAGGCACAAATGCACACAGACGCAGTCAAACAAACTGCACAGCTTGTATGATTGTATTTGGCTGTTTACACAAGTCACGCACTGGTCCAATGAAAATGTTCTAGGAAACATCTCTCCCATCTGTCCTCTCTGCTCCCAGTTTCTCACCTGAAGACGCCCCATGGTGGTCCTGATCTCCTCTGTGTCCCCCACGGTGACAATATTAGACTTGAGCATCTGCGTGATGAGGAGGAGCCAGTCTGCCAGTTCGGTGGCTGTCTCATTGAGGTCGGTGGGCGCCACTGTGTCTGGTGTGTGCGGGGTTTGGTGGTGGGGGTCCTCGCTCACCAGGCTGGCCATCTGCACCGCTGAGGGAACTGCAGACACTGAAGCGGATGTGAAAAAAAGGAAACTCAGCCCAAGCACTGTTGACATATAGAGCTTCTTTAAAAGGAGCTGATGCAATGAACATTTTAAGACGTTAAAGTGAGAGAGGAAGTGCTGTCAAATAGCTCTCAGAGGATAGTGGCTCATCACTAAATCATAATGAATGAGGCACAGGGCTTGTTTTAGTGTTACATAAACCAGAATTTGTTGCTCACGTCTTATTTGTTATTTCATCACCTATTTTCATGCTGCAGATTAAGCCAAGCCAATGAGGAATTCCAAATCTACCACCTGAGAACTTGTTACCTCGAATACAAGAGAAAATTTCTATGTGTGTACTTTCCTATTTCTCCGTCTCATTAGAGCCTTACTTCATTGAGACCTTGTGAAGTCTTTTCGTGCGTACATCACTGATGTTTTATGAAAACAGAGCCAGTGACACAGAAAAGAAAGAAATCGTGAATTTAAATAAGTGCATTCTTAGACATCTTTACCAAGCTGCTGGTGCTGGACGACTAGTTGGTGCTGTTTCCATGGAGAGACGGGCGGCTGGAGAGATTCCCTCAGTCGACCATCCAGAGCTTTCCAATCAGCTGCCAGCTGCTCTACCTTACTCTATACACATGCAACATACATTTAATTAATGACTGAGTTAATGAAAATATTAGCAACAGGAAACAGAGTGTATCCAGCTTTTAACGAAACAGTCAATTAAAGTTCAATAAATCAAGGAAATAAAGCCACTTAATGTGGGTTAGTGGCGCTTTAACTTTGCAATATGGCATAATCATACTACAATTAGCATTTCTTTATTAAATCAAATTACTATGGAAATCGGGACCTTTTCCTGAGGCAACAGCTGCTGTCGTCTCTGTAGCTCTATAGAATGAGCCAACAAGTCCTCCAGGTCCTTTTTCCTGTCCTTCATGGAGGCCTCCAGAGCCTGTAACAGGTAAGAACTCATTTTAAGCACATTTGCATCTATGATGAATGGAATTTCAGTAGCATTAAGTCTGGTTTACCTGTGCTTGGCCATGGCTCAGGCCTCTGGTCATGATTGTCTGGTGTGTGACAACAACCCAGTCAGTGAGTCTGTTCATCCTGTCCTGGAACTGGGCATGACTTTGCAGGTTGGCCTCCACTTCTCCCACTTTGTCCAATAACTCGTGGGTCACCTGTAGAGGAAATGGGGATTAGAGAATCAGTGGAAAAGGGATGGAGGAGAGGCAGCAGAGAGGCAGAGAGCACAGGAGATATTGTGGCTGTCACAATGTTGTAAAACATGATGAATATGAGCTTGGATGCAGTGTTGATACCTTGCTCCAGCTGAGGTTGATGGCTCTCAGTTTTCCAACATGCTGGTCTCTGCTCTGAGGGTTCACACTCGGACTGGCCAGGATCTGAGGGGCGTGTTTGTTTAGCCATCCGAGATGTTCATTCTGTGCATCCATTTTCTCGGCAAGGGCCTGCAAGGAAAATAAGCACTGACCCTTGATTCTATGGAGATGGGTTTTGTGATGCATTCACAAATAAGATCAAAGTAAGAAAAGAGAAATGAAGCGTTCACGGGCACAAAAAAAAAGTTGTCAGAAAGACACAAAGACAGAAAACACTGAGGAACTGTACCTCCTTCAGCAAAAATGTACCGTTCAAAACAAGAGATGCAGAAGTTAGGTTATTTCTGTTTTTGTTTGCCGGCTTGACAGCTCTTTTTTCTTGTGATTGAGATGCAGAGAGCAACTTGTTGGTACAGTGAAGCAAACACAGAACAAAAGAAAATGTAACACAGTCGGCGCTGACCATAAAAATAAACAAATCTACCGAGCTCTGGAGCAGAAATAGAAATCTCTGCGCTCCTGTGACTCGCATCAACTTGAGTATGCTTCGAGCTTCGCTGTACCTTGAGTTCTTTGAGATTTTTGTCAGTGGCAGTGACGGGTAACGAGCTGACGGCGTTTTCTGCCTGCTCCAGCCACACAGCCAGCTCCTCACGTCTTCTCACCAGGTCTGTCAGGGCTGGGTCTCCTCCAGCAAGCCTGCACACACACACACACCAATAAACATTACATACTTAGCAACTCTATTTCCTGGTGGTTGCAGGCCTAATCCTAGAATTTACATTTAAATTACTGTTCTAGACAGATTGGCCACGCTGATAATGTTAACCTGCCAAACACTGATAAAGATATAAAGACTGTTGGTGATGGAGAGGGACGGCTAACCTGTGTGCTACATTACACTGCAAAACCAAATGGTATACAGTCAAGACACGTATTGTGTGTGTCAAAATCCATATTTGACCACGTCAATCAATCAAACGGCCCATATGTGACGCAACATCCTGTGTGTTTCCGAGGATACGTCACCTGTGCCGTCTCTCAAGGACCTGCCGGTTGACAGCTCTCCAACGCTGACCAAGGGTGTCTAGCTTCTCTTCGAGCAGGGATCCATCAGGGGATGACAGCTGTCCAATTATCTGCTCTCCAGTGCGAGTCAGTACGGCCAGGACGGGCTGGTGGCTGGCAAGGCCTTCCTCCAGCTCCTGGAATACAGTGAAAGAGAGCATGTGGGACGGAGAAGGAGGGAAAACGCATAAAAAAAGGGGTTGAATCGGGGATCAATCAAACAGCATAAGCCGAATCACTCAGGGCCAAATCCCCAGTTCAAGTCCATCTCTCCAAGCAAATATCTGACTGACACATTGGCATGATTTGTGGCACATCAAGACTTAGGCTGTCAAACCTCTGCTTCCACTAAGAGAGATGTAACTTGCCAAGACAGATCTGTAAAGCAGGGTGGAAAGTCCACCAAAGGGTGAGTCAGCTAATTGATCTCTCAATTCACATCTGCTTGATCCCTCCTCTCATTCTCGGTGACGTGTAAAGAGAGCTGGACAGACGGGGCGCAGATCGAACGGTTAGAAATCGCACTGATAAAAGGTGTTAATGGTGATAATGCAGTGTCGTCAGAAAACTGAAATTCCCCTTAGAAATGAAATTGCTGCTTTTGTAATCAAACAAAGCAAAATCAGAAGCCCTTCTCCTCTTACTCTTCGGTTCATTTTCTCTCCATTTCTCGCTCTGCATAATCAGATCATAATGCACCACTTTCGTATCCTTGGGGAACAAGATGCAATTATCTCCTGTCTAATATTTCCAACAATCTAGCTGTTTACATTTCAAATATATTACTAGTGCATCCTGGGAAGGAAATACGCTTACTCTGAGCTTGTAAACATAAAGGAGAACATATACATTTATATACATATACATATATGACTAATTAGTTTATAATGATGAAGGTACAATGCCATGAAAGCTTTCAATACTTGCACATGTCTCTGGGGTGGTATGACCAAATGCACAAGTAAAAATCATGCTGAATAAATTCACACGTGTTCAGACGTTCCCTTCTTCACTCTCCACTGACCTCCTGGTGTTGTCGAGCAGAGTCCAGGTCCAGCTGTCCGTCAGGGCCAACGCTCTCGGACAGCTGTGTCTCTGTATCGGTCAGCCACTGGCCGAGGTCATTCATGTCGCAGTGGAACTGCCTCCACTCCTCTATGGCACGGTCAAAACTCCTGCAGCAAAACACAGGATCGGGAAGGGACCTTTAAGTGACCAGTCTGAAGAGGAGCAATGTTTATGTTTCATACGTGTACCTGACTATTGTTTGAAGACGGACTTGAAAAGTTACAAATCAATCCTATAACAGTATGTAGTATTTGAAGTGGTTCATTTCATTCATTTCCTCCTCTCTGCAGGTGTACGTACATAGTACAGCACCTGCGGAAGGGAAGTAGTACACATCTGAATGCTGAGCTTGAAAGTGCGTGCTATTGTGTGCGTGTGTGTGTGTGAGGCACAGTACATATGATTAATGATTCGGATTCTGATGTCTGTGGGTGATTCACTTTGTTGTCACTTGCCTATTGTGCATAGGGCGTTCATCCAACTAAAGCTCATCACCTCACAAGTGAAAATCTCCACACTGTGGGAGTTCATATTCAATTTCCCTCCTAAAGTGAACCAGAAACTAACGCCGTAAATCACTACTTAAAATAAAGGCTCCCTTCATTCTGTAGAGCTTTTGAACCGAATGACGACAGTCGATTATGGCTTTTATTGTTCCTTAATAACTAATTATATATATTATACTCATTTCTTTACTCGTGTTTAAGGCCGAGTGAGCTTAAAATAGAATAGGATGAGAAATACTGATGTCTCACGGTACAACCCACTGGGAAATTCAGCGGTTTGTGATAAGGAGAAATGGCCCAGTTGACCTCTATTAAACACCAGAAAATGCCATAACAATCAGGAACCCCCGACAACACAGGAACATTCGCAGAGACACTATTAAATAAATCAGCACAGACAGAGAGGTTGATTACTTAAAATGCCTAATACAAAAAAAATGATCTTTATCGCGTTGATGGTCTGCATGAGGAATATTTCCTCTCACCGCAGCACTCGGAGCACAACAAATCTGATCAGAGAGACAAGGTGAGGAAATGAGTTTTGAATGAGCAATTTTACAAAATATACGCCATTCTTTTGATTTTAAATGGTGCCCAGGGGTTATTGTGATTGCAGACAGAGTGCTTTTGTATTTGTGTGCAATCTTCAAAATTAGCGTCCTGGTTTATTTTAGGATGCGCACATACCGTGCTCAGCAAATGCAGACTGTTTACGCCCAAGGAGCCGTGCTGATGGTAGTCAAGGTCACCTTACGTGCGTGCGTTCATGCATACGCGTGTGTCAGTCAGTGAATAAGCATGAGATTGTTTGTGCCTAAGGAATTGCTTTGATAGTAATCAAGGTCAGTGTGTGTGCGTGTGTGTAGGGAGCTTGATTGTGTGCCCTGGTCTATCTGTTCAGACAGCTGGCATTTAATGTTCCTGCAGCTTTGGCCACATATCCTAACACACAGATTCACATACATTCACATCTGAAAATAGCAGCGCTGTCTGTCAAACTCCGTCAAAATTTATTCCACAGCTTGTTATCAGCTGTGGGATCTATCACAATGCGATATGTGTGTGTGTCTGTGTGAAGTTGGTGCACACACCCCTTGCGGTAGTTGTACATGCGGTTGAGGCGGTCCCACTCTGCATTGAGCTGAGTGAGGGCGTCTCCGATCTGGGTAACCTCAGCAGGCGAAGCATCCAGGATGGCATCAGGCTGACGCTCATGGATTCCTGTGACCTGCTCAGCAAGACGCTCCAGATTCTCTTTGATATTCTATAAAATAGACGAGATGAAGGAACAGTAGCTAAAAAGTTGAGTGGTGCCAACAGACAAAAAGAAATCGCATCACTTCAGCTGATTATCTGAGACAGACTCATTTCAATATTTTGATCATTACTTCTAAAGAAATAACAGATTTGGCCTCTGGTCTCATCAAGCTTAATCCTTTATGGCAGTGAGTAAAACATTAAATTCCTAAAAACAAAACAAGGCCAAAGAAAACCCCCTGCAGTCTGATTTAATACATTTAAGGCCTTGGATGTGTGAAAACCTTACTTTGAAAAGCCCTCACTGGTGTTTCTATTAAAACATTGCTTCTATTTCTGTTACAAACAACTTTGAGTGACCTGTTTACAATGACAGTTTTTAACTTAGAGGGTTGAAGACATGACTGATGACTTACCCTCAGTGTGTCCTCTTGGCTTGAGAAGTCTTCGTAGAGCCCTCCGCTGAGCTCAGAGGAGTTCAGAAGCAGCTCGTTGTCGGCCATGGCGAGGAGCACTTTGTTGATGTCCAGCAGATAGTCGGAGGGACTCGCTGACGGAGCTCTGTTACGCTCAACTGAAGACATCTCCTACAGCGCACAGAAACAAACAGGAAAACTGTATTCACATGTGATACCACGTGCCACATAACAGTCAACTGTCTCTCTAGTGAGCATCTACACATTATGCATGTGGAATTCCCTCACCTCGACTGCAAACTCTCTGGTCTCTGTGAAGGTGTGTGAAGACGACGACTCCACAGAGACCTCGACCTGCCTGATTCGTAGCACCCTCAACTCCTAAAGCAGGCAAACACACACTCATTGACCAAACTGCAACAGCACACAACAGGCAAACACAATTTGACAGGGAGGTATGCCAGGCTGCATTTTCTTAGATTAAAAAAACATTCCCACATGAGGCTCTCTTAAGGAAGACACGATATATTTTATGATGCATCTCACCCTGTGAGCAGAATATTGGCTCTGCAGCCTGAGCAGAAGAAGTCTCAGCTCCTCCCTCTGGCCCTCGTCTGAAGTTTGTGGCAGGAGTTCTTCACCTCTTCTTAGCAAGTCTTCCACGCTGGCTTTCTCCTCATCCATCTGGTGCAGATAGACACATGGGTCAAATGAAGATATTTGATATTTGCAGGTCGAGAGTTGCTGAGAGTGGAGACACTTCTTCGGAAAAGACAAAAACAACATGAGCTTCCTGACTGGAACAGTGACCTTGCTTTGGACTGGTCAGATCTGTTCAGGCAGTGTGTTTAACGTCATAAACCTTGATAAGGCAGCTTGAATTCCAAACTTGTTAGGCCTTGAAATGCCTAATCAAAGCACGTCTTATCAGGTGGCAACTTTATATAGCCTGTACAGCCAGCTTGAATCTCATAAAACTTCAGAAAGAGTATAATTTGCAACCTGGGGCAATTTTCTGTGTTTTCAAATTTCACTGGAAAATTGCTATAGATGGCTGACCTTAATGGAAACCAAACAATGGAGAGAGTACCTATTTCCCTACCTATATTATCTTACACTATTTGAGGCTCTACTTTACAAATCAATTATTACTGTGCTGCTCACGTCTTATTCATGTGTACATACCTCATAATATTACCAAAATAATTATCGTCATCATTGTGAGCGCCGTTTCTTTGAACGTTTTCAATGAAAATGCTATGATCGGACAAAATCGAAAGGTGACCTTGTGTACCTTGTCATCATCCAGCAGGTTTGCTGGGTCCTGCTGCTCCTGCAGAGCCCTCAATGTGTCCTGCAGCTCTGCCTGAAGGTCCTTCACCTCACCGAGGACCAGAGCCTCAGCAGTACGATTACGACTCTGACTCTCCGCCCGTACCTCCTGGCTGTGAATGACCTGATGAGGCAGAGCATAAACACACCTCGGTGTAATTATGTGACTGCACAGTGCATGCAGAGAGTGTTCAGCTCTGGTACGATTCATGATAATACACTGAATCCAAAAAGAGCCTTTACAGTATTTTCACTTAAATCTCTTGAATTTAAATGTAGCTTGGATAACATTTGTCACTGGTAAAGTAGTTTGTGGTGGGCTTCAAGATGCTGATTGTCCTAACAACTACTTTTTCTTGTACCTGCTGAGCTGTCTGCTGGTTCAGGTCAACACCACTTGACTCCAGACTGGTCATCATCTGAAGGCCAAAAGACAAAAAACAGGTATAGATGCTGTACAGATCACATGCTTTATATTTTTGTGATTAAATTCCATACTGATTCCACACTAGTAAAGGTGATAGTCAGTGCTGGTTTGTTTGATGCTGTGATTTTAGGTTTATGCTTTTGTACCTGGGCAGTTCTGATGTGCTGGGAGACTTTGTCGAAGTTGCAGTTGAGCTCAGCCAGTTTGGGCTCCACCACATCTCTGCAGGCAGGTCCCCTGCTGGTCATCAGGATGATGGCCTGGTCCTTCACGTTGTCCACGCGCAGGCTGATATCCTCCAGCTCCTCTAGCATGCGCTGAAGATAGATCACAGAGTAGCTGGTCATCTATTTATCAGTAATTGCTCTCAGACTGAATGTCAGTGCAGCCTTGGTTCAGACCAAAGAGCCAAGTACGGCACGTACTGATCAAGGCTGGCCGGGCACCAGCTGATATTTAGTGGAGACCTTCTGTTGTCATAGTGAGAGGAAGGGAAGGGTTAAGAATGTAATATAAATGAAGGATAAATTATTTGACACCACCACAAAAGGCTCAGCTTCTCCTCTTTCCTCATTTAGCCTGCTCGCTCTCTTTTCTCTTCCATTTGGGGATGCATGGTGAAGACGGACTCTTACTATTGAGAATGTCCGGATAGATTCTAAATGTGTGTGCTTCTTGAAAATTCCGATCTTAACCAAGCATAAGACATTTCTGCTGCAACAGGGGACAATCCAAAATGGAACAATTAGCATTAAAATCTCTCTATACCACAAAGAAACAGGAGGGGATTTCTTGGATGGATTCTGGAAGAATGCATTTCCTTGCCAGAGGCAGTAATTTCCATAAAGCGATTCTGTACTACCATTACATATTTCTAAGCTGTCATGGTATAAGCTCTGCCAGTTCTTACTTATTTTCAGACTTTACTGTAAATGAAAAAGAGTATAAAATAATAACTTTGTAATGATAATGTGGAAACAGACCAGTGGCCTCATAAGTATCCATATTATGAGTACTGTGTCCACTGTTCATCAAGTCCTTACCGCAGCGATCTGGGTTCGATTCCAGCCTGGGTCCTTTGCTGTATGTCTTCCTCGCTCTCTCTCCTGATTTTCCTGTCTATCCTTCCAGTGTCACTCTCTAATAAAGTATAAAATGCCCAGAGTCCCTCTTCCTTACCTTTACCACCTTTTCCCTCTCTGTCGGGGCAAGCCGCTCAGCCTCGTCCAGGTGGATCTGGGTCTGGTAGAGCCAGGTGCTTATGTGAGCCAAGTTCTCATCAAAGATTTCCACTTCATTCTGGTGACTCTGCACACGTACAAAGAAAAAGAGACTCAGTGTTTCCGCTAGGAAATAAAAACATGAATTACAGTTTGGTTGGTTCTTCAGCGTTTTCCCCATTTTCTATTTTCCTGATTCTAAAACAAAGACTTTTTATAATTCTCTGGTGTTTTCTATAACCGAAGAACAGAAGAACAAACACTTCTTAGTCTTTTGTTCATGGTAAATAAAGTTGGATTGGAGAGGTGATTTGCATGTTTTTGTTCTTGATTTGAAGTTTAACCTAGTTACTGCAATCGCTTGACTTACACAGCATAATGAGAAAATGTTTTATTTGGGTTTTAAACCTCTCAAAGACATAACCTTGGAACACTTTTTTACAAGGTTAGGAAAAACTACTTTAAAATTCAAGTAAACTTTTTAGAATGAAAAAAACAAAATGAGCGTGTCAATCATTCCTCATATTCATCATATTTGATATGTATAATTGTAGTAAAATTTAAAGAAATCTTATTATTCAGACAAAAAACATCCTAAAAGGCACCAAGTCAAAAATACATTGTTTACCGAAGAGTAGCATTTGTACACTTGCAAATGATAGAAAGTCTATGTCTAGGATAAATCTATAAAAACGTAAAGCAGGTGGGAGAATGTACTTACTCAGAGCACATGAAATAAACAACACAGCAACCTTTTATTTATTAAGCCTTACTATATAAAATATTTGTGCTCACCAGCACGGCACTGAGCCAGTCCTCGGTCCAGGTGCGGACACGGCCCCAGGCTTCATTGAGGCCACAGAGTTTCTCCTCCAACTGAGCCTCGCTGCCCTCCACCAGAGTCTGCAGACCAGCGCTGGTCTCCATCAGGCTGGACAACTCCACCTTACGACGCTCTGATTCCTTCAGCAGGCCCTGGTGGAGGGACACGCAAAGATATACAATGTATTATACAGTATATTACACAAGTTCATGTGATGGCGTCCATGTTTCAATTATTTATTGCCACATCGGCTGTGTATTGCACAGCAGTACAAACACAGTGTAATGCACACCAAACATGAGGCATGAATTACAGGTAACATAAAAACAAAAATAAAAGTGTGAATTTAACCCAGAATCCAGAGTGAAGTACATTTATACACATATTTAATGTACATTAAATCAAATGTACATTTACCCCCAACACACTGCAGTGCTGTTATAGACAGTGTGAGCCTGAGTCATTTAAAATTCATACTGTTTCAGATTTAATACTGTTGCTGAGGCTTTTGTGTGAAGGGGTCAAAGTGTGTAGTAACATAGAAAAAAAACAATCTTTTTCAATGACCTGGGTTCTCAGAAGGACATGGCATGACAAAAACATACATAATGACACTTATTCTCCAATTAGAGGGTGGATATGGATTCAATCAACACTTCTTAACACTCAAGGATTCCAAATAAGTCCTGCAGTTGTTTCATGAGTCTGATATAGCCGATGTTATAAAGAGATTGGTGTTTTCAGGAACGTCACACTGTCCTTCTGCTCCACCCACTGGCCAGAAGTAGAAACACTTCTCTGTTGCTTTTGAAGACATTAAGACATTGGACGGTTACTCACATTCGCCCATGCAATCTCAGCATCAATGTCAGCTGGCATGTCTTCACAGCCGTTCTTCTGCTGAAGCTGAGCCTCATTGGTGGTCAGCCACTCCTGCAGGGCGGCGCTCTCCTTCTGGAACTTTTGAGACAGAGACAAAGCCTTTTCCAGGTCCTGCTTGCCCTCCGTTACCTGCAAAGAGAAGGAAACTGGGGGTGTCTTAAACTCTTCTTTGAGGTATAATCCAGCGTGTGCTGAGTTTTGTAGCAGATTGCATTTGTTTCCAAAAATAAGTTACCTGGGCCCCCAAATCATTATAGAGCAGTTTGAGAGCAGTGAGCTGTTCGTCCATGGCCTTGGGGTTCTCCGTCTGCTGCTTCTGCACAATCTGTCGACCTGTCTTTATCACTGTCTCCACCTCGAGCTTCACCTCACTCAGCAACTTGTATAGTTTCTATAAAAATGGATAATGAGCACATGATTGTCTGCATGAATTGACACGCAGGCTGGCTGATTTTTTGTTTATGTATCCCTAAATAAGAGCATGTTCAAAGTATGTATCCTTATTTGTTTTACATTTAAAATGTGCACATGGGACAGTCTGTGCAATCAGCAACAAATACACCATTTGTGTACAAGACTGAGAGAGCTGTAGTGCTCACCATGCAACCACTGAGGTGGGACTGGATTTTTTCTGGGTCCACATCTCCGACATCTAGAATATGCAGCTCAGCCTTGGCACCATCCAGGACCCTCTTACAGTCCAACATGCGCTGCTCAAAGTTCGCTGGCTTCTGGAACAACTGGTACTTTGTGGAGATCTCCCTCAGTTTCCTCTGCAGTAGGTGAAGGTGGAGATTTTTTGGGCAGTAAGGCAGTAACATAAGTTATACATATGTATCACGACACAGACAGCACACACACTTCTCTCACTTTGCTGCCATGATTTTGTAATTTATTTTTGAATTCTCCCTGAAACTATTAAGTTAACTATATAAACCATAATTATATATGAAAGAAGTTCTGGTATCAGTAACATTAGCCAATGCTCCACATAAAAAAATTAAATATTTTAGTATTAAATTGTAATGTTATAATAATGGTGGCAAGAAGAGAAACTAGTCTGCCATGAGTTCCCTGCAGTTCCAGATGTTGTCCAGTAGGCGTCAGTGTTACCTGTAGCTGGTCCAGCATGGTCCCTCCTCTAGCAGCTTTGCCATCAGTGGTGGGGGGAGGCAAGTTGGCCACGTTCCTTCTTCTCATCTCTTCCACTGTCACTTCGTGGGCTGCGATCTCTGCCCCAATGGTCTGAAGGAAAAGTGGATATGGATATGAACACATGCAGCATGAATATATGTGCAGACAGACTGTCATTTATCTACTGTGCTTATAAAGGCATTAAGGTCTTTTCAGAAGTTGTTTCAGTTATTCAAAGCATCTGTGGACAACCCTGTGTGCATATTATATTAATATATTACTACTCCATGGGCTTTTAGATGAAGTGAGAGTCTTCAGACAAGTGAGAAGTTACTGTGAGAACTAAGATCCATCATGTTCGGGTGCTTCCCCAAGTGTCTTGTCTTGTCTACTGGCTGCTGTACCTGTGCCTCCTGCGGGAGCTGGAAGGCGTCGATGCGGTCAGTGAGGTAGGAGGTGAGTGTGTGGTCTAGCTGGCTCAGAGACTCCTGCAGTGTTTGCAGCGCCTGTTCGTTCTCCTTCAGTGCCTGCAGCTGCTGCTCAAGGCTAATCTGTCTGTTCACGGCCTGAGGGACATCAAGTGATGGGTTTAAATATTTCACAGTCAAGGATGTCAATATTCTGACAGTCTAGATTCAAGCAAGTAATGGAAAGTTCATGTCCTAACACTGTAGATGGAAAAAAAATGACTAGAACAGATGGTATGTTCAATTATAACCAGGAAAGTAACAATCCTGTGTACCAAGTGCAAAATAATAATAGATGTGTGGTCATATGTGAAAATATTAAATACATTTTAATAAAAATATAATAAAACATACATGTGATATTGTTGTTAATATTATTGTCAATACATCAACTGACAGCCTATGGATAGATTGGGGAAATATGATCTGATATAACCAAATACAAATTCCTTCAGTCTGAATTTACTCAAAAAAATCCAAACATAACACATAATGACTTTTTTTCTACAGTAGCTACCACGCACACACATATCCTACATTTGCTTATACAGAAAGACAAGGTCCTGACCTGATGGTTGAGCTGCTCGTAACGAGAATTGAAGGCCTCTAGTTTTTCGCTAATGAGTTCGTCCAGAATGCCCCCGTCTATCAGCGTCTGACCCAGCTCTCTGATTTGCGTCCGGTTGTCCCCGGGGTGCCGAAGTGCACTCTCCAAAGACTGGTGGCGAATGAAATGAAATTTATTTGCAACGAATTTAAAAAATAATAACAACCAAGCAAAAAGGTAAGTAAAGCATGCGTGCACGAGGAGGAGACACCGATAAAACAGTCCTTTGGTAAATCTCAAGACAAGTAACCTGCTTCACGGATCCAAAAATTTGACACAAAAAAAAAAAAAAAACACAGACCAAAGCTATAAATCAAACACTCAAGAAAAAAACACCAGAGAGAAAAAAGAAATCCAGGTAATCAGTGAAAAACATGCGTGTGTGTGTGTGTGAGTGTGAAAGATTGCCAAAGAAGAAAGTAGCTGAACAAACAGATGGAGTACAGATGCAGAAATTGCAACGTTGGGTGTGTCAGACGAGAGCAAACTAAAAAAGGATGATAATGTGAACGAGAAATGAGAGACAAGTGAGAGAGAAGCTTGTCGAGTGACGGCACTTGTTTGGATCTAACAGTCATTGTTTACATGGGGTCATTAAATGTGCTTTTCCTTCCCGGAGGTGATGGAGAGAGAGAGAGGGAGAGAGAGAGAGAGAGAGAGAGACAGAGACAGAGAGAGAGAGACAGAGAGAGAGAGGCAAAAGCACATAAGGACAAAGAGGAGGAGGGCTGTCTTCAAGGGTCTTCAATTTCCTTCATCACTATTCAATGTTACAGAAGCAGCAGTGTGATTAAAGCGAGTTTGACAGTCATGCTGCAGGCAGTCTACAGATATAGCAACAGAGCAAGACAAAGCAGGAGAAATCTGGAAGACAAAGTCAAAGACAATGCCGTTATTAATAGAGACAGAATATTAAATGGATGGTTGGGTTTATGAAATTAACCATTGTTCTACTACTTAACCTGACTCAGACTAATAAATGGACAACTTACATCTACATATAAAAGTTTAATGAGCTAATTTTTATCTTCGCTGACTAAATTCCTCAACCAGCTGCTTCTCAGATATAATGCACATGTATATATGTATAATATAGTATAAATATGATATAGCTATATATGTGTGTGTGTGTGTCTGTGTGTGTTTGCATTTGTACCTCCAGAGCTTCATTGACAGCTTCAGTGCTCTCTGGCAGATTGTCAGTAGCTTGGACCTTCTCCCCCAGAGTGTTGAGCCAACTCTGCTCCATATCCAGATACTGAAGCAGCTCCATCCAACAGGACCAAACCTCCTGCAGAGTATAGCACAGGACACACACAAAAAAAAAACACTCCTAGATTAAACTCAAATTACAGTGAAAAACTCTAAGGACGTAGAAGAGATGGTGACTAATGGACTTCAGGCAAAGAGAATATAAAACTCAGTGATGTGTTTGACCCTTACCCTGCAGAGTCTGGGGGATGATAATCAAAAACAGCGCCCCAAACTATGACTTAACATTCACAGATGAGCTCTAAAAAACAGAATCAGCAGAGCCCTTCTGGCTTCTCGTGTTCTTCACATAAAAATGATGTCATGAAATGACACCATTACTGAGCCATGGGCGTTTCCACTCCTGCTTGGCGTCTCTTCATTTTAAATGAAGCCTGTGCCATTTGTCAATAACCAATATTTTTATTCACAAACATTTGTTTTAAACCTCCAGCATAGAAGGACCTCACGTCCATACATATTACCTCTAGAGTGTGACACTTGCTCTTGAAGCGGTCACAGAGCTTGTGGTAGTTGGCCAGGACCCCGTCTAACTCCGAGGTCAGCTCCTGTCCACTGCTTCCACCAGGGGGCGATGTTCTGGAGACCAGCAAGTTGATGCTGTCTTTCAGGATCTTTACCTTCACTTCCTTCTGTAGCACATCCTCTTTAGCCCTCTGTGAGTGAGAGATAAGGACAACAACAACAACAACAAAAGAAACAACAGAGGAACAGAGTGAGACGCACACACAAATAAAGCGCACAACAGTCAAAATAACTTTGTTTAGCAGTGAATCACCACATTTCACCTTCATCTCCTCCAGCGATGCCTCCAGCTCCTCAGGACTCTTGTATTCAAAGTCCCTCATGAGAAACTCCTCATCGACCTGGGTCATCCATTCCTGCATCTCTGCCAAGTCCTTCCTCAGATTCACCTGCCTCTCCCGGCTCTCTGCGACACGCTCCTGATGGCTCAGCAGCTGCAGGGAAATCACATCGGGTTTGGAAGTGAAACAAACATGCGACATGTTGTACGCACAAAAATGAGAGGCCATATTTCTTTTGAGTCGCAGGACGTAACACAGTGCAAACACATAGAAAAGAGTTTTCCCCTCACCTGTTTGCTCAGCGTGTCCCATCTGCCCTGGCACTCATCCAACTTATCCCGCCCCCACTTGGCCAATCCTGGGACTGCAGCCACCTGTATGGAGCTCACGTTCTCTCCCATCTGCTTCAATGAACCTTCCACTGCCTCCATCTCATTCACGTACTCCTTGATGATGAAAGATAAAGAATACTTCTTTGCAAATGTCCAATTCAGTAATGAAATTGTGAAATGATTGCAGTCTTTACATAAATTACAGTAAAAGTAACTTTTAAGAAGTATGTAAGTCGTGGTGTGCATGCAATGTTTTCACGTTTTGCGTTGTCCTCTAACCTTGCACTGGTTAAGCTCTTCTTGTAGGCTCTCCTTGTCACCCACCCCTGTGACATCACGAGACAACAGCTCCTGAACCGCATCCAACCAACGTTCCACTTCCACCAAACGCACCTAGAATTAAACCAACGACCAAACCAAACATTAAATTACCAACATTCGTATTTTTAAAAGCAAAACTGTCAGTAGCAATAATCACAGCTACTCTACCTGATTGTCCTTCATGCTACCCAGGATGCACTGCAGTGTGCCCAGCTCCTCACGGGCCCTGGAGGAGAGTTGACTCCATCTTTGTAGTTCTGCGGGATCGGAGGCTTGCTGTGTTTGCTCAATCTCCAGACAGAGGCCCTGAGGTGAACAAGAGTTCAGGCTTAAACATGACGCGTCCAAGCTGTGTGTACACGTAATGTGCAACCATGGAAACTCTAAATGCATGAATAGGAATTTGCCATGAGAACATCGGGCCGTAACATTAACAATAACAGTGCTTAACAGTGAGTCATCTACTTGGTGGTGAGAAGATGATAAGAGGTCCCCAATCTCCTGAGGATTGCCTGGGGCTCCATTACTGAAGAGACTTTCTATAAACCTTTGTGGCTGTCATGTCTGTTTTTAAAAAAGGATATTAAACTTTTGGCAACGTGGAATTTCTCACAACTGATCCCAAGCTTTCCCTTGTCATTTGACATTGTACCCCGCACTACCCTTATACTATGAACCCCTTTTTATTTCATGATAACAGCAATATTTAAGTTTTGATACAAATACACACTGGATTTCACAATGCAATTATATGTTCATCACCAAAACACACTCAAACAAGTAGGATGATTAAGATCAGATAGATTTCTGATGTAAGTTTACGACTTGTGAGTGTTTACGTCACTAAACGACGCAAAATAAATGTTTGACTGCTGACAATATAAAACTATAAACATTACATTTGGGAATGATTATCTTGAAAGACAGACTTTGGCAGACAAGAAGCGTGTTTGTTTGAGCCGAGCGAAATATACTGAAGCCTTAAAAAAAATGTTAGTTGTATTGTTAGTTGTAATTATAACATTATTTGAATGCTACCAACAAGTTGGAAACTGGTAATTCCACCTTGTTAGCATAGGAAATGTGTTTGTTTTGTGAGTGAAATAGTGTGAAACTGTCAGCAGGAAATGGGCATCACATCACTGGTGTGCTCTGGGACCTGCTCCCAGAAACATTGCTCCATAGCACTACATGTGGTCAAAATTTCCACAAGATATCTTCAGTTATATAATAAAAATCCTCATGCATAAAAAGACATGGTTTGCATGATTGATGTGACAACAATGTAGCACAAATAAAAGTGTTGGTCAGTCTACAGAAGAGGCACAGAGGAAACTTTCATCAGCATATGATCAGAGCATGAATTTACATCAGCGCACAGCGAAAGATAAAATGTTTACACATGAAGAAACAATACAGAGCCACTGAGATGACTATCATATTATCATTAGGCCAACAGGACTCAGAGATGCTGTCATGGCATTGTATGTGCCGCCCGTCTGCCTGACTGACTGGTTTGAGCGGCTCCACACGGTGCCGTTTGGAGCTCTATGCTGCACGCATGGGCACACTGCCCAGAATGTGCCATGTCTCTGCCCCCTCCCGGCACCATGCCCTATCTGACACGATAACAAGGGCTCGGACTGAGCCGCATTCCACCGAAGGATGAAGGAGGAGACAAACGCACACACGGTAACACAACACAGTGCAATGCACAACACGACAACACGTACTGTATATTACAAAGCTACATACCAAAACACGCGCACGCGCACACAAACACACACCCTTTTCCTCCTACACAGAAGTTGATACAGTACAGAGGGAAGTGACTGGCTGATAAAGGGGCCTATTGTGTGCTGGAAAAGAAAAACTGACAGCAGACAGAGATTAACACTCACTCTGATATGTACATACAAGCACAAAGACACAGAAAAGAGTTTTTTTTTTTTTAGCTTAGAGGTCACAGGGCATACGTGCTATCAGCTACAGATAAACCACACAACATCAATTCAAAAGAACTATTTTATTTTGTTTTAATCTTTATTTAACCCAGAATGCCTGGTCCTGATCAGAAATAAATGACCATGTGAAAGCTGATGAAAGGTGAATCAAAATAAGAACGATAGAAAAATTCAGAGATAATAAATTAGTCTAATACTCCCAAACAACAATTCATGAGCATCTTGGATGTTTTGGATTCCTAGTAATCTGTCTGGTAGTTATCAGGATGGATGTACTTTACACAACAGCTGCATTGGTGGAAACTGTTTTCACAGAGAGCCATGACTTAATTTAGCAAGATAACGCATTGCTCACCTGTGTTCGCTCAACTGCACCCTCAGTAGTAGGGATGTCTACCATTCCTTCTCTCAGAGTGGCCAGCCTCGCCTCAAGACCCTCCACTGGGCTTGGTAACGTCTTGTCGGCCTCAAGTCTGGCCAAAGCTGGAATATGACAAGGACGAGGGGGGGATGTGTGGAGAATGAGGGGGAGAAAAAACAGTTTATTATGTTAAGGAATCAAAACTTTTTGCACCAGGACGTAAGCGTCAGATTTTCAACCACTAGGGGGCAGGGAGCAGGCTTGGGATTTCCCTATCTGTGTGGTGTGTGGTGTGTGTGTGTGTGTGTGTTTTCCATTTTGCAAGAGGATCCCAGATGTTTGACAGCCAGTTTCTCTCAAAGTAGGTTTACCCATACTTGTCGATCATGCCAGATGAATTTCAAAAACACACATAACGCTTAAACTGAATAATCTCCACCTAATGCAAAAGTGATTAAATGAATAACTAAAGTTAAGTAGTGCCCATTTGTGTCTATTTCAACCTCATTTAAACTGAATGCTTAAATGTATTTCTGCTCCCATTTCTCTCCTCGGCCGTCTCTTTTGTCCTCTCCTTCTCAGTCGGCATTTAAATTACCAGTCGATTTAATGCTTATATAACCTGGCCATGTTTATATACACAAAGAGCAGAGATAGAGCCTAACTGGGAGAGGGGGTTTTGGGGGGGGTGGCGAGAGGCTCCAGCGCGAGGCAAGCTGCCCTCAAGCAGAAACAAAATGGTTTTCCTTGGCTCTCATCCAAATCCTCGCAGTCATAAAAGCCCATGAAGACAGACACGTGCGTGCACACACAGACACACACCTATGGTCAGGATGAGAGCATTCAAAGCTCCCTTTACAGGCTTGTTGTTTGGCAAAAAGAGAGCGCACGTAAATTCCAGAGGTAGAACGGTGACTGATTTTCAGAACCACTACAGGTACAAGTCACGTCTTCAGGTAGGGATGGAGCTGGCGCAGAGGTACAATCTTACACTCAATCGCTCACGTATACACTCACACATCTGTGAGCTTTGGAGGCCATATAAGGCCATCATCTATTACTTGTGGCTGGCCAAGGATTCATATAAAAACTGATGTCAAATTTATACAACCCCTACAGGACTGAGCTCCGCTGATCTTAGCTATCACTCTTTCACTCTATAAACCTGAAAGCTTTGAGCCAAGAGCAACGGGAGAGAAATTGGTCTTTGTTTTAAGGAAGGCTTAAATCTCCTGTCCTGCTCTTTGAAATGGGAGGATGCCTCATGGCTGTCAGGTCCCTTGAAGAGAATATGGTACTGTTAATACCAAGGAATCTGCTCAGACTCCTCCGCAGTGATTTAACAAACTATTCTGATAATGTTCGGCAAAAGTACCTGCGTTGACCTCCTGCTCTCTGTTCTGGAGCCGCTGGAGTGTCGAGGCGTGATGTGCCGATACCACCACCATGTTGTCTTTCAGAGAAGGCACGGCTCCCAGTGAGCCCACCTCTGCAGAAAGCTTCTCCAGTTGTGGACTCATCGATGTGACGTGGGCAAGCCGCGACTGCAGAATATATAAAAAAAAAAAAAAAGATTAAAGTTCACATATGACGTGCATGTTACTTTCAGTTATTCTTCTAAGTGGAGAATTGCTCTGCTGGTAAAGAAAGTTTCTGTTTGTTTTTATCCTTTAGTTATTCAGGAAGGTTTCAGTGAGTCTGTCCTCCTCGGGAACACCCTGATCACACCTGGAGAATTGCCAGTACAACTGCAATATGATCAGCTCCACTGGAGCAGGTAGGGTTAAGGGCCTTGCTCAAGGACACCTTAGTGGTGGTAATGAATGTCTGGGGGATTGACCAACTGCCTTCTCTAACCTTTAGGCCACTACTGTGAATTTTGATGATGAGAGCATGTATTTCATTTACATTCATTTTGTGCCAACCAGCACACTCAGTGTCATCTGAAAGATTTGTTTCGTGGTATAAAATAGGGGTAACTTGTATCACACACACTGCAACAATAAGTTAGTCTGATGAAATTCAGAAATCTATTCAGAGGTTACTGGATAGAGTCATGCTTTACACTGAGGCTTGCTCACAAGTCACAAATTGATCCGCAACTGTCTCATTAATTGTTTCATCTTTGCTGCAAAAACTCAGATATTTAAGGAATAATTACAACTGCATAAATTTAATTGAAGAGATTAAATTCAGATCAGGGTGAATGTGGACATGATGACTCTTACTTGACATTCTCCGCTCAGGCTTCTGAGCTCTGCCTCATCGCACTTTTCTAAAGTCGAGGTTGAGTCTAGCCACCAGTCCTGTTCTACCAAGGCTTGGTCCAGGTTTGCCAGCTCTGCAGAGACCGCTCTGACCCGGCTCTGAGTGTGAACTCGCTCGCTCGCTGCCTGCAGCTCCCTTGCACAAACATCCCACTCAGTTTGGATCAGATCTATGTCTGCCCTCACCGAGTCCACGCACACTCCCTCTACAGAGAGAGAAACAGAAGACAGCAGATATAAAAGCTCATTTCAAATGCACAACAAATATTTAGGTAAACTTTTAAATTGACTTTTGGAATTATTTCATCAACAACTTGTGTTGTGAGACTTTCCTCTTTTTTGTGGAAGAAAGAGACCCTATAGTGAGAGTAAAGACACTAGTGGATAAAAAAAAGGAAAACAGACAACATGGCTGAGAGAACAGATATACAGTAAGGGACTAAAACAAGTGGAGTTCAGTGGAAAGTTTGGTGTTTAACAAATCTACTCCAACTTAGCAGTGCCCCTCCACTCCCCCTCACTGCCTCAAGAGCAGTGTAAACACATAAAAATCCTGAGTACCTCTTAATTTCATTGAGCAGTTATATGAAGTCAGCAACCCTTCAGGCTGACAGATTTTTACCACTCTATCCACAAACACAAACACACATTCTGATAACTGGCATCGAAGACTGAATGACAATAAAATATGTAGGCTTGTAAATACCCAGAAAATACCAAGCAGCTGTGGAAAAATAGTAAAATCTTATGAGACAAACAGAATTTAACAGTGAAATGGGAGATTTCTGTTAGTCAGTAGTCCAGAACCTCTGAGAAACAATAAATAAGAGTCAGTATCTTGGCTCAGTTTACAAGAACATGATAAGTATGATATTAATATTATACATAATAATGCACCGTTTCAGTGTCAATGAGCAAGGACAATCTCTCCTTCATACCTCTCTCTAGCTGGTCCATCAAGCCCCGTCCCTCTTGGATCACTTGACCGACGGTGGGTTCCTTTGCCGTGAGGTCTACTTTCAAGCCCTACAGTGACAGTCGACACGTATTTATGAAGCGATTTTCAAAACAAGTGCTCTAACTAAGTTGAATTGTTTGCTTTTAAACTGGTAGGTTTACCTTTAGTTTCTCCTGCAGGTCTGGTGTGTCAGGTGTAGTCTCAGGGTGTGTGGAGGCCAGTGCTTGTGCAGACTTCTTCCATGTTTTAATCCAGTTCAGCAGGTCAGAAAGTTTATTTTCAAACCTGCAGGGCACAGAACACAGTCCGTGCATTGGGGTGTGTTTGTGTTTCTTTTATTCTCACATTTGTTTCTGACAAGAAACGTATAATCTGTCCATATGTGTCTCGGTTCTTACCCTCGTCTGACTTCTGCATCTGTCTCCACCAGTCGTTTCTTAGGGGGAGCAGGTGGAGCCAACTCCTGGTCAGAGACCGAGGTAGCCGCAGCTACAGCAACTGAATCCACGACGACCTGCTCTTCCACCTGAGTCATTCCAGCATCTGTTACAGCTTCCATTACCTTAGCGGGCGGTTAGAGCAGCAGTGAGAATGGGGAAGTATCACACAGACCAAGTCACAATGAAACAAGCTGTAGTATCCTTGTGTCTCAGTGCAGGTTTACAGTAAGCAGGAAGACAAACCCCCTATGAATAAAGTTACATTGCAAAGAATGGGTGAAAACAAACACACACCTGGAAGGAATAATCCTCCAGCTTCTGTACCAGGTTGTCCCATCTATGTGCCAGCTCCTCTGTGTCGGCCTCAATCTTGGCTCCTGCCTCAGGGCTCTGCAATAGCGCTATCACATCCTGTCCTGCATCAGAGAGCTGATCGAGAGTCCTCCTCTTCTTTTCCATGTCTTCTTTTAAAATCTACAGGATTAAATGACAAAAAAAAAATCAAAGACTACACTGAACCTAATTATAATAGAATAAAGGCAATTACTTGTTAAAGTATCTGCTGCAGCAGCATGCCAACTACAAAGACTTGGCAGTCTACTTACCGCTAATCGGCGCACATTAGTATTCATTTCACTCGGGTCCTTAAAGTTGCTGGTCTGTACTTCACTCAAGGCCTCCTCTTTTTCTGTCAACCACACTCTAAACAAACTCTACAGAAGAGGTGGGAAACAAAACATAAAAGTGTGTTCAGGGTCTCAAAAGGAAAGGATGCTTCAATGTAAAAAAATAAATAGGAGATCTGAAAACATTCACTGTGAACTGAAAGGACTTAAGGAGGATTTGAAAGTTTAAATTACATTGATACACTTTTTTTACATCTCGAAATAGCTGAGTGGACTCACAGGACAGAACATTCAGGTCGTCCATTTCTTATAAGATAGTTCGTATGCGTGCGCCTCTGCCTGTATATGTAAGAGGGGGGGCATGAAAATGTCATACCTGGTCCGATAGAAGCTGCTGCCACACCATGAAGACTTCCTGCAACTTGTGCCACCTCTCTTCTGTCCAGCGACAAACAGCTGCCCAGCGCTCACCCAAAGACTTGAATGTAGAATAAAGTCAAACATTAAAGGACCATTACAACACAAAACGGGCATTGTCACCTGCCAAAAATTGATTGAAGGCCAAATGCAGTTAATGAAGGTTGATTTCTGCCTAAATAGGACTTGATCGGATTCTAGAGCTTCATAATATAAAGATCTGAGCTCACAGGACAGCTTGGAATTCTTGTAAAGGACCATTACAACACAAAATGGGCGTTTTCACCTGCTGAAAATGGGCATTTTCACCTGCCATAAATTGATTGAAGGCCAAATGCAGTTAATGAAAGGTGATTTCTGCCTGAATATATCTTCGTCTGATTCTAGAGCATCATAATATAAAGATCTGAGCTCACAGGACAGCTTGGAATTCTTGTAAAGAACCATTACAACACAAAATGGGCATTTTCACCTGCCAAAAATTGATTGAAGGCATTTTCACCTGCCATAAATTGATTGAAGGCCAAATGCAGTTAATGAAAGGTGATTTCTGCCTGAATATATCTTCGTCTGATTCTAGAGCTTCATAATATAAAGATCTGAGCTCACAGGACAGCTTGGAATTCTTGTAAAGCACCATTACAACACAAAATGGGCATTTTTACCTGCTGAAAATGGGCATTTTCACCTGCCATAAATTGATTGAAGGCCAAATGCAGTTAATGAAAGGTGATTTCTGCCTGAATATATCTTCGTCTGATTCAAGAGCATCATAATATAAAGATCTGAGCTCACAGGACAGCTTGGAATTCTTGTAAATTACCATTACAACACAAAATGGGCATTTTCACCTGCCAAAAATTGATTGAAGGCATTTTCACCTGCCATAAATTGATTGAAGGCCAAATGCAGTTAATGAAAGGTGATTTCCGCCTAAATATGACTTCATCTGATTCTAGAGCTTCATAATATAAAGATCTGAGCTCACAGGACAGCTTGGAATTCTTGTAAAGGACCATTACAACACAAAATGGGCATTTTTACCTGCTGAAAATGGGCATTTTCACCTGCCATAAATTGATTGAAGGCCAAATGCAGTTAATGAAAGGTGATTTGTGCGTGAATATATCTTCGTCTGATTCTAGAGCTTCATAATATAAAGATCTGAGCTCACAGGACAGCTTGGAATTCTTGTAAAGCACCATTACAACACAAAATGGGCATTTTCACCTGCCATAAATTGATTGAAGGCCAAATGCAGTTAATGAAAGGTGATTTCTGCCTGAATATATCTTCGTCTGATTCAAGAGCATCATAATATAAAGATCTGAGCTCACAGGACAGCTTGGAATTCTTGTAAATTACCATTACAACACAAAATGGGCATTTTCACCTGCCAAAAATTGATTGAAGGCATTTTCACCTGCCATAAATTGATTGAAGGCCAAATGCAGTTAATGAAAGGTGATTTCCGCCTAAATATGACTTCATCTGATTCTAGAGCTTCATAATATAAAGATCTGAGCTCACAGGACAGCTTGGAATTCTTGTAAAGGACCATTACAACACAAAATGGGCATTTTCACCCGCTGAAAATGGGCATTTTCACCTGCCATAAATTGATTGAAGGCCAAATGCAGTTAATGAAAGGTGATTTCTGCCTGAATATATCTTCGTCTGATTCAAGAGCATCATAATATAAAGATCTGAGCTCACAGGACAGCTTGGAATTCTTGTAAATTACCATTACAACACAAAATGGGCATTTTCACCTGCCAAAAATTGATTGAAGGCATTTTCACCTGCCATAAATTGATTGAAGGCCAAATGCAGTTAATGAAAGGTGATTTGTGCGTGAATATATCTTCGTCTAATTCTAGAGCTTCATAATATAAAGATCTGAGCTCACAGGACAGCTTGGAATTCTTGTAAAGGACCATTACAACACAAAATGGGCATTTTCACCTGCTGAAAATGGGCATTTTCACCTGCCATAAATTGATTGAAGGCCAAATGCAGTTAATGAAAGGTGATTTCTGCCTGAATATATCTTCGTCTGATTCTAGGGCATCATAATATAAAGATCTGAGCTCACAGGACAGCTTGGAATTCTTGTAAATTACCATTACAACACAAAATGGGCATTTTCACCTGCCAAAAATTGATTGAAGGCATTTTCACCTGCCATAAATTGATTGAAGGCCAAATGCAGTTAATGAAAGGTGATTTCTGCCTGAATATATCTTCGTCTAATTCTAGAGCTACATAATATAAAGATCTGAGCTCACAGGAGAGCTTGGAATTCTTGTAAAGGACCATTACAACACAAAATGGGCATTTTCACCTGCCATAAATTGATTGAAGGCCAAATGCAGTTAATGAAAGGTGATTTCTGCCTGAATATATCTTCGTCTGATTCTAGAGCATCATAATATAAAGATCTGAGCTCACAGGACAGCTTGGAATTCTTGTAAATTACCATTACAACACAAAATGGGCATTTTCACCTGCCAAAAATTGATTGAAGGCATTTTCACCTGCCATAAATTGATTGAAGGCCAAATGCAGTTAATGAAAGGTGATTTGTGCGTGAATATATCTTCGTCTAATTCTAGAGCTTCATAATATAAAGATCTGAGCTCACAGGACAGCTTGGAATTCTTGTAAAGGACCATTACAACACAAAATGGGCATTTTCACTTGCTGAAAATAGGCATTTTCACCTGCCATAAATTGATTGAAGGCCAAATGCAGTTAATGAAAGGTGATTTCTGCCTGAATATATCTTCGTCTGATTCTAGGGCATCATAATATAAAGATCTGAGCTCACAGGACAGCTTGGAATTCTTGTAAATTACCATTACAACACAAAATGGGCATTTTCACCTGCCAAAAATTGATTGAAGGCATTTTCACCTGCCATAAATTGATTGAAGGCCAAATGCAGTTAATGAAAGGTGATTTGTGCGTGAATATATCTTCGTCTGATTCTAGAGCTTCATAATATAAAGATCTGAGCTCACAGGACAGCTTGGAATTCTTGTAAAGCACCATTACAACACAAAATGGGCATTTTTACCTGCTGAAAATGGGCATTTTCACCTGCCATAAATTGATTGAAGGCCAAATGCAGTTAATGAAAGGTGATTTCTGCCTGAATATATCTTCGTCTGATTCTAGAGCATCATAATATAAAGATCTGAGCTCACAGGACAGCTTGGAATTCTTGTAAATTACCATTACAACACAAAATGGGCATTTTCACCTGCCAAAAATTGATTGAAGGCATTTTCACCTGCCATAAATTGATTGAAGGCCAAATGCAGTTAATGAAAGGTGATTTCCGCCTAAATATGACTTCATCTGATTCTAGAGCTTCATAATATAAAGATCTGAGCTCACAGGACAGCTTGGAATTCTTGTAAAGGACCATTACAACACAAAATGGGCATTTTCACCCGCTGAAAATGGGCATTTTCACCTGCCATAAATTGATTGAAGGCCAAATGCAGTTAATGAAAGGTGATTTGTGCGTGAATATATCTTCATCTGATTCTAGAGCATCATAATATAAAGATCTGAGCTCACAGGACAGCTTGGAATTCTTGTAAATTACCATTACAACACAAAATGGGCATTTTCACCTGCCAAAAATTGATTGAAGGCATTTTCACCTGCCATAAATTAATTGAAGGCCAAATGCAGTTAATGAAAGGTGATTTGTGCGTGAATATATCTTCGTCTAATTCTAGAGCTTCATAATATAAAGATCTGAGCTCACAGGACAGCTTGGAATTCTTGTAAAGGACCATTACAACACAAAATGGGCATTTTCACCTGCCAAAAATTGATTGAAGGCATTTTCACCTGCCATAAATTGATTGAAGGCCAAATGCAGTTAATGAAAGGTGATTTGTGCGTGAATATATCTTCGTCTGATTCTAGAGCTTCATAATATAAAGATCTGAGCTCACAGGACAGCTTGGAATTCTTGTAAAGCACCATTACAACACAAAATGGGCATTTTCACCTGCCAAAAATTGATTGAAGGCATTTTCACCTGCCATAAATTGATTGAAGGCCAAATGCAGTTAATGAAAGGTGATTTCCGCCTAAATATGACTTCATCTGATTCTAGAGCTTCATAATATAAAGATCTGAGCTCACAGGACAGCTTGGAATTCTTGTAAAGGACCATTACAACACAAAATGGGCATTTTCACCCGCTGAAAATAGGCATTTTCACCTGCCATAAATTGATTGAAGGCCAAATGCAGTTAATGAAAGGTGATTTCTGCCTGAATATATCTTCGTCTGATTCTAGAGCATCATAATATAAAGATCTGAGCTCACAGGACAGCTTGGAATTCTTGTAAAGGACCATTACAACACAAAATGGGCATTTTTACCTGCTGAAAATGGGCACTTTCACCTGCCATAAATTGATTGAAGGCCAAATGCAGTTAATGAAAGGTGATTTCTGCCTGAATATATCTTCGTCTGATTCTAGAGCATCATAATATAAAGATCTGAGCTCACAGGACAGCTTGGAATTCTTGTAAATTACCATTACAACACAAAATGGGCATTTTCACCTGCCAAAAATTGATTGAAGGCATTTTCACCTGCCATGAATTGATTGAAGGCCAAATGCAGTTAATGAAAGGTGATTTGTGCGTGAATATATCTTCGTCTAATTCTAGAGCTTCATAATATAAAGATCTGAGCTCACAGGACAGCTTGGAATTCTTGTAAAGGACCATTACAACACAAAATGGGCATTTTTACCTGCTGAAAATGGGCATTTTCACCTGCCATAAATTGATTGAAGGCCAAATGCAGTTAATGAAAGGTGATTTGTGCGTGAATATATCTTCGTCTAATTCTAGAGCTTCATAATATAAAGATCTGAGCTCACAGGACAGCTTGGAATTCTTGTAAAGGACCATTACAACACAAAATGGGCATTTTCACCTGCTGAAAATGGGCATTTTCACCTGCCATAAATTGATTGAAGGCCAAATGCAGTTAATGAAAGGTGATTTCTGCCTGAATATATCTTCGTCTGATTCTAGAGCTTCATAATATAAAGATCTGAGCTCACAGGACAGCTTGGAATTCTTGTAAATTACCATTACAACACAAAATGGGCATTTTCACCTGCCAAAAATTGATTGAAGGCATTTTCACCTGCCATAAATTGATTGAAGGCCAAATGCAGTTAATGAAAGGTGATTTCTGCCTGAATATATCTTCGTCTAATTCTAGAGCTTCATAATATAAAGATCTGAGCTCACAGGACAGCTTGGAATTCTTGTAAAGCACCATTACAACACAAAATGGGCATTTTTACCTGCTGAAAATGGGCATTTTCACCTGCCATAAATTGATTGAAGGCCAAATGCAGTTAATGAAAGGTGATTTCTGCCTGAATATATCTTCGTCTGATTCAAGAGCATCATAATATAAAGATCTGAGCTCACAGGACAGCTTGGAATTCTTGTAAATTACCATTACAACACAAAATGGGCATTTTCACCTGCCAAAAATTGATTGAAGGCATTTTCACCTGCCATAAATTGATTGAAGGCCAAATGCAGTTAATGAAAGGTGATTTCTGCCTGAATATATCTTCGTCTGATTCTAGAGCATCATAATATAAAGATCTGAGCTCACAGGACAGCTTGGAATTCTTGTAAAGGACCATTACAACACAAAATGGGCATTTTCACCTGCCAAAAATTGATTGAAGGCATTTTCACCTGCCATAAATTGATTGAAGGCCAAATGCAGTTAATGAAAGGTGATTTCTGCCTGAATATATCTTCGTCTGATTCTAGAGCTTCATAATATAAAGATCTGAGCTCACAGGACAGCTTGGAATTCTTGTAAATTACCATTACAACACAAAATGGGCATTTTCACCTGCCAAAAATTGATTGAAGGCATTTTCACCTGCCATAAATTGATTGAAGGCCAAATGCAGTTAATGAAAGGTGATTTCTGCCTGAATATATCTTCGTCTAATTCTAGAGCTTCATAATATAAAGATCTGAGCTCACAGGACAGCTTGGAATTCTTGTAAAGCACCATTACAACACAAAATGGGCATTTTTACCTGCTGAAAATGGGCATTTTCACCTGCCATAAATTGATTGAAGGCCAAATGCAGTTAATGAAAGGTGATTTCTGCCTGAATATATCTTCGTCTGATTCAAGAGCATCATAATATAAAGATCTGAGCTCACAGGACAGCTTGGAATTCTTGTAAATTACCATTACAACACAAAATGGGCATTTTCACCTGCCAAAAATTGATTGAAGGCATTTTCACCTGCCATAAATTGATTGAAGGCCAAATGCAGTTAATGAAAGGTGATTTCTGCCTGAATATATCTTCGTCTGATTCTAGAGCATCATAATATAAAGATCTGAGCTCACAGGACAGCTTGGAATTCTTGTAAAGGACCATTACAACACAAAATGGGCATTTTCACCTGCCAAAAATTGATTGAAGGCATTTTCACCTGCCATAAATTGATTGAAGGCCAAATGCAGTTAATGAAAGGTGATTTGTGCGTGAATATATCTTCGTCTACTTCTAGAGCTTCATAATATAAAGATCTGAGCTCACAGGACAGCTTGGAATTCTTGTAAAGGACCATTACAACACAAAATGGGCATTTTCACCTGCTGAAAATGGGCATTTTCACCTGCCATAAATTGATTGAAGGCCAAATGCAGTTAATGAAAGGTGATTTCTGCCTGAATATATCTTCGTCTGATTCTAGAGCATCATAATATAAAGATCTGAGCTCACAGGACAGCTTGGAATTCTTGTAAAGGACCATTACAACACAAAATGGGCATTTTCACTCGCTGAAAATGGGCATTTTCACCTGCCATAAATTGATTGAAGGCCAAATGCAGTTAATGAAAGGTGATTTCTGCCTGAATATATCTTCGTCTGATTCTAGAGCATCATAATATAAAGATCTGAGCTCACAGGACAGCTTGGAATTCTTGTAAAGGAACATTACAACACAAAATGGGCATTTTTACCTGCTGAAAATGGGTACTTTCACCTGCCATAAATTGATTGAAGGCCAAATGCAGTTAATGAAAGGTGATTTCTGCCTGAATATATCTTCGTCTGATTCTAGAGCATCATAATATAAAGATCTGAGCTCACAGGACAGCTTGGAATTCTTGTAAATTACCATTACAACACAAAATGGGCATTTTCACCTGCCAAAAATTGATTGAAGGCATTTTCACCTGCCATAAATTGATTGAAGGCCAAATGCAGTTAATGAAAGGTGATTTCTGCCTGAATATATCTTCGTCTAATTCTAGAGCTACATAATATAAAGATCTGAGCTCACAGGAGAGCTTGGAATTCTTGTAAAGGACCATTACAACACAAAATGGGCATTTTCACCTGCCATAAATTGATTGAAGGCCAAATGCAGTTAATGAAAGGTGATTTCTGCCTGAATATATCTTCGTCTGATTCTAGAGCATCATAATATAAAGATCTGAGCTCACAGGACAGCTTGGAATTCTTGTAAATTACCATTACAACACAAAATGGGCATTTTCACCTGCCAAAAATTGATTGAAGGCATTTTCACCTGCCATAAATTGATTGAAGGCCAAATGCAGTTAATGAAAGGTGATTTGTGCGTGAATATATCTTCGTCTAATTCTAGAGCTTCATAATATAAAGATCTGAGCTCACAGGACAGCTTGGAATTCTTGTAAAGGACCATTACAACACAAAATGGGCATTTTCACTTGCTGAAAATAGGCATTTTCACCTGCCATAAATTGATTGAAGGCCAAATGCAGTTAATGAAAGGTGATTTCTGCCTGAATATATCTTCGTCTGATTCTAGGGCATCATAATATAAAGATCTGAGCTCACAGGACAGCTTGGAATTCTTGTAAATTACCATTACAACACAAAATGGGCATTTTCACCTGCCAAAAATTGATTGAAGGCATTTTCACCTGCCATAAATTGATTGAAGGCCAAATGCAGTTAATGAAAGGTGATTTGTGCGTGAATATATCTTCGTCTGATTCTAGAGCTTCATAATATAAAGATCTGAGCTCACAGGACAGCTTGGAATTCTTGTAAAGCACCATTACAACACAAAATGGGCATTTTTACCTGCTGAAAATGGGCATTTTCACCTGCCATAAATTGATTGAAGGCCAAATGCAGTTAATGAAAGGTGATTTCTGCCTGAATATATCTTCGTCTGATTCTAGAGCATCATAATATAAAGATCTGAGCTCACAGGACAGCTTGGAATTCTTGTAAATTACCATTACAACACAAAATGGGCATTTTCACCTGCCAAAAATTGATTGAAGGCATTTTCACCTGCCATAAATTGATTGAAGGCCAAATGCAGTTAATGAAAGGTGATTTCCGCCTAAATATGACTTCATCTGATTCTAGAGCTTCATAATATAAAGATCTGAGCTCACAGGACAGCTTGGAATTCTTGTAAAGGACCATTACAACACAAAATGGGCATTTTCACCCGCTGTAAATGGGCATTTTCACCTGCCATAAATTGATTGAAGGCCAAATGCAGTTAATGAAAGGTGATTTGTGCGTGAATATATCTTCATCTGATTCTAGAGCATCATAATATAAAGATCTGAGCTCACAGGACAGCTTGGAATTCTTGTAAAGGACCATTACAACACAAAATGGGCATTTTCACCTGCCAAAAATTGATTGAAGGCATTTTCACCTGCCATAAATTGATTGAAGGCCAAATGCAGTTAATGAAAGGTGATTTGTGCGTGAATATATCTTCGTCTACTTCTAGAGCTTCATAATATAAAGATCTGAGCTCACAGGACAGCTTGGAATTCTTGTAAAGGACCATTACAACACAAAATGGGCATTTTCACTCGCTGAAAATGGGCATTTTCACCTGCCATAAATTGATTGAAGGCCAAATGCAGTTAATGAAAGGTGATTTGTGCGTGAATATATCTTCGTCTACTTCTAGAGCTTCATAATATAAAGATCTGAGCTCACAGAACAGCTTGGAATTCTTGTAAAGGACCATTACAACACAAAATGGGCATTTTCACCTGCCAAAAATTGATTGAAGGCATTTTCACCTGCCATAAATTGATTGAAGGCCAAATGCAGTTAATGAAAGGTGATTTCTGCCTGAATATATCTTTGTCTAATTCTAGAGCTTCATAATATAAAGATCTGAGCTCACAGGACAGCTTGGAATTCTTGTAAAGGACCATTACAACACAAAATGGGCATTTTCACCTGCTGAAAATGGGCATTTTCACCTGCCATAAATTGATTGAAGGCCAAATGCAGTTAATGAAAGGTGATTTCTGCCTGAATATATCTTCGTCTGATTCTAGAGCATCATAATATAAAGATCTGAGCTCACAGGACAGCTTGGAATTCTTGTAAAGGACCATTACAACACAAAATGGGCATTTTCACCTGCCAAAAATTGATTGAAGGCCAAATACAGTAAATGAAAGGTGATTTCTGCCTAAACAGGACTTGATCTCATTCTGGAGCTTCATAATATAAAGATCTGAGCTCACAGGACAGCTTGGAATTCTTTCAAATGACCATTACAACACAAAACAGGCATTGTCACCTGCCAAAGATGGGCATTTTTACCTGCCCAAAATTGATTGAAGGCCAAATGCAGTTAATGAAAGGTGATTTCTGCCTGTATATGACTTGATCTTCCTAATACAAAGATCTGAGCTCACAGGATAGCTTGGAATTCTTTTAATTATGTTCTTGGTGAACACAATGTAAGTCAGAGAATATAATACGGATCTCTAAGTCTAAAAGTTCGTGTTCATCGAGAAATTTACAGTGTGGAAGGAAGACTCCAAATTTACGAAGGCTTTCAGACCGACAAAACTTACTTGTAGTTGTTCCTCCAGGGCAGCAGTGGCACTCTCACCGCTGTTTTCATCCACCACAACCACCATGTGTGTTAGAGAGTTGACCTTCACCTGCTCCGCCTCCAGGTCGTTCTGAAGCTCCTGAATGGGAAAACACAAACAGCGAATTCAGTGGTTACATATTACCTATTAACAGAGCTGGCAGAGAAGCTACTCAGCTCTATGGTGACAGTTTGAAAGGCAGGACATGGACATGTGACAACCAATGACAAGACTTGTTAGTTTGTTTTAGGGCAAGAGTGGTGCAGGGAGATTTCAAGTTGAATTCATATAAATATGTTATGTATCGCATCAATTTAGATAAACTGAAAAAACAAAACCACACAGACCAGGAATTTATTAAGATTATACTTGATCCTGTCCATTTTAAATCAATTACTGTTGTGAAACACAGTTAATTAAACGCTGTTACACGTTTGAATTGAAAGCTGTATTTACTTTGTGCTGCTCTATCTGTTCTTTGTAGAACTCCATGTCTTTAGCTGTCGGATCCGTCTCTATCTTTCTGATGCGCTCCTCCGTCTGAGTCAGCCAGTCAGAAAGCTGCTGTAGCTGCTGCTGCTGAAGATCCATCAGGACTTCATGAAGCCTGGAGATGAAGAGGGAGAAAGTAAGGACAGAGAGAGAGTGAGCTGGGTCGTGTAAAGCTACAGGAAGTTTACTAAACTATAAGGTGAAACGATCAGCTGGTTATTTTACAGCCTCACAGTAGCACAAACACCAGAATGAGTGACAAGGCTGCGTACAGACTCCACGGACATTAAGTCATGGCATACACAAGCACACATACTTTAAAATCAGGGTCAACAAATGATCTGGTGGACATCATGGATATGATTTATGAACAACTGTATTGTGTGTGTGTGTGTGTGTGTGTGTGTGTGTGTATGTGTGTGTGTGTGTGCCTAAAGCATCATAAACCTTGACGACACAGATTGAGCATCAGACTTGCTAGACCTCAAGGGCTCAAGGCTTATCGGGTGTCACCTTCACACAGCCTGCAGCCTTGTGCATTCTTCACAGGAAAAACTCATAAAGTTCTGAGGTCAACAGTGACACTGAGAGAAAAAAAATCACCAGTTCAGTAAGATATTTGTGGCTCACGATGTGAAAGAGCTGCACTACACTGTACAAAAAAAAAAAAAAACTTGATCTTTGGGGGGGGGGGGGGTCTTTGTTCTTTAAAAAAAAAAAAATCTGCATATTAGTTTCAGAATAAAGAACGTGTGTATGTATGTGCATCTACCTGGCCTGGCGGTCCATGCTGGCCACTCGGAGGCTCTCCCAGCGGGAGTTGAGGAGGGTCATCTGCTCTCGGATTTCATCTTCCTCCTCCTCTGTCAGGTTACCCTGGGCAATCAGTTGGTTACCCGCTTGGAGCACATTACCCACGCTGCTCTGGTGCGCTGTGAGCTCCATCATAAAGGCCTTTTGGGGTAGGTGGAATAAACGGTTATGATAAACTTACTGCAAAGCTCTGATTCTGAAACAGATTCAGTTTGAAATGTGTCTTCCAGAGAAACTGTGTGCTGGATACAAAAACAGCCCTGGGACAAATTAGAAGAAATATACCCCCTATCTTTGTGTACACAATATTAAATTAAGGGAGGAATCGCATTACCCTTAAAATTATCCAGATTCAGCCTAACATGCAGGGTGAACATTGCTTAAGGGCTCCGTGCTGGCACTTGGCACACACATACTAACATCTGGATTTGCTTGTCTCCCCACCCTCAAACTTGACTTGGTATATCACTTAATAACGCCCTGCAGAAGCACTGGGCATCACCTCTGCACACTTGTATTCCTGAGTGTTGCTGTGGCAACAGTCAGACAAGCCTGTGAGCTCAAATTGAAGGGCAAACTCTGTCAAGTAGCCAACTGAGGCCAGTTGCAAACAAGAAGAGAAGGGAGAAAATTCTGCGAGGAGAAATGAAAGGACAGTTTTGAAGGAGTTTGGTAGCTTCTTAATGCTGGTTCTTGTCGTGAGCAATATGAATACCAATGAATTGAGTTATTGTCTTTTTCCGTGAACTCTCTGGATGAGTAAGCATTTTTGTCTGCACCCCTGAACACATTGTTTTTGATGAGGCTTTGCTGGAGAAGCTGGAGTAAGTATGTGGACAAAAAGGCTGAAACAAACTGCAGTGACGTTTTATTTGTTTGTTTGTTTTTTTTTAGATCTCTTGAAACCCCTGGCTGTTAAAGAGGCTTTGGGTCTTGGTTGTTCTCAGTCTCACCACCGGCTTTTTGTTTTGACCTGGATTCCAGACGTTAGACTTCACAAATATTCACATTGCAGCCAAGGGAATCCTGCCAAAGCCCCTTTACACACATGCACAGACACAAACCCTGGAACTACACCTTCTCAAGCAAGCAACTAAGCTCTGGGCCAGGGCACCATGGGGTGCTGTGCGCCACCGTTCTCAGCAGAATTCCTGGCATTCCCGACATGTACGGAGCATGTACTGCTGGTTGTGGGAGGCCTGTATCTCTGGGACACTATCTTCAGTCTCAACAATGGAGTGACAGTTTGTACAAGTAACTGGTTTGCAAGACAAATACTGTATGTGTAATTTCAGTGTGTCCTTTTTTTATCTTAGAATATTCTGTCTCTCAATGTGATGCTCATTCCTATACATCCTTCCTAGATATCTCAAGATAATTAATGGAAGTAAATAACAGTTGTTTGCACCTCTGTTTTAACATCAACAATGTGCATGCATGTTTTCATCTCTGCAAGTGTCGTCCTACCTCGTGTGTATGAAACTGGTCTTTGACTTCCTCTACATCGTCCGACACCTCGTCCTGAATCTGTAGTGCATCCTCGGCTGAAAGCAGCCACGTCAGTACCTCCTCCAGCGTTGTCTGGTAGCTGTCTAGGTCCACTTCCAGTAGGCCGCCCTCCATCTCCCCCTCTGTCTCTGTCAGGGTGCTGGGGGTCTCAGGCCGGGGGCTGCTGCCCGCCTCCTCCATCTGTACATTCTGAAAAACATGAAACAAGAGATGAAGGTGCAGTTTGACCACAATGTGCTTACAGCACAGCATTATAGTAACATGCTGCTAAAATTAAATAATGTGCCTAGTGTCAGGGCATATAGTCATGCCATAATATAACCCAAACACAAAACTGAGAGGCTGAAGTCCTTCAAACAATGATGTCTATGAAATACAGCTGTGCCCAAATCCTCCATTCTTATTTTACATCAGTTAGTGAGTTTTAAAATAGAACCAGACATCTAGGAGAGGCCTGTGCTGCTCTGGAGAATGCAGGGCGACCTGCCCTGCTCAGTTCAGACAAAAAAAAAAAAAAAACAACAACTGCAGGCCTATTATGGGATGCTGGGAGGTGCCCCTGGCACACTGGGCAGGTCAATCCTCATTCTAGGAATAGCACTCAGTTTGAGACTCAGTGGTAATCCTGGGCGAAGTTGGGTGTACAGTCAGAAAGATGGATGGTGCTGCCTTAAAGGACAACCAGCTTGAAAATGACACACACTTCATGCAAATTAAGATTAATACACGACATGTAAAGGGAAAAATAAGCTTGCTGTGTGATGACAGTAGTCTTGTCAGTGCAGCGTCCTTCATCAAAAACTTCTTACATTACCTTCTTAAATCTAACACCACAAAAGAGGCATTTGATTTTTTTTATTTTCAACACAATCGCAATGACAAAGTTGTCAAGTTAAATAAAGGGTTTGTTACACACCATGTAAACATGTGACGCCCTTCTTGGACAAGAGCTTTAACAAACTACTCCAGGTTTTCATTATCCTGACAGACACGGAGCTGGTCAGAGCTCAACAGATCTGTCTGGGGCTGAAATGAACAGCAGATAAAATCTTTGCAGTAGCAGCCATGCCAAGTCAAAGATGACAGAAACGCTAATGGGTGTGTAGGGTCTGGTACAGTAACGAGTCAAATGGACCTTTGTTTCCCAGGGTGAAATTGCACAGCAGTAAGGTCTGTGTGGCGAACTCAGGGAAAGGTCACCTGCTGAAAATATTCAATGACCTTTTGGATATTTTGGAATAAGCCACGAAAAATACTGTAAGCCTTTATGTTAGACCAGCGAAGTCTGGCAGAGACAAAGCTACAAGGAGAGAAAAAAAATACATGGGAGTGAGAAAGGGAGAGAGTGGGTGAAAAAAACTGCAGCCTTGGTCTATTTATTGACTTGAATGGCTGTAAAATAGCTGTGGTCTGGCTCAACAGAACACTTTATTATCACCAGATGATTTGCTCAACTCAATCCCTGCATTCATCACTTTTGCAGTTGTGAATCTGGAGAAAGTAATGAATCATCATGCATACGCGGTGCTCATCGTCAATGATATTCCATATTTAAAGACGGTTATGCAATAAAATGTAATTAGGTCGCAAGCTGAAGTTGTCAGTAGTGAAAACAATCATCAAAAATCGACGTTAAGAACTCCTGGACAATATCACAAACCAATATTATGGATCTATAACTAGCAGGGGAACCAAAAAAGTAGCCACTGAAAACAAAGAGCCTTTATTTTTCCTCCACTCGGTCTCACTACCAGCAGCATTACGCATCACTTCCTATGAAGAGGGGAAGTGTGCCAGGAAAGTAAACCCCTTACTGGACCAATCAGAGCACTATTTAAAAAGACTTTTCCAGCAGTCGTTCCAGGACGTGTGAAGTATGTGCCCATGGGCAATAAAAACTTAAGAGGTGGTTTCAGGATTTTCTGACTTCTGACTAAAACGAGCCGCCCGAGGGATGTGTGTGTGTGATTGAAAGCAAAGAGCTCGGTGGACTGGGAGAGTCTAAAATTCTAATCAAGTTGAACTCATTTTAGGGGGGATGCAGCTTAGCCTGTTATAGCTACTATGGAATATACAGTATGTTAAGAACATGAACAGGACCACAACCACAAGTGAAAGAAAGAGCAAGTTCAATATGACACCCTTAAATGCTCACAGATGTTAAACATGGAGCAGTATTAGTCACCTGCACACAGGCATCTTTAAGGCTCAAATAACCTTCCCTGTCAAGCCTCTGCACACGCTCCCATTCACACCAATTTATTCCCTCATTTCCTTCCATTCCTTTACAGCTCTGTGTTTCCAGCAGCATGCAGCTCGGTTTGTTGGCTAATGTCAGAGGGGTGAGTCATGGCCCTCCTCCCTAGCTGCCTGTGCCTGCTGTGCTTTTCATGAGCAGCGTTGGAGAGAATGAAGGAGATGGCTTTTTCAGAGTGGGAGTGACTCATTCTGGCAACACACAATGAGACACTTCACAATATTCCTTATGCTTGCACATAACAGAGTCCGTGGCCTTCGAGCTGAATGTTATCAGAAACACAACACGGCGGCAAAGGTTGGAGCAGTTATGGGTGCACATTTATTTTTGCGACTCCTGCATTTCAGTTGTTGGAGCTGAAGTTCAGAAGCTTAACTGTCATCTCTCCATTCATGGGAACGGATAACAGTTTGTTTACACCGGTGGAGACGGGGAGCCACTGCGGGTGATGCAATATATCTGCTGGTCTGAAGCACTCTGTCACTACAGAAATAACTGAACCATGCTTACATATTGACATGTGCAGAACATAAATTCTGAACTTCAAAATCGCCTCCTTTCTTTTGGATTCACTTTGCTGAGAGTCGACTTCAAATTGTTTTTTGTGCCTTTGTGTTCATGAATTATGCGGCTAGTAATCACGTTTTTAAAAATAAATAGGTGCTGTCTTGTCTATGTTTTTGTGACCTGGGTGTCGGTATTGAGAAACAGTTCTGAACCAGCTATCTGTTAAAAAACCAACCCTTTGAATTCCAGTTATAAATCCCTGAAATTTGGAATTAATGTGCTTCTGTCTACCTTGCTGGTTACCAGCTGTGGATTTTTGCACATAAAAGCACCTTGGATTGCTTAAAAAACAGATGTAGCCATGGACTCCAGCAAGCTCCTTTTGTGTGAGGTATTTATAAGGTTGTGCGAATAGTACAATGACTCTCCTCTTAGTTTAGACCCACGTGTCCTTCCCGCTACCCCAAAAAGCCTGAGCTGCTGGTGTTCTCTGGCAGCATGCACCCTCCTGTATCATATCGCATGAAGTGCAAACTGTAACCTGCTGTGTTGTGCATTTTACCTGAGCACTAAGGCCTGGGCCTGAGTCCCCGGACTCCACTTTGTATTTTCGTGGCAGCGTCTCCACTTCTCTGATAGCCTCCATGCTCACTTCTTTGGGCAGCACGGCGAACAGCGATGTCACGTACATGATGATGGACTTCTTATCTGGTAACTGCACCGCCACGTCTGAGAGAGTGGGGGGGGGGCAAAAACAGTAGGGGAGGGGGAGGGAGGTGTGGGACAGAAAGATCAGAGATATGAATTAAGGATGAGGAGCAGGAGGGAGGGGGGGGGGGGGTGAAAATTGCATGAGGAGAAAAGCAGCATGGAAGATGGAGTGAGATTGCAGTTAAGGGTGACAGGAGGAGATTAGATAGGAAGGTGGGTGAGAGGGGGGAGAAAAAGGGCAGGTTGAGGCAAGTTGCACTGATTAAAGCTGGTATTAACACGGGTCAGGTGTGACTGCCCTTTGGTCACAACACAACAAGAAGTGTCTGAATATAGACAGGCACACAGAGCTGCTACAGGTGCTACATGGACTGGAAAAAACACTCAAACATGGCTTCTAACAAATCTTCAGCCAAAGACAACACTCAGGTACTTGCTCCACTGTGAGTTTATCCAACTACTGGCTGGACATGAAGGTAGGCTTTGTGAGCACAGACTATGCTTTTAATATGTGGGAATTTTGGACAGTAAAATCGTCTATCCAAATCCAACTTTTATTTTTTGGGACTTCTACAAAAGGAAGTTGATAGGTGCTTTTTCTTTTGCTCCCATTTTTTATGAACACTTTCTACAGTTATGCGTACAGTGTGAGACAAGGTTTAAAGCGGCTCACGGCGTCGGTACCTTCAGGATCCAGTAGCCTCTCGATAGCCAGCTGGTCTTTGGCTACAGTGAATGCATGGTCCAGTCTCTCCACGGGGCTCAGTCTGACCACCTCATCCCAGCTGAACGCATTCGGCCTGAAGACACACAAGGTCATAGTCTCATCATTCAGAATCAACATATATCTGCGCATGTATTGGAGTGAAGGTGAATCTGAAACACTGATTAGAGTTTTTCCTGACTTGAGCAGCATTTATCTAATTGTGTTTTAAAGAACACAGCTTCTGTTTTCGCTTGCGTGCAGATACTGTCATCCATACATTTATGATACAACAATACGATACGTCAGCCGATAGAAGTTTATAGATACTTTTTTTTTCTTGACAAATTCCTTCTGTAAAACAAAAACAAATGACTCTGCCCTGAGTGGTTCAGGGGAGACTTGTGCTGAGGCCAGTTGGGTGTGGAATGTGTGTGTTCAGTGATCCACCTAAACCCTGGCCCTGCTCTAAACCAACACTGGCCTTTCTCACAGCTCACTGGCCTCTGTGTGTGTGTGTGTGTGTCACTAGTAAGAACAAGGGGTTACAGAAAGGGGAAGAAAAAAAAAAACACCCATGACTCTTCTTTTTTTGCTCGCTTTTTTTTCACAGCATATACACACACACACACACACCCACACCAAGCGTGTGCAAACAGTGACATGGCAGGCGTACACAGAGCAAGTGAAGCAGTGTACACACACACCCGGCAGGCGCTGACCTAACAATCCGACCTCCTGCCACTTAGACACACACACAAAGAATGGTTCCTACACATCTGCTATTCCTAAAAAAGCCTTGTTTTGTTTTTTTACCGGTATTTGAAGGTCTTGGCCTGTGCTACCTATGATTTACGTTCAGAGTCAAAGGGCATATGTCAAATATGCAGTACTTGAAAGCAGAAGTCACAGTAACAAATATCACGACATGCCACATGAGAGGGCTTTCAAGTATGGAAAAGGTAGTCTGAAAAGAAAAAAAGCTCTTATGAAACAACTCAATACCATTCAAAACAAATGTGCAGAAACACAAAAGACACAGTCTCAGCACGTGTGATCCCTCCTCACCTGAAGTGATGTAGGATGCTGTTGAGAGCCAGGCCGTCAGCCCAGCTGGTGGTGAAGTTCAGCACATTGACGCCTGGGTATGAGCGGGTGCACTGGCGTACCCAGCTCAGTAAGATCTTCTCGCTGTTGGTCTGCTGCAGGTTAGACATGATGTCTTTCATGATGTCTTTAACCTACATGAACACGGAAACACGTATTAATGTGGGGAAGTAGAAACATTTTTAGCATTTTTACAACTGGTTAAAAATCACTTATTTTCTTTGTTTATATATTATTTCCCTTTTCTTCATGACCACTGTGGCTGGCAAAGATGTGTAAGAAATCATATGATCGCAATTAAACACCACTACCTTATTACATGAAATATTAACAGTTCTGCTGTGATAACAACATGTCTACCATACACAACAGCACACACCTATTCATGGTGCATGCAGGAGAGATAGTAATGCAAACTGATAATAATAGAACTAATAATAAAGACATCTTCCTTCTAATTTCAGCAGGTCTGGCTTGCACAAAGCAGTGGATGACAAGCATGTTTACATGCATGAACGCATGTGTGCACACCAATATTGATTTTCCATCATCTGTATTTTTGATCCCGCTGGAACATCAGTGAATTGGGAGTTGCACAGTCAGAGCAAACATTAATGAGTCTGTGTGTTTGTGTGTGGCTGTGTGCAGGATGTGGAAAGAAAGGAACAGCGCGTACACTCTGCGTGTGTGTGTGTGTGTGTGCGCTCACCTGCCAATGAAGGATAATACTCCAGATGAGGCCCAAGGTTAGCTTGTGGTTCCCATCCACGATATCTGTCCCTCCTATGTTTACAAGATCGACCTGACAGATATAACAGATAACCACACAGACAGTTGTTAGAAATAAATAATTCATAATACAGTTGTCTATTAAGAGAGAAAAAAATCCTGTTTGAGCAGACTGATCGAAAAGCCAACCTTTCTTTAGCTGTAAAAATTAGCCCTTTATATCTGAAAATTGGCTTGTAAGGACAAGGTGTCTGAGTGTCCACACTGTCACAACTGAATACCACCGTCATTACACCCTTCGAGTGCTACCTATAACGTGTCTGCAGCCTTGTCAGACATTTATCATATAAGGTGAGGCCATGAGAAGACTGATTACATATAAATATTTTGGAGGAGGATCAAGGCACAGAGTGGAACATGAGGTCAAGTGTCTGGTCAAACTAAAAACTGGCCTCTCTGTTCTCAATTAGCTCCATCCTGCCTCTTCTCGCACTCTCTTCCTTTCAGCATCGCTGTCTCTCACGCACAGGTCACATATACAGTAAATCATACTTATGCAACTGTGCTTCCTTCCGTAGCTTCTAAACTAGTACATAGTGCCCAGTGACCTCAAATTTTCGCAAGACAAAAAAAGAAAAAAAAAAGTTTTTGACACAACAAGAAGCATGGAGCAACACATGCTTGCACATGTTTAACCTTTGGTCAATAGAGAGGAAATACATGATATTGCAATAATGCAAAGTATCTTAATGCAAAGGGGTAGAGGTCAGTATTATAACAGAGAGTACGATTATAAAGCTTCATGACTCTCATTCATGTGTTTTTTTATGCTGCAGTCCCTCTATGCTACACGCAGAAACAAAATACTGTCTTTTATGACTGAGCGCGGAGGATGAATTGAGGAGTTTTACAGTCTTTGCACAGGCACATCACCGATATCACTGTTACACTGATATGGGGGTGTGCCAATGATGTTTTGGGTGGCTTCAATTATCGGCTGCAGAGCCCTTCTGTCTGGGCTGTCCACATCTCTGCTTTAGATTCATGTTAAATGTGCAAGTCCTGTTTTTCCATGGCTTGAACATGACATCAAAGGCAAATACATTTAAATCATGAATGTAGTTTCTATACTTTTATTAGAACACATCAACTATTTATGATATCTATTTATTTTTAAACTTCTCATGGTCTTATTTCATTGTCTCAAGTCAGCAGACTTTAAAGGCCCATGGGAACTCTGGCCTTCACTGTCAGCCAACAGTCTCTGGCTCTTGCTGGAGTGAAACCAGCAGGGGTTACATGCAAACTCCAGCCTCTGCTACTGCCTAATGGGCAGTGCATGTTCATCAGCATGCCCTGTCCATTATCCCCCACTGCTAAGGTCAGGACATTTAAGACCAACAATTGTACACAGAGAGGAGGAGGGAGTGAAGGAGCAAAGGAGGCAAGCATACAGGGAAAGACACAGATCACAATGTAGACAAAATAACATTCAGATAACAGTCCACATGGGAACATGCAGTCTTAGATACAGGAAGTGTTACTTTGAATCAAGCTACTGTTACCTTGACTAAATACATACACATCTCTGTAGTGTGAGACAATGTCAAATGCATCATAGCCAAAGAAGTTTTACTTTAACAGAACACGATAACAGCTGTTTGTATCATCACTGTATTTTAGTTCCTTATTTCTGGTTATACCACACTGCAGTGCATAGCTTTGCATTAACAGAATCAGGTAATAAACCAATAGTAATTTAGCTAATAGTATTATACCATACACCAAATAGCAACTGAACAAGATCAGAAAACCCCAGCTACTCACATTATTTTGATGCAGAACTTGTAGTACTTTGTTGACGTTGTTGAGAGCGTGCACTCTGGTGGAACCTCTCTCTTTGGTCTGAGAAACAGGAAACACAGCACAAATCAGCGTGTTCACTGTTCACTGGCCAATCATAAAGTCGCAGGGCTCTAAACATGACGTAAATCAACAGTTTGAGCTCGGACTCACTTTGACAGCGTCTCGGATAAATGGAGTTTCAACAGATCTACACGCATTCACACTAATGACAGTGAAAGTAGCTTCGACAATGTACGATGTGAGGCCAAGAAAAGTTATGCCATCACTCGGCAGGCTGTTCCTCACCATACATTCATCACAGCCATTACCCTATCAGCAGTGTCCACAGGCCAACTTATGGAAAGAATGGCAGGATGAATAGCTGCCAACTGCAAATCCTTTTAAAGTCCTTACATACCTCAACCACTCATTAGCACCTAATTATAGAAATAGTATTCTGGTATCAGAGAGTGGGAGACAGAGAGAGAAGAATGAAAGAAAGAGTGTGTATGTATGTGTGTGTGTGTGTGTGTGTGTATCTGTGTGTGTGCCTGTTTGTATGACATAGATATAGTTGGCCCAAGTACGGCTGAAGGTGCTGGAAAATAGATATGCTGCTAAGGGGTGATAGTGAGGTGACACTGATAAAAGGTAATACCAAAAAAAAGTCTGCTCATGGGCACATTGTTCGTCACTTCTGGTCAATTCTGCTTTGACGCTTTATCTATTTCTCTAGTTTTTTGTTCACATAATACAAAATATATAAAATAGCTATAATATATATGGCTATACAATGGATGAAAAGGCAGATATAATATGCTTGCAAAACATCTGTTCTTAATTCAGCTCCTTCTGACCCAGGCTGCAAAATCTATCTGCTGGGCCTCGTTGTGTGCCTCCTATGTTTACATTAGATTTCACATTTAAGTTTACATAAGGGCATGCATATGCTCATGGATGCCGCAGTCTTGTCTATAAAAACACAACACTCCTGTAATTTCAATGCATGCACTGCCAAAAACACATAAGCACTATAGTGGCGTTACCGCCCCTGTTTAAAAACAGTGTCGTCCAGCTTAAAGATAAAATGTAGTCACAAAACAAACAAGCTTTTTGGTCGTGGCACAGCTCTTGTTCCAAATAAAGTCAAACTTTGACGAGAGCGTGCTGATTTTATACCCATAGTGGTGAAAATGAACTTTTAAGGTCAAGTGATTCATTTCTTTCTAATCTGTTGGTTATCATGTAACGACTTTAACACATGCATAGGCAAACTCACCAGGACAGTGCCAGTGAGACCCTCCAGCAGGTCCAGCAGCTTCTTTCCATCCTTCAGGTCAGAGAACATATCCTTGATGGGCGCCTTCCCCGTCTGATTAGACAAAACAGCAGAAGTGGAAGGTTTAGTCTACGTCAAGGATGAGAGCTGCAGCCCACAGACAGTAATCCAGAGGTAATCAACAAACAAGCCAATCGAACAACAAGCTCTGAAATAAAATATTAAGATATTTACACTGGCTGTCACTGATTGTCACTTTAGATCCCATGAGAAGGCACATAATTAGCATGTAACAACAACCCAATGCACATTTATGTAACCAATCAACAACAAAAGATCAAGAGTAAGAGCAGTTAGGAGCTTCAGAGATTACATCAGCCTGTCGGAGAAGAGCAAATATTTAAACAAATTCCAGTTAGCAAAATTAACTAAACATATTTAACACAGTTCTGTGAGCGGTGTGTTTATGAGACAAAGGAATATAAAAAACAGGACCACACACATCAAGCCATTAGCACACAGGCAGAATTGTTTCAGGGTAGAGTAATGGCCTGAAGCATGCATTAAAACTAAATCACCTGCTTAGTTCATTGGTCCTAATGTTTGCTTTTTAGAGTATGTGCTTCATTTCTTTCATTATAAGATGAGATATGACAGTTCACAGTGATAGGGATACATTTCAGCAGTTTAGTCTGCTCCCCAGCTAGGAGCAAAGCTCCTCAGCTTGTCACAGGACGTTTCAAACACAAAGATTTCTAGGGGCAGCTTTCCATCAGAAATAGACTTAGCATCACAGGACTGAAACCTTCCTTTTGTTCCACCACTTCAGTCGTTCTTTCATTCCAACATCAGGCATTTTCAAGTGCGCTTTGATCGTTCCGTTCAATAAAAGTAAACAGGAGCAGGAACATTTCCTTTCTTAACCGATTATATGTCCATTTATCACACTACACATAGTCGAGTGGCAGATCGAGTGGGAGCAGCAAGATTTTCTCTGGTGGGAAAACTGACGTGGACTTTTTTTATGAATATATGTTCCAGCACAAACCTAAATGACTGGATTCAAACTAATTCCTAATGCTTTTTAGATGCTTACTGTTATGTACGTAAGACCTAAATTACATAGTTAGAAGGCTGTTGTGGTTTTCACTTCCTTTAACTAGTTTAGCAAAGGTTTGGCATTGCTTTGAGCTGGCCTACAGTCTTTTACATTTACCTTGGAGAACTGTGCATTTATCCATTTGGTGAAGGTTTTCTTCTGTACTGCGTCGTGCTCATCTGTAGAACAGAAAGAAGAGGGGTTGTTGCAGAGGCAGGCAGGTCAAATCATTATCAAAACATTGGACATCGGCAGTGGGTACGGTCAATTCATATGAGGACAGCTGTATCTTCCATTGGTTTATCTCAGGAAATGACTGGCCAAAATCATTCTCAAACTGACATGCTGCTAAATGGTGAGTGTAGCTGGAGGCGTAGCTGTTTAAAAAGCACTGTGGTCAATAGTGTTAGGGAAATGACAGGAGCAAAATATAGGCAAGAGGAGTACAACTGTAGGAGTGACATAAAGGAGAAACACTACATAAACACTACACACTCTGGTTTCTGAATACAGTTGTACAAATATTTCACATTCTCTTCCTGCTTGACTCCCTACATCCCCCTTTTTTTATTCTCTCCAGCATGGCTCTCTAATAAGGCCTCATTGTGTGTCAGCTGCTTTGATGTGTCTGGTTCCTGTAATGGATCAGAGGAGCTCATAAAAAGCCGTAGAACATGATTTTTTTTTTTACACTGAAAATGTGAAGGGGAATGCACCGATCCCATCTGCGATCATACTGAGCTGACCAGGTATTGGCCAGATGTGATACACATGAACTGAACCTAATAACTTACTGACAACAATATCAAAAGATGAATTATGGAATAAATTATTATTTCCAGTCTAACAATAAAACAAGGCTGCCTTTAGAGGCCTTGGAAATCATCTCGCACATATGGTCATGTTAACAATCACAGGATGCAGAGTGTTGGATCACCGAACTCCAGACCAGAACATAAAATCACTGCAGACACTTAATAACCTAAACACCATACAGCATCAACAATAGGGTTGCACAGAGTTGTACACCCGAGGCACTGCGTATTATCTGCCATTGTATCAAAGACCCTATACCTCAGACAAGTCAATACTTCTGTTAAGTGGTGTGAGGATCCCGCCATGTTCTGCAAGTTTACTTTAGTGCCCTCACTGTACTTCAGCCTCCTAAATAACCAGTACATTAAGTCGTCAACCTGTCTCAGAAGAGTACACCTGAGGGAATAGGTCAAAAAAAGAAATATATTCGCGTCTGCTTCTAAGCGCCGTGACTGAAGTCTGTAAGACTGTGATCTAGGAGTGGTAAAAGTGTATGTGCGTATGAGCGTTAAACTGCCACCGTCATTCAACCGACCGCTGTGTAAAACACCATGAACTGAACAAAGGGCCAAAGGTTATGATCACCAGCCCCAGCAGTAGTCTGCTTCTTTGTTTGGGGTGTGTGGCGTGTATGTTTTGTGTGTGTGCTTGCGTGTGTGTGTGTGCAGCCGCTGGCAGGGTGAGAAGGGGCATAAAAACAAGAATGTACTGCAAGGGGGAGGCCAGAGGTGGGGGTGAGAGAGGTGAAGAGGTGAGAGGATGAGATAAATAGTGGGGGAACAGAGTGGATTTTGGGGACTTTTTTCTTCTTCTTCATCCAAATTCAGGCTCTTAAGTGTAGAGGATGTCATGTGTAAAACAGGTTTTAAAGACCTTTTCATACACTCGTTCATACAGAAATTTCTTTACTTGAGTTAAAAGAATTGAGACATTTCATTTTGAAGTTTCTTCCTTCGGGGCAACATTAATTTATTGACGGAATCTGAAGACGTTTTAGTTGTCATACATGTTGTTTCCAGTCCATTGCTGTCAAGTATTTTTTATTATCCAGTGTAGCCATATGCATGCATCAGGAAATGTCATGAAGACCAGAGGAGAAGACAACTGAGGTTAGGGCAACTGGAAGGGTGGAGACTAAAGAGGAGGCTAGTTAAACACTTGCACTGTGTCCTCTTCTCTGTGCTGTTGTCTTTAAAGTGTTTTTAACGGTAACACTGTAAAAAGCCCTCCTGAGAGTATGTTGACACATATTTCCACATAAATCTCCAGCATCAACAAAAGTACCTAAAGGGTTCTTTCTTAGGAGGTGAAGGAGACAAAGAGGCGACGTCTAAAGGAGGTGACGAGTGAAGAAGATGACAGAGAAAAAGGTTAAGCAAGACAAAGGAGCGGTCTTATTGAAAAAGTAAAGAGGCAGCAGGGTTGACGAAGGCTAGGCCCGACAACTGACAGCAATCAATCACAGGGGATAACTTACAGGTGGAAGAGAGCCAAGCAGACACAGAGAGACAGCCAGAGGGAGCGAATGCTGGCAAGAACATTTGGAACGACTCATGACGAGCACAAAGAGAGGGACAGGTATAGCACAGATATGCTTTCAGTGAACATTTCCTTTTATAAAAAGCCCTACGTGTCCTTACAGTCTTATCAGCACCCTGTGTAGGGCCCCTGAGGTACACTGAGGAGAGAGTCCCTGCGGACTCAGGTCTCCTCACCATACCACCTTGACAGGACAATACACTCGATTCATACCTGCTGCTCCTCCTCAATCTGTCTGCTGCTTCTACTCACCGCAGCACAGGAATGTCTTACGCTGGACGGATCAAAGCAGCAAGTGTGTTTGTGTGTGTACGTGTGTGTGTGTGTGTGTGAGCAGGAGAGAAAAAAAAAATACCTCAGGGAGTCCGTATATACAACATTAATACACCACGTCCACTTCTGTCAGTTTGCGTGCTCCTATTTACATCTGTGCACACACTGCAGCGCCTCAGCCGGCACTTATACGATGGGAAAGAAAAACACACACTTACACTTGGTAAATAAACTGTCAAATCAGCTGTGGTCTTTAAATTATGCAAGAGGTGCGTATGCGCGCTTCAGTTCACCGGCTTCAGATTTGCCCCAGGGCACTTCATGTTAATCTTCACCTGAGTGTTTAAGCTTCAATCTGGTGATGAAGTTACAGGTCCCAGCATAACACACACCAAATGAATTCAATGTTCAATGCCTGTAAGGAAAAGGGCTAATTGGTCTAATTGGTCACGCCGGGACCATGAAATGCCAGAGTCCATATTCATTTTACAACTACACTAGATAGATTTTTATGAATATACAAAAGAACACACTCATCAACTTCTTGTGTCAGGTACACACAAGAAAAAGAATATGCAGTTTCCTGCAACTCTACCCTCTTGTCCCTTTATCACTCTTTGCTATAAAGAGTATTGTGCCATGTGCAGTTCAGTGAATTCACAGAATACATTTCCTCAGTGTTTCTAAATAAAAAATGTGCATCCTAGTCATTATAATAGTTACAGAGGAAATCAAATAAGCGTGGTCTTTCTACGGAGAATCCATGAATATATAAATGTTGTCTTTTAAGCATCAATGAATCAAACAAAAAAAAAGTAAAATGTTGCCTGATCCCATTCAACACGACTGGCAACACACTGAAGAATGCACTGGAAACCGTCTTTATGGGTCACTCGGTCATATGATAGAAAGATATCCTGTGAGTCACCTGCACTGGTACAGTGAAGCAAGAGAGTCGAGGCACATTTGTTTGCAGAACAAACACTCAACCCCTGCCTGTCAAATAATCACTCATCATATTTCACATAACTAAGTCTCACACACACATTCATTCACACGGGGATGCGGGCACGGATACACGCTTTGCATAAACAATCCTGAGTCATGTACAGTAAATGTGCTGAGAAACAAGCGCGTCTCTCTTCCTCAACAGCCAAACAGGAAGTAGCGTTTACATCAGGAAGAGTAATCCCACTGCTGTCATTTCACGCCTCGCCGAGCACACACATGCTCTCGACATATTGTTGACGTACACGTATGCACACGCTCAACGCCGCAGCATGAAAACTAAATTACCTTTCTTATGTTCACAGCCTGTTTGTGGAGCTTTCTGCAAATACAGCATTCAGATACAAGCTTTTTATTCCGAGGTATTGCTGTGATCTATCAAATTGCCAGGCTGTTTCAATTTTCTTGACCCGGTGTTGACCAGCATTACATAAGCGAGACCTGACAGCGCTGAGAAGGCTGAGAAGAATAAACCACAATCAAACCTCACCATGACATAACCAGACAAGGGGAAAAAAAACAGAAACACACATGTTCCCTAAAGCAGCCAGCTGGAAACACAGAGCAAACGCATAAAATATACAACCCCAGCCTATTAGTGCGTCCCTCCCTCTCACAGGTGGAGAGAGCCTGTGACCACACAGCCAGGAGAAGGGCCAAATGGTGGGAGGCACTGAGGTGAAAATCAAACAAACCAGCGGGGTTTCCACGGCAGCATCACACAGTAAACACGAGAGCTCAGAGCTTGGACAAATAGAGATATTTACAAAGTTTAACCGCACCGGTGAGCAGCAATTACCTTTTGCCAAGTTACGCTTAACAGCTGAAACATAGATTTTGACATGGCTTGTCATTGTTCTGATGAAGCTTTAAAATGCATGTGTGGCCACTGAATGAACCTCCGCTAAGTGAGGAGCCATATATTAAGCACCGGTATCAGCTGAAGGAACTGAAAGTTTTGCTGGCAGAAAACCAGCTGGGGTGTGTGTTTGAAAGCTGTCGGTGTTCAAAGTCACTGTACCAAAAGTTTTTTGTTTTTTTTCCATGAAATTGGATGCAAAGTGCACACTTTACTTGGGACATTGATGATGAAAAATGGAAGTAAAGCTTGTGTCTTGGCAATGAAACAACTCTCGAGCAGAGGCTGCGCTCATAAAAAAAGTTTCCCAGGGTGAACTTCACCTTGATGGAAAGCGAGGAGGCTCAGCTGTAGGCTGTCTTGTCTTTCAGCACAGCACCACCCGCATGCTGTTGGAGGGCACTAATCCTTACACGGGACACACACACACAGTCCTCTTTTAAGTCAAGCATTGTTTAACTTCACTCACAAGTACTCTGACAAATTTTCTCCTCTTCTGCACACAAAGAGGCAGGTACAAGATTAACCCTGTTTGCCATTTGATTGAAGGGGTACATTTTATTCTCCATCGGATGAGAGGAATGCATAGGATTCCTGTCATTTCCCCTGCATTCCTACCTCCTCCCTCCAGTGGTCACTTGTCTAAGCTTGTCCCAGGCAGCACAGCCTTGTTGACACTCTTCCCTCGCCAAGATTTGGGAATTTGTAAGCAAAACACTTTGAACGTCCACAACGATTACTCCAAGTCCCCACTTAGCAGCTTGAAAAAAAAAAAAACTCCTCTGTTGTGTGCATAGATTTGTGTAATTATGGGCGAACAATAACAGTAAGGTGAGGGACTCTGGAATTTAGTGAAGTCAGAGCAGATTGATGAACTATGAGCAGTAAGATAAGCCGGAGATATAATAAGAAAAATGTAAATCACTGTGGCAACTTGTAAAATGAGCGGGGAATAAAGAAAGACACAATCACAATCCAATCAAATAATTATTTACCATCATGTGTGTTTAAAGTAACTAAGTGATTGATATTTGCATGCATCGCCTTCAAAGACTACTGGGCCCAAGATTTAAATATTTGAGATTATAAGATTATTAATTAAAGCCAAAACACTAATTATTAATATCCAAAACTCATGTGTACTCTTTAAAAATAAACTGAATATCAACTGCAGTAAAAACTTTACCATCTTAAGTGTGTTCACCAGCCTGAAGGAGAAAATATATACAGTAAACAGTAGTAATAGTAAATAAGAAATGGTAATCCACTTTAAAAAACTAAAAAGAAACTACACACCATGCATAAATGTGTGCATACACATTGATTAGACTGCAGGAAAGTACTGTAAATACACTGCAAAGGTCACCTACATGTGAAGTCTGAGACTACCACACCTATCTGCACCACCTGTGGAACACCTATCTGTCACCAGGCCGTGTGTCACACAACTGTCAAAAGTTCCTACCTCTGAGTTTGAGCCCAAGCTCTGCCATCTTGTACCGTAAGCCTCCACAATGCTCAATAAAAGAAGAAAAGGCGAAGGTAAAGAAAAGAAAAAAAACAGGATGGGATAGTCCAAGAGTGTCAGCCTCCTCTCCTCTCCTCTGCCTCTGTCGCTCCTTGACCAGCAAAGGAGGAAAAGATCAGAAGAATGCCGCAGCAGAGAGAAAGAGAGAGGGGAGGGAAAGAGGGATGCCGTCAATGAAAGGGAAACGGATTGGGGGCAGAGCAGAACAGGACGGGGCAGGCCAGGGGGTGGGGAGTCATAATGCATCATAGGATGGGGGATAAACACAGATAACGCAGAAAAAAACGGTTCAGTACCACCTCTGTGTGCGACGGGACAGAATGCAAAGGCTGTGATAAGATGGGGAAAAGAGACAACGAAGAGCGTATCAGCCAGAGATCACCACGCAAACACAAACACAGCGCAGGGCAGGGCAGGGCAGACGCATTAACTTTCTAATCTGCACTTCTTGGAACTCTTGGAAATCGTCCATACGCATTATATTTTACCTACATGGAGACGTTCATCCTCATATACACTGTGGCTGTCACAGAACACACCAGGTCATAAAATAACTGCACTGTGTCAAAGTAAGAGAAATTAACTCAGCAGTGGGGAAAGATTGCAGCCTTGCCACAAGAAGTGGTGTGTGTGTGTGTGTGTGTGTGTGTGTGTGTGTGTGTGTGTGTACTGTAGCCAAGGTAAACAGTCCAATCATATATGAAAAATGCCCGCAACTGAACAAAAACTGAGGTCATTAAGTGCAATGCTTTGATTTTAAAGAGCCTTTTATGTCATACACACAGTATGTGTGATGTAGTGAGAGAAATGTAAAAATCGGACCATAGTTTCACTTTCACACATCTTTTTGCAACAAACGCGTCAGATCAAATCACAGTACAAACTTCTTTCTACGTGATGAAAGTGAGAAGTCGGTCTTTCTCTACGCTTCATGTCAAAGATAACCCAATGCCAATGGCACAGATGCTAAAAGAAACTACAAAACTATTATTATTGAGAGGTGAACACACGCACACACACATACACACTAGTCCTTAAAAGAAAAAGGTCACAAGATGTTACATCTGGATTTAACGGCTATAGAGATGAAAATCTGGGGCATTCGGTTTGATTCAACAGGGGTTTCAAACTCATAAAACAGATGAGGTGGCTGATCACTCTGTAGGTTAAGTGGATAGACAGCTAGGTTTCCTGTAATACTTCTCAGAGTTCGCTGAAATCCTCCACAGATGTACACAGTGACATATGTGCTCATCCACTTACCCAGATCGCCATTTTCAGGCTTTCGTTTCCTCCTGAAAAAGTTACGTTTTCTCCATGACATCCACTTGCTGATATTCATGATGGAAAGCAAGTGTTTTTACGTAATTTTAAAGTAGAAGAAGAAGAGGAAGAGAAGAAGAGAAAAAGAGGAGGAAAGAAATAAAAACAAATCCGGAACAGGAAGACAAAGTGGTGGTGGTGGTGGTGGTGGTGGGTGGGTGGAGGTAGAGACTGACAGAAAAGAGGAAGTAGAGGTGTGAGAGCATTTATCGAGTACTTTGGGTCTGTTTATCTGGGGTGCAGGGCTGGATGTGACCTCACTCACAGACACACACACAAGAGGAGGGTGAGAAAAGTGAGTGACAAGAGCAGGGACTGCTTCAGCTTGTCAATTAAACTGTAAATGATGAATGTAGAGGTTTGTTTATGTGTGTGTGTGTGTGTGTGTGTGTGTGTGTGTGTGCGCACTGCTGTAAGTGACAGCTGATTCTTCCCTGAAAACACAAAGTACTGACGGGGGGGGGGGTTGACTGCCCTCACTCTCCCACGTTGCAGGAAATGACAGCATCCCCTGTGACCTAAACCCTGAAATTGTGGCTGTGACTTTGCTACTGTTTACATGAAAGTGAAACCTTTAACAATCCAAAAAAATAACTACTCCGATGAATGCAGGACATACGGGCAAAACTGTGACGCTGCTCCTGACATTTAATGCAGATCTGTGAGCCAGGGCCATGGAGCACGGAGCGCAGCAGAGCAAAGGCCCGAGTCCATTTGCTCATTGATATATTTAGTCAATGAGAAGCAACTGAACAAACAGCTCGATTCCCACAGAGAGGGTGATTTAGAGAGAGTAGATTGGACGGGAGGGAGGGAGGGGGCAGAAGAGAGAAAGTTATTTTTCCTGTGTTTTGTTCTCCCTTTTCCTTTCCTTGACAAAGAGGAAGTAGAGGAGGAATACCCAGCCCGGTCCACCCGTGACCAACTTCCAGAGTCTGATTGAATTAAATCCACTTCCTTCCGCAGAGAGTTGCAGCAGCTGGTCTGGTCACAACTCAAGAGGAATGAATTGGGCTGGGTGAGGCTGGGTGAGGCCGGGTGAGGCTGGCCTTGGCAGCGACAGAAGGAATCAGAGACCAGAAGGGACTTTCCCGCTGGACTGCATCAGTCATGAACCAGGAGAGAGGCATCCCCTCTCAGTCGTTCCGTCTTCGCACACCACCCCGAGAGCATCCATCATCGGGACGCTTGAACGAAGCCGTGCGTGTGCATACACACTCTCATCTCCCTGTCTACGCTATGTCTGACTAATGGAAGAAATGAATGAAACCTTTTATTTTCATGTCTCGCCACAAACACTGCTTGAGTTTACGGGATGTTCAAAGCTGCTTGTTTGCTGGATGTTTGGTGTATGAACTGAAGTAATTAGTACGACAATAAAATCAGCACAAAAGTCTCCTCATAAAACAGTTACAATTGATGCTAGTCACATGCACATTCCTTCTAATCGTACTAGTCAGCTTCACTATTAACATCCGTCCTCCACTGACTGGAAGTCTCTTTCCACTGTACAGTGACTCTTAAACGCTTAATGTCCTTGTGATGAAATAGTGTTGTAAACTGCAGCCTCTCTCAGCCTCCTGTCCTGACTGTCAACTTTGATTTCACTTTGTGAAGACACACCCTTTACTAAAACAACTTCATGTGTTGTTGCAACAATCCATTACGACCTTTTTGGGCTACTGTTGGAAGGAGAAATTGGTATTTCCTCCTCTCCTTGAATGATGATTAATATTCATAGATTATTAGATTATTTAATTATCTCAACATGCAGCATTAACAAGACCAGGATATGTTGAAAATGGCTGATTTTTTGATGTGTTTTAAGGTTTTCCTTAAAAGATGCCTTTCGGGAGTGGCTGGGGTTACCACGCATACAGAGCAGATGAGTCAGTGGTCCGACCAAAATCCTAGAGAAAGAGACGGAAAATGAAAATCTCCCACAATGCCACACGCCTCCTCCCTTGGAAAAAAAAAGTCTCTTTGCAGAGGTTACGCACAGCCCTGGTTAAAGTCAGACGTGAGACCTTTTTGCAGCGGTCTCCCTGTCAGTCCTCTTTGTGCAACGCTAGAAACACACAAACACAACAGGTTGGGATGGATCTGCAATACTCTAAACTCACTCCAGAGCTGGACAGTGAAAAACTCTTAACTGTAGAGTGTTTTGGTATCAACAGTGTAAAAATGTTTGCACTACACACCCAGTTTTAGCACCATAAGTACTGAAACAAGTAACATAAACTTGTTAACCAAAAGGACAAAAAAAAAGAAACAGCTTCAGCGCTATGAGAATTTCAATGGAGGGACTCAATCCCTTTAAGTTATTTGCTCAGTAGTGAAATACCACTACAGCTTTAAAGGGTTAATCTAAACTCTCTCTCTGGGCCCCAGCGTGTTTTTTTGTTTTAGTAAATCCTGTCATGCGAAGGGTCAGAAGGTAGATTGGGCAACATGGCTTTGTAGGCCTAATGAGGTAGGGAAAGGGGGCAGAGAGGGGGATTTAAACTGAACGGGGCTTGCTTTGGGAAAAAGGGAGATTCACGGAAAGACGAGACCACTTCGTATGTGTTTAACAACCACAGGAACATTCAAGACTGATCATTTTCTGCCATTTCCAGCCCTCTCTAGAAGAGTTTAAATGTCATCTGGGCTGGGCGGGGTGTCTGTATGCTGCTGGATGTGCATACACACACATGCTCATATGGACAGAGTCAGAGAGGCAGAGTCCCACAGACAACCGCACCCTGGGGACATGATTTGGCCACTGCTTCCATCCCCAAATTTCCAGCCAGGTTTTTGCAAAACTTGTTTCCTCCCACTTCCCAGGCAGGGAACACACACACACACACACTTGTGTCTATATATTGCTGTGAAGACACATCCAGCTGCATTCCCTGTGGACATTTCACTTCCTCAAAAGTTAAAATACACTCTGAGAACTCTCCCTGACGATGCAGCCATATACGAAAGAGAAGCTCGAACACCAGAGGCAAGGAAAAAAATAAACGAAAACAAATTCAGGTCATGACATCTCAGAACGATTGGGCGGCCACAGTGAAAGCTCCTTTGTTTTGATTTGTGCTCCACGCTACCCACACATGCAGATGCACACCCATTATTATGCATTTGCATAACACTGCATACCGCCGCGCTCGCTGACAGTTAGAAAACGCTTCTGCTGTCAGAGCTAGGTGGCAAATATCGCTCCAGATGATTTTAATGTTTCATCAAATCATCTCTGAATAAGTAATCTGACCTCTGTCCTGACAAACACACACGCACACGCCAGCTGAAACATTTAAAAGTTCTCGGTCCGCCCAGCAACAAGAGGCCGAGGCTAGAATTAAGGATCCGTGACATGCAGCTGAGCTAGTGTGGTGACAAATCATCAGCGAAATATTCTTTCTACACCCTCCACACCCTCCGTTTGGTGACATTCACGTTTACATTCCTGTTCTATTGCATAAAGCCATGTTTTGTTCATTATACCGCCGCATGTCACACCCAGAGATAATGTGTAGCCAGATGGTTTTCTGTGTGGCTCAACAGGTAATGCTGGAAGGGTTAAGAGTCCCCGTTTTACAAAGGCAAACAATTTCAAAGCTGTACACACTCGAGGAGCTGCAAGGCATCCACCAAACGTATCTATATATAGGACCTGCTGCTGTAGACACTGAATTATAGGAGGGGCTGTGAGTGAGGGGGGAGAAAAAGGCATGAAGGAGAAGAGAAAGATGGAGAAGAACAAGGCTGGGCCAAGGTAACTAGAGCTGTATGAGTGTGGCTTTTCCACAGCAGAGCTCTCAAATGACAAATAAACAGAGAGGGGGGGAAAAAAGGTCAGGTTGGTGTCCATTATTGTGTAATGGTTGTTAAACAACAGCCCCTCACCCCGTGGATGATATTTGACCTTTCACATTTGTCTGCACTCTGGAATGAGCAGGGGGTAGGGAAGGTGCACTGGCAGGGGAGATAGGTAGATAGTGCTTCAGGGGGGTTGTAGGGTAATCCAACCAGAGCTCTGTCTGGAAGCGCTCGTTAACATGTGTTTCGGGTTATTTAGTATGTGGTGAACCACATGCATACATCTGGTTCTCAACAGAGTTCGGCCAATTTTAGGGCTGCAGATGATGATTATTTTCATTACAGATTGTCTGTAGAAGATTTCTTTCTTTATTTAATATGAGACAATAGTGAAAATGCTCATCAGATGTTGTGAAAGCTCAGGGCGATGTCTTTGAGTTGCTTGTTTTAGCTGAGCAAAAATTCCAAAAGATAACCGGTGTACAATTCTATAAAACAGCAGCCTTAGCAGCAGAAACCAGTTAATGTTTTTGGATAAATTACTAAATGATTGTGACTGTAATGTCTCCTCGTTAGCTGAAAAACACAGTGGAAACACACAGGAAAATGTTGCTCACGTGTTTTAATGCTTAAACCCATCAGTCACATAAGTTGATCCATAGCAGGCACGTGACTCTTATAAAGCTTCCTCAAAGTGGAGTAATTTTTTCCCCAGATGAATTACTCTCCAGCTTCACACACTTCTACCCCGCATCCCCCTTTTTCGCTGAACCTTTTTCCTCTCTGTTTGTGGTCCATTGCGAGCATGCAAAACAACTTGACACGCTCGAAAACATGAGCCACCTCCCACACCCCCACACGAGGCTGTCTGACTGTCTAACTCGCTGACCTACAACACAGGAGGCAAAGTGACAGCTCACACATCCCCTTCCTCACCGCAAACTGTTATGTCACTGTAGTACGGGTTTACGAGTAAAACACACACCAGCTGAAATGACTGAGCCGGAGCTTGAAAATAACCGAATGTGCTCGCCATAACCAGGCTCGGGGCGACCCACTTTCTGTCAATCAGTAATGATGACACAAAAAAAAGGGTGTGTGCACACGCTGTTGGAGCATTCTGTGGTGCAACCGGCGCGGAGATCACATGAACAAGGGCTCGTCTCAGCTGTGAAAACATCCTTTCACCTGCCCGCCACACACACGCACACACACTCACCTGCTTGTCAATCACCTCTCTGTTTTTTTCGCCACATGTTGGCAATTTCTGACGCGAGACACCACGGTAGACGAGCACGGGTTTGTAAGGCCGTCACGGGATCAATGTTAGTAATCAGTTCTGTATAGATTTGAGAAGGTTTGGCACCTGAAAAAAGTCACCGTGTGATGACAGAAAGAAGAGTGTGTGCGGGAGTGTTTGTTGCATGCATGTTCTACGTGTTCTAAGTGTTCTCGCTGTGACGGGTGCAGCTGTTTTCCTTTGGTTTAACCTGGGTTCACGGAGTTCACACACTCACTTAATTACAAAATAGAACACCTAATTTCAGCTGTATTTATAGTACACCCACACACACACACACACCGCAAAATCAGTCCAGGAGGACTTGGAGATAAAAAAAAACAAAAAATAAATAAAACAGGTTACCTTAGGAGAAAATGTGCTCTGCTATTTTTCGTGGGTTGTTTTAGTGTGCAGCTAAGCTACATGCTAAATTTTCCCCTCTTTGCCATAAAAGAAAACATTACTTTTGGGGTTGCTAGGGAAACCTGAATCTTCATAAGAAAAGCACTGTGGTCTGAACACAAGCGTTGTAAATTACAAACTCCATCGGCATGGTGGAATTCCTGGCACGGAATCTGCCAGCATTCTGAGGTGGGGAGGGTGGAGAAAGCTGGCACATGGATCGCACAGGATGGATAAATCTACAGACTTTTTCTTATGGTTACTTTTTGTATTTCAAAGTTTACAGTAGAGAGAGAGAGCGAGAGAGAAAGAAGAGAGAGAGAGAGAGAGAGAGAGAGAGAGAGAGAGAGAGAGAGAGAGAGAGAGAGAGAGAGAGAGAAAGGAGGGGAAGTTGCCAGAGGGACTGGGCAAGATGTGGTCTTGATGCCAACATAAGCAATTATGTGATGAATTTCCAGTGCAACAAAATCAGACAAACGGCAATCACGAGTTACACACCAACGGTTGCCTGCCTTAAGTGGACTGCTGCTGACATGCTCTTTGTTTTCTCTTACCACTGTATGTAATGTAATATAGTGTAATGCAAGACTCAAAGACGTGGGCTGGGTACCACTTATGATATGAACTTAAGTATTCTTTCAATAAATAACTATGAATTCTTTATCAACAACGCTATGCCACTTTAAATGTGGAATAGTTTGCCGACCGTTTCATCCTTTATTCCATAAGTACAGTGTGAAACACGCATTCTTTTTATGACTCCCTCAGACACAATATTAAGCAAATCTGCAGCACAAATCACATTCAAAAAGCCAGCCTTGAATTATTGCACCTTTGAACAAAGACTGACACACACTGTCAGGTACAATACTCCGTATATTGCACTGCAATTGAAAGTTTACAGTCTACTCCACTAAAGCACTCCTCCTGCCAGAGCAACAACTTGTTTGTGCGTCTGTCTCTCTCTCTCTCTCTCTCTCTCTCAGAGGGTGGCGTCTACAAAAGATTAACCTATGGAATGATCCACAGAGAAAAGGATCACAGGGTGCGGCCCTCTAAACCCATCCCCGCATTCTTGTCTTCACTCTTCTCTGCTGCCATTGGTCACCTTTCCTGTGACTTTCTCTTTCTCTTAGCAAACGTACTACAGTCAACCATCTCCTGTGCTCTACATGCCTTTGTTGCTTGCTTTGCCTCTGTCCCTTTCCCCTTGCCTCCATGGGAACTGAGGTTAACCATGCACAACAGGATTTCTGGCTCTGTCAGAGTTTCCTCTCAGCGACCGCTCTTATGCACGTACAACGAAATGTTCTCTGCGTGCAGTTATAAGATAACCAGTCATTTTGCTAAAGACCCGTCGATGATCTGACAGCATTTGGCTCTCCACTCATGCTTGAACTTAAACACTGCAAGCTGTGTGTCCTATACGGAGCAGATAACGAGATAGCAATCTCAATAAAAGGCTAATAAAAACATACCAGATCTCCACTTGATGATGTCGTTGAACTCTTCGTTGGTTCCTCCTTCTGCGATGTCACCGTGTGATGCCATGGTGGCCAATGAATTCAATGCTTTCAGCTGAAATTCGGTGATATGGCACCAGCCCTCTTTCTGCACCTGCAAGAGAGAAGAAACCCTAATGACTGCTGCTCAACGAAATGTAAGGGAATACGACTTTCTTGGAAATTGGAAATGATCTCAGAGGGAGGCCCTGCGGAGTGGAGACACACGGCACACAAGAAGATGTGGCCCTTCACTAGCAACCCCATAGGTCGTTAAAAACACTAAAAGCTCAATGCCTGTGTAACAGTGTGGGGGAAGAAACAAACTGGTTTCACACCATGGCCTTAGGGTGACAATCTGGGTGCTGATTTATGTGTAAAACGTCTCCGGTAGGAGTAATTAATGCTGTAAAGGTTAATTATGTTGTAGACACAGCTCAGGAACAAACCAATAATCCCAGATCTTGAAAACAGCCATTAAGCATCAAGTAGAGATCAAATTGGTCCTTGGCCTGCCACCATAGACATTTGTTTTCATGTACTTACTTTGCTTTGGTTGGTCCCCCACTAACAATCGTGCACAGTCAAAGTCTTGTCACACTGAATGCTTTCGTCTCATGCTTGGTTCTGCTGAACTTTTTTTTTTTTTCCTTTTCCACTGCGTGAGTCAAAGGATTTCAATGAATACACGTTGATTTTCATTTAGGCAAATCATGAATGCATGCAGTAAGGTTTTTCATCATGCAGTTAAGTGGTACTTTTCATTGTTTCGATGTTTTTTTAAGCCCAACAAAACCATAACTAGAGTCTGGAGCAGCTAATTTAACATAAGTGTAACATAGTTTCCTTCAGGGGATTCATGAAGTATTAAATTATACTGGAGTTCTAATGTCACGTGCCAATACTTGCAAATACCACAGAGTTTCTCTATGTGTAGCTTTTCAGTTTCACAAAGGACGCTGGGATGTGTGCCTCAGTAGCTACCCAAATGAACTTAACATCTATCACAATCTCCAAAAATGTGCGTCAGGTCAGCTGTTGCAGCAGCTTGACAGGTTTTTGTCTTGCAAGTCTGGTTGCAGCTTTGAATGAATGTGTGCGTGCATGTGCCGTGTTTCAACCCAGAGCATCCTTTTCATTAAACACCCCGGCCGTGTCCACTCCCCAAAATAGCCTGCTTTTACCATGAAAGGAGTTTATGTGCAGATTTATCGAGCAGTGCTCAGTGAGTTACAGTTCTTGAGGGATGATGCAAGACCCAAAAATAACAACTGTAAACTACAAGGAAAAGACAGCCCCATCTATCTTGCTGGTGTCTTGACAATTTCGGTTCCTCTCTGTGAGAGAGGAGTCGTTTTGACAACAGGGGCGAAACAACCGTGGAGATACAATCAGCCAGATGAATCAGGACACTTTGAGGCTGTAAATTTAAGTTATACTTGGCTTGATTTAAGCTGAGTGCCAATGCTCAATAAATTTGAAACAGTCCTGTGTTAATGTGAAGGGATCGCCGCCTTGCCTAGGTAAAAAAAAAAGAAGACCACAATGATACTGCAACAAAACACATGAAGGGACTTTAAAACTGTGAATAACTGTTGGCCTGGTGGTAGTTAATGTTTCATCTCTGAGGTATGACTGCGGTATTCAGAGCTTGTTGGCTTTTTATCAAGACATTTCAAAACTGTTGCGCACACCAACAACTAGCTACGTGCAAAACTTCAGGTTTAACGTAAGAAAAACAGTTTGTTTCATACTCCATTTCGACGGTTAACGGACACTAACGCCTGACTTTGAACTTCAGTGCAGCCGTCGTGTTGTGTTAATACAGTGACGGTTAACGTTACGGGTCCGAGACATTTCTTAGATACAAATCACACACTCACCTCTGCTGTCACCAAGGAGTCAGGAGGGGACGTGCTCCCTCAAAACAAGTCCGAAACGTGCCAAGTATGGATAGACTAATACAATTAAAATGAACTGAACAGTTGGAAAAAGTTTTTTTTTTAAAAAGCACATCAATCCAATTAATTTAAGGCATTTTCTTCGAGGTACGAGCCACCCTCCTTTTAACTTAACTAGCTCACTAAAAAGGAACCGTCTTCAAGCGCATCCAGTCTCCACAGTGTGCCGGAGAAAACGGTTTAAGAGGCGGCTTTTTTAGCAACGCAAAGCCAGGCGCAACTACCGCAGTCTTGAAAACACACGGCGGAGCTGTCTCTTGGTAACGGAGAGTTGCTTATTACATTTCACGGATGAACGCCGCAGTACTGTGGACTCAGGTCCCACAACTTTGTTCCTGTTGCTTACTTGACTCTTTCTCCCTGCTGCTTACAGCGAAGTCAAACTCCACAGAGTTAGCTAAACAAAACGGAAGTGCTACAGCGGGTGTTTCAAAGTAAAAGTGTCTTACAACGGTTCTATCGCTGGGAAGTCGTACTAACCTTCAAACACAGTTGCCCTGTCAACTCTCCTAACAACAGTGCAGCATTTTGAACAATTTATCGCCTTGGTAATATAATGTCGCTTACAATATGGTATCCAACATAAACAAGCGCCGTGGCGCCCATTCTTTACATTTAAAGACTTTTAAACAACTGATATGACATATATTATGAGTGGAACAGCATCTGTATTATTGACATATATTACTGACAACTGCTTGACTCTACAGTAGTCAATATTTTAGGACGCTACCCCTTAAATGTCGCTTCAATAGTTTATTTTGAAGGGTATAACCGGAAGTCCTGTGTTCACTCCAGGTGACATGACAGCCGTCTTGAGCTTTTCCCTCTGGCTGTAAAAGTTTTCCTGACGCGGAGATGGAAACATGGCGCGGTGGGCGTCACGTGACGTAACACCAACGAAACCAGTGATTCCCACTGGAGGATACAGAGCTGCAGGAGAAACTTTAATGGGATGGAATAATAACTGGAATATGTTCAGTGGGCCAAGGGTCGTCGATTCTTTTCCATCTAAAAACACCAGTGGCTATTCACACAAAGCTATTTGATCCGAGATGTTTGTTTTATTGTAATACATGTGTAATGTGACACACATATTATTCAGTAGAGTGATGTAAAGTATTACAGTAGCGGAAAAAAAAACTCTATAATAACAAATCTCTATTACAGTTATAAGCCTTACATCTAAAATCTTATTCCAATAAAGGTATTGTCAGTAAAATGTAATTAGTAGCATTTTATTCAATCATTCAACCAGTATATTATGATATATAATATTGTTAGAACTTGTGAATTAACACATGAGAAGCATTTAGTTGCAAAAAAAGTATAAAGTGGAAAAGAAATGGAAATAAGAATAACATAAGATAGACTTTATTAATCCCATTCACTTATTACAACAACTCTCATGCACAAGATCCATAATTTAAAAAACTCATAAATAAGAAATAAAACAAAAAAAAAATCAAAGATATACTCAAAATGGAAAATAAAATAAAAAAGTTTCTATATACAATTCACATCTTTATACTGATGTACATGTAGGATCATTTGTATTATACACACACATGCATCTATAACAGTAAATATAATTAACACAGGAGAAAAGTAATTGCACAGTGTCGTTTAATTTAAACCTTTGAGGTGCCTACGTGAGGTATCCCTCACGTAGGCACCTCAAAGGTGTTCAGTATGATGCAGGGCTTGAGGAACTGTACTCGACTGCATTCCATCATTATCATTCTCTTGGACCTGCGCCCATAACACACTTCACACATTATTGAACAAATTTGGGAAACATCAAGATAGATACAGTATGTAAGCCCTGAAATATAAATGTACACATTCTATAGTAGCTTCATGGAATCTGTAGGTAGTTTTTTTTTCTTTCTTGTAGTTCTCTGAGAACTAGTCAAAGTGTAAAACTGTAGCACAAGTTTTCATTCAAATGAATGTATTCAAAACATAAACCATTTATTTTCACTTCCACTACCTCTTGTGTCAGGTTTCATTTTATTATACTGCATGATGTGTTGGCCTGAAAAGAAACAACTTTTCCAGTACCTGAGGGGAATGAATAATAGATTAAGGCATTGGAAAGAGTCTCTGAGGCTTTGGGGATGCAGAGATGCTGATCTTCCATTGTAAGCCCTCATCCTTCTCCCTCCCTCTTCTCAGTTGTCAGGGCTCTTTTGTGGATGTGTCCTCGCACAACTGAAAGAGGAAGCTCAATTTCACAAATTAGTGCTCTCTTAGCCCTCGAACAACTATCAAGTGACAGCATATTTATTTGGTGGTGAGTGTAGAAGGAGCAAGGCCATGGCGCTCTGACATGTTTACAAAAAGAATGAGAAATGAGAAAATCTCAGTGGAAACCGGCTCCATTAGGCAAAGTTACACACAGGTACTGCGGTTTGTTTGCATTCATTGTGTTTGCGAACACTGCAGTACAAAAGACGTATACAGAATTTCAACAGGTTTTCGAAAAGCCTCCATCTACACTTCTTGGACTCGTGTGATTACAGTGCAACAAACTTTTAAACCCTACTTGAGAAGAGTGGCAGCTATTTTTGTAACGCTTTTCCTGTGGCAATTGCAGATGACTGGGTTAACCGGGAGTCCAAGGCATCGCCCTTGTAGTGAAATTACAGGGGTGAAAGTGTGTGTAGGCCTTCAGCGGGCCTGTGTTGGACTCCAGCCCAAAAACTACAAGGAGGGCTAAGGGTGCCCTCTTCTGCCACAACGGTGCAACCACACCTTAAAGAAAGATCGCTGTAGGTTTTCACTAAACGCAAGCTTTATAAACATGTCTCCTATAATAAGCTTAGTTGAAATGAAGGCACGTTCATAAAATATGCCAAATTTGCAGACACTTTAATTGCATGAGCCAACAGGAAGTGGGCTTGTGCTGTAAAAACATATCTGAACAGGTATTTTTATTTTACACAACATGAGATCTGCAGCTCTATATTCCATCCTATCATTCAGTGCAGATCATTCATCATTATTGTATCCACACCAAATAATTGCTTTTTGCCAATTAACGCCATTCCTGCATTAATTGTACAGAGACAATGTATTTAGGTAAAACGGTTATGGTGACAGTTTTTTAACGAGCTTTACATTAGTTGATCACTGCAAATTTTCTTTATGTTCTCGCTTTTCCCACCCTACTTATTCTCTCTTACCATGTCCTCACATTTGAGATACACTCGATGGAAAATAAGTCTACCTACGGTTACAACTAAAAGTGTGACATTGCGTAATACTACGAACAGTTAGTGGTGTTTTTATGCCATTGCAGAGGGTTTTATCAGAGCCGGCCATCGTGTGTTATGTTTATCATGTAATTTAATGATGCAGACAGAAACACCACCAAAATATTATACCAGGAGTGGGGTTCGAACCCACGCGGACATATGTCCATTGGATCTTAAGTCCAACGCCTTAACCACTCGGCCATCCTGGTGTATACACCGCATCCCGCCACATTTCCCCATCAAAAGCATACAGATAAAGGGTACCTGATCTCTAAGTTTCAGTTTCATATAACTACGGTGCTAGTCCGACTAGTTCCACACGCTTACTAAAGTCCTGTATCAAAAATACGTCTGGAGAGAGACTAGGATGCTAACACAACGTTAGCAGTTAGCGGCTAACTTCTATACTGTCATATTGCAGCGAACGAGCTAATGTAATGCTCGTTGGCAAGACTAACACAGCTTTAACACAAACTACCGTCGTAAACCTAAGCTGTGTTGAAGTCATAAAACGTTATACCAGACAAATAACATAAATAACATCGTCTTATTGACCTGTGAGGACCTCTGCTAGGTCTGTCACTCCCACTAGAAAGTTAGCTAATTGTATCAAACCACCAGGGACCGGCAGCTAATAGGGTTAGCATGTGCTGCTAACTGATAGCACGCAAGTTGCAGCAGGGTTTGGAGCTCGGCACGACATGCTCACTACACTAATTTCAGCCCTACGTTGAAGTATTAAGCTATTACTGCCACACACTGTGACAAAACGACGACGTGAAGGAAAGTAAAACATTACAAAAACACGAAAAAGGACCTCTGGAGACATTTACGAGCTCATGCAGAAGTTACCAAAGTCGGTAGGAAGACTTGAAGTGAGAGTGACGGCTAACTTCACTCCTGCCAGGGTATTTCTGCGCCTGGCAGATTGGATGGCACTGAAACAAGACACGCCAGAGCAAGCTGTATATCATTCATTTATTAAATATACCCGTTTACAACAAACCATGATCCAATATAACTTTGTGAATATGGAAATAATATACACACAACTTAAGCACTATACAAACTGTTATGTTGTAGCCATTAATGTTGGTGTTACTTATTACCTGGTCTTGAGGCTCCTGTCAAAATCTAGATTTAGGGCCTTTCAGCTGCTACTGTGCAGTAACAACAAACAAACTTGCGGCCATGAAATATACCAGAAATAACACACACACACACACACACACACACACCTCAAAGCAAATTAAAGTTTTTTTTACGACAACTAATCATAATGCATAAACTATAAATAATACAATACTGCATTTGTTATAATAATTTGTCATCCTCTAGGATCACACAGTCTGACGTGTCTCATTAAACTCCTTACACTCAAAATAGCTTAGATTTTGTCATGTGATCACATAACATGTCTCACCAGCTCTGACTCAAAGAAGAATCTGGAAGAGCAGCATTTTCTTTTCTTTTTTTCCCCCTCTGTCTATCTCTCTTCGTTACAGTCATTGTCCTTTCTGACTTTTAACACATAATGTGTCAAAACTTGGTGTCCATTGTTTGAGGTACAACATACCTGCTGTCCTCCGTCACAAACCACATCAACTTAGCATTTTAAACCAAACTTACCTTTTCACCAACATGAAACACCTGTCATCATCTATGGCATTTTAAAGTTTCACTTTCTCGCATCAGTATTAATGTGATTGCTGTGCGAATCTCCTCCCACTTACAAGAGACAAATAGGTTTTCCCCTTGTGAAATATGCGTCTGGTGATTTACTGTACTTCTGCGTAGTTGTAGCTTTTCTAAATGCATCTCATCTGTCCTCACTGACTGCAATTTGTCAACTCTCCTTTCATCCCGACTGCTATCCCTGTTTCCAATTCTTTGGCATTTCTAAAGACTAAATGTGTAGTTCTTATTCCCATGACCCAACTTACTATGTTGGTGTTATGCCAAGGACAACTGTAAGAGATCTGAATGTACTACATCAGCATTTATTTTGCACGTCAATGAACTTCTTAACTTATTCAATTTAAATTAAAACATCTTAAAAAGTAGATTTCTCTCATGCATATAATACATTATTGGATTCATTCTCTGATCCGGAAAAAAACAGGAACATTGCATAATATTTCTTTTTAGTTGTCCATTAAATCTTACACAGGTACATTTTGATTAAGATTTTCAAATCATCCATAAAATTCCAAATTAAGACAAATTAAGCCCTAAAAAGTTTGGTTGTTTCTCCAACAAGGCAGACAAGGGCAAAAGTGCTGGAAAGGATTTTTCCTCTTGTACTGTAGGGCTTTCTTCATGTGAACATTGATTTTCTCAACATATTCCACAGTTGCACACACATTAGCCTCAATGGTATTAATCTTGCATCCCTGCTCCTCTACCAGCATGGCCATATCCAGGAAGAGATCGTGCACCTCCTTCAGTCTGGCCTCTAGTTCCACCAGCTCCTTGTGCCTGCCCTTGATCTCACACATTGCCCAGCGGGATGAACGTCCACCTTGGGTCTGCAGGCTCTGGGACAGTTCATCCCACCCCTCACCACCTTTGTCAACTATCACATCCAGCTGGTCATCAGTGATTTCTGCCCCCATTATAGAGGCCTGCCTCTGGATCCTCCCCCGGCATGTCTTCCTCTGCATCTCCTCTGCCTCATTGTACTCACCCATAACATCATGGAAGGCACGCATCAGTGTGTCATACTGAACTCTGGCAATGCGACTAACAGCAGAGTTGGGACCTTCTTTATCCTCCAGCTGTTTTTTCTCCTCACCCAGGGCCTGAAGCCGGGTGTATAGGGCCTCCCCGCGTTGCTGGATCCTCTTGGCGATGGAATCAGAGTCCTTTTTGAGTAGGGTGAGGCGCTTCACAGAGGTGGCATAGCGTTCATTATGGGTGCTCAGACGTTCCACCTCTAACTGAAGCAGGGAGATCTCCTTGCGTAGGGAGTGTGCCTCCTTTAAGATGTCATCAATTTCTGAAGCGTTCTCAAATATGACTGCCTCATGAGACAGAGTCAACTTGTCTTCATCATACTCAGGTCCACAAAATTCTGAATCAGTGTCGTTCTCCTCACTAATGGTATGCAGCCTCTCCAGCATGTCCCGCATTCTGCCTGAGAGACCAGAGTAAAACAAAATGGTTTTAAATTTTGTCATACCTAGTCAAACTTTTGGACTGGTGTTCTCTGGTTCAGATAATATTTTATGATGATCTTAGATGAAAATCCATAATTCAAAGTAAGCATCAAATGTATTCTTCATGTTAGGTCTCATTATTATAAACACATTCATCAATGTAACACTGAACACCAGTTAATTTACTCAAAGTTAATTTACCTGCTACACAACCCACCCAAAGCTAATCTGTCAGTATTATACAACTGCTGAAACAGACAAGGATCGGTCATTTTAGCTGCTGTAGGTTTTCTTTCTGTGTTGAGCAACAATGACAGCGGTCACAGCTCAGCTGTTGGAATGTGTTCATTTCAACAAGGAACAAGGAAGACATCTCTTTTAGAATGTTACGGCAGAAGCGTTGCACGCTATATGTCTAAAAAGGTTTAAGCACATTCATCTTGTCACCCTCAAGCTGTGCAAAACGTTTAAAACTGATGCTTGCTTAAATCTCTGCCACTGACTCTTTCATGCAGTGTCAGTTTCATGCCATAGAATTAAAAAAATCGTTAAACTTTATTTTAAAAGCTGCCAAAATGTATGATAAAACAATGAAATGTATTCTTTTTGATGACAAAGTGTAACACTAATTACCTCCCATCAATTATCCACTTACCTCCAGCTGTCTGCTACATAGCTCCAAAGTGTATATTAATTCTCACTCATCTAAGTGTCTTACCTCTTTTGACTGACTCCCGCGATGTCAGAAAACAAGTAGATCCTTTCAGTGCATCTCACATTGGTCCGAGGCGCTTGGAAAATGCATATTTTTATTTCAATGAAGGAAGTTGTCTGTCTGTCTGTTCAGTGCGTGTGTTAGACTGCCGGCCCTTCACAGGTGACAAACATGGGCCAACCCACTGCAACAAACAATAGGCATACTTCCTTGAAGACAGATGGGTCTTTTTTAGCTTCAGGAAGTATGAGACGGAGACTGGTATTAAATAAGGCGACATTCCTGTCAAATAATGCTTCTAAGGCGTGTCTTTATGAGAAATCGAAAAAGGAAATCTGAAGAATAGATCTTTTTTCCACACCAGGTGTTTCCTGTGATACTAATTAAGGTTCTGCTTTCCCACTTATGATAGCAGAGCTTTTCCAGTGATCCAACGTGCACGACAGCAGCACCCTGACTCTGTTTGACCTGAATGGATCCGTATCATTGGTAACACCTGTGTTGGCTGCTGTGAAAAAGCTCTATTACACTTTATTATTGGACAGTGCATCACTGGACTAAGGCAGTGTCTGCTGCCCTACGCCTGTAAAATGGTGACACCTGTGTGTATGTGTTTGTCGGGGTTGCCGCTGGGTTGAGGCTTGTCCGGCTACCTGGAACATGCCATGGTTTATAGTCTTTGTGTAGCTCTTTAAAATTTTTAGCTGTGGCCCTGATGTGAACCTGAATTAAGAAAATCTACTGATGTAGAAATAAATACTAAACCTCAAAATGTCTATATTGTCTATATATGTCTTTATTTTCATTGGATGGTGTAAATCTTGTGTTCATACAACAAGAAACTCAAACCCAACTGATTTTAATATAACTCTTTATACATGACAAGACAGAAGAAGGTCAGACAGTTTCAAGGTATTATCACACATATTGTCATAAAATCAGTGTAAAGAAACAGAATAGCATGCATCTCCATACAGTACCTTTGTGATTCATGCATTCCTGCACTGTGACAGGCAATGAATCCTATTAAAACTGCTGTCACTTGTCAGTTACTTGTGTAAATAAGCAGTTAATGAGGGATTTTAATAGTGTTGTGCAATGTGGACTCTATTGAAGAATGGCTAGATACCATCAATACAATAATTCATAATTTATATATACACACAGTCTAATCAAGAACAGCTAAACTGGTCAATCATTTTTATCAGTACACTGACATAGTGACACATTATTTGAATGATTTAGACACTAGAAAATAAGACTTGTTTAACTTGTATATAATAATAGTTCCTTTAGGTTGATATCTTTAGTCACTTTACTGCATCAGGAGCCATTTGATAGGCGGCATGCCCAGCATGAATCATGTGTCTCATCTTTAAAATGACCTTAAGAAAAATGTTTCCAACAGTCATCACATTTGTTGTTGAATTTGGTAAATAAAGTAAGCGGGCTGTGAAAAGCATGGAAAGTATTTTCAAATACTGTTTGTTTCAGGTCTGCGTCACACCTCAGTCATGAGGGGATTCATTCTGATTTGAGATACCCGTCTCAAACATTACAGACATCAAGGGAAAACTTAAATACAAATTTTAAATATTTTTTCCTGTGCTTTTTTTTTTTGACTCACAATAATTTTACATGTTTTAATCAAAGATTTTACATCCTGGAAAAAAAATGTTGCAGTAGCTCTATAAGTTATGTTGATGCTATGTGGAAATATGAACAGTCAGATTTCCCCACATACTTAGTCTGGACAGAGCATTACTTATTTTGCCACCCCTCTACCCATCTCTGTATTCTACAGTCATTAATTGTAGCATGGAAAACAGCTGCAAAACATCTTTTTAAATGGGTTGTTCCTATCATGGCGTTTGGCCTTGCCAAGTTTGACAAGGACGTCCTGTAGGTTTTCATCAGTTTTCTGAACGTTGGTTTGGATGGAGGTCAGCATGGGGCCCTGCTCCTCCACCAGTAGGGCAATGTCCAGGAAAATCTCATGGATGCCATTGATACGGGCCTCCAGGTCCAACAACTCTTGGTGACGTTTCTCAATTTGGGACAGAGCTGATCGAGCCGTCTTACCCTCACTCACAAGGTTGTCATTAAAGATGTTCCATTGACCTGTCTCAATCATCTCCTCCACCTCCTCCCCTGTCACCTCCCGTCCCACTATCTCCATTTGCCTCTGGATCTGGGATTTAATGTTGTCCCGATGGCTCATCTCAGCTTCATTATAGTCAAACATGGCATCGCGAAAACCATTGCTGAGGGAAGCGTACTGGGTTCTAGCAATACGTGTGATGGCAGAATTTGAGCCGTGTTCTTCTTCTAGCTTGTGAGTCATGCCGTCCATTCGCTGTAGGCGTGCTAGCACATCCTCAGCCCGAGCCTTTATATCGGCACCAATGGCATTGGAGTCCCTTTTGATAGTGCTCATGGTGGTGACACCCTGCAGCATGCGAGAGTTCTGCTCACGGAGCCTTTTAACCTCCAGGCGGATGAGCTGGATCTCTCTGTGGATATCTTGGGATTGGGAAAAGACCTCTGCCAGAGCAGGGCTGTTGTCAAACACTATTGCTTCGTGGGGCAACTCCTCCTCGAGGTCCACGTTGCTGAAGGACTCTGAGGCTGTGGACTCTGCGTACTCCATCTGCTCCACATGGCTGTTAGCCATTTCCTGTAGGTTGCTCAGTCTGTCCCTCATGGTTGGGCTGGAGAACAAGTAAAGGTTACAGATTGTTTTCCTGTCTGGTTATCTTTCTTTTCTATGGCTCAGTAAAGATGACAGACCTGAAAGAGCCACCAACAACAACAAATCTTTAGATTCACAGCACATTCAATTGCACTTTTTTCACCGGGGATAGCTTAACAGAACAAAATGCAAAAAGGCACACAAGTTTAAACACACCCGCTGTCCCATTTAAGTTGGCATGCCTGTTTAAAAGCCTCTTCCTTCTTCATTTAGATCAAACCTACCCGGCACTGACCGAACAGGTTCTCCAAGGAAAAGCCAAAAGCTGTTGCTCCCAACCAAACAAGTTCTTTAACTTGTGATCTGTCTGACGTCTGTTTCCAGACATTCATTTAGACTCTTAATCTAACTGGAGCATCAATTTCTGGAAATACAATTTCAGTTCACGAAACATTTACAAAGTCAAATCAGAAGGCTGATGACATCATCAGCTGGTGTTGTTTTTTTCCTATTTCCAGCGAGGAATAATAATGTGTGTGAATGATCAAACAGGCCTTAAGCTATCCCATATTAAGTTCTGGTGGGTACTGTCATTTATGGATACTAATATTAATATGAATTCAAGTGCATCTGGTCAGAAATCATTCTAGACTAAGAACATTTAACTCAACCTTTCAAAGTGAGAATTATTCAGACAATAACTGCTTAGTTTCCTGGTTAAACTATTTTAAATGGTAAAAGGCTATTTACAGGCATGCTGTGGGTACTAACAGTTAAGGTAAACCCATGGTACAAATTGTAAACAATAAAATCCATGTAAATTTAAATGGAGTTGCTTTTTAAAACGCAGCTAATTTCTTTCTAATAAATGCAGAAATTTGACTACGATACTGTGTATCTATCACCACATCAATCTCAGCACATTTTAAGACCCCAGAACACGCGGCTGTATTGGTTAATCACTTCCAACAACATCATGGAATAAAGTTGACTCAGACTCATGCAAGATTTCACGACTGAAGGAAACTCCTTACCTGTTTTGCTCAGATCTCCTCAGACATCAAACCGTGTCCTAATATGTAAGGTGGCTGTAGTGCCAAAGCACCATCCTATAGTTCTGAAGTCGACTGCTCCGAACTGAAACAAAGGGCCCTATATACGTAAATGCGGCTATCTTTAGAGTCAAAAATGCTATTCAACTGTGGTTTTGTTAAGTGCATGTGTTGCGCCACGCCATGGGACTGATGTGACTTGAGGAATGAAGCCAGGTCGGTTTCGCCTTTGCAGTGACGCTGCATCTCAGGAGCGTCAATTGGATAGGACGAGGTGTGAACAGCTGGCGTGTATGAACCAAAGTGAGGGCCAATTTCAAGTTGCACGGTAGAATAAAGAAGAGTCCGGGACTGGTGTTTTTGACGAGGACATGTAAAGATCTATCATACAGGTGGCAGTTCTCAATCATAAACTATTGAGCCTTGAACAGTAGACACCGTATTTGTTTTTGATGCCAGCGATACCTGACAGGCCTGGTGTCGGTAGAGCCAAACCCATTTTACGGTTGAATTAAGGTTGAAGATCCTCCCAGCCACGCCCAAACTACTGACTTAGAGAGAGAGAGAGAGAGAGAGAGAGAGAGAGAGGTTTTCCCAGCGTCATGTACACTGCAGTGTATGCCAAGCGTCTTTGACCATATCACACAATTACAGTGGCCCATCATATATCGGTGTCACGGCTCCTGCTTCAATACCGTCACAGTGAATATTAGCATTAAATAGTATTTTGTGTTTTTGATCAACATGACAGCACATCTTACCTCTCATCGCTAAAAATATTGCTCCGCCACTTCTAGGGTGACATAAATGGCAGAGCTGCCAAATAATAAATCTGAAACATGTTTTGTTCCTTATCTCAAAGTTAAAATGAGGATGTTATGATGCCTTATAAACCAGCAAATGTTTATGAAAACATAATAATACATATTGTTTTATACATGCTGGGAAATCAGGGGTGTGTTTTTGAAACGTTTTTATTAATGAAAATAAGTAAACTGCAGTTTATTGACTCCCTTTATGCTTATGATCATTAAATCAACTTTCTTTCATTCTATGGTGCTGTTAGTAATATCAATAATAATGACTGTAATGTACACCCACTCATTAAGCAATATTGCTTAATTAAACCACAGCTGGAAAGTTGTGTATTGGCCCTGTGACGCCCAGCAAACTCCAACTCAGGCCTCACTTTGACCCTCTAGGTGCCTGTCTGTGTAATAAGTACCCAGGTCCACAGACCTTAATCTCTCTCAGTGAGTTCACAGTCTTAAAGGGGGTGTACAGGTCATCTGCTGTGAACCCATGTGGCCTGAACTGACCCCCCCCCCTTCTTTCTGTGTCAATATAGCACGTGAAGGCGCGTGCTCGCAACCGCGAGCGTTTCCCTTCTTCTGAGGCCGATGCATTCAGGTGTAGCTCGTATTTACCATAATCGAAGGGGATAAAACATTACAATGTGCTTGATTAGAAATAAAATGTGCTTGTTGGTAATACGTTGTGAGTGTCTTTTAAAAAGGTAAGGGGCTGAACCTTAGCAGCAGTTAGAAGAGGGAAGTGGGATAAGCATTACAATCTGTAAAATATACTCAAATTAGTATATTATTAAAATGTTACAGGCCGATAAGCTATAACTTGAGAGCGTGAAAATCACGTTTTTTCACGCCCCAGTCATACAGCTTCTGTTATCTTTCTCTGTTTTGTGATTTATTGCAGTTTATAGTTGCCCGGACCTTGGAATGCTTAAATTTCCGACTGTCGTTGAAGGCATCAAAACTCCATCACTACCCCCTAGCCACCTCAACTCCTTGTAGTTCTTCCCGGTGGGTTGATTCCTTCACCGACCATCGCAGGAGAAACAACGACGGGAACAACTTACAAGCCACAACCAAACCCCTAAAAGAAACCGCCATGAAGTTGTCTACAATTCGCAATGTGTGTGGCACCCTGCGGACACCTCTAGTCCGCCAGGGAGGCAGTTTCAGCGGTTTGTCGCGGAGATGCCCACCGGTTAGTCCTGCCAGCAACCGGTTGATCATCCGAACGGCGAGCGCCACTACGAGCGGCGGCACCAACCCGAAATTAGCCGTTAACTTCGGGAAACAGTCGCAAAGGGATGATGGGTTTGAATTCGACAGCTCTTTGAGGTAAGACAGAGATATATACTTCTAAGAACATGTAACCGCACATGGCAGAATCACTGTAGTTTTTGTATTAATATATTTTAACTTAAACTGTGATACATCCGTGTGGTGGCTGTTGACTGTGGTTACTTCCTGTCTCGCCGACGTTGGCTAGCAGCCAGCTCGGCACGTGTGCTCGATATCAACAGAGGGTCTGCGGCCAGCTGATGTAACTTTTCTCCGCAGTTGCCAAACACAGGGTGATAAAATGTACAGACAAATCACGATGAATGGAGCTAAAACACACAATGGGGAATGCTTGAAGCGTCACCATCACTGACACAGCCCCACACATTCAGCCTATCGTTTTTCTGTGATTTCTATTGTGTGTAACATGTTTTTTTTTTTTGTTTTTTTTTTTTTATAAATAATGAGTTTTAATCTTTAAACGACGCGCGGAATAGTGTACATGAAGCGATTCATCCGAGATAGTAAGATGTTGGTTTGATCTAGTTAATGTTTACATTTCGAGCAGATATAGGTCAGTGTGTTAACTCTCATTGACATATTAGCCCCTCCCACACGTTGCCACGTGTTCATTAAGTCGGTGGTCAATGGATGCAGCCTCACAAAGTCAAATCACCTGTAATTACTACAGTATACAAATATATTCAGTGGAAATCATAACCCACAAACACATAATAAACAGTTCTAAATGTTATCCACTTCTCTGTTGGAGATGCATTTGACAAACTCTAACTAGTTGCTAACTAGTTTATTTTCTCTCGCAGGGAAGTTGTTCAGAGCACCAAGGAGGCGATGGTCGCTCTGCACAGAAAGAATCCAGCAATCCAGCCTTTGCTAGTCATTATACAGGTATTGTAAGCAGAAACAAGAGTGTTATATAGGATTTGTGTGTCCCGTTGTAGAACAAATGTAAAATGTAGTACAAAGCCGGTTTACCTTGGCAGAGTGTGTGACATTCAATCTGCTTTACCTTAAATTACCTTTTGACCTAAGGGTTATCTGAAGATTACTGTGTTATCAGGTCTGTGTTTTTCTCTGTGTGCTAATTTGATCTTAAAGGCAGGTGAAGATGACGTCTTGCTGGAGATCAATAAAAAAATGGCAGGAAGGGTAAGTTTCATCTTCTTTCTGTTTGTGAATTTTGCGCATTCGATCTTTTCCAGAAATCTGCGCAGTCACCAGCAAATCACCATCTCCATGTCTGTATGTCCACAGATTGGCTTAAACATCACTCAGATTTGTCTGTCAAAAGACTGCAGTGAAGATGAAGTAAGTCAAACTGACTCACATATTTGGTTAATTTCCTTAGTAGTTCCTACCCCGTCATTGTTAAGCAAGTCAGTGCATGATGTGACATTCCCCTGGATGTTTTTTCTGTCAAAGGTAATCAGTGTCTCACATGTGTGTCATTCGTAAGACATCATATTGTCAATTTCGTAAGACATCATATATTCAGTTAGATGACTAATCCTTGATTTCCTAATTGATTCAGGTACTCTTTTGGTCCTTTTTTTTCTCACTTCATAGTAACTTCCAGCATTATGTAACTGGGACTGAGAAGCAGCCTCTCAGCTGTAGATGAAAGTTGACTCTTGAGCCAAATAGAAAGTAGGAACCCCTGGGAATAGCTCCGGCACTTAAGCTGACAGTGGATGATTTATGCCACAAATCATGGCCTAAAGGACTCTCTACTGGTCTACTGATCTACTGCTCCACTTTCCTCTCTTTTTTTCTTTTTCCTCATGGATCACTATCATTTTTTAAAGCTCAGTCAGGGACAATGACATGTTAAATTTGACCACATACAAACTGTACTCATACCAGCCTATGTGATATTGACCGTTTATTTTTTCCTAGTTTAACCATGGTTTGAAAATTCCATAGATACTTTTTCTTCATGTGTGTTTTGCCTTCGTGTGTAGATCATTGAGGAGGTGTTGAAGCTGAATGAAGACCCCAGGGTGCACGGAGTCTACCTCCACCTCCCCCCAGCTTGTCTCACCAGTCGAGTGCTGAACTCTCTCAAACCTGAAAAGGATGTAGACGGGTAAGAACGCGCACTCATCATTTTAAGACTGCAGAGAGACATAACAGAGAAGAGCAAATCGAAGTTCTTTAATTGTGATAATTTACAATAGGTTGTCTCTTGATTGGTTTGTATGCCCCTTTTTTAAAAAATGACTTGACATGATGCTATATTTGTTGTCCGAAGACTTTTTTTTATGGAGCAGTCAACCAGGTACTGGCTGTTCACGTTTCTCTGTTTCAAAAGACATGCTTCAAAAATACATTTGCTCACATGATCTGTCAAATTGGTGCAAATCAGAAAGGGCTGCACAGTATTAAGACTACGTAAATGTACAGTGTGTGCCTTCAGAAGACAAGTCGATGAGAAAATTAGCAGGGCACCCTTCATAATCATCCCAAATTAAAGAGCACTGGTTGAATTGAGGACAAATGATGGAAAGCGTGTTCCTTCATATAATGGCTGGAGATGGTCACATGAAAAAATGAGACGTACAGTTCTTTTGATTTACTGCAATAATCTGCTTCATGTTTATTTTTAGTGTTTGATATGAAACCAGTAATCAGATCTCTGTCCAGTAATAAAATCTAAAAAACAATACAATATAAAGTACTTTTAATTGTTGTCCACCAGTGTTAGAGCTTTACTAATAACTGTGTGCCTCAGGTGTACTCATTTTGTACATTTTATAAATGTTACTGTTATTTTATGTATTGAAAATTGAGTATTTTGTTGTCTTGTTGTAGGATATCTGATTTAAATATGGGCCGTCTGGTACGTGGAGACCTGAGTAAAGGCTTTGTGCCACCTTTGGCCAGCGCTGTCCTGGATCTGCTGGAGAAACATGGTGAGTGTCGGGAATCGAAAATCGGTCATGAGTTCGGTGATTATGAAGGTGTTCTATAACTCATGAAAAGTAAAGGACAAACTATACTAACACTTTGATATATGTAGCTGTAGGATCGCTGTATGCTGTGTGTGTTTTTCCACAGCTTGGAAAACACTGGTGTAACTGATAAAGTTGATTAATGAGTTTAATTACTGTAATACCGTAGTAGCATGCCCTGACAGTCAGTATAAGTGTGGCTAATAGGAACCGATTTGAGACACACCCTGGGGTTCAGAGGGCAGCGGGCAAGGTTCAGGCGTACATGGGGTCACAGTTATTCTTAGTGTCCATGATACAATGAGTAGAGCTTCACTAAAACATAAAGCGTGTCATGAGTGTTATTGTTCTAAATGTTGCACTAAATCATTTTTACAGATGCTCCTCTGGAAGGGAAAACTGTGTTTCTCGCTGGAGGAGAAGGACCCCTCGGCGTGGCTCTGCAGTGCCTGATTGAAAGAAATGGAATGGTTGCTTTTAAGAGTCAGTGGAGCTCCAACAGCCTACAGAGTCAGGTGTGTTTATGTTTATTTTCTCCTTTTCAACTTTTTTATGTCCTAAAATATATTGTTATAAATGTAAGTTTTAATCTTGTACTCGACATGAAGGTTTGCTGTAAAAAGTTAGTAGTTTTCAAGATTTGTTTAAAATGACCAACCACTAAAGCCATTGCTTTTATAACTGAAAAATCTTCTTCTTATGCTCGACATACTCAGTCATTAGTTGCACCAGTTACTGTATGTGCAGTTTTGGTGGCTGACCACATGGAGTCAGTCTCTGCTTTTTCAAAATCATTGTCCAGCCATGTGATTTGTTGTAAGACATTTTTCAGGTTCAAGTCTTCAGATGTAATTCCTTCTTCTTTCCCGTCCTCGTTTCTTAGGTGATGCAGGCTGATGCTGTAGTCCTATTAGGGCCGGGGACCATGGACGTCCCATCCACCTGGGTTAGACCAGGAGCTGTTGTGATCCGCTGTGAGCCCACCCTGGAGACAGGTATTGTTCGGTATACTGTGATAATATCACGATCACTCTTCAAGCATTTGAGCTATAGCGGAAAAGAAATCACACTTACATTCAATGTTTTTTGTTTTAGATGAACATGCCATTGAGATATCCTCAAAGTCTGGGATAGGATTCCTCACAGCAGCCTACAGAACACAGGTGCTTCTTCGTTTCTTCTTTCTCTCCCTATTACCTCACTATATTCGCTGTCTTTACTGTTCCTTACCTTGTTGTCTCTCCTTTTTCGTTTACTAGAATGTGGTGCATAGTTGCAGTCGTTGGATCCAGGAACAGCAGTACAGACCCTGGCATCTGCGCAGCCTCAAACTGCAGCCCCTGACCCCTGTACCAAGGTACAGCCTACATCTGCCAGGACATGGGATGTTTTTCTCATGTCATATAGTTGCGTTCATACTTTAATGTTATATAGATTAGATTGAGTGTATGTATTTGAAAATGAAGTCTGAATGACCTCAGATTTGTTTTTTCTGTTTGCCAGTGACATAGAGATTTCCAGAGCTCAGACGCCCAAGCCAGTGAACCAGCTGGCTGAGGAGATTGGTTTGCTCCCAGAAGAGCTTGAAGCCTATGGCAGGAGCAAAGCTAAGGTCCAACTCTCCCTGTTAGAACGCCTCCACACACAGCCTGACGGGAAATTAGTTCTGGTTGCTGGGTGAGTGTGACTTACTGATCAACTCAACCTCAATCACATAGAATGGAGCAGGAATGTGTGACTGTGACGTAATGCACATAGATTTGGTTACTTTAATCGCACTAAAATCTATGAATGTTCTGTGTTTTCTGTATGTCTAGTATAACTCCCACTCCACTGGGCGAGGGTAAAAGCACGGTGACCATCGGCCTAGTCCAGGCGCTGTCCGCCCACCTGAAGCTCAACTCCTTCGCTTGTCTGCGACAGCCTTCGCAGGGACCCACTTTTGGGGTTAAAGGTAAGCAATTAATATTTGAGTCCTAATGCTAATTATACATATGGCACATCCTGCATGAAAAGTATGCTTTCACCTGTCTGTGCTCTCGACCTTTTTTCTTGACTAGATGGTAATGCGATGATCTCTTATTTTGAGACTTGTTCCAAAACTCCCAAACTTTATTTTGTAAGAAAACTATTACAATGAATAACATTGAGACAATGAGTTACATTCTTTAAGGAGGTGTGTTTTCATATTAGAAAAGATGTCAAACTGTTTCAAGTGATGGATGTTATTTTGGAATGAAACTTTTTAATTTTGTTTTTCTTCCGATGAATACATTGAGTGGGATGTGGACACAGAGACGGGCGCCCAAACCAGCAGTTAGGAATGTATCAAGTAACTGTGTGATAAGCTATCTTTGTCAGCGTGAGGCTTGCGTTTCATACCCTGCTGCATTTTGTGCCGGGGTGGGGTAGTTCACTCAGAGTCCACCACTCAGCATTCCTCCTTTGTGTGTCCCTGGCCTGTTTGTCTGCCTCTGACTGTGCTACCTCTTCGTTGTGCCTAGGGGGAGCTGCAGGAGGGGGATATGCCCAGGTCATCCCTATGGAGGAGGTAAGACACACAGACATTCTCAGTGCTCCCTAGCAGGACTAGAGCAGGCTTCAAAGACCTAAGAAATACAGAGAATCACACTAGTTTGCACAGAGAGACACAAACGCACACTCATGCAACCCCTGGAGCTGTAGCATAATATTGTGTGTGACTGAAGGCACTGTCTGTAAAGGCAGGGGAGGGTGAGAGGGAAGAGGAGGGAAGCTCGAGACACTTAGCCTTTATAAGACACCCTTTCTCATCATCTTTTTTTTCAGCATTTTTCATCTACCACTCCTTCTTTGCAAAGTTTGGTTTCCTTTAAATCAAACAGCACATGTCAAACAGAGAGAATCTATGTCATAATATTTTTAAAGACCTAGGGGACATGAGGAGATTGCTTTGTTAGAGGTTTTATTTCAACTGGGACCTTCCAAATCCATCACGTGTACGGCCGCACTGCAGTAATAGTGCTTTGATTTTGTGTGTCTAATCCTGTCAGCTCTCTTTCTCTTTTTCTGAATGTTCTTCCTCTTTTTTTTGTCTGTCCTGACCTTCAGTTCAACCTCCATCTGACTGGTGACATTCATGCCATCACAGCAGCCAATAACCTGGTGGCGGCAGCCATCGACGCCAGGATGCTCCACGAGGCAACGCAATCAGACAAGGTGGCCGCGTGACGATGTCCCTCAGTAGTAACTGTGAAACTGTTGTTTTGACCTTGATTCTAATATAATGACACGTTATTGGTGATTTGCTGTTATTATTGTTATTATTCTCCAGGATTTTAAGAAAGAAATAATGTTTTTTTTATATACCTCACAGGCCCTGTTCAATAGACTGGTCCCTTCAGTGAATGGAGTCCGAAAATTTTCACCCATCCAAATCTCCAGGCTACGAGTGAGTCTGAACACTGCAGTGCCAGAATCCCCAGTGTCTACGCTGATAAGAAGAGTTATCAGCCAAAAGTTGTGCTGCTAAAACGAAAACAATGCTTTTGTCCACTAGGGGACCTCAGTGAGCCTCTTATCAAACCATGTCCTGGTCTCATGTCCTATATATATATATATATATATATATATATATATGTGTATATATGTATATATGTATATATATATAGACATGGCAGATGTTGTAAATATAGGATGGAGATATTTGTACATAAGTCTGTCCTGTGGCATGAAAACCTCTGAGATGAGAAGTTAAAAGGACCATAAAATATTTATTGGTCTTAATGGATAGAGTGAGAGATGAAGAATTGTGTGTGTGTTTTTTAAACAGACCACTTCCCAGTGAACCTTTTGAACCTGACAGTGAGTTGATCACCTCGGAGTCATTTAGTCTGGATTTGTTTTAAATTGCTACCGTGTCTAACTGGTATGCAATAAAACTACTACGACCTTTTTATTTAAAATAAAACAGAAAGATCATCAGATTATCATAACATATATCTGATACATTGCCATACCTGAGACCAAAATGTGGACACATGTGGGACCAAAGCCCATGGTTGCATCACTTCTGCAGGAATGCTCACAAATAATCCTCTAATCTTCTTTCTCTCTTCCATTACAGCGTCTAGGGATCAATAAAATAGACCCAGCGTCTCTCACGCCCCAGGAAGTCAGCACCTTTGTCCGTCTTGACCTTGACCCTTCCAAGATCACCTGGCAGAGAGGTATTTATAGATTTATACATTACTTCTTCTTGGAATCTTCAATTGTTTATCCCCAATAGCCCAAACTAATGTAGGACAAGTGTGAAATATACAGCAGCATTTGTTGTTTATTTAAGTTTATTGTTGTTGTTTTTTATTTAAAGTTTCATCTGAAACTCAAACGTGTCTGTGGTATACAGAGCAGTATTATAGAAATCATGCGTGATGGCAGCGTGATGTATTATTTACGACCCCATTTTCAAAAAAAAGTTGGCACACTGTGTAAAATGTAAATAGGAACAAAATGTGATGATGTGCAAAACATCGAAGCCCCACATTTAATTGAAAACGGCACAAAGACAGTGTATCAAATGTTGAAACTGAGAAATGTTTTTGGAGAATTATATACCCATTTTGGATTTAATGCCAGCAACATGTTTCAAAAAAGACCGGAAAAGTTGTGAAACGCTAAAAGAAAACACCTGGTGGAGCATCTCACATCTGATGAGGTTAACTGACAACAGGTTAGTAACATATTGGGCATAAAAAGAGCATTTCAGAGAGGCTCGCTTTTGGCACAAACATTTCTCAACAGCATGACAGACAGCCCGTCTGTCAGGACAATGATATGATACATTATGTTTTATGACTGCTTTCATATTTCACACTGACACATTTCCTTTGGATGTGGAATGGCGGTAGACATTGCTAGACAACCTCATTTGTGAATTTCTGCAAGCAGGGAGACGTATCATGACTATCACGCAGATACGCAGATCTAAATTATATGAAAGATGTTTTAACAAACAGCCCAAGGCCCATAAACTCTTGTTGCGAAATAACTAAACAATGTCTGATGCAAGCTTGCCTTAGACCAGATTTTCTGTACTCTAATCTTCTCTACACGGAGTCTTCGCTGCAGTATGTTGGTATTGCCGTCACTGAAAATTGGCAAAAAGAACTCTGGTTCTTGTGTTCATATTGAATTAATACATCCAGTGTAAACGCATTGCAGTCATAAGTCACAGACTTGGGAGTGGGAATAGCTACCTCAGTGGTAGCTGTGTTGATTTAGAGCTGTCACTTAGAACAACCAGCCTGGTGCTGCTATGACTGATGTGGTATTTACTCCAGAGCTCCAGAGGGCATTCTTAAAACACGAACCCTGGAGATTAAAAACACATTTACCACCTAAGGTTACATGGGCGTGACCGTGCGTCTGTGTTCATGACACAAACCATGTTACAACATCAAACCAACACAAAGATAATGTTTGACTGTGAGGTTTCCCCTCAGATCATAATAGCGTTACAACCGCAGAGTAACCAGTTTCTAGCCACATTATCAGAGAACAGTCTAAGTGCCGAGTGCAGAAAGTAGCGTAAACACTTTGAGTATGTCAACACCTGAATCTCTGAGTTTTTCGTTTCTATGTGCGTGTTCCTACACAAAGCCTGAGGATATGCATTTGTGTCTTTTTAACAACGTGTGGAAATCGATTTTTACGGTCCAACAAGCTCAACGTGTAAGACATAAATCTTTCCGAGATATCCGATCGAGTTACGTTTCCTGCTTTATATAAAAGTTGTGTCTTGTCTGCTTTTGTTGCTGTGCTGCTTTTCACGCTGCATGTGGTAGTTTTTTATGAGAAGCCTTGCAGGAAATTAACTTGTCTGTCTGTCTTCATTTTTCAGTTCTTGACACAAACGATCGCTTCTTGAGGAAGATCACGGTCGGACAGGCGAGCACTGAAAAAGGACAGATCAGAGAGGTATGCAGCATTCATGTCCTCCCAATCTCGATTCCCCCGAATGTATGACGTCCTTTTAAAATATATTTCACCTTCCAGCTGGGTTCATGCATTTTTACGATAACCAGAATATGAATGCTTCAGTAGCATCGGTTTGAGACTGAGCATCCGCTAAATATTTTCTCGTTCACTCACACAGTATGAGAAACAGTGATGTCACTGCAGGGCTTTGCTGATGGGTGTCGGTGATGTAGGTCTAATATTGTGAATTATCATCATTTTAAGGTGCCATGAGATACCTGTGCTTTTAGATCCTCATACAGTAAAACACAGTACATAAAAACTTTCTTTCCCATGCACACACACACACTCCTCCACTCCCTCCTCTTTTCTTGATGATGAAGCCCAGATGTATTTCACCCATATCTCTGTGGTAATGACAGCTAAATGAAATCCTGTAAATAAACACTTCACCTCAATGGGAAGCAAGCAGGACTTAAGTGAAAGCAAATGTTTAAAGTAGGAGGAAAAATGACCCACCCATACGCGCGCACACACAAACACACACACCTCTGGAACAGCCTCTCAGCTACTTCAGCATATGCTTACATTTACAGCCATCAGTTCATCCATTCTGTTTCCCTTTCCCTTCCTCTGTCCTCCACCACCTTCCTCCAGGGCTGGATACACTATAGCCCCTGAGGGTATTATCACTGGTAGTGGGAATAGAAATCTTGTGTTCCTCGGTATAAATGTGGTATAAATTGTGTTTCTTTTGTTTCTTTGGCGACGTGCAATTGAGCCTACTTTGGTTTTCTGTGCTCTTCCCTGTAGATTGCCCATTTTCTCTTGTTTTCTCTGTCCTTTTTTCCCCCTCTTAGTTTGACATAACTCGCTGTAGAAAGCCACATTAAAAATCGGTTTAGCATCTTCATAGTCCATAACTTCATCACTCCAGAACAAGGCTTGTATTAAGACTTGTATTCCCTTGCCCAAGTGATAAAGCTGGTGGCTACCGTGTTTAGAAATCGCTTCTCTGCCACTGTGGAAAGTTGACAGCTTTCTTTCCACACTGTGGTCTCAAAAGTCAGTCAGGGATAAAACATTTCATTTTCTCTCAAAACTATTATTCTTTACTAAGCAGTCAAATTTATTTCGGTGTGACAGTGTAAACACGCATGAGTTCACACAGTAACAACCTTGAAACATTTCAGTTTGTCTTTTTCATGGTTTGTAAACGGGTCTGAATGTTCAGATCCACTAGCTGCAGGCCACAGAACAAACACTTTTTTATTTGTTCCCTTTGTGGTTTACATTGTGTACGATTTCACGTTTCTCACACTCCAGACTGGGTTCGACATCGCAGTGGCCAGCGAGATCATGGCCATCCTGGCTCTGGCAGACAGCCTGGAGGACATGAAAAACAGACTGGCACGCATGGTGGTGGGGACCAGCCGCTCTGGACAGCCTGTCACCGCGGAGGACCTGGTGTGTGTTACTGTGTGGTCTTTTCATTCAGAGTGTGGGAAATTTAAACCTGACAGTCTCATTCTTGGACTTGGAGTTAGTTTTTGTCTTCATAGGTCCAACAAATGAAGATATTTTCTTTGTCATTACCTTGTGGAAACTTTAGATGTGTTATTCATGGAGCTGTACATTTTTGTTAGGGCAACCCTTTTTTTTCCAAGCCATGAAGAAAAGAGATTCTGTAACAAAGACAGGGGCAGTGATCTGACATCATTTTATGGAGACAGGTGTGCAAAACATGGGGGGGACTCTTCGTTGTTGTCATTTAAACTCTACTGTCCTTTTCTGCAAACCTCTGTCAAACTAGCATAGAATTTTTTTTCACTTCCACCACTTCCCCTCTTCAAAACAACACGTCTCATATAGGTGTAACCTGCGATCACGATGTTAAGCAGAGTTTTCGCACCTCTCACCACATCCCTCTGTGGGGTCAGCTGGCTCTGGTTTCCCGCCGAAGGCTGCGGCCTGTGTTGTTTCAGAGTCGTGGAGGAGGATCCCCTATACGGTTACATTAGTCTTTCTGACTAGTCTGGATGCAAAAACATAACCACACCTTAAACTTAGGCCAACCCCAGTGAGAATAGGCTCCAGATTGCTGACGAGGCATGTTTTGAGAAGCAATCTTTGCTTGGAAAGTTAAGATGGAGGGGTGATATTTATCATCTGTGACCAATAAGTATTTGACCATCCTTTACACAAATATCCGTTGCGTGCATAAGTAAAGTTAAATCCTAATAAAACTCTTTATTTTATTCATTGTTCCAATAACTAATCATTCTTCCTCTGTGTCAGGGTGTGAGTGGAGCACTGGCAGTGTTGATGAAAGATGCCATCAAGCCCACGTTGATGCAGACCCTCGAGGTGAGACACACACACACATAACCCCACTTAAATAGTCATTACCCTGCTCAGTTCGGCCTCTTCTGGTGAATATCTTGTAGAATAAATAGGCTGTCCGTCCATGGGGACACTAAAGGTGCACTAGACCTACCTCTGCTAGTGAGAGGAGAGGAAAAAAAAGAGTGCTCCACCGAGAGCTTTTAAGAAAGGATGATAAATTGACCCTTTCCTCCCATGGCTCTTTATCTTAATCACAGTTCAGCAGTGTGTCGAGGGCAGGTGAAGCCTTTCAGACAGGAGGCCAGCACTCTCACACACACACACACACACACTCTCATACTGTCCTGAGGAAACATTTTGACGACTGGTGTGGCGACTTGTACCGTAACTAACATCTGGCTTTGATTTTCCCTTTGTGACACAGACACATAAACAATTCCTTAATGTGCACAAACAATCGCACGTAATTTATCTACACCAGCAGCGACCCAAAACTGTCCCTGTGCTAGAGGAAAAAGGCCAAACCTTGAGGTGATGGATGGAGAGGGACATGTAAAGGAGTTTGCATGTTTAATGGACTGAGTGAACATATAGTGTTGATCTTTGGCCTTTCTGGTACAGCCAAAAAGAAAAGATTAGCACCAAATTTATAGAGGGCCGGCCCATTAACTAACTTATCCACTAAAGGATGAGGAGAAGGATGAGAAGGATGCTCATATACTGTTTTATGTACATGTATTTCATGTATTCAGCTGTATACGGGAACATAGCTGTAGTTCCCACCATTTAGATAATGCTAAAATGGTAACTATTTTGATAATTTAACCTTTTATGTCATTTCTTTTAGGCAGACATCATCCGTTTAAAGCTTCTTAAACCTGAATATTTAGCATCTTTTCTAACTTTTTATGACATTTAGCTGAATATCTTTGCGTTTTACACTAAACCAGACATTTGAAATCAAAATAATCCACACACCAACCAATAATTAAAATAAGGTCAGTGGCATCCCTTCATGTTTTGCTTATTTGGTCATGCTACATTACCTGTCTGGTCATCACAGTGTCCTGGGCACTGCGTTTCAGCGTGTACATCTAGCTGACAGCGGTTTTTGAGAGTTTTTTTTCCCTGCCCAAGCTAAGAGTATTGTTTCAAGTCTAAAGAGTTTACGATTAGCACCGTGTTAACAGTCACGCATCTGCTAACATCTTTGTGTTTTTGTCGTAGGGCTATTTTTTTTTTTTTGTTTGTTCGTTGTTGTCGCTCGCTCTTTGTTGGGTTTGAACAGAAAGCGTGATTACACGGCTCTTGGGTGGGGAAAATAAACACAGACTGGGTGTTTTCAAGGGTGTAGAGGGGGGGTGGAGTATTCCATGCAGCAGAGATTTGGTTACTTTCTGTTTTTTTGGAGGAAGCATTGCGGCCCTGTTGTGTGAAACCGTTTCCTGCGTGGGTTTCCTGTGATTCTGGTCAGGGAACTGGTATTGGGACCGACCAGGCCTCAGAGCTCCATGAGAATTTTCCATCGAGCTTGACCGCCCGTGCCCCTTTTTGCCCTCTTCACATGTGATTGTGTGTTTTGAACACAAGCATGAGAATAGAGTTGGCATACGGAAGCTAGTGTGTGTGTGTGTGTGTGTGTTAGAGAATGCAGTTCTGTGTTGTTTCAGATGGGGCAGGGCTTGGAGGAGACGTAGCACAAGAGTAAAAGGGATCGTTCTTGAACCCACTCACTGTGTACGTGTCTGTTAGGCAGACCTCAGTCATTCTATGCGTTTTTCAAACATCCTGTCTACGTGGAGTTTCACTGAACCAACTGCATGCATCTTTCCCCAGGAGAAGCAGACAATAACAGACCTGAGACTACAGGCTCCCAGGCTTGAATCTGCTCCGTAAATGTAGAGCCTGAACATTTTAATAGAGTAGCACTGGTCTGCAGCTGGGGTAGAGGACAGTAGAAGAGATGCGGCAAGAAGAGGAAACGGCGACATGATCTCCATCTTCCTGTTTTCGTTCATTTCTCCAGTCCACCAGTTGAAGAGGTGACACTGGACTCGACTTTTCATTCATTTCCACTTTCGTCACCGTGATGTGGCCTTTTTTTATTCACCCGAATCACTTCCCCTCCTGTACGGATGTGAAAAGAGTAAAGTGTGAACTGGGTCAAGTCAAAGTTCAGGAGTTCCAAACGCACATGGAAATTCACATATTGTATGACGTGTGTTGACTTTCCACACGAATAAATGTTTTTTTGTTTTTTTTTTCATAGATAATTCGCCTAAAATGTTGTTTTTTTTGTCACTATTGTGGCCTATTTTTTGGCCTATTATTTTTTTTAACCTGCATCTCCCTTCAGTGTTTTCCCTCATATGTTGTAATCTGCAATCTGTTCTACTAGTTTACATAGACAAATAGAAAAATGTCAGCATTTGTCAGAGCCTCGTCGAATGGCTGATTTACTCCTCTGTGGGGAGGCTGTTTATGCAGGCAGAGGGAGAAGTATGCAAACAAAAGCTTAGAAAATCATGCAAGGCCTTCCCATCCTTCCTTTTCCCTCCCTCTCAAGGAATTCGCATGTGGTGTAACAATGGGTCACTTCGTTTTCTCCAGTTTTCTTCTTGACCAGTTTGCTCAGTAATTTCCTTTTCCAAAGCCTGTCATGAGCGCATCGGAAGGATTGGGATCTTGAAGAGTAGACCTTGACAACCATGCTCTGCACAGGCGAAGTATCTCTGAATAATTCAGGACAAATGTTGCAGCTCTCTTACATCTACTTCTTGGAAGCTGCATCAGCTGAGTTTTAGCCAGTAATGGAGAGCAGCAAATACTGAAGTTCTGTGTCTAGGTAGACATCAGTCAAGTTAAATACTAAAAAACTTCCCCCGGTACTCCTGAATATAGATCATAGATCTCATAGCCGAAGTGTCTACCAGACACAGAAATTTGCACTTGAACTCTTAATGTTTGTGTGTGTTTGTGTTTGTGTGTGTCCGGCCTTTAGGGAGTCATCCAAATCAGCAGGGGAAGGAAGCCTGGCCCAGAGTCAGACTGGCATACCACTCGAGTACCTCTTAACTTGTGTCTACTGTTTAGACAAACGCAGTGCCAGCCAAAGTGCATCCACGCTTTGATATTTGTCCCGGGTGTTTCTGAAAGATGTTGAATATAGTATGAAAGAGCCGGTTAGACCTTTTTGAAACTTGGTCGGGTGGGTTGCTCTGGGTTTACACTGTTTTCTCAACTCGTCCTGCATGTTTGTGTGCCCCCCTAATTGTCGCAGGGTACGCCAGTGTTTGTCCATGCTGGGCCCTTTGCCAACATCGCCCATGGCAACTCCTCGGTGCTGGCAGACAAGCTGGCTTTGAAGTTGGTCGGACGGGACGGCTTTGTGGGTAAGAGCACACAGCCTCGCACGTACAGAACATATGCACAACCACAAAACCTTTGGGGATGACAGAAAATATCTTAACTGTAGAGTCCAGGAGCCCCAGACGTGGAGGTATTTAAGGTGCAACTTTATTTAGCAGAGAAGACAAGATTAAACCAGAATTTACAATTTACTCCAGTCATGAACTTCAACTTACTCTCCTACTGTTGCAACCTTTGGCCTACATTCATGTCATTCCTGCTCCTGGCTCCGTTCTACCTGCCTCTGGCTGAATGGTGTGCTGCTCTGGTGTGTTGCCGCTGCGTAACTTTCTAGGAAACCGGTGGAAAGATTGCGTAAAAAAAACAGAGGGGAGAGGAAGGAAGCTGATTGATAATCTTAAGAGCCCCCGGAATGCTTTAGAGTAAACCATACTAATCCCTTCAACGTCAAAGCATACTTGAATATTTCCATTTTTATCTGTCTATCTATCCCGCTGCTCTCTCTCTGCGTTCATTTACTTTCACTGCAGAAATATGTATGGAATGTATCAATCTGTGCGCGTGTGTTGTTGATTTTGTGGTCTTTGTCAGGTGCATATCTATGTACAATACTTGCAGATCACACAGGCTAGGCTTATATTTTTGTGCGCGCGAGAGAGGATTTCTGTGCGAGGTGAACAAAAAGCAAACAGGTAAAGTGAGCAGGGTGAGTGACTCTTTGTGTGCACACAACACAGGCTGTCACCTGTGAGCTGGGTGAATGTGTAGGCAGCGTGAGCAGAGAGTTGGGTTTCACAACAGTGGGGCGCAGGAGCAGACAGCCTCGTATGCGTTTTTATACCTCCACCTCTCCACCCCGCTTGTTTTCCATCTGTCCGTCTCGTTCCCTCCCTTCCCTGTCTGTCTGTTTGTTACCTGACTCTCAGGTATGCCAGGAACTCGACCTCCCTCCTTTTCCTCCCCTCGGCAGCTGGGATGCGCGTACGCCCCCCCCCACTGCCCACTCAACTTCGCTCCCTCCCACTCCCCCCGCGTTCCCTCTCAAGCTATTTTTCTCCGATGCTACAAACAGACTTCTGTTGACTGCCACCGCTGAAAAGAAAACTTGACAGCAAGTTAAAAAGTCTGGAACAATGGGGCAGTTCTTGGTTTAATCTCATTTTATCATAAAGTTAAAGGACTATTCAGGTTTATTTCATTTTGGTCATCAATTCTACTGGTTATGAAAACAGTGCATGCACCAAAGTAATTCCCGTGATCCCAAAACATGATGACATCCCAACAAAGTGTGACAGGATAAAAAATGAGCTGTGAAACATTGGATATGTATGTACAGGTTATAAGGGAGCCAGCAAATTAGCTAGATTATCTGAACCACTTTATTTGGAGTTAAATCAATGATCCATTATAGAACTGGATGCGGGACCCAAAAATGTCATCTATTCAATCCAGTAATTATGGTCACATGGAGCATCAGCAGCAACAAGGTCTTCCAGCTTCCAGGTTTAGCTCTTGATTATGTGGCCGACTCAATAAGGAGGAACGAACAAGGACTTAGATAAAGAAGTCTTTGCTGAACAGTTTTGCCATATCAACTTTAGCGCGTTTCGACTGCACAAGTGCTTCTAAAAATCAGTAAATGCAAATTTAAAACCTGTATGTCAACTCAATTTTATCTATGTAACCCAATGTCACAAATCACAGATTTATGCAAGAATCCGCCCAAAGTCTCTTCTAACAGGAAAAAAATTAAAGACACTTATTTATTCTCTCTCCAGGACAGACATGCATGCAGTAGAAATATGGATTTTCATTTTTTGGGGTTGTTTATGCATCCCCAGATCTCAGCATTCAACTTGATGAGTGTCATTATAGGAACGTATAGGATAATGAAAAATAATGACTAGAACTACAAAAATTACACCCAAACTGTAATAAAATGGAATTATGGTTTCAGTCTTTGAACCATGATATAACCACACCAATGTCTTTAAGTAATATACAGTTCAGTTTAATCATCTTTAAGAGGTCTTCTCATGTGGCAAAGGGAAGTACATGAACTCTTTGTGAACTCAGCGAGGGTTGTGGGAGTGTGTATGAACATACTCATGGTCATGCTTCATCATGAGACTGTATTATTGTGGCTTTTTCGAGGCATTTTGGAATCTGGACTTAAAATGGAGAAATGGAGGGGAATGAATCCCATATGCCAGCGTGACGGATTCCCGTATCATTAACAGTCTGGAGTATTGAATGCAGATAACCCCCCAGATAGTGACTTACTGTAAGATTTCCCAACCAGCAAAGCCTCCCTCAAACTAAAACAAATCATCTGGACGTTTAGAGAAGTGGGCTCCAAGAAATGATGACACACTCAGCATGTAAAACATCTCCAGGCATACGCTGATCCACCATCAACTTGTCACTGCTTCATAAACATACTGAAGTGAGTTTTAAAAGATACTGTTGTCACTCTGATTCATTTGGTTTTATAGGATGTAGCCAGATTGCTTTTACAGTCTCCATTCCAGATTTCTGTGTACATTGTGCATTTATGCGCTGATCAATGCAGCCCTCACCGAGTATCTTAGAATGAATTTAAAAGTGGTAATGATTAGAAGATTAATTAGGTCTTGGTTGGTCAAGAGATGATTAATAAACACCAGTGTTTAAGTTAATTCAAGCTAAGTTAACAGGAGAAAACTGGCCTTTTGAAATTAAACATAAACATTTGCAGCTTTTCTCACGTTTATATCTTTGTAAACTGACTATATTTACTTTTGTTGGACATTTGTTGACATTTAAAAGACAATTGATTCATTGAAATGATAATAAACCAATGAATCAACAATGCAAATACTCATTAGCTGCAGCTCTGCTAAGTACAGCGTGGCTTATTATGAAAAGCTCTAGCAGGAAGTAGATGGACATGTTGATGTAGCCTACTTTCCAGCCTTTTTATTAGTGTTTTTATTGGCACGGCCCCGAATACCAATGCTTTGACTGGTATTAACGCCATCCAAGCTCTCTCCTCACTCAACACCGACCTCTTCTTCCCCTCCTGCTTTCTGGACAGTTGAAGGTTGTCACACAGAACAGGAAGCTTGCAAGTGTTTCCTCATGACATCCTCTGGGATCACTCCCGTGCTTGGTAATGTCATAGTGGAAGGCTTGGGCATGCAAGGCATACTTGCTGTCATTACATCCTCCCTGGCTCTGTTTTCATTACCTCACCCCCCCCCCCCCCCCCAAACCTTTCTGCTTCACATCAACATTGTCATGTATGTTCCCAGAGACTTTTAAGTCCTTGTGATAAAATGATGCTTTTTTCCCCCTTTTACTACCCTCCTCTTGTTCTTGACCCATGCGATCTTCTCTAATTCAATTTAATTTAGCTCCTTGCCTCTGCTCGTCTCTGCCTTCTTTGAGTGCAGTCTTTTTTGCTCTTGTATCTGGTGAAGTGAATCATACTTCTGCTACTAAAGCAGTGAAACCACACAAAGCAGAGTGATGAATTTCTTCATGGAATTACTTGTTTTCTCACTAAATCCTCAGAGAGATGTTCTTTATCAGGTCTCAGCCACAAGCACTGAAAGCTAGAATGAATTACTCCTTTCTTACCAAAAGCCTCATTTGTATAATAATCTCTTATAACCAAACAATTAATGTTTTCAATACTTATTCCTTACTGAGCTGAATTTGTTTTTAGAAAGATTTTAGAAAGTTTTTAGAAAGATTCTAGTCTCAGCTCATTTATTTTTTATGTCTAGATGACATAATATTTTCTATTCCAATGGAACTGATACAAATCATTCCTGAATCCGTGACAGCTTAACTGCACTCTACAGTGTGCATTTACTGTATCGAAAGAAATAGTGCACACACTCGTACACACACGAGCACATAAAAGACATGCACATAATTTATCGCATTAATTTGATTTGTTTCCTGACATGCTTCCTAGTCATATTTCTTAATTATCCTTTTAATTGAATTAACTGATAAGAGGGTTAGCTGTTGGCCATTGTCTCCTACACACAGGTTGCCCACACATAGATTATAGAAGCAGAGGATGAATACAGCTGGACTTCGATAACATACAGCTTTCAGTTCAGGGTACATGTTTGGATTGAGTTAAGTCTTGGCCTGCTCCTTACTTGCAGAGAGCAAATGACGCTCCAGCGGGAAATTATGTAAAACGAATAGATCTTTATTATAAAAATAAAACGGTTATATACATAATAAACCTCGGCTGTTAAACCCTTTCACTCTTTCTCCCTAAACGCTGAGTCTCCCTCTGTGAACCTCTGTGGTGCGTTCAGTGTCATTTAACGACTCGATCTAAAATGTCAATCAATTTTCTGACTCACTGTTTTCTGAGTTGCACATTGATGAGTTTAGTTTTAGTCATTTGCTCTCAGGCAGTTTAAACAGGATTACTGGAGGCTTTAGTCTGACCCACCTATTCACACACTCGAACGCTCCGATTTGGTCCATACCGAAGCAAAAACACGATTGCATTTAGGGTTCATCTGTTTTTAATGTCCACATATGGTCCCATGGACAGACAGTATGCGCCTCTACATGATATGTACTTGTGGGAGAAAATCAAAACAACACTTTATTTCTGTGGACCTAAAGGCTTTATGGGTGCTCTGTGGTGGTCACAAAAAGCTTGTGAAGCTTGATACTCAAACTGAACTTTGTTTGTAACAAATACTGACTGATAGAGGAAGGAGACAGTGTGTCATGTCACATACATATAACTGGTTTATCTTGCGTCACAGAGCTGCTTCATCTTGCATTTCACTTGCGATACTCTAAAATTCTTGTTTTGGCCCACCAGAAAGTGTTTTAGCATAATGGTGCCACACACATACGTGCAGTCTCGCACACATACACACAACAAGTAACAGGAAACCCGATCTTAACAAGATCGTCATTCCAGGTGGACTATTTGCTTTGTTTGGAGCCCATTCAAGAGGCCTGTGCGTAGGGCCATCCATATCAGAGGCCCTCCGTCTCTTTGAAAGTCCTTACAGTGAACCCATTTCTCAGTACAGCGTTTCTGTTCAGGCAGAAACACAGTCAGGCTCACCTCCTGTTCCCATGGTTCTTTGAAGATGTCTGACTGAACTCGTATGCATTTAAAGGAGAGGTCAACGGACAGTGGAGTTTTAAAGTCAGATATAATATAGTTTGCCCAAATGGATTCGTCAAGTTTATTTGAAGCATTTTTAGAGCTCCATCATGTTGAACATGACAAGTAATGAATGTAGATAGATGACTCAATCAGGTCAGCCTACACCACTGTCTTTCCAGTGTCACTGCTGCAGCTGTGGTTTGGTGCAGATAATTGATTTGATTCTTTAATAAGCACAAATGAAAGATGGCGAAAGTGATGCAGGGAAAAACTTAATTTCTTAATCACTCATAATATGTTATCAAAGTTAGTTTAGAGGTATTTGTTGTTCTTGCTCACAGTGACAGAAGCTGGTTTTGGAGCAGACATCGGCATGGAGAAGTTCTTCAACATCAAGTGCCGGGCTTCAGGGCTGAGGCCGAATGTGGTGGTGCTGGTCGCAACCGTCCGAGCGTTAAAGATGCATGGCGGTGGCCCAAATGTAAGTGAACGCAACGCACGTCAACAAAACACCACAGACATAATGCTGCTATCGTCACATGTACATATTCTTTGTTGTGGTATAATTGAGTAATCAATGACGTAAATGTTTAAACAAAAAAAAAACAACTAAACTAGCATGTGACACGCAGTCTAAATCCTCCTTCATAAACAGTAGCGAAAAAAAGGCTGCTCTGCTGGTAAAGAGCTATAACTCAATAGAAATTGATCAATCAGTTAATACAATCAGTGCAAGTTATCTTTGTGCATGTTCATCCGCAGTACAGATGTATACACACCACCCTACTAAAACTTTTACCCTTTTTTATGGACTGAATTATCCTCTGTGAGGGACTACATAATCCACCAACTGTTCAGTGATAAGTCAGTATGCTGTCCTGGCACACCTCCATCTTGATAGAATTCTTCTTCTACTTTTTTGAGATGTATTGGTTTATCTCATTCACTGAGATGAATGCCATGAAAACATCATGAAGAGGAGGAAAAAAGACTTATATTATGCTTATATTATGAAATATATTGTGCAAAACAAGATGGAAACTAAAATAATGAATTTCTTAATGTGATGTGTTTTTTGTCCCCGTGTGTTTTCAGGTATCAGCAGGAGCACCTCTTCCCAGAGAGTACATTGATGAGGTATGAACCATACAGATGTATAAATGTACCGCTAGTATGAAAGGATAAACATGAGGAAGATGTGACAAATGTGTAAACATTTCTGCCCTGAAGAGTCCGTGGTTTGTGACATTAATTCAATAGAGGTAATAAAGGTCAGGATGTTTTTAGCTAAATTAAAGCTGTTAAGCCTCATTGGCCGGTACGAGACTCCAATTATAAAGCCATAACATTAACATACCGCTCATTACCGTAACACTATTTGATGGTGCGTCTGTGCGTCTGTGTGTCTGTGTGCTGTGTTTTTGAGCACATTGGCAGCCTTGGAAAATCTGCGAGTGGCGATACAGTATCCGCTTAGCGTGGCCCTCGACATTCCCAAAATGCCCTTGGGGCCTCACTTACTGCACACTTACACAGTTGTGCAACATAGTTTGCAGAATATTTCGTATCACGTATCAAAACCTGATGCTGGGTTTGTCCCTAAGTGTGGCCAAGGCCAAGTGTGTGTGTGGTATGAACCAGGAAAGGTTCAGGCAACGAGCCATTATTTGACACATTTATAGAGATTTTTGTGTGATGCAATAAAGGAAGTTTCAGATTGTATTCGGCCTATCTGCCACGGGCCTTCAGCTGTGTTTTCATGGACATTTAATTCCCCGCCCTATGTGAATATATACTTCGCCCACTAACAGGGTTAAGAGCATTTACTTGATTAGCAGCACAAATAGAACCAGTGTATGTGGTTTCCGGATATTTGGGCCTTAGCAATGCGGAGGTGGGGATTCTTTTGCTGTGTGTTTATGTGCATGTTCACGTTTATATCTGGCTAGAATCACTGGTCTTTAAGGCAGGTTCAGCTGAGTAAATAATGAAGCAGTATAAATTAATTTTGAAGCTTGTAACGAGAACCAGAAGTACTGTGGAAAACAGAACCAGGGAAATGAATTTATGGGACCTGTATGGACTTACTGCTTTGAGCCTGGGGCTGCACACACACACACACAGAGTGCAAGATTAGATTACTGTGGTGTAGCTTCACAATATGCTCTTAATGTTCACTGGAGTGAGTGGACTGATGCACCTAGTAGTATACAATGTGAGAATGATAAATGCACACAGAAGGATACTTCTGTTATTTTATCAGGGTTTTTCTGTAGTAGCAGAGGTACCACACTAAGCCTGCTGCATTTCCCTCTGCAAGCAGGTGTGAGTGATCCACTCTGGATCTGAAAGTATAAACTCCAAACCACAGAGAGCTAACAAAGTACTGCTAAATGGAAGAGGCAATCGGGGGTTGGCTGTGGTCGACCCTGCTACACAGCAGCTACCACAGCGGCGCAGCTATCCCCCTGCTGCGATGGCTGGGCAGCAAAAGTGGTTTGACCCAGTCCAGTGGAAAAACTCTATCTACAGAAGTCCAACGAGTGTCCGAATGATGACAAAGAATAAAAAATAAAAATAAAAATGATTGTCGCTGATAAGGCTCAAAGTGAAAACCATAAAGTCTGCTTCATTTGTGTTGAAACTTACAGGTAAATTGGAAATGAAGCCATTTAAAGTGAACTAAGTTAATACTTTTTGTTATTCTCATTGGGAATCTTGACATTGGATGCAGAGGTGTTCAGTATCATCAGAACTTTCACAGATTTTAAGAAGTTATTTTGAAGATTTTCCTTTACTGTACTGTGTCTCACTGCTGTAAGGGAGAAATCCTGCATCCACACATTTACAGTTAGTATTTTCAGGTTCACTTTTCACTCTTGTATTACAATAATAGATTTCTGACCTTTGCGTTGCTTCTTCTGCCTCCTTCTCCTAGAATCTGGGCTTAGTTGCAGGTGGTTGTCATAGCAATCTCAGGAAGCAGATCCAAATTGCTCACCTATTCGGGGTACCAGTCGTGGTTGCGCTCAATGTCTTCAAGTAAGATACTTGCACACACACCTACACAAACACACAGCATAACTTGAGTCCCCAAAACAGCAATAATGGGATAGTCTGTGTATACCTTAAGACTGCAAAATCACCATTTTCATTTCAGCTTAACTTTGTCTCTAAATCCATTTGTCGTCATGGCTACCAAACACTGCTAACAATGTTTCCTTTGTTGATCTTTTAGGACAGACACACAGGCAGAGATTGACCTTGTGTGTCAGCTAGCAAAAGAGTGTGGAGCCTCTGACGCCGTGCCATGTCACCACTGGGCGCAGGGCGGGCGAGGTTCCATAGAGCTGGCCCAAGCTGTGAACGAGGCTGCCAGCAGGCCCAGCAACTTCCAGTTCCTGTACAACACAGAGGTGAGAGCAGATATTCTAGTACCCGAGAAGCTCATCGTACATCGTACAGTCCGTACCACATATCAAGGCCAACAGTGGCCTGGGTGGGGTTCATGTCCGGCCAGGCCCTTTGCTGCACGTCACCCCTGTTCTCTGTCCCCTGCCTTTCCTATCTCTCCCTACTGTTACCAATGATGCAAAAATGGCCAAAAATGTTGTGTGACAGGAAGTTGTGATCACCTCTATTCATATATTCTCAGTATTGTGTACTTTCTCTCTGCAGTAAATGACGATGTTTTCTTTGGGAGTGTAGCCAGAGAATGTGGAAGTAAAAAACATCAGCTGGTTTCAGTTAGTGAGTTGGGAGGTTGTGACTTACATTAACTGATCCTGTTACACTGACGTGTGTGTGCATGTGCCTTTTTACCATATGCATGTGCCTGCGCACTAAATGTCCAACAGCAGGAGTACAATACTCCAGTTTAAGACAAAGTTAGGTCCAGTTAATCAATCAAGTCAATTGAAAGTCCAGTATTCAATCTTTGCATTCATTCCAAGGTCACTGTTCCAGCTAGATGGAGCAGGGGTTAGGAGAACGGTCAGTGTACGGGGGAGCTGGGAGGATGCATACAACCTCTGGATAGGACTCTTGGTGGAGCACGGGGACAATTTAAGAGAAGCCCAACACAGAGAGCTGAACAACCCAGAGGTCTATGAGCAGAGATCTAGTCTGTCTGAAAAAGAGCAGCCAACAGAGGATTTGCCACAGCAGGTCAGAGGGTAGAGCAGACTTCAGGGGGCGTTTTGGTGGTGGGTGCAGAGTTCAGCACGGCTCTGGAGGAAGAGGAGACTATATCTGAAACATCCATTTGAACACTTAAATTGACCTCTCTACCTGACCTTAACTGGCAACTGGATACAGCAACTAGTTTTTTCTTGGAAGAAATAATGAAATCATTTTTATTTTGTAAAGGTCCCAAAACACGTGCTGCATGTGACAACAGCCACCCCTGTTACACTCCATGCAAACAAGCACAACAATAGTCGGAAAGCAAGTGTTGGCACAGATGGACAGAAAACTGCAGTTTTCATTTACTTTGCAGATGATAGTTAACATTCTTCTGTGTCTCGTGGCTGCCATACAGGAAATCTAATATTTCAGTAATCCACAGTTCTGGCACTATAAAGATGAAAAAACATATATATATTCCCTGACAGTTCAGCAGATTCGGGTTTTGGCAGATCTCCAAATCCACTTATTCAGGTACTGCATCCTAATAGTTCATATGCTGTATGGTCATGTTGATGCTACACATCATCCGTATGTGAGGGTCTTCAAATACTAACTGCACGCTTTGAACTGCAGAGAAAACAGAGGAGAGCAAAGGTTCGAGTCAAACAACAGAAGTCCCACATGTTAAAATATTTATTCCACCCTCTGTAGCTCTGAGATCACACCGATGTGTACTCAGTAAATCTAATTTCCTCAATTCTTCCCCTTGACTGGAGTGTTCATGTGTTTCCACCTGCCTTTGTCTCTGTCTTTCCCTAGATGCCGATAGTGGAGAAGATCCGAACAATCGCCCAAAGAGTGTATGGAGCTGATGACATTGAGCTGTCCCCAGAGGCCAGGGCGAAGATAGATTACTATAATCAACAGGTGACATCACCGCTGCTACAATAACTGACTCACACACTGACAAGGCTCGTGCAGCTCATCTCCTTTCTTACACACACTCTCACATTGACGTCTTTCCTTGTTGTCTTTCTCTTAAAACCAGGGCTACGGATCATTGCCCATCTGCATGGCCAAGACTCACCTGTCCCTGTCCCACATGCCAGACAAGAAGGGTGCACCCACTGGGTTTGTTTTGCCAATCAGAGATGTCCGTGCTAGCATTGGCGCTGGCTTCATCTACCCACTTGTGGGAACGGTACGTACCTTTTAGTGTGAAACAGAGCAGACTAACTTCACATTCTGTGTCTCCTCTCCACCAAACATCAGACAGACAATTATGGACTAGCTCGCGAACATAGCAGATCATTTAGGAGCCGGATATTCCCCTCGGGAGTTGATAGCAGCCAAAAACGGAACATAAAGAGATTGATTATTGGACTTTCTTCACCATATCAACTGAAACGACGATGATACGTCAGCGGTTGTGTTCAACTGTGCCCAAGTGGCCAAAAAATCAAAAGTCAAATCTGGAACATGTTAGGCTCTCCCCTGAGGTGTGCGTTTGCAAGTGTTTTGGCTTGCTGCACACCAAAGAAAATCATAGTTAATCATGAACTTTTTGTTCCTGTACAAAGAGCCTGTAAAGAATTGTCTGTGCATGTATGTGTACAAACAATTTTGACTCTGTGGCCTCAGTTATGAATGACTATTTACTGCACAACATGTGACAATCTAATTTTACAACCTGGCGCCCCTCTTTGATCTCATTACTCTAAGATCCAACTAAGTTAAGTTCAGCTACACTTAGTGAAAAGTTCAGACCACGATCTCTGTGATGTTGTGGGTTGTAGTGAGTTACAGATTTTCTAAAAGATCATTGGTCCTTGCAGGTGCTATATGCCTTTCTCCTTATCCTCCTTCCTTCCTTCCTTCCTTTCTTCCGTCCTCTGAGTTTGCGTCTGAACGAGTTTTATATTCGGGTCCTGTCCCCTGCTTTTCCTGACAACCATCTTACTGAGCTGGTTAGAGCAAAGCTGGCCTGGCTGAAGCCTCTTTGGTTGATGATGGGCCTGGCAGGAAGGAAGCAGCTTCCTGAGCATTTTGCCTCCTGCTGTTTCACCAGTGTACCCTGGGGGCTGGGCTTTGATAGGTGGAGGCAGAGGTGTCAAACATCAGGCATGCTGGGAAAGGCATGGCAGTGTCTTGGTGTGCTGTCTGTCCAGTCTCCCAACCTTGCCTTTGATCTGCCATGGCCCGCGGAGCCACTGCAACATTGACAACCTTTGAACTGTGACTCCTAACCCAAAGGAAGTCTCCAAATTATTCTTTGAACTCTTTGGCTAATCCTCTGTGTGTTAGACTGATCCATAGTTTGAATTTTTAAAGTTGAGAGATCTGATATCCCACCCCATGCCCAGGTTTGCTTCTGTTTTGTGGTTCTCAAAGGTTACCGTCCTGAACTGCAGTAGATGTCAACTAGAATTTGGACAGTAGACCCCAGAATCATATTTCAGGGTTTTAGAAAAGCTGTTAAAAGAAACCCTCTAGGAGAAAATGCATTGGGCGAGGTGAGTGGAACATAAGCCAGCATGTAAAGGAGACAGGACAGAGCATCTGTATGCCATCTACTGTTTATCACATGAACCAAAAAAAAAGTGTTTCCCTTTTTTGATCATGGTACTGTTTCATGATATATCTGACAAAACATTCACAAACTCACTGTCACACTTGAAGCGATGGTGTGAGTGTGGCAGGAGCGGGAAGTTTTTTTGGGGGGAGGTTAAGGGTCTTAACAGGGTGAAGAATCAGGAAGGGGCTGATGTCATTCTTCAGATATGTGAGGGAGGGGTCGCAAACAGAACAATAGATCTCTGTAGAGTTCATATCCCGTCAAGAGCTGCTGCCACTGAAACACAAAAGAGATTTATAGAAACCCCCCCTCCTCATTGGCTGGATATCCTTCGTGGTCTAAACGAGTTAATGTTTAACAAGTTGTAGATTAGTTAAAGGACTGTGATTACATCTGTGAAAAACGGCACATGAGATGAAAGTGGACCTTCATCTATTTTGGCTAGCTTTGGTCACGTTAATGATCCGAAGGTCAACAAGCTTAATGAATCCAGGCGTGTTTTGAAACTGACCCGTACTTCACCTCTTTGCTTCAGTTACAGTAAACCTCACGTAGAGATAGGTGAACATGTTGGACAATCTAACAAAACAAGATGAAGATATGTCCCAAGCATCCACCGCAGTGGCATGAATATATTTTTTTCCCATATGCGAGTGCTCAACATTTATTTAGCTACACTTAACCGGCATCCCGAACAAGACGCAGAGTTAATCGCCCGATGTTTACGACATGCCACTGTGAAGTTCAAAGTGCTCCTTGAGGGGAAGCGATGCACTTTCACACTGATGAGATGGCAGACCTCACTGGTTTGAACTCTCACCTGCAACTCCACATTTCCATTCACTGGAGCGTTTTATGAATTGATTTTTCAGAATTGTCCCACAGCCAAGAATGCGACTTCATTAAATGAGCCCGACAGCCGTTTGACTTTTTTTATAAAATATCTAATCTCATGCTTATTCCCTAATTTCAACGTTAACCTCCCTCTAATGCTCCATTAATCTTAAATGGCACAATAGTTTGCTTTTGAGTCACATTTCATAATCTCCTCAATCCTCTCTTGTTGACCGGGGCTCTTCTCCAGATTCGGTGGGGGGTGAAAATCCAGCTGCATTGTCTCCTTCAGGGTTTTCCCTGACAAAGACACATTGTGTTTGGGCATAATAGAGGGACTTATTTGGCCGAGTGGAGTTTCCAACTTTAGCCGCAGAGTGTTGTGTGCTTTTGCGAGTGCCAACTTGTTCTCAGGCTCGAGAGGAGGACCAGCAGAACAGCGCATCCTTTGTTGCTTTAAAAACCTTGACAGTTTGTCTGCACATTGCAACATCTTTTGATATTTAAATGCGCAGCTTGATACTTTATACCGAAAAGCACGGAGGCAAAAGAACTCACTTTTTGGGGAATCAAATTACTTTAAAGTGGTTTTATTTAATTTTTTTTGGTTTGCTCGGTTTGAGTCACCTCTTCCTGTGGCCAGAGTTATTGTCAACATCGGTTTAATTTGAACGAAAAGTGGAACTGTGGCTTCTTGGTGAAAGGTGATGGGATATTTTTATTCATTGCAGATCTTCTGTATTATTGAGGATAGTATGATGGGTACTGTCATCCTTACTGCCCACATTTTATGGTAATTATAGCTAATTTCTGTGGCTGTCCATCCTCTTTAGAAGCATGAAATACGATCAGTGTCGCCAGTTTGGCCTTAAATACAGTCACCACATAAAACCAAATCAGTATGTATAGTTGATGTTAAGCCTGTGGGAGGTACAGAGCAGAATGAAGCAGGATAATAACTGAGATCAGGAGAGGCAGATTTTGGTGATCAGACTTCGATGTGAACCGTCTTAACTACGTACTTCACAATGGTCAGGTCCATCCACGTCTAGATGTTTGTGGTGGTGGAGTAAAGCCGGCAGGTGGATGACAGAAATGGCGGAATAAAAACAAAAAAAGACAGAAAAGATGCTCCTCACTGGACACGCGCACTGAAAATCAGTTAATCGTTATCTTTAGTTTTCTTTAAATGGTATCTTCAGTGTTGCTTACCAGAGGAACACAAAGTATCCTGGATAGTGTCTGGTATTTTGGGTCAAAATAGTAAAATACCCATGACCCTCAGCCGCTGTTGCTATGGAGAAGAAGCCAGTCAGCGGCGTGAATGAGTGTGGTGGCAAACTTGAAACCCTTTTGTTGTTGAATTTTTTGAATTGTTTTGCTGAATAGTTTCTGAACTCATCTAAAATTCACATCGCTGTAACCAAAGACAAAAGTAAACAGATTTAAGCTGTATTCTCTCTCTGTGTAGCTTTACATTCGTCTTTCGCAGCACACATAACAGAAAATGCACCTTGGGACTCGAGAGCAGGCATTTTCTGATGCAGTTGTTAATCTTTTGCACTGATGATTCACCAGGAAGACTTTCATGCCGATCCATTGTGTGTCACCTACGTACGGGAAATATGAAAGTGAATCCTGTTTAGCATTTTATCAGTGACATCATGGTAAAGTGCTCAAATGCGTGATGTCACAACCAAAAGGCGCTTGATGAATGAGAGGTCCGTCCTCTGCCAACATCAATCTTAATGCATCCCATTAGAATAAAATGTAATGCGTTGATATCGGGTTCCTTTAAAGCTACTCCCAGTCTGAGTCATCTGTGGTTAAAGCGTTATTGATGGACGTGGTCAGAACAGTGTCACATAACAGCAATCACTGACATCAGACCAGCCAGGAATGAGAGCCAGCAGTCAGTATCCGCTCTGTCGGATTGTGTAAGCATGTACTCCACGTTTTTGTCTCTGCGTTTACTCGCAGAGACGCGTTTCCTCAGACAGGAAATTGGCTGGTCACTTCCCTCTGTCTCATTTCCACTAATGGGCTCATAAAACCGGCCCTGGGTCAGAAGGGGGGAGGCATGCAAAGAATGTCGCTCGGCGTCTAATGAGCGAGATAATTTACTTTTCAGCTCGGTGGGATGATCTGACTTTTGGGAGAGGAAAAGTGTTTTATGAGTGGAGCAGTTGTTCTATGCAAACCAGGTCCTTATTTGTATATGTCATACAGCAGACACTGACGTTACACATGCATTGACTTGGAATTTTAGATCCAGATTCGTTTTTGGCACCTAAACAATGATATTTGGTCGCGTTGACTGTATGCGCGAGCTTCCATTCACACGCCGTTCGCGTCACAAGTCACACACATATATGTTGTGGAGGCAGACACGGCTTTTCCGATATAACATGCAGCCGTTGCAGTTCTGATTTGTCCAGTAAGTAAATCTGTGACTCCATACCTGGTGGTAACCATGATTCATCTGTGCCGCAGTCGGTATTACCACTCTGATTTTGTGTACATAACTTTGTCTCATATCTGTGAGGCAGCCTTTTGTTATCTGTATTTTGACGACAGTGGGAACAAAGCGACTACTGTCTGTGGCTAAACTCATCACCGCCAAAGTGGAGGTTGTCAACACGTTGATCATCCATCTGCCCAGAGTTAAATGAGTCTAGATTATAGTCATTGAACCTGTAGGGGTTAATCTTATTCTGACTCATTTATAGGTCTGATACCAACTCATATTGGATTGTATTTTGGTGTAGAACAGCTGTGTTATGGTTAAACGCTTTAATATGTATATATAGTTATTATCTAGATTGTAATCTTACCTCCTTATTTAGTTCTTCTTTTTATGAGCCTCAAAAATATGAACCATCAGAGGGGTCTGCGCATTTAGCAGAGCTCAAGTGTTTGAGTTGTCTGAGCACACATTGGTCCCAACAACCTGAAACAATCGTGACATTAAAAACATGAAACAGTTCGAATGTTTTCTTCCAGCCTGATTTTGACTGTCCTGAGTGATCTTCTTTCTTCCCTTTTCACTGCCTGCCAATAAAATTCCTCCACTCTTGTTGTGGTCTCCCTCAGATGAGCACCATGCCCGGTCTGCCAACCCGACCCTGTTTCTACGACATTGACCTTGACCCGGTCACGGAGGAGATCTCTGGGCTTTTCTGAGCACGCTGCAGTTCAACCAGCAGGTACCCGTCAACAAATAATATTGAGGGAGTGTTCATTCTATCTGTACAAATAAATTGACAAGCAGCCATCGTCTGTATAACTTGTTACATGAGACTTTATTTCCTCCCTGGAGTTTTTAGTTCACGGCCTCATTCACTCAGCGCCAAGGCTCCGGTCTGTTAGGCTTCAGTCCACTCTGACTTTGACACACACTTAAAATCAAACCATCATGTTTTATTTTTTTCCAGCCTTCCTGCTCCGTTCTCAGGATCCTCGGCTCCATTTGTGCAACATCACACTCATCATCCTCTACCTACGACAGGAAATGTGTTCTTACCCTTCCCGGCCGCCCAAACCTTCCCCGCACAGTAACATGTTTACTCGAGCATTAACTTTATGCTGCATTTGCACATCTGTGTGATCTGACCTCCTACAGCCACATGTTATGTACCGCACATGCTGTATGTTTTTTGTTTTTTTTTTACCTCTCTGTACGATGTTTTCTGTGTAAGGAAGAGTCCGTTTGTGTCCTCAGTCGTCTTGAATTTTATTTGGATGTTTTCAAACTTCAGACTTCTAATTTCTTCTGTGTGAGGGGGAAAAAAAAAGTTACTCGGATGTCTTACATGCTGTATTTTTATATACGTTTTAAGCTTTTTAATTGAAATGTGCACGTATGGTGTATTTATTAACTCAAACGCTGTCATCCGACGCACAATAAGCCATTATGGTGTTTATGTAACCTCTAACCTGCTGGATGCTGCTGACTCTCCATGCCGCTGCAGTGGCAGGAGTGAAAATCACTTGTTACACTTCGACCTTTGAGATATTATTCACATTTTACATATCATATGACGAGAGGTTTAAATTAATATTGTTTCAGTAGAGGTGGTGAGCCTCTCAGATCCTCAGTTTCGTGGCTTAAACGGTCTAAACAACCCATTAAATATAAGCTTGTTAAATATATACGGCCTCTGCTGTGTGAAGTAACACCTCTAACTATCTATTCTCTGAAAGTTAATCAGTGTTTACAATTGTTTTATTATGTTGGAGGAAGTGGCCTTAAATTCATGCAAGGTGTCCCAGATTTGAAAAAAAGAAAAAAGAAATATTCTCATTGATGACGGTTGTATGTTAAACATTTCTTGGAGTGTGTGTGCCTTCAAATAAACCTTTTATTTACTCCATTACAGTTTGTTTGTGTTTTCACACCCGGCAGTTGACTTGTGGCTGAGCCCATCTGTTGTTTGGACACATGTGCTCTCTCTTCCTGTTGTCTCTCGCTCTGATGCAAACCTATTTTTGTTACCTTCCTCTTTTTTTTCACCCTAACTCCACTTGCATGTTAAAACTTCACATTTCTCATCATTTTCTTCTGTTTTTCTACCCAAGTGCGGCTTTACTCCCACGGGGGGCGGCGGCCCCAGTGGTCTTGGAAGCGTGCCTGAAAAACCGACGTTCGGGCCTCCCCTGCAGCACCCCAGGGTGCAGCATCTGTCATTATGAGGTGTTTGGGTTTGAAACACGGAGCCAGCATTCATGTGTGCACATGTGTGTGCCTATCATAGCTGCCATTCCACACCTGCTAGGTCTGTTATTCCCTGTGTTCACCGGGCAGGGTCTGGCACTTTAACAACAGTCAAGGCTGCAGGAATGCTCTCATTTATACAGTAGTCCTCCAACGGCATATTTAGTGTGTGTGTGAGTGTGTGTGTGTGTGTGTGTGAGACGGAGAGAAAGAGCCCGAACCCTCTTGTTTTGAGCTGATGACAGATTTGACGACATGGTGTTGATGAGGAGTGGGCTTCGTCATTGCTTTGTAACGTGCTGGAAAATCCCCGCTTTGTCAAGTTAGAGTTGTTTATGTTGAGCTTCTGACTCGATCTGCTGAAGCCTCCAGTTGTTTAAGCTCTCGTCTTTTAGCACTCATATTTAATAGACTGGCTAATTTCAGTACCAAGGACAGGTCCTGTTTAAAGTCTCTGTGAGTGGTAACTCCAGAGTTGCTGCAAAATGGCAAAGCAGGCAGCTGCCCCTGAACCTCAGACCTCCGGGGACCCCAAAAGTCTCAAATTTACAGTGTTTCAGTTGACTTTTATTAATTTGATTACCTACAACTGGGGTCCTACGTCATTATGTAATCTTGTTGCCCCTCTTATATTGCTTAACATGGTGTGTTTTTCTAAATACACTAACTGGCATACAGAGGGTCCCGAACAAAAGTACTGTTCTGTGTGTGCTGTACTTGATGGGACCTTGAAGGCAACAAGGGCTCCCAAACCTCCCAAGGCCTTGAATAATCAGGCAATGCTCAGCATACCTCTGCACCCCTAACAGAGAGAGAGAGGTTAATTCAAAGACCAAGTTAGTCGTGTCATTTTCCAAACTTATCTGACGTATTTCACGCCCCACGGTCACAGAAGTTGAGAATACTGTTAGGTCTTGGGTCATTTTTACCCAAATTTGACACCACCCTTTCATAAACTTGTTGATATTTTTAATCATTCAAATTTGGCTGGGTGGTGAATAACACTTTCTTCTTTGGTCTGACGAACTCAGAACACATATTTATTCTTGCCTCTTCTCGCTTACTTCCTTTTTTAGAGAAAAATATATTTGTTACTCAGCAGTTTCTTGAGTTTCCTAGTGACATCTGGTTTACAGTATGTCACAAACCTCTCCGTTTGCTTCTTGTAACAAAATATCAACCCCGTCCACTGAGTCCAGGCCCACGCCAGACGTTGACCCTCAGGGCCGCATTCTTCAAGCCGCCTTGTCTGTCTGAAAAACACGATTCCTCCCATCACCACTGTTGCATTTTTTTTTTAAATGCAGTCCATGTATCAACTAGGAGTCCATCGGGAATGTGCCTCACAGTGTACATACAGATAGGTGTATCTGCAGTCTGTGGCTGATGTAGTGAAACCTCTTCTGGTGCAACACTTGAACGTTACCCGCCTGAAAAGGAATATTTTATAGATATCTACGGTTTGTATGGCTGTTCCTTCTCAAATGTGTCATCTTCTCACAGCTCTATCAAGCACAATGATGATCTTTTGCTTCCAAATAAACCCTGGTCTGTGTTTTTATATCAGCAGGATACAATAGGCTGGTTGTATTTGGACAAAGTGTCAGAGCAGGAGGAGAACGAGAGTGCAAGGGTGAAGAAGAGAGAGCATCTGTCTGTGAATGTTACTGAGCTCTTCCTCATTTAAATACGTGTGTGTGTGTGTGTGTGTGTGTGAGAGAGAGAGAGAGAATGCTTTGAGCCTTTTATGTGCCCTTACATTACTGTTTTATTGAGTGGAGACCGTGACATATCCGGTAAGGCTTTCACTTTAATGAGAACCTCCTCCCCCGTTCTAACTCCGCTGCTCCACCTTCCCCCCTCCTCTTTCAGATGACATCAGCGTTTCTGTTGATCGGCCTGCCATGCTGAAGGTCATTGACTAACACATCTATCTACACGCGCTGAACAACCGTAATGAGGTTCTCTGTCTTGGTTTACTGCGTCTGGCGAGACACGTGTTTGTTTATTTTCTGTAACTCAACAACAAGAGCAGCCTGTACTCTTACTGAGTCATGTTAGAGCAATAATACTTAACCAGTCCGAGATCCTTTTGTGCCACAAAGATTATTCACGAGGATTCACAGTTTAAACAGACGGGCCCCTCAGAGCAGAGCAGTTTAACCACAGCACCACAATACAGCGTCAGCTCTGTCAGCTAGATTCGTGCCTGTTTCTTTGAAACTTTCAATATGACGTATAGAAAGTTTCAAGTTTAAGGCATTCACGTCCCGACAGAGGCTCACTGTCAAAACCAAAGCTGCATCTTTTGTCTTATCGATTAAACTTCACTTTGAAACATCACACTGTGACCTTTAGGAGGAACAATCAGAGGCTGAGGCTGCTACTGTTTCTAACATATTCTATCTTATCTATAGTTTGCTTTATTCCTTATAAACAAATATCAATCTGTAAGCAATTACCAATACATCTTATCATTAATAACAAGAGCACTTATAATTAAGGCCACTAACACTTTTACAGGGTCAACTCATCAAAATATCAAAACAGTAGACTAAAAATACATAAAGGGTGAGCTCGGTCCGGGTATTTGAAGGTTGGCAGGTTAGTGTAGTCACAAATCGCCCCAGGTTCGGTGCTTGGTCCTGTGTGGTTGAGTCAGGAGGTTTGCATTTGGAAGAGCAGCGGCTGTGAGATGAAGCGTGGTGTTGAAGTAAGTCTGTGAGGTAATAAGGGGCCTTGTATGCATTGGCAGCCGTGTGATCTGTGTAGAATTTCCCTCTTGTGTAATTCTGACGGCGGGAGTCGCTTATTTACATCCTGAGACATGCACAAGCACAGCGACCATTACGTTAACAAGATAACTGCCGAAAAAAATCCTGAACAGAGAATTCCTTGGTGTACGTCGACTCTGTGCGTCAGACATGATGACGTTCGGTTAGATCAAATTAGATCTTAGCGCTAGCGGTACTAATCTAGTAAACACTGTGGTTTGAGAAGGAGCATTGAAGCCACAGAAGTTGGTTTGCAGCCAACAGGTTTAGCATCGTATTCCCATAAAATTGAAAGACTCTGGATGGACAGATGCAATAGAACCAGAGATATCACTTTTTATTCCATGCAATCTTCTTACCCACTGCCAACCCACAATGCACTGCAAATGTTGACACTTTGGTCAGTTTCCATTTGTGATATCTTATGCTCAAAGTAGCTAATGTATCTTCAAGCATCATTGGATCTCCACACCCGTTTTGTAATTTTTTAATCTGAAACATTTTTCTTCTTCCAGGAGCAGTGAAGTCCAAGTCGACCCAAGAAATTTGACCTGGTCAACACGTTATTTAAGGTGATTTTTGAAATCTCTAGTGTACATTTACGAGGATCTATTGAAATGGAATTTAACATTCATAAGTTTATTTTCATTACTGTATAATCACCTGAACATCGGAATCATATTTTGTTACTTAGATCTACCGCCGTGTTTGTACGGTATGTGATGTCACTCGTTGGTTGTAGGCAACCATTTTCACGGCTGCTGTAGTTTTTCACTGTTGTAGGGGGATGGTGAGGCGAGGGGTACTAAGGTGGCTGCAGTCTGGAACCTCACTACTAAATCTTAAACACTGGACCTTTAAAGCTGCACTTCATGTTTTCACACAAACAGTGGCTGTAAAAAACTTGATTTTTGGATGATTTTTGTCATCCTTAAAAATTACTGACATTTCATCCCTGACAGGATAAATAAAAATGTCTTTTATAGTTACCTTCTGGTCCAATTGCTTCTGTGTACTCTTTGCACACTCTTCGACAGGTCGTAAAACCTCAAAGATTTCACATTTCATCAGCGTGTTTCCCTCTCAAAGTGTTTGTTTGTGTTGCTTCGCTGTGTGTTTGCGGTGTGGTTTGGTTTGCTTTAGCTGCAGGGACCCTCAGTCTAGGCCTGTGTGAACTTGGCTTTGAGCGCTCAGGCTGTAATTTGTGCAAATTCCAAACAAAATGGCACATGGCTCAACCTACAATTAACATTTAAACCTCAGCATTGTCTCCCAATGAGGCGGAGAGGCACTACTCTTACAAATTTCTCCCGTACGAGTAATGCGTTGTATCTGTGTGCCAGGGAGAGATTAGAGATTCAAAACGATATTAAAGTTACATGTTTGCGTCATACGTATAATTCACTAAGCTGATTAAAGAAACTTGAAATAAGAGATATCGTCTCCAGCCTCAAAGTAGATCTACAAATCAGTGTCAAGCAGATAAAGTGCGAGGCTGCAGGACTGTTTGTGTTTGTTTTGGTGTTTTAAACCACAGACTCTCTCTGCATGAGCCAGTCGCACCATCATTTCCAACAAAATGTCAAATATGCTAAACTTGACCTGAGTGTATTTGCATGTCGGTACAGATGTATTTTTACTTTGTTTACCACAAATATGCGTGAGATGGAGAGAAGATACGGTATGGGCATGTTTATATTGTCTTTTTACTCTTGGATGTGGCGTATTCATTTCATATTAAATAAATAAACTAGTTTGTATTGTTAAAATGTTTTATATTCAGAATCTTTACCCAGATGTTAAAGTTTTAGAGTCCTTGTAGATGCTTTAATGACTCCTAGCTTATTGTGTGAAAAGAAAACTACAAACCTAGAAATTCCTTCATGGATGGAAACCACGAAGGTGTGGGGAAGAATGGGCATCTTTGAACTTGAACTTTGAACAACTCCAGGTATCGTGACGTGATCATTTTGTTATACTCTGCCGTGGAGGTTTGTGGGCCTATGCGAGACCCATGTATAGATCCAATTATGATATGTTGATTTGAGTGTTGTATGTACAATAATAATGATAATTAAAAAACAGCACAACCATTAGATAAATGAGGTAAAACATCCATAAATGCTGTTTTTAAAGTATAAAGTCCAGTTGAGTGCACCTTTACAGGTCACCTGTATGTGTGTACTCTTTCTACCAAATCCCCACAAAGAATATCTCACACTCCACCATCATGTGACAGCGCTCTACTTCTTTACTCTATGATCTGCTTTTAAAGTCCTTAATATGTCTCTTGGGCCTTATACAGGTTTCTGTTTGATGTCTGCATGCTGGTTATATCAGTGTGTTCTCTAACTTCATTTACCAATCTCAAAGGGTGGATCTAATTTCTGCTTAAGACGGATGAACATGCTACAAACTGTAAATCTTTTCTTTCATTTATTAGCCGTCCTCTCCTCCTGCTCCCTCTCTTCTCCATCAGCACCATCTTTTGATGCTGCAAGGCGTGCCGCGGCGCACCGGAGCCCCATGTGATACCGAAGGGAGGTGTTGGGAGGTGGTGGAGGAGGAGGAGGAGGAGGAGGAAGAGGAGGGGGGGTGGGTGTCCTAAAAGAGTTTGCTGGTCCTCACACTTTATCACTCCAGATCCAGACCACCCCGGGGCGGAGCTGCACTGTAGAGCTCATAATTTGGACGCGTTGGATACTCGTTTGCTGTAGCGCAGTGGTGATATCTCGGTCGTGGAGGGTTGTTTCTTCTTCTTCTTTTTTTTTTTTTTAGACGAGAAGAGTTTGTGATTGTTCGCAATGGGAGCAGAGAGCTCAGTGCAGCGGGACGGGAAGAGCCAGGAGGATGCCCCAGCTTCAGCTTCAGCCTCCGCTGGAGAGCTGAGCGCGGAGGTGCTCCACGAGGGAGACAGCGTCCTCGACAGCAAGGTACAGCCGAGGCTCTCTGATCCCCCCGTCACCGTGTAGACCACCATGCGCAGTGGGCATGGAGACAAACCCCCCCCCCTGCAAGCGATGTTATGCGTTTATTCTTCTTCCCGGTGCCTGCTGTCACGCTCCTGCTTTACATAGTCCACCTGCGTGTTTGCAAACATACCTGCCCCCCCCCCTCTTTTCACTCCCGCTACATTTCCAGCGTCTCACTTTGTGCGCATCGGCGTCGTGCTGCAGCGCACTGGCTCCATGTGCGCCTGACGCTGTGTTTTTTTGCTGAGTAATGGGTCGACCGGTCTGCAGTCCCGCAGTAATAAAACGCCAGCAGCTCAACCGGGTCCAGAATTACATCCAGACCAGCCACCTGGGCTCAGCAGACCACATTAGTCTTTGTGACACACCGGATCAGACTGCAACACACTGGTTAGAACAGGTGCACATGGGGCTCGTGACTGCACTCTTTTTTTTTTTTTTTTTTTTTTTGTCTTGCACCTTTCACTTTTCATGCTTTCACTTGCAAAGAAGGTTTTCCATTATTTCTGCTCATTAAACCAAAACTGTTGATGTTAAAATGACTTTTATAGAGAAAAACACGCAGAGAATCATAAAGTTATGACAGATGTATGACAGGTGATGACATGTGTGTCACGTGGCGTCCTTTAGATAGAAAACACACAGAAAATGAGAAGTAATAAGACAAATTACCTTATTAAATATAATAACTAGATCATGTTTATTTCTATTATCCATCATATCATGTCACAAACATCTAATTTAATGTCACAGGCACAATATAGCAACTCTACACAAACAAATCTCATCACACTGTCCATGTACTTGGTGTTCCAGGGCTTTCAGGTGTGTAATAATGTAGTTTTATCATCATTAGGATTGTCTCCCAATCCTCAATTCAAGCTGATGAACAATTAATAATTAATAAATGAAATTGTTTATTTTGGAGAAAAGATAAGTCTATAAGTGTGGACCTTTTCTACTTATAAGACACCCTGAGAACTGGCCCTTTATTGATAACCAACAAGAGATTATAAACTTGTTTTATATTCACTTCACTCTTCTTTTATTTCTCTACATTTCAATTTAGAGAAAACAACAACTAAGCCCGTAAGAGTTAACGCGCCCTTCTCATTTCCTCGTCTGTGCAGTATGTTGTGGCCAGCTGCCATCATCATGAGGGATCTTGCCGACTCTGCACTGTTACCTTGGTGTAAATTGCTCAGCGTTGTGTGAATGAATATTTGGAAAGCGCCTACTAATGACTATGTATGTTTCGCCACCTGCTCTATTCACGCCTCATAAAACCCTATTGGATTTATTGACTTTTTTATAGGCTGGAGGTCAACGGGTCAGTTTTTGAGGCCCGTCAGTGTTCCTCAAAGGTCAACGGAGAGGTCAAATGACGCTGAGGGAGACATTAAGTGAGATGGCACGCACAAAGGGCTTAACACAGTCAAGATTTTAATCATAGCTTCTTGTTTCCCTCTTAAGAATGTGTGTTGTTTGTGCATGTTTTCAGATGCTGGCGTGTTTGTGCAGTTGTTTCTCAGTAAATTGACATCATCTCTGTGGGGGTCGGTTGTTTTGTTAAGCTGCCTGAGCTGTTATCGCAGGTATCATCGCAGTGGCACTGTTTGCACTCCTATTTTCCCATGTCACATTGGTATGTGTGATATGAAATGTTTCAAAGCTGCTTTTCCAACTTGAGTACGTCTATTGTGCTTTGTAATTCCAGCTGTGACGGGGGAGAGGTACAGTTTGTGGGATTAGATCCATGTCTCTTCATGTAGGAGGTTGGTGATCAGTGACGGCACTGTTCTTGGCTGTTGCTAGCTTTAATATCAGCCACGCTCATGTTTGTTTGTTTGTTTGTTTGTTGGTACCCGTAGGAGCGATCATGTTCTTTACAGATCAATGAAAACAGCCAAAGCACACGGACATCATGTGATGAAATATGAGAAACGTGTAATTAGTCTGTGACGCAAATTTGAACATGATCTAATTTCATAATGACAAGCTTAAGGTCTTCACAGCTCGAGATGATTTGCATCATTGCTTCGTTGGAGGCTAGGTACCATAAAATTCATGATCAGATTTATCGACGTGACACACAGATGTGATGTGATGAAATCCTAACAGTCCCTTCTGCCGACGTGACATCAAGCTGTACCTAGTTTATGCCTTACTTGAGTACAGTTTTGAGGTATTTGTACTTTAGTATTTCCATTTTAAACTTTTACACTTCAACTCTACATATATGATTATTCTGAGACTAAACCAGTAGCCAATGAGCTACCACCAAGGAGCTCACACATGCGGAGAGAAGAGCCGCTGCTCCTTCGCTTCAAAAGGAGCCAGATGAGGTGGTTTGGGCATCTGATTAGGATGTCCCCTGGGCGCCTTCCTTTGGAGATGTTCTGGGCACATCTAACTGAGAGGAGACCCTGGGGCCCAAAACCTGCTGGAGGGACTATACAGCTTATCTAACCTGGGAACACCTCAGGATCCCCCAGGAGGAGCTGGAATGGGTTGCTCATCTGAAGTGCCACGCTAAACCTGCTACCACCACGACCCGATCCCTGGATCAGTAGAAGAAAATGGATGTATGGATGGATAAACCAGTGGTTCCAGCAGCTACAGTAGTAAAAGGTTAATTTATACATAATCAGCGAATTTTCTTTGTGATACTTTAAGTACATTTGACTAATCACAGAAAGCGAGGAGAAGCCTTTTCTGCTCAGAAAGAACACAAACCATAAACTCAGAGGAGGACCGTGACCTTGATTGTAGCTCAAGTATTTCATCCCTGAAACCATGTCAGAGGGCGAGATACAAAACCGAAGATTTAATTGTGCCATGCGTTATCTATTTACCTCAGATGAAAGCGGTGTTTTCGAAAGCAGATCAGATTAAACATAAAAGCCGAGTGAAATAGACGGACATGGGGTTCGTGAAGAAAGACGGCGTGTTCATTTCAGGAGGGAGGGTGTGTTTGGTTGAAGCCTTCCCGTCTGATACACAGTCGATAAATAAATCCTCCTCACTCCACGGAGGAATTATAGCAATGTCTCTCTCCACCACCGACACTCCATCTTCATAAAACTCCAACAACCTCACAAGCGTTATCAAAACAATCACATTGCGATCATGATGTAAGTGGATATTTTTATAGATTGCAGAAACCTGAGTTACTATCCTGAAGGTTGTTGTTGCAACCAATAGTACAGAAGTGCGATAAAATATGTACCTAACACTGCCTGTCTATCCAACACATCACAGTGTATCAAAGCAGCTGATTGGTAGATCAGGTATGTATTTAAGAAACGAACGACACCCCTCCACATTCGCTTAGTTACCTGGAGAGTTACCTTATGTTGCCTGGAGAGGCCTGTCCCAACGTTAAGGTCTGGCGGCCAAATAGGCTTTCCGTTCAATGAAACTGCCCCAAATTCATCCCTGACAAAGTGTGCATGTCATGGTTCCAACCCTGGTAAAAAATGAATGTTGAGCAATGTTGATCACATCAACTGTAAACAGCAGAACAATGACTTCCATCCATCCATTTCCTTCTGTTCATCGGGGGTCAGGTCACGGTGGTAGCAGGTTTAGCAGGGCGTCCCAGACGTCCCTGTCGCCAGCAACGTCTTGGTTGAAACTTTCACATCTGTGCTGTTGCTGCACCCAACAGTGATGTCACAATGTACGGACACACCCTGCAGTACACTTGTACGTCACTGCAGTAAAAACTGAAGGTAGCTATAAGTGTTCCTGCAGATTTTAAGTAGCTTACCAACACGTACATTTCCATGATGGACAGAGATTGCAGTGCATGTGTGAGGGGCGTCTTTTGCCTCTTGACAGTAATTGTCTGTGTCTTCAGTCACGTTTACACCGACTCACACGTGCACAGTCGCAAACGCACCACAAATACCCTCCTGAACATGAGACCTGATCACATGTCAAGTCCTCCTCCCATCAACAGCAGCGGCTGGTGACTCCAATGATCCAACATCATGTTATGTTATGTAATACGCGCTGATTAAGGCCGGTACGTTCTTGTATAATGAGCTGCAGCTGATCAGATGCTGCTGTGGCTCTGATTATCCTGTTTAGCAGAGAGAGAGAGAGAGAGATGGTGGAGAGGATGGAGAGGGAGGCGAAAAGGGGTCAAACAGAGGATCCATTGAGGATGGGCCGGGACAGGGATAAGCCAGGGGCCCCCGTGTGCACCGGGCCAAAACAAGAGGAAGGAACCAACATGGGGAGGGGGTGGAGCAGCGTTTTGGGTGGGATGGGGGAAAAGGGGATGGGTGTGGAGCCCAGAGAGAAAAAATAAAGTTTTAGAAAGAGAGAGTTAGAGGGGGACCCACCAGGGTGACATAAATGCAGATGAATCAGCCGATTGTCCCTTCTTGTCCTGCCTGATTTTAAAAAGAGACGAGTTTGTTTGCTCTCTGCGGGTATTGATAACTGCTTAGTTTTCTTTCGGTCAGTTATCAAATCCTCTGTTTCACCTACACATATATATCTAGAAGTTCCTACATGGGACCATATAACGCCATATGTTTTTGGTCAAATAGACTTTTAGTTAACTGACAAAAAGGTGATGTGAAACAACGTGTTTACAAAATGCAATCACCTCTGTGAATCTTAAAAGGTTTTTGCCTTTTTTGGTTTTCGCGTTGGAAAAGAATCCACAAATGATGTAACCTGACTTCGCCAGATGCTTTATTACACATCTGTGTAACTGGAAGCTATTTGGAAAAGGCACTTTGAAAAAAAATCCAAAAAAAAATCAACATAGGCCACCACCAGGTCGAGGATGAACTTCGACCACTTTGCTCAACAAACCATAACACATTCAAACATCTTCAGTGGATTTACTCTTCTCTCTCGATGAAGAAATATACTCCAGGTTGTGAAATAATTTCATCTTCATTAACCTCTTTGGAGCAGTCTGTCATTCTCACCCACTTTGTCACACAAACCTAGCATTACATCACGCCCTAACTTGTGCCGTAGCTGTCAGTAATTCCTCATATGGACGCGGATTGATCCAAACCACCGTGTTCGGAAACAACCTCATAGCTTGAAGCCTGTCAAGATCCTGGCACTGATGTTATGATCCCGCGAGTCCAGCTAAGATTACTTCTATTTTATATGGAAGCAGCTGTCAATGAAATCTTAACATTAACATGCTCTCCTGGGGAGTTACTGCTCCACGAGTTTATCTCCGGCATGGAAATAAGCATGTTTACAGTGAGCTCAGTGAGTTTCTGTCAGAAGACTCAGAGTAATTCAATCAGTCAAGTTAGAGCGGAGAGTAAAGTGATGACTGTTATTCAAAGGTTATTACACAATATACTCTTACAGAGTACATCACATGTGCTTCACACACGGGTGATAAAAACACAAACAAAGGCAAAGTAAGCCCTCAAAATGTCCTTTCAGTTCGCGTACCGTTAACTTACAGCAGAGCTCTGTTTAGACAGAGTAATGATATGTTATTTCTGTCTGTAATGTGTTGTTTAAACTTGCATTTCCTCTAATCAGCTTCACATCTCAAGGCACAATGTTCCAAAACATTAAACTGCTCAGTGTGAAATGTACATCCATTCCCAAATTACAGTAGATAGACAGTACCGCAAACTATAGTAGACAACCGGAATATTGAACTTTCCGCAGTGAATTTTTGTCTCTAAAGGAAATCAGAGTTATAATTCTTCTTTCTCGTACGCGTCGAGGAGTAACGGGAAATGTCTCTCTGCTAATTAATCTGTCCCCCGGCCAGCTTCATATCTTGCATCTCTCAGATTCACTGCCAGCTCCATTTCAGTCAAAAACAGACGTGTGTGTTTGAGGATGTGAAAAACCAGACCTCTTTTGTTCCTCTTCCCTCTCCAGGCCCGCAAATTAGACTTCCCTCCAACCTAATGAGTTCACCGGACAATATCAAATCCCAAAATGGCATCAACATCGAAATTAGTTACATAAATCAAGATATTTATTTGCTACAGTGCTTGTTTTTGTTTTGTGATGTGTTCCCAGCTCAGCTGTCCAATAAATTGTTCACACTGCAGCAGAACTGCGATGTTTTCATCTAACTTTCACAAAACTAATATATGTTTAACATGTTGACTTTTTGATTGCAAGTTGTTGCAAATTCAGTTCAAAACCAATTGTGTTTACTTTGCGTGACTCTGCAGTACATTATAGTTATGTGCGCATTCAGTGGGACTATAAATTAACAGATTTCATCCTAATTCACGTAATTAAGGGCATTAGTTCCCAAACTGTGGGTCATGGCAGCAGCATAAATCTGAGAGGCTGTGAGATGGAGTTTGTTAAAGTCATATTTCTGCACCACAAAAGTATATAAGTTTGTATTCACTTTGAATTATTCTTCAAATTCAACAAGGAGAGAAGAAAATCAGTTCATGGTCGACTTGGCACCAACAAACAGACATCTGCCAACATGTAACAGTGGGTTACAGGTAGATGTTTCTGCTTGATTTAGGGGCCACAAGCTGAAAAAAAGAGTCTGGTCGCTACTGGATTAAAGCACTGTGTGTGGGTGCATTGATAATTCTGAGATGTCATAAATTGACTTAAGATGACAGCCACATAAAAATGAATTAAGAAATTGGTTTACTTGAAGAGATGAAAGAGAAAGAGGTGGACTGTCTCAGATATTGACGTGCTTGTTGTGGTGCCATGAGCACATTGGGGCTTAATTCGAAATTGCATTTACGCAAATTGGAAAATGGCCTTTCATTCAATTTAAATGTTCGATTCACTTCTGCGCTGCGCAAACACACATGGCCTCCGCTGGTGGAAGTGTGAGGAGAGATTTTCCTGCCTGAGAAGCACCATCCTGAAGTAATGACGTGTTATTGGATATATGAGGTCTGGCCAGCAGGCATTGGCCTGTTCACTGCCCCACAGAGACCGTTGCAGCTATTCTGTCCCAATCAATCATTTTGATTGGAAGACTCTACCACGTCAGCGGCTCTTTTATACTGCGTTTCTTTATCGCTTCGTCGGTTTAGGTAGCTGAAGGTAGCAAAGAAGGTCATCAGAATCAAACGGTTGTTTGATTTTTACCTAAACCATCACAACCTCCTGAACAAACGAGGATACGTGGCCTTGTATAATTAGAAGTAATCATGCACTCGATCTGATTACGGAATAATTACTTTGTTTGTCTCTCTGAAAATTTTCTGAACAGTTTGAGCAGCTCATATCTGAGAGTGAGTGAACTGTTGGCTGATTTTCAAGAGTTTCAGATGAATGTGTTTACTTCTTCTAAGTGAAAACTGATGAGGCGTGAATTCTCATCAAAAAAAAGGAGAGTTTTGTCTTTTTTTTGCATGTTCAGAATTAAAAAACGATGTCTCCCTCTGTCTAAGTCTGTGCTGGTTTTCTCACTGCGACACTGTGCTCAAAATAACCTCCCTTACCTCCATTACATCACAAGCCTCTGTGGACTCGCTCGCCCATCTTGTCTCTACTTTCTTTCTCCCTCTTCTCTTTTTTAGCTACATGATTCACTCTTTTTATCGCTCCACGCACCTGTTAGTTCATGCTCTGCACTCTGTGAAAAGAAGAGTGGAAATGCACCGGGGCTTTCCGTGTTATTTGACAATACTTAGCCACATGTAACATTTTCATGTATAATCAAAACTTGAAAAACCACTGAGAGAGACGAAAGAAGACAACAAAATAGGAGGTTTTTCAGCAGCGTTGAATCCGTATCTTACTGTAACTACATCAGTAAACGGTCCATGGAAGTAGCCTCTGCAGGGAATGATCCTGTGGCAGTTACTCTTAATCACTGAAATCAGCATTTGTCTTCCTGTCGCATGAAAAGCAACAGGAAGGAAGTAACTAAACAAGTTGTTCTTCCTCTGGTGATTTTTTTAAGCCATTACCAGCTTCAGATGCATGACCACCAACATGCGGACCCCACAGTGGCTCACCCTGATTTGCATGCGACCAAAACCAAGACTTGAGATGGAGGTGTTAAATTTCTGTCTCCAGGATATTAGACTCCTCGATATCGCAAGTGCAAGTGACATCCAAGAGATTTTATGGCGTGTTAACTCCCACTGAGTAAAAACTGTTCACAGGCGGCCACTTGTCAGAAAAACATGATCATTTAAACGGTCACAGTCTTAGCTAAAGAGCTTCCTTCATTTAGAGCTCATACTGCTGCTCATCCCCTCTGTCGTGAACCTGCTCACCCCTCTTTCTGCCTCCCTCTCTCTCTCTCTTTTTTTTTTGCACATCCATTTTTCATCAGCTCTGGTCCTGATGCAGCATTAACTGCTTCACAGAGCACAGTTGAAGATGTGTGATGTCATGATGCGTGTGCGTGCGCGCGCGGTGTGTGTGTGTGCTGGTGGGAGTTGGAGCATTTGAAGGACAAACAATGATTCATAGCTTCAGTGCAGCTGTTTTTTTGGTTAGCACACTCGTGTAGGACAGTGTAGCTGCTCTAATCTCTACTGAGATCTGAGCTCTGAGATTTACTGTATTGACCAAACGCATGACTCGTATATCACAATCCCTGTCCAATAACAGTAAAACCCATTGACCTGAAAAACAGAGAGCAGAGGTAGAATGTACTTACTCGGGTACTGTACTATACTTTACTATACTTTCATACATCTATTCCATATTTGAGGAAGGATATTCTACTTGTTACTTCCCTACATTTGTCTGAGAGCTATATTTAGTAGTTATACAACAAGTAGCTCCACTTCAACTAGATACAACCATGAAATGCTGCATCAAAATGATAAACCAACAATCTGATATGACACGACATATGATATGACTAACTATACTTACATACAATGTTGAGTGCAGAACTTTTACTTGTACTAGAGTACTTATATATTGTCATATTGCTACTTTTGTACAAAGTACCTGAACACTACAAACAGCGATGAAGGACAAATCTGCCACTGAAAACTAAACGCACGTTTCCTTCAGCGAACCTTCTCCTTAAATATTAAATTACAGATATTTATATGCGACTAACTTGCACCAGCACAATGAGAAACACTTTAAATTAACATATCTGCTAAGTCACAAAAGTTTATACTGAACCTATCTGCAAAACATTCACATATGCAATTAATTCTCTTGACAATGAAAGCCTGATTCATATTCTTCCATCCATCCATTACCTGTAACTGCTTATCCTCATCGGGGCTGTCAGGGGCTGGAGCCAATCCAAGCTGGCATTGGGCAAGAGGTGGGACAAGTCGCCAGTTCATCACAGGGCACACACAGACAAACAACCATTCACATTCACACCTTCGGGCAATTTAGAGTCACCAATTAACCCATTAAGTACACGCCTTTGGACCGTGGGAGGATGATGCACACTCCACGCAGAAAGGCCCCAGCTGAGGTTCAAACCAAGAACCTGTATAAATATGAATAATTTTCTTCACGTGAAGCATTTTAAGGTTCAAAGATGGGAGATATCCAAAAATTTGAGACATGTCACTTCCACTAACAACAAACTGTAACTAGATGAGTTGTGACTGACGACGTAAAAGCTCTTTCATCACAAACACCACGCTGTGCTGTACATTGCGTCGAGACTGCGTAAGTGGTGTCTTATGATGCCCACTGCTGTCTGAGGATAATTAGAAACATACAGCACAGAGAGTCAGGTGGTCACCGCTTACTCATTTAAAGGTGAATGGAAGTGTTATTTTAAACTGCAAACAACTGCTCAGCGCTACTTAAAAAATTATTTAAAGCAAACTATTCTTTCCCAGAGAAGATTAGATGTTGTTGTTAAGTAGTCTGAATGATTTATTGCGACCTCAAGGCGCCATCAAATAACATGTGATTGTTTGTGATTGAGCCATTCATATTTTTCTACATAATTGCATTAGCAGGCTAAAGTCCATATACTGTTCCTGCTCTGTTAAACAGACGAATGAAAGCAATGAGACGAGGAGAACAACACTGCGGATTCGGTTTTATTCTGGCAAATGAGCTGATTTCTATTTAGAGCTGATTTCTTTCACATGTCTCATTTTACTGCGTTAAAATCAAATAACACCCAGCGACATCTGAGGAAAAACTTTGATACAAAGACATGACTAAGGTTTCTGCTGGAATTCCTCACGTCTGGCTTTGACTGGATTTAAAGTTGCATGAATCAATATTTTTATATAAGCATTAGATCAAATGACTGCATGTAATACGACAGGGGTCTCTTTCAGCTCTTCTGTTTTAATGCATTTTATCTGCATGTTTTGGTTTTCTGGCCTTTAAACATCACTGTCAGGTCCAAAGTTAGGAATTAACTGGTGAACACAGTGGCTAAGGAGCCTGATGTCTGTCACAATTCTCTATTGTCTATATCATATCATCTCAAGAAGTTTAAGTCAAAGGCAGCTGGACTTGCTCTAGTGTTTGTAGATATTTTGCTGCTGGAAACTCTTCTCGATAAGGTGGTGGAGACCCAAAACAGAGATAAAAGGAGATTTAATATTAAACTTGTGATCACCAGGATGGCAAAAAGCATGAGTCCAAATAAATGTGTCTGCTAACAGTGCTACATGTTTTTGGTCTATTAAGTGTCTTTCTGTCTGTTTTCCATGCAGTAATTATACTAATCCAAGAGAAATAAAAACAGCCCTGAGACTTAAATCTTCAACATGAACTTCAAGTTAACTAGTTCAATGATCTATTGAATTATTACGTCCAAACCATATTTCATAGTATAATTAAAGTTGTGTCGGCACATAAACAGAATTTCATGGTCGTGTTGCAACATTTTCAGGAAAGTGTGCAACATAACTGAGACTGAATGTTCTCTGCTAATAACAATAATGATAATAAATAAGATCATGCGCCCAAATCTAATTATGCACAAGATTTCTCTTCTCCTCACTGTGTTTACTGTTTTTTTTAAACTTTTGTTTCATGTATCTCGTGCCACTGGAGTAGAAGTTACAGACTTTGTAAACTATTTGTATAGCCTCCAGTTTAAGTGACGTATTTGACCCTGAATTGTTGCCTCTGTGCCAAAACTTAGATCAAACATATAGACATTAGTAAAGCAATAATCTCAGAGTAATTTGAGGCCTAAAGCCAAAAAACAGTCTGGTTTAAGTACCTGAATAATTGAAGCCACGTTGAGCGTCTGGCATTCCAGACACCTCCTCTCACTAGTCATCTTCTTTTCTCACATATGAGAGCTCAGATGCTTATCGGGGCTCAAAGATATTTAGAGATTCATGACAGGAGGGTCAGCAATGGGGGTGGATTTGTTATTTCAACCCAGTTAGAGAGGCAGGCCCATTGGGGTCAAACACTGGCCAGTGTGGCCTGATTATGATCGTGTCCTGGGGGGTCTTTCCTGTGACCAGGCTGTTGTTATTGTTTGGTTCAGTTTGCTGTTCAAGTGTAGCAGCCGCACAGATGAAGGGATGGGGGTGATAGAAAACAGACAAATTGTGGGAGGTATAGAGACTTTAGGTTAAAGGGTTAGTGATGCACTGATGTAGGTAGAGGAGGACAACCCGGTTTTATCTGTTGCCCTAAAATGGCCACTAACAGGTGTGTGACTCTGGTGCAGCTTTGGGGTCACTCAGTCTACTGGACTGCATTTCTTTCTTTGTAGTCCTTCCTCTCTCACACATGAACACACACACACATATTTCAGTCGTTTCCTTTTATCCTTCTTCTGTTTTATCAATCTCATTCAGTGTCCCTCGGGTTCTCTTGTCATGTATGTGAAGCAAGCTGAAATCAAATACAGTTGACAGTCAAGCAACACAGACTAATGTGGTTTCCAGGGCTGAGAAGTACCGGACCATATGGGTATCACAGATCTTTGCAAAATTAGTTTCCAAAGAGATAGTCCTGTTTTTTTACCCAACATTTTCATTTCATGCGGTAAAATGACAGCATCTGAACAGCTGTGTGACTGCTGTGTTAGGAGTGTTTTATATAACCTAGTGTGAGTCTTTTTAAAGCGTTGGCCTGATAATTAAATATTCAAGGTGTGCGGCAGCATAGCTCTGGGGATGGCAACGTCTGTGAAAAAATATCTCAAAAACTGTTGGAAGCATTGACATGAATACTTATGCAGTTATTCATGGTTCTACGGAGATGTAGGCCAATAGCTTTGGTAATCGCCAACTTTACATGTAGTGCCACCATCCCCAACAGTTGGGGATGGATTCCCATGAAATTTGGTGCAGATTAATCAGCATGTCCGCATTGTCATTGTGAGCATAAGACACTGCTGCAGCATCACAAAGCCGCTAGCACGACTGTGGACTGTAGTCTTGTTTGATGATCGAGGATCTTGATCTTGAGAATCAACAGGATTTAGTGTTTAGTATTGTCCTCCACCTCCGTCCTACACATATATGATGCAAAAGAGCTTACACAGTCTTAGGAGTACAGGTCTTGACTTGCCAAAGTCAACTTTGATTATAACTATTATTAGTAAAAATGTAAATATTGCGATTTATTTTAATATTATTGAGGACTTCATTCATTCCTTTCCTGGTAAATTGTATTTTGTCATGAATAGCTGGACAGTTTTAACTGAAGCAGACTGGACGGTCCTTCATCCATTCAAGATAAACTAATATAAAACACTGGCAGCCACACTTTAGGACACAAACACACACAAGTGCACACACACAACACTGTGAGTAAGAGACATTTTCCATATACAGCTTGTGCCTTGAGTGTTTGCAAGAGTTGACAGATTTATTGGTGCAGACGCTCTCTCTTCCTGTAAACCACCATACAGAAAATCACACAGTCAAACACGCTTTGCATGTAGATCAGAAGTGGATTGCCGCAATCAGAGAGGGAACGATGCATACGATCCATATTATAGTAAATCTGTAAAACATCTGGTTATGATTTGATAAGGTCAGTTTTGGACCTCATCTCTATGATAACTCAATTGTGATCCAGGACTTGTTTGACTTGTTTAGTATAATTTATTTCACGTGAATGCTGCATAGCCACTGCCTTAAAAATGGACTGTTGTAAATGTGCACACATTTATTGTGATTATATTACATTATGGTCAAAAACTTGTCGACACCTTTGCAGCCTAATTGCCAAACATCAGTCAAGTGCAACAATGCAAGACATAGCAGCCAGCTAATATTACTTACCGGTCCAACAGCAAAGAGCCCAGCTCAGCGTCTGTCTTTCAGTAAGTCCTAGATTTACTCTTGTCTGCTGGACTCTTGTTCAGTTACTCTCCCCTTTTGTCCTCTTAGTTTTGTTCTGTCAACATCCTCTTCACCTCTGCCATTATGTCCAAAGAGGCTGCTGAGTCTGGTTACATTGTCTGCTTGCCTAGCTCAGTTCTGCATCATTCCCCTCCGCCCCAGGCCTGAAAACCCCCTCTACAATTGCTCTAAACAGTCCAGGCAGCCTGACTAACAAACTAAGCTAAGATTAGCTAACAGCAGCGATTATTTACGGCAGTTTACCGTCCATCAGTAAACTTGTTTTCAACTTAATTTCTCCCCAAAATATGTTTCACAAAAATCAGCGAAATAGTTGGGTTACTAAAGCGTTACATACATTTGCAGGTGAAAACAGAGACATGAGTCACCTGATTACGACTCCATGTAGCATCAAAACAATTTAAAATATGTTATTTTATGGTAGAAAAGTTGCACAGCGTTACTTTAAACTGCTCTGGACTGCACAAATACACACGCACACACAGAAGCACAGGTAACCACAGTCTGAGCACCTGAGCAGAGTTAAAGGCTTGTAGAAAGAGTGAGAGTGCTCTTCGGGGGTCTTGTCAGTCTTTGATCTTTGGTATGTACTGAATGTGGGGGTCAGGGATAATAGATTGGGGGCTGCCAGGGTTGAAGAGACATGAAGGGAGAGGGAGAGGGAGACAGACATGATGGTCACACAGGCCCTTGAAACCTCCCACCAGACCTGGGTGTGTTGTATTTTGGCGAATACCTCTCGCGGCTCATTTTAACCTGCTTACTGGTTGAGCTTATTCGAGTCATCAGGTTTGTTCCGATGATGATGAATAAGTTGACAAAATCCACCTACCAGCACCTCTAAAACTCAGCTATTAATTATCTTTTTTATGTTGTACAACATCTGAAATATAAAAATGGTGGTTATTTGTCGATTATTTCCTTTCTGTGAGCTCTACCTGTGCTAAAGTCCAACTTTCCCTTCGAGTACTTAAAAAACTCTCCTCTGTCTAAGCTAAAGCTTTTTTGGGAACCAAGAGGACATTTTTCTTTCAGGAAATATGATAACTGAAAACTAGTTTTCAGTAGGAACCAAAAATATTAAGCCTTACTTATGAACTCCAACAGGATATTTGACAGAACATAATATGCCACTAAAATGAGCCGCTAGTGGAGCTCTGCTTTTCCCACATTCTTGGCCTCTTCGTCCTCTCCTCTCTGTTTCTCATCTCCTCTCTCTCTCTCTATCTTCACATCTCTACTTTCGCCTCTCTTCCTCTCCCTCTACCTTTATCTTGCCATTCTCCCTGTCGCCCCCTTCATCGGCATCATCCTCCTTTCGTCTGCTCCCAGACTCTGTCCACACCTCGGAGGTCAGAGGTTGTGAGGTTAACTGTCACGAACAAACTGCGACCCCACAGAGAGTCTTTAAGCCTGTTATCTCCTACTGCGAGTTTGCTTGTGCGTGCCTCAAGGCTGCAATTACTGATTATTTTCATCATAAATTCATTCGCTGATCATTTTCTTGATCAGTTGGTTCATTGTTTGGTCCATAAATTGTCAGAAAATGGTAAAAATATTGATCACTGTTTCCAAAATCAAATACATACCAAAATATATTGAATCAACTTTAATCGACTAAAGAAACCAGAAAATATTCACATTTGAGAAACTGAAACCAGTGAATTTGGATAGTTGGACATATAGAAATAATGGTTAATCTGGTTTCTGGTTTAATAATTTTGACAACTAATCAATGAGCTGACTAATCATTGCAGCTGTAGCAGTAAAGGTCTGGCTGCATGGAAGGATGCATTTTCAGCAGCACCCCGCTGAGTCATTGTGGCAATACGGTGGCCACATCATCAGACAGATAGAGTGATTTTATGACTGCTGTTTCCGCTTCATCCCCGTGATGATTGACAAGTATAGCTAGTTTTGTGGTGAGTTGGAATACATTAGCCTGCTGTATCTGATATCTGCTTATTTCTACAAGGATGTTCACATATATTCAGTCCTGTCATTGACCGGTCGACTATTCTGAAGCATAAACCCTGTATTCTAAGACCTGTAAATTCATCTTGACGGTAGCTTAAATCTCAACATAGCTGCAAAATAAAAAGAGCTTTAGAAACAGAAACAAATGCAGACCTTAAACCAAAACGATCTGACTATTTCTGAACTTCTAAATCAGTTTAGTTTGCAAATTTTTGGGTCCTTTGAACTATTCCTGTAGCGTTTTGATGACGTTAAAGCCAAGCCTCGTCTCTTTTATTTGAGTGGATAAAGGTCACCAAAGCTTTTTCTGCAATACTCAGTTCGCCCTCTTCTCTCTGCCTATTCTGAGAAAGAGACTGTTTGAAATGTCATTTGCCAGCTGCGCCATCCTCTTCTTTTCCATTAACCCCCTCCTCCTGTGCGCTCTGTGTTTGGTTTTAAGGGATATAAATCTCCCCTGTTGGCCTTTGTGGAGTGATTTAGGAGACGGCGGGTCGTCTCTCTCCTGGAGACGCTGAATGTGTAGAGGCGAAGCCAAGAAGAAAATGAGAGAGGCAGATAAGAGGGAATAAAAATCAGAGATAATTTTGGGGACAAAAGTGACAAGAGATCACAGGAATACAGCAAAGGAGAAAATCTAATCTTTCCTCCAGCGCGAAACTGAAAATGTAGATCATTCTTATTGTGAACAATCTGATGGCAGGGATTTAAAGTTTATCCCTCAGGAGATCTTGTTGGTGGGAAAGAGCTGCGGTGAAAACAGAGGAATGTTAGCGCGCGCGTGTGCTGTAGCATTAGTGAGCTCATGAACAAAAAATTATTCCATTGCTACCACCAGCCAAGGTCGAGGTAAGAAATATAATGTCGCAACATGGGTGGAATCAGTCAAAACACAGCTCTGTCAACTGATACGTCATCAGTTATTAACCCTTATCTCCCAACACTTTCTGTACGATTGTTTAAAACGTCAGCGGGACAGTTGACTGGGTGAAAGAGTTTCCTCATCTCAGGTAATACAAGAATTTGAAGCACAAGCCAGGACACAGACAAGCAAGACGTAATCCACGTGCTTTGAGGGTGAATTTCTTCTCCTTACTGTTAGGACATGTTTGTTTTGATTTCTAGGATAAGGCAGGCCTTATTTGTCTGACTGTCAACAGATTCAATGAAAAGGTCGTAAACATGACGTCTGCCTTGTGATACTTTTTGACTTTCTGTACTCTGTCTGTGATTTTAATCTGCCCCATAAATCATCCGTCCATTTTCTGTAACCGCTTATCCTCATCAGGGTCACGCTGGGCTGGATGCTATCTCAGTTGACTTTGGGGCGAGAGACCTGGTTACAACCTGGACAAGTTACCGGTTCACCACAGGACACATAGAGACAAACAACCATCCACACTCAGATTCACACCTAAAAAGAAGCTCAGTAATTTCCCATTTGGGACTATTTTCACAGACGGATTGATACACAGTTGATTTTCTAGTGAGTATGTGAAAGCAAATACATTACCAGTTCACCAGTGTGGCTCATTGATGTGTTTTAATAGTTTTTGGACATGATTGAGGTCAGAAAAATAAAGAATATCAGGCTTCAGGTGATACTTGTTAGTATCAGTTCATTGCCGTTTTTAGTATTTTGAATGATTTGTTGACAATAAAAAAAAATATGGAGTATCTTTACCTGTCTACTAAATGACTAGGATTTGACTTTAAGATTATTTTTAGGAAATAGCAGCTGTTTATAAGTTTTAATGGTGACTCAGCATTTATAGTAAGTACCACACAGGTCTGCTGGATGACGGTCCCTAATGGATATGTAAACACTCTGTCTGCAGAGTCTGCAGAGGGAAGGGGGGAGATAAAAAAGTCCTTTGTGAGTCTTTAGTGTCTTGTGATGAATGAAGATGAGACTGAGAACAAATGGAAAGAGCTATAATAGAGGCGGGAGGTGTTTATTGACGCTAGGTCCCTGTGGTTTTATGTAGTCAGTAAAGTGCTACCTAAACAATTGAATATGCATATTGTATATACACAAGATGTAAGCAAACGAAGAAATATCTGTCCTGTAGGTCTTTCTATCTACTCCTGTTAAATATTATAAAATATAAAAGTGTTCTTAAATAAAAACAATTCTGTTCAAATGTTTTCCTATAAGATAAATTAAATCAGCTCACGTTACACAGAAAACCAGACAGGAAACAAAACACGCTGCTGTTTTGTTTAGCAGATGTTTTGCTTTGCGACCATTCCTTTGTGCACTTTTTGGAGCAGGTCTAAGTCTGTCTTTAGGTCTTTGTGGTAGACCATGTTGACCAAACAGACATCGAAAAATGCACAACTGGCAGCGAAACTTCAACATATTCTGTTTGGGAAATGAAAGGAATTCAGAGCAGCTCCAGCAGCGCGGTAGCTATCAGTTTTTTGGGTCAGGTCAGTTCCAGTTCACTGGAATGATAAACTGGAGCTGCAAATCTTCTAATACCGCTACAGCATTCAATCTCAATCATTTCTATATGGGTGGCACATGAGATAAGCGCCTACATTGGCTACTACACAGTACCTGCAGTCTGGTCAGAGTTGATGTAGCTTTGAGCCGCTGGCGAGCCAGAGATGTCAAGTAAACTCACCCCACATCCCCAGAACTTTCAAACTCGTTTGTAACAAGCGACACTGTTTTCACACGTATGGATTAGTATCTTTCATCATAAAATCAGAGCAGTTCTTTTAAATTAAATTAAATTAAGATCACAAAGTAAACAAACTTTGACTTCTACTTGAAAGACAGTGCAAGAACCGTCCAAAACTAACATCAGTGTCACATTTTCCTGATATTTATAATGTATTTTCTGTATGTTTATCTACATTTTTATGGTGTGTTCCATTTGCATTTTTAGCCAATATTTTGCGTATTTTGAGCTCATTCAGTCAACCCTAACCAGATGTAATCATCTCACAACAATACCACTAGACAGGAACTCACTATTAAATGATTCTGCAAAAACTCTGGACTATGTCCAATGCCAAAAAATGCTATGACCTTAACCATAGTGTATTTTAGTCAGTTAAGGTTAGGTAACTAAAACACTTGCTTATGGTCAACTCCAGTCTCCTGACTGAAGTCAAACATGCTACATGCCAAACCACCACTTCACTCTCCACACCCTTTCTTTTCATTTATATATAGGCAACTCTGCTTCTTGTGTTGTGCCTGAAGTGGACATAAATCGTAGCATAATTCCTAGGGATCCCGTGTTGAGTTTGTTGGTGCGTATTATGGCCCGGGAGGCTCGTTCATCCTCATTTTAAGCCCTCTCTGCCATAGTTCATGCAGGATTTCTTCTGAGTCTTACTCTCGCTGTGGTGAGAATATAGCAGCAGCATTTTTGATCCCCAGAAAAAGGAGTGGCATTTTAACAGGGTCAGAGGGGGCTTATGAGGTAACATGGGGACAGAGGTGGTGAAAGGGTAACCATTTCGGGGAGGTGGGCTGAAAAAAAGAGGGCAGAGTCAGGTGTTGGAGGATCTGTGGAATTCTGGAGATGAGGGCAAGGAATGCTGGGAATGCCAGTCATGAGGTAGACTAAGGGAGGGCGGGGTCGCTGCAGGTCTGAAGGTCAGCTGAGGGCTCGCACACCAAATTCGATCCAAGGTCCTGATGGCTTTAAAAGGACTGAAATGACGGGACCATCCTTCGCTGTGTAAAAGCATTTGAACCAGTGATCTTGTCTGGCTTCAAATATACTTCTAATTTCTTGTAAATGCTTTTTTTTTGCAGTAAATTTGTTTTAAGACATATTTATATCTAAAACTAGATCAAATGAGACACCCGATTGCAAACAAAATCAGATGTTTGTGCATCAAAGAAGTGACTGCACGAAGGTTATTAGACTAAAATAAAGCTGCCTGAAAAAGAATTCAGTATTGGCACCGTGCAGGAGCGTATTTCAGACCTGCCACAAAATGCAATTAAATGTCATTGTATTGTACAAGTTTCACCAAAAAGAGGAGAGCGGATACTTATTGCCTCCTGCAACACATTTCTGCAAAACTTCAATCTGTTTCTCTTTCTTTTGTCTGTATGAAAGAGGCCGCACGTCTCTCCTCCCAGAGGTGGCCTTTGTCATACCCCCCCAAACAGTTACAACACCATGTAGAACAGGCCTCCACCTGATGACCAGTCCTCCCTCCCTCTCTCCCTCCTCCCCTCCAACCAGCTCTCACTTTCTTTTTCTCATCTTTTAGCGCGGCCCTCCAACCTGTCCCGAAGCAGAGTGTCTCCTCTGTGGTGTCATCTTTCAGGGCTTTCCTGGAGGAGTTTGTGCTGGTGGGAATGGAGCCTGAGTTGTCCATTAGTTAGATTAGCAGCTCTGTGGGGAGGCTCTGGTTCCTTCTCCCCTGGACCGGACAGACAAAGCGCTGGCCTGCCTGCCATTGTACGGCTGTCAGTTGGAGCTGGTCACTACCAGAAAAAAAACTCTGTTAGGATCCAGATTCAATGATAAAACACCGCGAGACGGGCTGCGCGTTGTTTATTTGTTAACACACTTGTATATCTATAATGAAAAACAACTTTCGGTGTGATCTTTGTATATTTTATTGGAGCTCTTTTCTGGCAACTCACCGGGTATTTGTGACCCGATGTGAATTTACCTATCTTTGGTCCTTCTCATGATGTTTTTGTCTTTTAACGATGAATTTTACTGCCGGCTAATAAAACTATTTAAGGATGCATAATGTAGTGGCAGCACACACACACACCATTTAAGGATAACAGCGTCCTGGCAGGCTGTTTCACTGATCATAAAACATGATTGAAATGTAGGCATTTATTTGGTGGTTTGCATTATTTGAAAACCATATGGTGGTTTTGTTTGCAGTTGTAGAGCTTTAGCGGAGTCTGTCTTTGTCTTTAATGCCTTAAAGACGAGAGGAGTCGCTCATATCTGTGTTATTTATGGAGGAAGAGCCAGGAGGTAGTGAACTTAGCCTGAAAGTTCGAAGATACTCCTACCAAACCTCTAAAGCTAACTAATTGTGCTCAAAGGTGTACTTTCAAACTTTGGGCTTAGCAACGGTAAGCTAAGCTAACGCCCTCTGGGGTTAGCTCCATATTTGACACACAGACATGAGGGCAACAGCGGGTAGTTAGTGAGCTTTAGAGGTGCTGGTAGGCAGAGTTTAAAGAGCTAAGCTAATTGTTTCCCCCTGTTTCCATACTTTATGCTAAGCTAGGCTATTTGCCTCCTGGCTGACACAAGCTCTGTACTTAGCGCACAGATGTGAGGGTGGTTCCCATCTAAGTCTCGTAAAAAAAAAAAAAGTAATAGTATTTACCAAAATGTCAGACTTTTACGTCTTGACTCAAAGTGTCTCTTCTTTCTGTGTCTTTTTCAGTCTTTGCAGAAAAATGGGCAAATCTCCAGCATGACCAGCCTGAACGGACACTCGGAGGACAACACGCTGGCAGAAGGTGTGTGTATATGTGTGTACGTCTGTCCCATCGGTACTGTTTATTTACAGCGTGTCTTTGGGTGATGCTCCTGCTGTGGCCGGTGGGTAAGTAGTGGCTGTGTTTGTGTGTGTTTGTGTCTGGGATTTCGTGCTGTTTCTTCAGCAGTGGCAGAAGGTAAGCTTGTTTGTGTGGGGTCAGTTTTCAATGTGTGTGTGTGTGTGTGTGTGTGTGTGTGTGTGGACGCTGCTTCTAGCCTGCAGATGTCTTCATGGCTCTGCAAAATCTACTTGATCCCTAACTAATCCCTTTGTCAACACATAGAGGACACCTACATGGGCTTTTCACGTTGGAGCCACCCACACACTCACATACCCAACATATAGTTTCCCCTCACTGTTCTGTTACTGATTGCATATAAATGTTACATATGCGTACACCCATTTGTACTCGGGGGTCATTATGCAAGATTTTGAACTCAGATCACATGCCTGTGTGAGAGAAGCTTAAGAAATATCACCTTAAAACTGTCAAAACATTCGAGAAATACAGATTTTTGTGAATAATCTTCTCTCTGAACTCCCCATTGCCTTTGTACAGAGCTAGAAATTCATCTTTTTTGTAGTAAAAACCAATGAACGCAGAAGTAGGCCTCGTTTGTCTTCTTGTTTAATGGACCAGCCAAACGTTGTTTTCATAAAGTGGAAATATTTAAAGAGGACTGCCTGTGGTCTTGTGAAAGCTCCTCTAAGGAACATTTTTAGATCAGTAACTTGAGATAATCATTAACCGGTAATATACTGGGCAAAACCGAATTCTATACTTTTAAACGAACACATGCACCAACCTGCTCTGTCCATCTCCCGCTGCTCCCTCCTATCTCCGAAAGCTGCGTTTGTTTATTTTCCTTGCCATGTCTATCGTGTCGCCCTCAATCCGGGAGGGCCGCAGTGGCCTGTGCACCCTCCCTAAATATTTAGCAAGCCGTGACCCGGCCCCGGCACAAAGCAACCTGCGCACTTCATAATATGTTATGGCCCAGGGGAAGGGGTAACACTATACTACTTAAAACACAGAGATATGTCACATACCACTCTGTCAAATAACCTATTTAATAAGCTATTTAATGAAGCGATTCTGTCCGTTTATAGAGTAACCCGATACCCGCTTCAGAGCGCAGATACAGAGTGTATCAATGTGGCACATAGACCAGTGGAGAGTAATTTGGCTGTTGAAAGCGTTGCTTCTGTGGACATGTACTGTAAGTTAATTAGTCATGTAGAAAGATCTAGAACAGAAAAGAGGAGAACCACCTTGCGGGGAATGCTTAGATCTTGTGCACTTGTGCATACACGAATCAAACCTGCAGACAATTTACGTTCATGTACACAAAACCAGAAATTCTGAGCACGACAGAGACGGACTGGATGCATGGAGGTAATCAGGACAAAATAACAATGTATTTCATCTGATTGCTGCTTCATGCAATCATGCTTTTGGCCAAGTAGTTTTTCTTCTAATCATGCAAAAGAAATACCAAATGGTCTCACGGAAAATCTACCTGAACCCGATGTTCATGTATTTAAAAATTCAAATCTTTCTCATCACAGGAAAATCTATTTTTCTTCTGAGACAACAATGCTGTGTCCTGCTGGGATCCCTTCACACACAGACCCCAGCCAACAGATATTGCCCTCGCATAACCTGACACTCACTAGCAGGACTAAAACATGAGAGAAAAGTTCTGAAAAAACTTCAAGGCTACCGATTAAATGAGCACAGGGGAGTGAAAGGAAGGGAGATACACAATGGGGGAAAAAAGAGAGGGACGATATGGGAGTGGGAGGTATGGAGGGGTTTCACTTTCCCAGCATTTCTCTACCTCTTGCGCAGCCTGATAAAGACAGCAATGCATTGTGGGAGACAGGAAGAGAGGAGGAATCTCCCTGATAACAACCAAAAACAACAAAAGACAGGCTGCAGATCAAGAGACTGACACATGAGCAAACACACAACCATAATCTCTCTCTATCAGGTATAACAGAGTGTTTTTAGTTTGAGGACCAGTCCGGTGGTAAAAGGCCACACCCCAGAAACATCACACAGTAACCTGGATATTTAAAGTGTTGCAGCAGCTTAGAATGTGTCTATTTTTTCTTTTATGGGCATTTAGTCTAGTTAGAGTTTGACTTTATTAAAGCAAATAGCAAGTATATGTGTTGCAGCATAGTATGGTAAGTATGAGGATGGTATGGAGTTACATCTTCAGTGTGTCTGTCAGTAGTCGAGCCCTTTGCACATACAAACACTGAATCTGCTCGTTCACACATGGTGACTGTGTCTTGCACAGGGGAAGCAAGGAGAAGCAGCAGCCATATTTTGGTTACTGAGAAATCCTGACAGTGCCGAAAAATACAGGTAAATAGGAACCTCAGGGTTGTTTTGGTGTTTGGTATAGTATATTGAGGTTGATACTTCTTTCCTCCTATGCAAAGACCGATCGTCATCTTGGGAGGCCCTCAGCTTTGCTTCAAGGTTGTTTTAACCCTTTTTAGGCACCAGAGTTGTTGAGAAAGCCCAGGCAGGAGGGCAGGAGGCTCAGGAATGCAGAGTTTACACCGGGAAGTTGAGTTTTGAGGGGAACACTCTTTGGTAAAGACAAGAGAGAGGCAAGACAAGAACAAGAGCCAGGAGGAGCGAAAACAGATAAAGAAAGACAAAGACATTAACACACAGTCACCTGTGAGTAATGAAACCACAGATTTCATCAGTCCAACAAAGTGCATCATTCCCTCAAATGTAATTAAAATGAGGCTTCAGCTTTCGTCCAAATCAAACCAATCTCCCTAACTAGATTTCTTTTCGTGCACTGCAGCAAATAATGTGCTATCAAAGTCAATATTTCATAGGTCAATCTCATAATAAGATTTGCTGTGTGTTGTGTTTTCTGCGTAGATCTGCATACAAGCCTGCATGTGTGTTTGGCTTGCTCGTTTCAGGGGTGTAGGCGCATGAGATGCAGTGGGAGCCCAAAGACTGACATCATAGCTGATGTAATTCACTGGCTGGAGCATTGGCGGTCGCTCCCAGATGGCTTACAGGCTTTAAAAGAGGACAGATGAAGTTTTCTGGAAGGTTTAAGAAGGGGAGAATGCTGACTGCGTGTGTGTGTTTGCAGTTTTTAGGTCAAATACTGCATGTCTCATTCCGCTCAAGGGCTCAGATGGGTGCGGTTCACCTCATTAAATCAATTCTGTTGATTAATTCATTAGACTTAAAATATGTAAGATACATATAATTGTCCAAAAGTCCGAAAGAGATTTTTGAAACTCTTTGAAAACATTCAGCATTTCATCATATTAACCAACTATTAAAGCAAGCAAATAGGAGTTATAATATGACATATTGTACCACAACCTCTAGGATTACAGGTATGTCCAGAATTAAAACAGATTATTTAAATGCTGTTGGTCCCCGGTGTATCATGAATAGTTAAAAACGATTCACTCGAGGCTCTTCATGCTACATTTTTATTCCTTTATTGTTTGCAGGTGTTAACTTTTTACGAGGTGAATGTATAGCAGTCAAAGCATGCTGTAGGCATGTGTGTGTGTTTGTGCGGTGACCATGATTTAATTCTGGGATGGACTCACTCAGCCCCTGCTCAAGGGACATACATGGTTGTGTTGCCAAAACGTTCATCATGCCTGTGGAAAGGACCTCTCCCTTCACTTAAGCTCCGTCTGATCTCTGCCAACAAGGCTTCACGTTGTTCAGTCATCATAACACAATCCAGCCGCCGGATTGTTTTTTTCTTAAATTCCAACTGCCAACACTCATCACAGACAACGTTTCCTATTAAGATGGTCTTGTGCATCATTTTCTACTGTACTCACTCCAGTGGGAGGACTTATTTTGCGTGGCGTTTGCGCAGATGCTGGTCCGTCAGCTCCCATCATCTTGTTGCAAGATGTCAGGATGATTTCTTCTCCTTGAGAGAGAGAGGAAGTGATCCCAGAGGAAAGTGTCTGGGAGGTAGATTTTTTTAGATTGGAGTGCTTAAAAGGTCCTCAGTCCCTCAAGAGCCGTCATTATCCAGTCAGTAGTTCAATTATGTTCATCTGTGCAGCATGTTTTATTTAGTTTATTTGTTATTAAAGTGGGTGCTTTAAGGATACACTTCGGGGCAAGAGAGGATAGGAGAAGTCGATTGGAAAGCTGACGTCTGCCAGCTGCTCTCTCATTCTGTGAAGTGATCAGACAAAGGGTGTTTTTGTACTGTTTTGACAGACTACGATATCAGCAATAACTAGATCTAGAGCTAATTAAAAGTCTGATCACTTAGATGACTGTACTCGCCAAAACACTGATGACAATTGCCCCACATACAACTGGATGATTGACAGACACCAAACATCTAAAAAATCCTCCATTCATTCCTCAAAATTCATAAATGTCGTGTGTTTTGTTCAAATTTGGCCCGCAACACACTAGATAAGTGAAACTGAAAGCCTACGCACATTGCATAAAATGGGGAATACTGCACCACTACCAGCTGGTTAAACAAAGTCAGCTGTCAGCGGTGGTATAAAACAGAACAGTCAGTGATATAGATTTTTTAAAAATTGTGAATCACTGCAACCACAAGACATTCTTGGACATAAAGTCATAAATGTGCACAAGAAATATTACGATGATGGGTCCAGAAGTATGTGAGACTGGCTGCCAAACGCACGATCCTGTCCAGACTTACACATAAAAATGACAAGCAATTGCACGGTACCTAAACTTAACATCCCTCCCACATAATCTGATGTTTTAGTTACCTGTTGCTAGGAGTGTCCTAGGCACACAGGAGCCTAAAATTACAGTAATAAGGTCACACACACGGTAGATTCCCACCAGAGTTTCTCGGACCCCCCAGGACCCACTCGTCTCCACAGGCACTCCTCTCTCATCTTTCCCGGCATCAGGGAACCTAATCTCCCTCCTCAAGACCCTAACCTCCCCCAGGCACATGGAGGACTGAGAGAATGGACTAGGAATGTGTCTGACCCCTCCTTATCCTCCTCCTTTAATAGTGCTATGGCCCCAGTTACAGTGCAACAAGTATTCATATCCCATAATCATAATAATCAGTCATTTTTACTTTGGAAATAATGATCAAATCTTATTTGTATGCGTCAGTGAGGTGAGGTTTTTCACTTGTGTCCAATGTAGGAATTAAGTATAATCTTCTCGGTGCTGGATACTCGATACTTCAGTGATCTGACTTGTTACACCTTGTCTTAAATTACCCACATTTGTTTCTAGAAAAATCAGAAAACAAGTAAAATTGTTTTGGGAAACAAGCAGAATTACTCATGCTATTGGCTGATTTATGGAAGTTTAGATTTAAACACTCAGTTGAGATCGGATGACATGTTAAAATGAATTTCTAAGAGTAGATTAAGCACATGTTAATGGGTCTTGGCCAGATCCTAATGCTAAGCAGAGCCATGCATGAGACTGAGGTAAGGAAGATGGATAAGCAGTCAGGAAGAGCACGAAGCATAAGACAAATTGTGAAGAACATTTTTGGGCAAGAACTCATGAAATGCAGCTGGGTAGGGAGTGGGAACCCTCTTTTTGGCCCGGAGACAATATGAGCCACTTTCGGAGTTGAGCAAGACCTTAACAAGGCATTTTTATCAACAACATGTTTGTTTTCTAGCAGCCACTTTCTACTATTTTGTACAAAGCCTCCATCCATGAGATCCATTTGAAACAGCCAGTTCGGCAGATCGAATCACACATCGAAGACCGGATCCTTTTAAAACCTGCAAACTTGATACGCTGATAAGTCCTTCTCATTCACCTCTGTGCTGCTGCATTCGTTTTGGAAATGTGGAGAATTTGTATGGCCTTTTCAAACAGCAGGAGGGCCTGCTGTTAGCTCTCCACTTCCCTGTTTTTACAATTCGGTCTATACTGGAAGACAAGATGATGCATAACAACAACAGGAATGCCAAATTGCTGGTGCAGAGATTCCAGGAATGCAAATATAACAGATGGCAAAGGCTGGCTAAACATACCCTTCTAAAACAAGTGCTGCTCTTCACCCAAATTTAAAAGCAGAGTTTTTGTTGTTTTGTCTTCTACACCAACAGTAACATAAGCTCACATACTTCATCTCAAGAGTAATTGTTTCCAGTCGCGTGCAAGGTAGTATAGATTTTATGGAACCCACAGTTTCTCTGTCAACGCCGAAAGGTGTAAGCACGATCCGCCATTGTTTTCCAGAAGAAATAAGCAAAAGCTGGTCATGAAACGCTCGACTCTGAGACGTGACAACTGCGGCGTTCACCTCGTCGTGTCATGCACATGCTGTAATCTCAGCGAGAAAAGGCGGAAAGGTCGTTGGACGGACTCTGCAGAGTACCGAATCAAGTGCAACTCGAGGAAACGAGCAAAAGGAAGAGGAAGCAGTGATGTCAAGAAATGACTGCGTTTCCTGTCCGACATTCTTATCCATCCCTCCAGCCCACACACAAATAGAAGGAGGGGTGGGATGGGGGGGCTTAATAGGATAGAAGAGACAGAGGGGAAAGTGGTGAAGTAGGAGAAGGATTAAAAAGGGCCGGAGTGTGGATTCAGGAGATAAAAACAGCGGTGTGAAAGGAGGGAAAGAGAATCAGAAAGTGGAGAAGAAAGAGGAGGTATTGAATGAAAAATCTCTCTGATCTTGGGTAGTTTCACACACTCACGGCCCTCGTTTCCTTTTCCTCCAATTATTTCAACATCATCCTATCCAGTTCTTGGAAGAGTAGGGGGCGTTTTCTTCTCTGCTGTCCGATGATGTCATTCACTTCTTTACAGGCAACAAAAAGCCTCTCCACCCAGCGCCCCAACCCCCCACCCAAACCCGACCATTCAAGACCTCTTCTCAAACATTCCTGAACTCAGGCACGTTTTCCGATTCATCGAGATATGTGGGGCGTCAACCCCCCCATACTTTGCCCTGTGTTATCGTGACTTAACTGCAGTTTGAATACAAAATACACTGCCATTCTTTTAGCGCTGTGATGGCAGCCCATTTAAATTAAATTCACCTTTATCTAATTTATCGAATCGAAGGAAAACAAGGAGGAGAACAAATAAAGTGACGAGTTAACATGCTGTTTTCTACTTTTGCTTTCCCTTAAGTGGCTCTAAGGTTGTTAAAACCATCTTATTTCAACCCGTCTGACAGTATCATATCAATATTTATCAAATATTTAAACGAAACACATGGAGATACTACAGATGTTTTGGGCATAATTGAATCCACATTTCCCCAAAGTTCAACCTGATATATTTGGGACCTTTGGACACTGTGATCTCCTCTCAGACAAGCTAATGCAATTAGTTGATTTACAAAACTTAGTCGACTCTTTTAAAGCACCGATGTCAAAACTTCCCCCAGCTCCATAAATGTGAATATGTTAGAACTTTTTGATACTAAACTAAATTTCTGGGTTTTGAACTATTGACAGACAAAATATCTGCAGACATTCTGCTGACCAAATGATTAATGAAAAACAATAATTACACTATTGCTTGAATTACAACAAAGTTATGTGGCCTCCAAACAATGTTTGCATGCAGGTTGTTAGAAATTAGAAATGATACCAGTCTTTTTTAAGGACAAGGCAACATTTATATAATATAAATATAGTAGTTAGCAGGATAAATTCAGAGCTGAATTTGTTGATAATCATTTTTAATAATTTGTCCCATAACTCCAAGATGAATGTTTATTTTTATGACAGTATTTCCCATACAGCTCAGGGTGGCCTGAAGCTGTGCCTAAATTAAAATCTCATAGGATGTATTAAAGTCCAGGAATGTGACTGATGTGAATGAGTCATATGAAGGAGGTTAGGAAGGAAGAGGAAGATGTGGGCTGACCCAACAGAGGAACGCTCATCAAACTCTGAATTCCCTTTAGTCTGACTCACTGTCCACTCAGCATAATATACTGTACTGTCACAGTGGTTAGTGTGGACTATAGTACAGATAGTGAAATACCTACCGGATGAGTCAGTGCAATAACAGAAAGCCTCAGTGGTGTGTCAGAGTGAACTTCTCAGTAAATGACTGTGATTAAGTGAATGACTCTTTGACGGGGCTTCACACTTACGTTGCTGCTGCCTCTTAATGCACATGTGATGTTAATTATATACTTATATTCTACGTTACAGAAGAATCTCCTCCATCCTGTGAAACTTTGTATATTTTATTAGACGTGTACCCCCATGTCCAGCTCCTCTTTTCTCACTCCCACAAGCTCTGATAAAAACCATGAAACCTCCCATTCATGAGCAAAGATCTCGCTATTATTCACGGCTCTTTCAATTCAGTGGATGTGAAGAAACTCACAGGAAGTGGTGTCGGATAAAGAGAAACTAAGATGATTTGTCTCGCCCCCAGATTTTCGGGGTTCTCTTGTTGTGACCTGATTTGATTTAAAGTTGTTTGCACCTTCTAAATCAAGAACTTATCAAGTTTGAAACAAGAAAATCACTGCTGACGCTTCAATATTTTCTTTTCTTGAATATTACAGCTGGACTACTTATCAATAAATTCCCCAAAGTGCAAACATTTAAAATAATGCACATAGACCCTTTGGGTGATGGGGCGGCTTTCAGACGGTACTTGATTACTGCCGTTATCACCCGTTTGGGAGCCTTCTAGATGGAATTCACACATTCCTCTGGGACAATGCCGAAGTGTGACAGATCTGATTATGCTGGTATTTACCTGAGGATTTATCTGCATTCCTTCTAGTCTCTCTCACCCCCTCAGACAAAAGCTGAATTAAATGTGTCTGTATTGGAGTAATTGAGAGGGGCCTATTAACATTCACAGGGGGGCAGGCGGCAACTCGATGGCACCTAGTTCATGGTTTGGGTTTAGGCCCCTGGAATGGACTTTGCCTCAAAAAAAGAGGGATATGTTTGGGGAGACACTGGAGTAAACAAGGTTTTATGATTTTATCAGTTTTAAATATTGAAGAATTTGGACCGGAAACCTCAAAATGCTGAAAAAAACACTTCAAATTAAGAACAAATTAAAAGTTATGTAAGAGTTTGGTCAAAGCAAAATCTTGAAATTTCTCTGTGGTTTGCCTCTGTCTACATTACATAGCTAGTGACATGAGGTATGGATGAGAGCCTGGTTGCCTCCTGAAAAAGGGGGGAGTAGAGGGGAGAGAAGGTGAGGTATTTAAAATGTGAGTGACTGTCTGCTGAGGATACATTATCTGTGAAGGCTAGATAAAGAGACCCTTTCCGAAGAAACAACGAGTGTTTGTGTGTGAAGAATGAAGGACCGAAGGGAGTGTAATGCGGCGTTTGAACATGTACGATAGTGGGCAACAAATTCTCCCTTAAAAGATCACATGATGAGCTCAAGTCATCCCGGGTGGACGGCGAGGTCTGAGGGAGGGCGAGTGGATAAGGGGGAGGAAGCGGAGGAGGAGGAGGGGGGGCTCATTCAGAACAGCTGAAGAAAGGAGAGGGAGGTGGGAGGTGGGAGGAAGAGGGAGGCAGGGGTGGTCCTAACATGACATGTGTGTCAGTCTGTTGAAATGTGTGTGGAGCCCTCTTTTCTCTTCATACTGGCTGAGAGAAGCGCTGGAAGAAAGAGAGACACGGCTTCTCCCCTCAGACTCCAGAGTTCAGCTTAAACGGAGGAAACCTGGTAGATTTCACTGAGTGTGCAGAGTGAAGGAAAACAACAGAGAACAAATAGGCGTATATGTTTTTTTAAGTTGTCTTAAAATTTATTTTTCGGTATCTTTTTTTTAGTTTTGTAATTTCTTTTTTGGAGAAAAGTTTTTGGACTTTTATACCAATGCTTGGAACAATAACTCTCACAGGTAAGAGCAATGGTTCAATGAATTCTCATTTAATACATTTTAACAATTTAAAGTTCACTGAAACTTGGCTAAAAATGTGGCTGCAACACTGTGATGTGCCAATATATTTTGCTATGTTTAAACATTTGCTGGCTTTTCTAATGATTTCTTTATATGATACTCAGTAGTGCAATGGTTTCTCCTTACGTGAATGAGCAGAGCGCAGGGCATTGTTGTCCTGAGGGTGTGGTTATTTAGCATTGTAGATGCCCCGGCACGGGCGAGTGGTTTCACTTGGAAATGGGTTTGCTTTGGCCGCTGCAGAGCCTCACTGTGTGTAGAAAAAACATTAAATGATGTGGTTTTATTATTTCATTAACTTTTGCTTTACCGTGAAGAGTTGTGTGTCATCAAGTGTTCATTCATCATTCTTGTGCATCACCAGTAGTAGGGCAGGAATAGTCCCACAAAACATCAAACTCTTTACACTATCGCTGTGAAAACTTGGTTATCTACTATACAGTGCTTTAATTACAGTCGCTAAAGCCATCTGCTGGTTGCCCTGAACTCCGAAGTATACATTTTAAACAACTGCCAAACTTCTTGGTGGGAAAAGAATTTCACAGTGACAGCTGCCAGATTGAAATATATGAAGATGTGTTCACAGGGGTATTTTCAAACCCTGCTTTTAACTCATGTCACCATCTGAGCCAGCTCCCTATGTCCCGTCATGTGAAGTGTTTCATTAGATTAGGGTAGGATCCTGATTCCCAGGGGGGTTATTCAGTTTAGCTGCAGAGGATAGAGAAGGAGGAGAAAGGGGCGTATGGAATTAATTACATGCCAAGGCCGATTCGTCTTCAGGTTTTATAACTGGGAGTGATGGTTCAGACTGAGCAGGTCTGGAATGTTTTGCTTCATGGTGACCTCAGGTTTTGGTTTCTGCATATAAATGGACACAAATGCACAGATATTGGATAAACATTTGTGCTTTCTAAGTGTTACTGCGGGCCTATTCATCATACAGTTACATCAGACTTTAACCCAATGTTAATGAGATACAGGACATAAAGGACAGTGGGTGTTATTAGTGCAATTAAAGTGTAGGATCCCCGGAGCCTCGGAGACACTGACCACATCTTTGCTCCAGAAGGGGGGGGGGGGGCATTAGAAATGGTCTGTTGGGGGAGGGTGTGGAGTGCCTCCTTGCCCTCCTTTTAGCTGATTTCTTTTGTTTAAAGGACCTGTGCTCCAGACAATTAATTACAACAAGGATTTGCATATATTTGGCTTGTTTAGCTGAGCTTGTAAGTCGAGAGAATAAATGCCATTCAGTTTTCCAGCTTTCCCCCCTCCCTTCTTTCTTTCAACAACACACAACCCATGCTAGTGCTGAAACAGCCACAACAGAAACATTATCTGATCTCACTGGAGACTGGAGTAGATTTGCAACAATCGCTTTTTTGACTGCGGCAGTGATATTTAATAGGAGAGCATCGCCTTACCACATGCTCTCACACTCACACATAAACAAAGCCCGTCTGCAGCAGGGGGGGAAGCATTTCGACTATGAATGTGCGCGTCTGAGATGTGTAACACCTTCTAAAGTGAGCTAAAGCTTGAGCTCCAGGGCAGATCCCCCCTCTCCTCCCTCTCCTCCCTCCCCGCATACCCCACAACCCCGTCCCTTCATCTCTTGACTGTCCCCTTCTCACCCCCTGTAGCCTCACCCCCCCCCCACACACACACTCACACCCACATTCTTTCTGGTACAGTCGTTATTCAAAACAGCCACCCTCCTCCTCCCATCACACATTAACCCGCTCCCCCAAAACCAAATCAATCTGGGGATGTTAACAGTTGTGTGTCTGTAAAAAAAAAAAAAAAAACAGAGATCAAAAAGAGCAGAGAGATGCCAGTAGTCTGTTAAATCAACATGACTCCTATTTTATTATACATGTAGACACACATGGCCTCGTCTGGCTTACTAGCAGCCTGACCCCTCCTACACACACACACACACACAAACACAGATGTCTCCATTCAAAAAAAAAAAAAAAAAAACGGCACCGGAAGTTCATAGAAAACAGCTTTGAGGAACTGGTGTAATTATGTACTCTATTAGGGATTTGGCTTTTAGGCTCAGTTGAGCCGAGTTTGTGATTTTTCTCAGGTTTTTCTATCAGATGACACAGATCAGCATTCACATTGTTTGCGGCTCTCCTGGTCTTGACTTTCTTGTTTCACACCTGCGTGAGTGAACAAGCGCCTTGAAAATAACACGTACGTGTGTGTGAGAGAGCACACCGTCGTGTAACACTGATGTTTTCTATAAATCAACCAGGAATTTCTTTGATCGTGTTTACATCAGCAAACTTCCTCTAAGCTGCAGTTTGTCTTGATAGTAGAAAAAAAAATCACACACACACACACACACCCCTTCTTTTATTTTCAGAGGCCAGAGAGGGTTAGAAGGCTATTGTGTTTGCATGTGTGTGTGCCTCGGGAAGGGGGTGGGTCCCCATCCATCCTGCTGTGGTGGAATTTGGGTCAAGGGGATTGGGACTTATTTTAAGGAGGGGTAGTAGTGGAGGGCTTTATTGTTTGGTTTGAATCCTATGGGCACAGTCGAGACAGAGTTTAAGTGAAAAACAAATAAACATTCTTGAAGTCTCCTGGCATTTAAATTCAGATTATGTTTAGAGCACCCTGAAATAATTTTCCCACCCAGAGAGTGAGCAGCATAGCTCGCATTCCTCTCAAGTCAAATCTATACATACACACAATATATGGGCGTGCCCTCACCAACAAATTAGTGTATGAAAGCACTTTTAGCGCCAAATGCTTCATGTTCAGAGCAAGGTTTTACTAATTTCTCCTATTGGTCAAGTTAGATCAATCAAACTGTTGATTGTTTTTTCTATTTTAATGCTAAAATATTCTAGGAATGCAGTGCTACTGAGTAAAGGTTGGTGTCTATAATTTAGCGAAAGGATGTGGACAGATGTGGGCGAGTATTTTACATTTTTGTGTGAGACAAGAACACAGTCATCTTTTATTTTTTTTCCAAACTGGATTCACTTTTCATGGCAAATTGCATAATGGAATTGGGAAATTAAATCAAAAAGCATCTTTTTTTGACGTTGTCAAAAACATTTGTGTTCATTACTTTTGAATGAAAGATTAGATCTGGTTTAGAGCTTCACATTATTTTAATCATTATGTTAGTAACTGACAGGTAAAGAGAAGGAGACGGATCCCACAGTAATTCCCACAGTGTGCATGGTTTTAGGGAGTGTGTATTTGTCTTTGTGTTTCCCAGTGTGTGTAATCAGGTAAGCTGATAGCTAGGCATTAAAAGTCCGGGGAGTTTGTTTTAAGACTCCAGAGGTATCAGATGTGAGGTCTTCCAGACTGTAGTGAGATCCGAGGAGAAAATCCGAAAAAAAAGAAGAAAAGATTCAGACACTGGCAGGTCGTAATCCCCCCCTACGCCTTCCTCTGTCCAAACACAGATAGACATGACAGACAGACATCATGTGTATTGGTTTCATGCATGTATGTGTCTCTTATCTCAGCTGCTAGTATGTGATTTGTCTTACATGCGTACAACTTCCATTACTCACAATCATTGAATAAGCAGTTCAGCAGTACTCTCATTGTAAAACATTTGATATTAAGGTTCCTTTGGGTATTACTGTTTATTTGCATCAATGTCTAAACGTATTTCTTTGGCATGTTTACAGAGCAGAGGATTAGCTGGACCAAATTGCAAATCTGATTGCGATTAAGTAGTCATATGCTTGATAAAATCAGCTCAGGGGTCAGGATCTCAGCAAATACTTTCTGTACAACGTCTCTGATTATCTGCAGATGGCAATGGGACTTTTCGATTATGAATTTTGCATTTGTTTTTAATGGCATTTCTCCCCAGAGTAATAACATAGAGATATTTTTATTTGATTTGTACTGCTTAGGACAATGACTTGATTGTTTTTTCCCCGTCTCATTTCAGTTGGCCAGCCTGATGGTGTGTCTGTGGCTCAGAAGGAGGAGGCTCCTGATACTGTGGACACCGTCCAGGATGAAGTGGCTGTTCAAGTAAATAGCGAGAAGGTGGAGAAAGAGTCTCCAGATGCCAACGACATCTCTGCTGTTGAGGAGAAAGCTGCAGAGGAGAAACCCGATGATGCCAGTGAAGTGGGCTTTAAGAAGATCTTCCGCTTTGTGGGCTTCAAGTTCACACTAAAGAAGGACAAAAGTGAGGAGAAAGAGCCAGTGAAGCTACTGACAGTCAAAGATAAAGAAGGAGAGGAGGTCAGTGGGACTGAGGAACCTACAAAGGTGGTAGAGGCTGCCACTGCTGAGGAAAAGAGCACCGCTGAAGAAAAGGAGGCTGATACAGAGGCATCTACTGCTGACGCCGAAGTCAAAGAAGATGGTGACAAAGCTGAAATCACTGATGCCCCAGCTGAAGGCACTGCCACTGAAGCCACTGATGAAGCCGTCAAGGAGGAGGGAGCTGAGAAGGAGGCAGAGACTACTCCACCAGTCCAGGAGACCATCTCCCCCTTCAGAAAACTCTTCAATTCAGGACTCTTCTCTAACCTGAGAAAGAAAGCCAGCATCAAGAAGACAAAAGAGGAGGAAGACAAGGAGGCAGCTGTTGAGGCGGAGACAGCTAAGACAGAAGAAACTGCTGCTGCTGCTGTGGAAGAAAAAGAGGAGAAGGTTGAGGTTGAGCAAGAAACCACAGAGGCAGCACCAGAAACTCCTGAAGAAGAAAAAATAGAGTCCAAGGAGGAGGCGCCAGCTACTCCAGAGGAAGCGAAAACAGAGACCCCCCCAGAGCCTGAAGTCACTGTTGAAACCCCTACTCCTGCAGCAACTACTACTGACGAGACCAAACAAGAAGACGAAAAGGCTGAACCTAGTGCTGAAGAGGAGAAGGCTCCAGCAGAGGTGACTTCTGAAGCTGAGCTGTTATCCTCACAGGAGAAGGCAAAGCCCCAGGGAAGCCCCCTGAAGAAGCTTTTCACCGGTGCTGGCTTGAAGAAGCTCTCAACTAAGAAACAGAAGGCCAAGAAAGATGCTGAGACTAAGCTCACTGAGTCAGGGGACCAGGCGGCCGAGCAGCTTCAATCCTCCACCGAGTCAACTGAGGCTCCCAAGGCTGACAGCGGGCCCTCTTCTCCCGAGGAGTCAGGAGAACATGTAATTTCTGTGGAGGTGACCCAGAATGAGTCTAGCCAGGAGACTGAAGGTGAAGTTGCCTCTGATGGGGAAAAGAAAAAAGAAGGTATCATTGCATGGTCCTCCTTCAAGAAACTAGTAACACCCAAGAAGCGTGTGAAAAGGTCTTCTGAGAGTGATGATGAAGCCACAGGTGAGAAGCCAGCAAAGTCAGCTACTCTGTCCTCCTCTGAGAGTGCACCGTTAGCAGATAAGAGTGTTGAGGAGGAGGAGGTAAAGGAGGATAAGCCCACTGAGGAGGAGCAAAAGACTGAAACCACTGAGAAACTGGTCAGCAGCACCGAGGAGCCCAAAAAGAAAATGGACACCTCTGTCTCCTGGGAGGCTCTAATGTGTATGGGTGGACCAAAAAAGAGGGCAAGGAAGACCTCTGATTCTGACGATGAGGAGACTAAGATTGATGAGGAATTGCCAGCAGCAGCAGCAGAGGTAGAAGAGGAGAGCAAAACTGAGGCTGCCATTGTCACGTCCCAAAACACAGAGAGTGAGGGAGAAGTTGCTTCCTCACCTGAACCTCTGACCACCCCCCCTGAGAGAGAGTCCACCTGGGACACACTGAAACGCATGGTTATGCCAAAGAATAAGGCCAAAGCTGAGGAAAAGCCTGAGGAGTCTGCAGAACAAGTCCAGTCAGACAGTGAACTACCAAAAGAAGAGTCATCTTTCTCTTTGAGGAAGTTCCTGCCTGGTCGCAGAAAGAAGAAGGCTGAAAAACAAGCCTCCGCCGGCTCAGGTGAGGAGGACTCTGACACCCCAGCTGTGGTTCCCCTCTCAGAATATGATGAGCAAGTCGAAGCTGAACCACCAGTTGAATCTGAAGCACCAGTGGAACCACCTGCAGTCCAAGTTAAAGTGTCCGCTGAAGATAGATCCCCTTCATGGATCCCAGCCACTGTGGAAGACATTGAAGATAAACGTGATGAGCTGAGTGACATTCCAGAGGAGGCTGAGAATGCTGCAACGCCCAAGTCTGTTGACACTGATGTTGCAGAGGATGAAACTGAGGATGACGCTTCTGCACTCCCTAAAGCTCCTGCAAGCACAGGGCGCAGACTGTCCACAGCTGAGGTGAAGCCTGTCGCTCCAGCTCCAGCTGCAGAAACTACTCCTGTTCCTCAGGCACCCAATCCAGAGAAAGCAGAGGAGGTTTTGGAGGGCATAGAGGCCCAAGGCAGTGAAATTCCACCCACAACATCCGTGTGTGTTGAAGATGTACCAATGGAGGTAGCTTCTGAAAAAACAGAGTATGAACCACCAACTGAGAATGCAGAGTCCACGACCAATACCATCCTGCAGCCACATGCTCGTGAAGAGGCCATGGCTATCTGCACTGGCCTAGGAACCAAGGAGATTGCCAAAGTAGCTCTGGAGAAACCTGTAACGCCCACCAGAGAGTGTGTGGCTGTGATCCGTGATTCTCTCAGCACAGAGGTGTCACAGGAAGAGAAGCCACCATGTCCCGAGGAAGCCATTGTTGCAGAAACTGAAGTGCTCATGGCTCAAGTGAACCAGGTAGACACCACAGAGCTTGAGCCTGCTGTTGAAAAGACACCGAATGGATTGGCAGACATTCAAAAAGCCACTGAAAGCTGTGAACCTGAGATTGAGAAGGTTGGAGTTGTCAGCACTGTTCTGGAGGAGTCTGAGGTCCTTCAGCCTACCACCATGAGCGAGAATTCTCCAAAAGTTGTTGTAGTCAATCCCATTACACCAACATCTGAAGTGGCTGTTTGCACCCTGAGCACAGAAGTCACTGAACCAACTATAGAATCCAAGGAGGTGAACGTGGAGATGGAGAAGCTTGCTGCCACTGAAGAAAATACCCCCGTGAACGAGCTTGTTCAGGCCATATGTGAAACCACAACGGTCACCCTGATTAAGGAGACTGAGTCAGCCCACTCTGTTGTTGTACCAAGTGAGGAGATTCCTGTTATCACCCAAACAGTGGTCATTTCAGGCCCACTCAGTGTGGAATCTGACAAAGTGGAAACATCAGATGTCGTGTCTGAGCCGATCAGCAATGAACCAATCCAGGTGCAGGAAACCAAGAAGGAGTGTACAGTTATAGAGACTGTGGATGCCACTGTCGCCGATTCAGAGACCAGTGAAGTCATTGAGCAGGCAAGCGAGTCGATTGAGGAAATCAAGGAAGACATCCAGCCAGCCAGTGAAATTGAGACTCAGAGCATGGTTGTGGCCCAGGCTGTCATTCAGGATGCCATGGCTAAAGTTTCAGAAGATGCGTCTGAACCCAAAAAGTCAACCATCCCAACACCAGTCCAGGCTGTAGCAACAACAGAGAAAGAGGTTGAGATCTCAACAGAGAGCCCTGTTATTACTGAAACCCCTGTTGCTGTCATCTGTGAAAAACCAGCACCAAAGCCACCTCAGCCTCTCTGTGTTGCCATGGAGGTCATTGATGCAATCCCAATAGAGGTAACAGAGAGCCTTGATGTCCCTGAAGAGGAGGAGAAGAAACCAGAAGAAGAGTTGAAGAAAGCTATGGAGGTTGAAGTAAGTGAAGTAACTGTCGTAGTGGAAGAAGTAGTGGAGATAAAGACAGAGAGTGAGACAAGTGAAGAGCTTGTCAGGGAGACAAGTGAAGAGCTTGTCAAGGAGGAACAGAGCAAAGAAGACCCAGAGGTTCAGGAACCAGATGTAAAAGAAACAGATGAAGAGGTGAAACCACAACCAGAAGAAGCAAAGTCAGAGGCCCCCTCAGAGGAGGCAAAAGAGAAAGCTCTTGAGATCCACCTGCCAGTCCAAGTAGTCTTGCAGACAGCACATGTGGTTGAGGAACCATTGGTGGAAGAAGAGGCTGTGGTGGAGTTTGACAGCAATGGTCCTGTGGCTGAAGACACCAGTGTAAAAGCTGAGAGCAGTGCAAATGAAAACCAACTCCCAACGCTGCCCGAAGAACCTCAGGCAGAGGTTTCCGCTCCCAGCCAAGTCACAGAGGCAGAAGCCAGCCAACCAGAGACAGAGAAAACATCATCAGTGAAGTGCGCAGAAGTGATGGCGCAGGTGATCGAGGTGATTGAGGAGGCCGTGAAGGAGATCGAGCCTGTGTCCACAGAAATCACAACAGCATCATGAGCAGGTGAGACTGAACTTCCATCATGGATACATGTTTTTCATGCTAACAAATTCAAATATGTGTAATCAAAAATAGTTCTTAAAGTGTTTTTTAGTATTTTGGCAACATTGGTGATGAAACAGTAAAGACTGAAAAACAGTAGTGATTCTCAAAATTCCTTTGTTGGCCTATCAAACAATCTTCTCATAGTGGCTTTTTCAAAACATCAATGGGTCCTACTTTTATTAGGGAGCGGGAGAGGGGTTTTGCCCACTGGCCAGATGAAAAAGCTTTTGTTCGGGCTTTGAGTAACCAGGGGACCTTTGATATCAAAGCAGGAATGCCGCCGTTGACCCCTTCTTTGTAGGCTGGGGTCTTAAAGGGAAGCGGTGTGCGAGGGGCAGATGAACTTGTGCTGAAAGACTGATTATGATTCCTCTGCTCCCTCCTCCTGTTTTCCTTCTATCACAGGCTCAGTATGGAGTCAAGAAACCATGTCGGAGTATGCATTTGTTAGATTCAATTACAGAGCCTCAAAGAGCTTGTGTTTTTCCAGTTATTTTGACTGAATTATATATTTAATATGTACATGAGAGTTATTTGATGTGGAACAACGTTTTAGTGGCATAGTCTGATTAACTGATCTGAACAATGAAGAAGAGGCAGACATTTAAACTGGGTATGAGAGTGAAAGAACATTGCAGGTGTATTAAAATATGTACAGTATATAAATCATTTTTCATGTTGTTTCATACCTGGTCATATAAAATTCAAAGGTGGTTTCCATTGAGTCTTTTCCTGTTCCTAATGTCTGTTTTTGTGCCCTTTCATGACAGCTGAAGATACAAGACTGATGCCTGGGAGACGCACTGTCTGGACCAGGAAGTGAGTGATGAGGGAGAGAGCGAGAAAGAGAGAGAAAGAAGAAGAGAGAAAGAGGCAGCTCTGTGGTAACACGCTGAGACTGGGCTCCGGCCATCCCGCCCAGATAGACTGAGTGACTGAGCAACAGCCATTCTCTCCACCTGTACTTCAACCCCATCCTGCAGCCCTGTCACAGCAACGTGACGTCCCTCCGCCATATCCTCACCCACTCACTCAACCTCACACACACACCACACACACACACTACAGCATGTCCTGTGCCTCAGAAGCATCCCATCTGGCTTGTAAACTGTGTGATGTACATTCAGTGTCTCAGTGACTTTCCATTGCCCTGGCTGCATAAGACTAAAGTCCGCATCCCGGTTGAGTGTGTATCTGTTCGTGTGTCTGTGTGTGTGTGTGTGTGTGTGTGTTTGTATGTGCATAGTAGCAAGAGTGAGATGGCGTCAGAAGGTGAAGAGATGGAGGATTATTATCTTGTATATTGTATTTATATCTTGAGTATTCTTTCATTCACCCCTAAGGTTTTATTATTTTATTATTATTTTTCAGTTTTTGTTATTTTGAATGGACATTGTTGCCTGTTTTTAAAATTCCTATATTGAGCTGTGATACATCAGGTTTTCTTTTGAGCAACATCGTGTCATCAATAAATTTGCTATCTAAAAAGATTCAAGCAAAATGTACCAAAACAAAATTGAGACTGTTTCATAAGACCAGTGTATCACAGCCATAATAGTCATATTCAGTGATTATTTCAAGACTCTGTAGCAATTATAACTAAACCATGGTACAAGTGTGATTCCACTGACAGTAAGTGATGACACTGACTGAGGAAAACAAGGGCAGAGGGGATGGTGATGTCAAGCAGAAATGCACCACATGTTTGATTTTTGGCACAGCGTGTTCTCCTTCTGCATTCCAACAAAATAAGCTTCATGTAGATAAGACAAAAAAAAAATCACTGCCTGATTTACTGTGAAAAAAAGACATTGTTACACATTGTTTCATGTAATAATACAATAAAATACTGTTATAACACCCTCATTTGATCATGTGACAGAGGCATTTGGTAAATGGTGATGTGTAAAGGATACATAATGACAATTTATGACACTGGAAGTCATACGGCGTAGACACATGCATGTAAGAAACACTTACAAAGAATACCACCGTGTTTTCTGAGTTACTGTGTGTGTGACATACTGTATTATTTGTGTGTAGTAGTTTTAAGTTTGACAACTCCTTTACTACACTATATTTATATTTCTCGATGAGCAGACAGTATATTGACGCCCTCTGTTGCCTAAAAAAAGCAGTGCACCCATTAGTATTCAGTCACTGGTGTCATTTTGACTTCAACCGTTTTAACAAGGGGACCAAATATGAAAATATTTGTTCAGTCCAGTCTTATGGTACCTGCTTCCATGTCGTGTTCTTCACCCAGCATGATAGCCCAGGTTCATTAAACTGGCACCAGGGAGGATGTAGGCTCACTGAGGATTTAGAGACGCACAGACACTGACTTCATGGTACCAGAGGTAAAAACAAAAGCTCATTTTATTCTTAATTTAAAGGCCAAATCGAGTTAAAATCAATCAGAGTCATGGTCTTTCCATTTCTCACGGGATAAGATATCAGTCGCATCCAATTTCTGAAGCATCTACTCTGCTACTTTAAGTCACGCATCAAAGTTAAGTAATAAGGTCAGAGCTAGTTTATTGGCAAAGTGGAAGACTTTTTTTTGAGGGAGGAATATTGAGACATTCCTGGGATCCACTTTTACCACCAAAGCAAACCTGTGACTGTTGGTTACACTGATATTTGTTCATTTCCTACCAAATCTGGCAAACTTGCACTGTGCCAATCATTCAGATATCTTGCGAATTAACTGCTCGTGCTTCAATAATCCGTTTGGTGGCTGACACGAGAAGATCACATTTAACTTAGCTTTATGACCAAACAATCAGGAAGTACTGACCCCTGTTAGGTCACCACTTCTCTTTACTTTCACCTTTGAGGGTGTGTCACGTCCATACTTGCTTTATGTAAAAATGAATGATTAAAATAGAGTGAATTAAAGACTTGCTATTGTAAAGCATTTAGTTGGGGCACGCGCCCACTTCAGTCCTCCCTGCTATTTGTAACACACTTAACTGTGAACCTGTTAACATTTGTACAGATTGTTTACCTACTGTATGTACTTAAAAAATCATATTGTTGTAATATTAACTAATATCCTGCAGCCATTTAGCATAATATTCATGTAGCATGGTCTTAGCTGTCTTTTATATTTTCCAAGCTGTTAATAGTAAGGATACAGAAACTTGTCTATATTTCATTCAATAAAGTTAGAGAAAAATGGTGTGCGTTTTGTATTCATCCCTGAATCTTTTAAAAAAGATAATGAATCATACAAAAGACATCAAAAGATCAAATTTAACGGTGACTCATTAGTCCCCCTAAACACAATTTAGCAATTGTAAGCAGATATAAGTGCCATATCACATCATATCATATAAATATGTATCAACTCCTCTTGTGTGGAGGATGATGGATTAACAGTTCTTGAATGACAGTATAGTAAAGTAATAAGATAAAATGTTGTCAAGTCAGAATCATTGACAAATACTTTACATTAATAAACACTCATTTCATATGTACTTTTATTTATATTATAGTGTTCATAAACCATTTATCAAATGTTTATGTAATGCTTATAAATGCTAAATAGATGAACGTATGGAAAAGGGAATGAGGGACAGGCCCTGAAGCAGTTTTGTTGAGGTAGAGAAAAGACAAAAAGAAGCACAATTATAAAAACATGTTTTTATTGTTCATTCTCCACTGAAAAAAAGGTTGTTTGTACAGAAAATTACTCACATTCCTGAGAACACAGATCGATCACAGCAGATGTCAGATGGGCACTGGGGGAGTAAGATCATGGGATGGACATGAGTGATTTTTGTTTCGATAAACAATGGAGGAAAGAAAGGACTGTGAACAACGAAACTTCTCACCTTCCTGAGATACTGAGATGTTCAAACTCACACATGCGCACAACCATCAAGTTACAAGACTGGCGTGCCAGGAGAACCATTATGACGTGAAGTGAGGAAGGTGTGCATATTTCTGTGTATCAATTGAGCTCTGAGAAATGAATGTCAGTAGTACAGCATTTCAATTCCCTCAACAAAACAAACAAAAATCCTTCCCTGTTAGTCAATACTAAGCATTTGTAAGATTAAATTCACAGATATTTGTGTTTTTCTATGTGTTTGAATATAGATTCATGGCAAAGATGGTCATATCATTAGCAACCGCACCACAAAAACACTAAGAAAGACAGAACTTCGAATTCGACAGCCTTCCCCCCTCACTAGACCTGAGTAGACAAATACGAGAAACAGCTCCATCTAGTCGAACACTGGGCTCATTGCATCAAAGCAGTGACTGCCTTTCAATACTTAGAATACACAGTACAGTGTGACTTTAAGTACAAAACCTCCGCTTAAACCGAACTGGAACTGGGCCTCATCCTCACTGTCACAGGCTGGGTGAAATTGGCTCAAAAGAAAACAAACACAACTACAAATATTAAACATACTAGGGATGGGCATGTTTCATAATTTCACAAAATGATAAAAAAAAAATAAGTGAAAGATGGAACAAATCCAACATAGACTACATAATAATGATACATAATTAATGAGGTTTTATGTTTTACAAGTTTGCTTTAAATGCATTATTTTACAAGTCTTCTGAAATGTTTTAATTGAATGACTAGCTGTCAGTGCTGCGTTGGGTGGTAGCATACAAGGATACTAAAACTTGTGCTGGAAGACAAATATCTGAAAAAATATTTTAGGCTCATTTTCCAACCATATAGGTTGAAAAAATACAGATGTAGCAATAACAATAAAACAGAATTTTATTGTTTTTTCCACTAGAAGAAACAATAACCATATTAAACCTCCCTAAAATGCCTTCATCTCAATATTCTAAACTGTTAAAACCTTTATCTCTATAAGAAAAAGAAAAAAAAAAGGATTTTGCTCCTGAACAACATGTATTATGCTACTTGTGCTACTGTTAAACTTAACATGTCTGTAAAGATTCTTCACAATTTCCAGTCATCAGTAGTTTGATAGAATGCATTTCTGTTATCTCAAACACTTGTTATAATAAATAGCATATTTTATATTCCTATAACACATACTGTATGGATCCAGACAGTCGAGTATATAGAGATATCACCTTATTATTTTTTTTATGCAAACAGCTTCTCATTAAGGCATAACTCCGTGTCACGCTGTTTATATATGACATCAACACTGACAGGTGTTGCATTCAAACTCGATACATTTCACAATGTTTACCTGCGTATTCTTTCCCACGCTGTTTTTTGATAAATGATTTCTGTTGGAACTGCGGCTTCTTTTTCTGATTTGGACAAAGTTTCTCTTTGCACAAAATGAATAAGGCGGTCAGAAATCGGAGAAAAGACCTAAAAGGTCCAGTGTGTAACATTTAGGAGGATCCATTGTCAAAAACAAAAGACGAAATTCTTAAGTAAGTATTCATTTGTGTATAATCACCTGAAATTAAGAATTGTTTTTGTTACCTTGGAGTCTTTTTATATCTAGAGAAAGAGCGAGTCCTCTTTTACAGAGTCTGCCATGTTGCACCACTATTTTCTCACACTGGCTCAAGATGGGGATTTTTTGTGAGTTTCACAGATGCCGTAGTTTGTCCTATATGCTTGGAGAAATAGTCAAAATTAAAAATCCTTTACACCGGACCTTTAAAATGCCCCCAGTTAAAGGTTAAAAGATAAATTCATTATGCCCATCCCTAATATATAAATGTTTTCTAAACCAAATTAAATCCATTTATCTATTACCATACAGTACATACAACTTTCGCAATATAAATCTTGTAAATATGACAATGTATATAAAATTAGAGAACAAACAAAAATTAAGGATTTTTAGGCGTAGATTCAAACAAATTATAAAAGGACGCGATGTGCAGTATTGTACAGGACAGCCTCCCATCAAAGTGTTTCTGAATGGAAGATGTTTCTTCTTTACCATAGAGTAATACAACATAAGAGAAAATGAATAAAAGTGGCTCAACTGTAAACACAATGACCACCCTTGCTTGTTGTGACCAATTTCAGTGGCCAGACTCTTATTATGCAGAGTAATTGTGCTTTAATATGGTGTAATGACATAAGAACCACAATCACACTTAGCACAGTCAACAAAACACAGAGTAAAACAACTAAATGGTTGCTGAGAAGGATGCAAATAATAGTCATTACATTTCAAGGTGTTCAATCTTCTGAGTCAACCAACACATGAATGGAAGACAAATGTACTTTCCTGCATATCTACTCAAAAAAAGAGCACAGATTGTCTCAGGTCTGAATATATTGTGTGCTTTTAGCTGGAGTTATAATCTATACCTGATGTAGAAATATATAGAAGTAGAAGAAACAACTCTCATGTCCAACACCAGAGGGATTGTTAGTAGTTTGAACCTCTAGCACACAACCGGCTCATCTCATAACCTGCTGTCTCCTCCGGAACCATCTCAGCTTCCTCTTCCTTTTCACGCTCAAAGTCCGCCTGTGCAGCCTTACCACAACGGTAGCTCTTCAGAAAAAAATACAGTGTGGTAAAGCCTGACATGTGGGAGTCTAATACCAATGTACACCAACAATAAAATGATGAGATGAGGTACAAGTTGATGGTTACTTCCTCTCCCTCAATGGTATTTCAACATAGCCTTGAGTGAAACTGCAGAGAGCTATAGGCTATTTACTTTACTATTTAATATACTTTTTGTCATACTCAGGGCCAGCAAATTCCAAATTAAGGTACCAAAAAAAAAAGAAGAAAATTGCTTCAAAAAGTTTTAGTAGATTGAGAAGCACCATCATACATACCCTGACTAACTTCACCTTTAGCTTACCTATTAAACATAATTTAGAAAATAAACATACATGTTAAAAAGGACAAAATACACAGCTTTGGCACTACTCTACGAGGATTTCCTCAGTCTTTATGGGTTCCAGTGGGGTGCCAGAGTTGGACAAATCAGAGCCTTCATCTTTGGAAAACTCTTCACGCTGGAGCAACATCCCTGCACCACTGTTTCCCTGCAGCCCCACTAATCCCCCTTGGGTGAAGCACAAGTGTTTGATCACCTCATTGGGACTGGAGAAGGTGGTCGCGCAAATGTTACACTTGTAAGGCTTTGACGAACCCAAGAACATCGCCTCCATCTGGCTACTGTCGTCGCCTGCGGCACACAGCTCCATGCTCTGTCGGTCCACCATGGTGTAGGTGTCCGCCCCCTGGTTCAAGCACACATGGCGTGCTGCCTGGTTGGCCCGGCAGAAGCTCTTGCCGCAAGCGCTGCATTTGAAGGGCTTGCCCGTGTGGATGTACATATGTTCACGCCAGTGGCTCTTCTGAATAAACTTGCGCCCACAGGTGGAGCACTCATACTTCCGCCGCTTCACTTCCCGGTCCAGGTCGGCACTCTCCAGGTTGTCGATGTCCGCAATGTCTGACGGAGGTGGTGTGTCTGCCTGAGAATTTAATCCTCCCAACCCCCAGCTGGACGTGGAGACCTCTGCTCGGGGAGAGTCCGAGTTGGTACCTGACACAGGCGTCTGCTCGCTGTCGCTGATTATCTCTACTGCTGTAGTAGAAGCTGAGGCACTTGACCCCGTCTTGCCTCCCTTAATGACCCCCTCTACTTCCAGCATGCTATGCTCTCCAGGCATGACAGGTGAGAGTGCATTGCTGTTCTCAGCTGGCGTCTGCTGCAAAGCCTGGGTATGTTGGAGGAGATGCTCTCTCAGCATGCTTCTCTGGGTGAATCGGCTCCTGCACAGATGACAGGAGTAATGCTTCCTAAAGGAAGAACTTCTCTTCATGATACTGGGTTTTACATGGAGGATGGCATTGGCTGAGGACGCGTCTGCACTCAGCAAATCTATTGCAACCTCCTCGGCTGTAGGCTTGGTGCCACTGGTTGACGCCTCCATGTCAAGTGGTGAGGAAGCAAGCTTGGACGGTAAGGAATTTGCGTATGAAGCCGAAGCAGCTGGCGTGGACGGATACTTCCCATCTGAGCTGAGTTGCTCCATATCAAATGGCGAGGAAAGCTGCCGCCGAGCGGGCACCCTGGCTGAGAGCGCTACCTGTTGGTCAGAGATCTGGATGCCGTAGAGGGAGGTGGAAAGGTTGATGCTGTGCTCGGGGTGTGAATACACAGACTGGCTAGCCTCCTGCAAGAGTGGATAGGCGTGAAGGAATCGGACCCCCTGCTCCAGCCGTGCAGGGTCGATCAACTGGGGCGCAAGCTTGCCTGTGTACATCAAGTTGAGGAGGTAGCTGAAGATATCCGGCTGTATGTCAGCAGCCTTTAGGCGCACACAGTCACTGAAAAACAAACATTACAGTTCATTTGTGCCCACAATGTCCATATTCAAAATAATAACAGATAATGTTTTACATTATAAATAGCAGCACCAGTTCAGTTGCCATTTCTTATATGAGGAAAACATGTTTAAGTTACTGGACACAGGTTGTTGAAAACAACATTTTTGGGGCCTTTAGTGAGGAAACTGCGTCATAACACATTATCAGGGCAGCACAGACACAATGTTTTGATCTTCATGTGCTTACAGACCGTCCAATTTGTCACCTCAATCCGTTCCATTGATTGAACAATGACATTAGTTGAGGGTCATCACACTAAATAGATTTAGACACAGTTCAGCGCTCAACTACAGAGAAAAAAAGTCTTTCAATATTTGACAACATGAGAACTAGTCAATGTGATTTTGACATGGTGCCTGTATGTTTTGGCAGCTGTAGCGGGTGTTGGGTAAATTCTCTGAAGTGACAACAACAAAAAGTGTTTCAGTTTGGAGACTGAGCTTGTGTCAGATGCCACTATTACTGCATTTCTCTCATACCTGTCCTGGTGGATGAAGAGCATTCTGAAGTAGTTGGAGAAGGCAGCGAGGACAGCTTTGTGGGCTTTGAAGAAGACATCTCCTATAGCCACAGTGCAGTCGCACAGAAAGCCAAACTCCCTCTGAGCGTTAAGCTGCTGCAGCAGGATAAGACCATGGTTGGCCAACTCCATTCTTCAACCTGCACAAAGGCGCACAGACACACACACACAAGCAGCAATGAGTTTCCTGTCTGGAAGGAGACCAGAGTTTATTGTGACCACAGAGAGTCAGGCTGACAGTGGTGATCTAACGACCTTCTAAAGGCTGACTTAACACAGCAGTAAAGAATCATTTTATGACACTGGAGACAATTTGTCTAGCGCTACTGTCAAAGAAATAATGGTACGGCTCAGCAAAACAACAAACATCTTGGTCGAATTAGTTCATTGCATTGCACAAGTTGATATGTGGACATGTTTTGCAATGGCAATTAAGTTATTTGTGAATTCAAATTTCTTCCAGAATATGGAAACGTTCTTGTTCTGAATGAAATCTGAACCACAGTTTTAACCATTAAGACAGGATGAAACATTTGCATGCATCCATCAGTGACAAACAAACGTGTTCAGGGTGTTTCCTATGCAGGCTGTCTTAATAGCCTTTAAACCAGCTGTGTACACAGACAGAGATGGTTCCCTATTGACAATTTCAAGAATACCATTCCCACACAATCTCTTTCTAGGGATAGGATGGTGGTATTGTTAGGACTAAACACGAAACAAAGTTACAGTGTCAAACTATTCTATATATGTGTCATTTATTCCTCCTGCTTCACTAGAAATACACTCTTACACTGATCCACAGAAGATCGTCCTGGAGCTTTTTATCCTTACAGCTCTTGTCTGTGCCTGGTTTCAATGGAGCCCAAGCCATCCAAACTCAATCTCAAGGGACATTTCAGAGCTTTTTGCGCATTCTGCTGACCAATGAGATGGGTGTTGTTGACCCCAAAAGGTCACTGAAGGACTACAAGGGCTTCAGGCCATCACATGATCAGGGTTATGGGTGTCGACATACATTCCTAAAGCAGAACTGGTTCTACCCCCCTTCCAGTGTAGAGTGGAAACAGCCCCGTGGGCAGGGTGAATCTCCTTTCTCCAACACTTTCTCCACACCACACGATCTGAGAAATCTCTGAAGATGGATGATGATAGATGATACATCAACCGATTTACCTCAGATTGAAATGGGTAACTCTGCGTGTATTCTGCAGGTTACAAAAACACAGAAAAGGACCTCCGCACACATGCATTTCATCAGAGAGGTCAGAGTGCAAAGACGCTGGCACCACAGCACTCCAGGAAAAGGCTAGGTTTCCGTATCTTACGAAAGGGGGATACAGCAACAGCAGGCACTGAAGATGTTAAACACCCATCAGCCATGATCTTGTCAGTAGCCAATTTATTAAATAATTCAGTCTACCACAACAGTCCTGGAACAAAGCTTTACCATCGTCCTTTCTGAAACCGTTTCAATCATTTTTTAGGCTGTAGTTTGTGGTGTTGTTGACTTGTATTAAGAGGTGTTTCTAATATATTATCCAGCTCATTTATATCAGTGAGTACAAACTAAATGAGAGTTGAAATGATTAAATATTTAATCATAAACAGAAAATTCACAAGCCACTATTTCGGTGATTGCTAAAACGTTGAACACACTGTGGTCCTGGTTAACCCTCTTCTTGCTTTTTATGGCAGTCAACACATTTCAATGTGTCATGTGTCACCCTAGTTCATTAGAAATGACAATAATCTGACATAGAATATCATCAGCAGATTGAACCGATGTTTAAAATAGTAATTATGTTTCAGCCACAAACTAGACACCACTCATAATAATGCCAATTATGTCATGGCGGATAGATGTCAATAGATGAGAATGAGCACAGTAGGGCTGTTGGTTTTGTATAGAAGTACCTAAACACAAAAATGCAGCTGAGTGTACTCATCTTGTCAGTGAAACTCACAGCGGTTGCACTGACACTTTGTGTGTTTTCTTGGTTCCTACTTTGTCATCACAACTTGTCAGTCGTTGATGGTGAATGCTGTGTTGTGTATCAGGCAACAGATGTGTACTTTAACATGTGACAGAAGACATTCTCATTTCTAGATGTGTCAGATCTAAACAGTTAAGCCCAGTATAAGAATATCTACCCATTGCTTCTCTTGGAAGATAAATGCATTTTCTTTGCACCAAGAACCTTGGTTCCCTGGCTACATCACAGCACATTATTTTAAATGACATATCCCATACCGTCTTTTATAGCAGGCTTTGTTTAGATTGTCTCAGAAAGGCTCCAGAAAACGTGCGTGCCTACAGGTCAGCCTACAAGCCTCCAGCATGGTGCGTTGGCGGCCGCGCAGATCTTTTAAAACTGAGAATATTATGATCAGCCGCGGTTTTAGCACGATACTACCGCTGGTGAATCCAACCTCATTTCACATGATCCAGCCGGATCCCACAGTACGTTACCATGTGTTGATCACTACTAACTTGTTTGCAACAATAAAGCACCGCCCCTGATGTGCGATGTAGACACGTGGAACAGTTACTTCCGTAGTGAGATTTTCTGTTATTCTGAAAATACACCGTTAAAACCGCCCGTGAGGGAAGCGCGCGAGGACGGTAAACACTCGAGGGGGGACAAAACGGTTCAATAACGCGGAAAGAAAATAAGAGCTGAGGTGTATAAAGCATTTTAGCAGGGGGAGAGACGAGGGGGGGGAGGAGGAGGAGGAGGAGGGGGGCATACAAAACGAGCGCGCCTTGTCGGACTCCTGCCTCGGGTCTCTCTCGGTCGCTGTTGCTAGTAGCGCGAGAAAAACGGACATGCACGCACGCACGCGGATGCGCGCGCGCGCGCGCACGCAACACACACACACGAGGCGGAAAGAGAGCGAGAGACGCAAGGGGGATGGGGTTGGTCACGAATGCGTTTCTTTTAACTTCCCCGTGACAACAGATAGCCCAAGCGGCACACAAGTAACCCAAATAACGTAACACCACCGGTAAACGAACGGGTGAGTATGTAGCCAAAAACAAGCCGTACCTGCACTCCGCTTAAATCCGTGGAGTTTGCCGTTCTTGTCGCCGTTTGTTTGTTTGTTACCGGGGGAGGACTCCGTCCGTCCGTCCTCTCTCTCTGGGCTCGCAGCAGCTTGTACTGTTCCTCGCAAACGCAGCATTCGTTGGCGGCGGAGAGGGTCGTCCGTCGCTGTTTTCCGGTTAGGGGTTTTACGTTACAATCACATGACTGTGGGTAAAAAACCAGCCGAAGAAAAAAAAAACAGCCGTTGTAAAAAATCCGTTGAGCAAGGGGGCGGTTGAGTTCACGTTAATTTCCCGCACTGTGTAACCGCCGTGAGATCAACCCCCGCTTGCCAGCTTTTTTTTGACAGCCGGTGGCGACTTTTAAGTTAAACGGCTAACAGATAATGTTGACTCGCCGGATAGTTAACCGCTCTGCCGCTGCCGTTAACGACACGTTAAACATAAAACCATAAAGTGTGGCCGTGAATGTAACGTTGACTCCCGCCCTCACTGAAATAACCAAAATAACACTGCTTTGACAACATTTGTGTCAAATTTGCATCTGATTTTATTTTTGGTGGTATGCAAATTATAAAGAAAGTATACACATTTAATGGTAGTATATACATTTCAAACATTTTCATTTCACATTATCACAATATCAAAGCAAGGTTAAAGCTTTATTGACATTTTTTTTCGCTGGTTATGGCTTTATAACACAAATAATAAAAGCTTCATTCTATCCTTATTAGCGTTTCCCGTTAAGTCCTATATAACTAAAAATATGAGGTCACTACTTTGACTAATGTACAATATTACCATCATTTTTTTTTATTTATGTCAAATATAACACTTCAACAAGTTTTTAGTATCAGTAAATGTTTTCTTTTTAAGCATGTTTAATGTGTTGTCCTCTAAAGTTTTATAAAGTGTAAGTGGAGCCTGACAAAAACAGTGATTTACCTCTTAATTATCTTTTACTTTTAATTATTCAGTCTGCCGCTGAGACCATACTTTTGGTCACAGAGTGGTGTGAAAAGTGCTAAAAAACTTAAACTTACAAATGATCAAGCTTCTGTTTTTAGGAGACAGTTTTTTTTATCTTACCCTAGGCCAATGTGTGACAGCAGGATGCGAATTATCTCTGCAAATAAGGGAACCAGCACATTTTCCCTTCCTTTGGCAAAGTTGCTGCTGTTGATATGCCCATCCATTTTGTTTCACAAGCATTGTTCCTAATTCCCACACAACTTTCATTAACCGTCTGATATTCAGTACAGTGTGTTCGATCGTTCATACCAGGTTATTCTGGTCACTGAAGTAAAATACAGGTTTGTTGTTTGTACTTATCACCATAGCTACAATATTTTATGTTTTGATGTCAGATGCTGGTAACAGTTTTTAACTGTTAACACTAATTTCTGAGTTAAAGAATGAAAAAATGCCACAAAGATATAAATTGATAGAAATATCTGCAAAAACTTTCACTCACTTTTTAGGAAAAGCACTTAACAGGTGAGTTGTTAAGCGCTGTGCATAGCAACCTGTATTCGCGCTTGCATGCCAGGGCCAAGTAGTGTTAGACATACTACCTTATAACCTTGAATAATAATGACAACCGCAAACATGCTTTTTATGACTTGTAGTTTCTGTGTGAAATGAGTAATTACTCACATTGCGAGTACACCCTTAATGAGTTCTTAAGTCAGAGCTGTTATTTTGTGATCTCAGCTGCGGGTTGTCTAAATATAAAGAAGTACCAGTAAAAGGAAGCAGCGGAGGTCTTGGAAATAGATTTCAACCAAACCACACGTGCGTCTCTGGAGGCGCAGGAAGTGTAGGAGGACCTTTTTTTTTCTTTTTTCTTTTTTTTTTTTTTTTACAAATGCACTTTGGAGTCACACATCAATATTTTGTCATCACATGTTGTCATGAGTGAGTTGGTGGATGTTGTCCCTTAGTGTAAACAAGCACCCCCCCCCAAAACCTGTCATTACAGATCTGCACTTTAGCCTCAGGACAGGAGGTCCAGAGGACAACCAGACTGAGCAAGTTGTGGCTCTCTGAAAACGCTTGCTAGGCAGAGAATGGGTGGAGAGTATTTCTGTAAAAGGAGACGGGGAGACATGGGAGGGGGCAGAAATGCCTATGTAGCACGGCCTGAGGACCTTAAAGTCTGTCCTGTCAACAAACAACAGATCTGATCATGTCCATGACTTTACTGAAACTAAATTAGCTAATGAAAATTTAGGCCTGTGGGGGTAGATAATGCTTCACAAACAAACATTGATTGAGAGCACAGTTAGAGGAATGGTAGATGGTAATGACTCCAGAACAAAAGCATGTTTACTTTGCTGAAAGCCCCACAGCAGGGGTTTATTGAAAGAAGCAGATACCACGCAGGCTCCCTGTTTTCATCAGTGAAATCAATACATTCCTATCAGGAGATTTTTTATAAAGCTCCTGTCAAACTTCGTCCTCTCAATCTTTCTTTTGTTTCTTTTTTCTCAAGACATGACTAGACTTTCACATGACCTGCTGCTGACACTGTTTTCGACTAAATTGATTTTATTTGCAGTAATGCATTTTTAAAACCAACAGCTCATTCTGCATGAAACTGCTTAAAAGACGTGACAAAAAATAGGGAGATGTGCGCCTGATTGGGACAATCCTGACGTCAGTGCACAGTTTCCGACGACTTTACAGACAACACACATTTAGCCCTTCAAATGTAATACTTCATAAGCCTAGTGTTGCATGAGACGACAGTGTGGTGAGCTGAAACACCTGTTTAAACAGGGCCTTTAACGTTAACTGCCGCCCTCCCCCCTCCGTTCATGGCCTGTTTTGAAACCGGAGTGGTGAGTCACTCCTCTCTCGGTTTAGAAAAACAGATCCGGCCAGGCTGGGGCCCGGCGGGGGGATGGGAGGCCGGCGGTGATGAACACCGGAGGTGGACGCAGCTGGACTCCCACTCCCAAGGACCCCACATCCTGACAACGGCCCGCCGTGTTCCCATAGTGACCGGGGCTGATCTGAGACAGAGGGGGGAAAAACACCACCAGAATTAATTGATATGCGTATTTTTCCAGCCTAGTAATCGTGGCTGCAGCTAATCAATTGGTCATGTTCTCCGAAAAGAGAACCAAGAGTGGAGAGCGAAGTCCCGGTTCCTTGCTCCAAAATTGACCGTAACGTTGTGTGATTACTTTGTAGCCTATTTTGTCCAAAGGGTGGGACCATTATGGGATGGGCCTCCTTGAAGCGTCGATGTGTGTGTTTGGACTTTGGATTGGAGCGACATAAATATCATTGAGAACATGCATGTTTTTGTACATACTACATTCAGAGTTAAAATCAGACGCTAATTAGACAGCTGATTTTGCAAAGAAATGCGCACATGCAGTGTTCTTCAGACCTTTTAACATAGTTCTTTCTGATATTAGTATTTAATCAGGGTTTCCAGTCTCACTGGAGAAAACCAAAATTATACTCTATCCCCCTCCTTTTCCCGCCAAAAAGCCTCGGGGGTTCAAATTTTGCCCTTTTATGATAGGGCGAATCGATGTATCCATGACAACCGTTGCTCTGGACAACAAGGGATGCTCGAGGTGCTGCAGCAACGGCAGATTGGCATGCGCAATGCGGCAGCGCCAGCCGCTGCTTACCGATTGACCACAGGATATACGCCCTCTGACACGGAGAGTTTGTGAGTTACATCCAGTGAGTTACACTGGGGTCAAACACGCAAACTCTGTCGCTTTTGCGTTTAAAAAATATAATCGCACCAGTGACATGCGTGGGACACACGTTTGGTCAACATGGCGGTTCACATATTGGCCGCTAGATGGCGGCATCCCTTTCAAAATAAAACCCATCCCTACAGGGAACAAGGAAAGAAGAAATATTATAAATGTGAAATATTTGTGACCACAAACAGGAAGCGCAGTCTGCTTTGTCACAAAATAGCCACAGAAAGATTACCTCGCCGTGTTCAAGCTTCAGGCAGGCACCTAAACTTTGTCAACTGTCCCGGAAAATTATATCGATAAAGTTTGAATTTGAACAGTCTCCTGCTGCAAAAAACGATGGCGGCTGATCAAACTGTGCACGGAGTTCCTCCTTCACTGTCCGCCAAAGTGGTTGGGTGAGTTGACAGCTGATTTAACTACTTTGTTATTATGTTAAGATTGTGGGTAACTACATTATTGTATCTAGACGGATATATAAGGCTCGAACTGTGGTGTTTAGACCAGCAGCGTTAGCATAATGCTAACAGACAGTAATTAAGTTGGTAGTAAGTGAGTGTACACATGTCAGCACGACGTTGAGTCAGTTAACTTAAAATACGTGTATTTGTTGGGAGCACTGTTGTCATTTATGTAGTCCAAATGTCCGTCTAACTTCACATCTATTTAGCTGTATTTAGCTGGCTAGCTTAGCAGTGCATACACCTGCTGCTGAATGATAAGTGTCTAATGGCTGTGTCATTTCTCTGCAGGTCATTTGCTTATTTGACTGTGAGAGACCGATTGCCGACCATCCTGACAAAAGTTATAGACACAATACATCGCAACAAAAACAAGTTTTTTGAAGAATATGGAGAGGTAATGTTTATTTATTAGCGGATTTTTAAAGATGCTTTTCTTTAACTACTTCTGGTCTTGAATTTGTTCTTGTATGTGTTTCCTCTGTATCTTCGTACAGGAAGGCATCGAAGCAGAGAAGCAAACAATATCTCTGTTGTCTAAGCTGAGGAATGAGCTGCAAACTGATAAGCCAATACTAGCAGTCACAGACGGCCTGCAAGACACAGAGTCCTGGAACCAGTACCTGCAGAGACACCAGAGACTGCAAGGGGATGTCAGCTGGTTCAAGTCTCCGTGGCTTTACGTGGAGTGCTACATGTACCGCAGGATACAAGAGGCCCTCTGGCTCAAGTGAGAAGCATTCACATCTTTTAATAGGAACCTTTTATTGCTGGCCTCTTTACTGCTTTTCAGTACATGTCCTTTGGGCTGTGCTATATATCATTCTATTTGCTAAAATAGACAAAAATATAGGACAAGTTATTCACATTGGACTGCAAAACAATGGTAATGTAAGATCCTGATCCTGCTTTATTCTTGAAAAAATCTAACATAGTAATTGCTTACATGACTGCAAACTCGTTATTATTATTATTATTAAGTCTTCAAGGGTATTACGCAATTTAAAATTACAGTATTTGCTTAATAATAGCCTTAGGGAAGATAAATAAAGTTTATCTTGTTTCTTTATGTTCTAATTCTCCTCCAATCATGATTTTATGTATGTTTATTTCAGTCCTCCCATCAGTGACTATGATGTCTTTAATGAGGGAAAGACTCAGAGCTTCTTTGAGTCTCAGCAGGCTGTGATGACCTTATGTACGTACTTGGAGAACGTCAACAAGAGCTTGGCAGAACTTTCTAAGAATCAGCTGTTGGAGCATTTTAACAAACTGCTACAGGTCAGTCATCTTCGGCGAGAGCTCAATACACAGATTTACACAGCTTTGAGGGCTGTTTAGGTTTTACAGCTTGCAACCTTAATGTTTTTGATCAGTCTCAATCTTTAAATGAAAAAACTGTTGTGATGAATGAATCAAGTCACACAAACTTCTCTGTCCATATTTTTCTGTATAATTTATCCTATTGAAGGGTCATAAGTGAAAACATGGAAAATGAAATCAGGGTTAACTTTTTTATTTGACTCTTCCTAGGTTTCTCTATGGGGAAACAAGTGTGATCTGTCTATCTCTGCTGGCCAAGACAACTCACAGAAGATGAGTCCAATAGATTCCCTCAACAGCCTACAACCCTTCATCTTGGTCGATGACTCCAACATGGTATGGACAACTCTCCAGAGGCCAGGGCAGCCAGGGAAAACCACTGCAGGCAGAGTGGATGTCGTTCTAGACAACGCTGGCTTTGAGTTAGTCACTGACTTGGTCTTTGCAGATTTCCTGGTTTCCTCTGGCCTTGTCCACGAGGTCCATTTTCACGGCAAATCGTTTCCATGGTTTGTCTCTGATGTCACAGCTAAAGATTTTCAGTGGACCATTCGGCAGACCATGGCAGCCAATCACAAGTGGATGTCCAAGAGTGGTGTCCAGTGGCAGAGCTATCTGAAGGAGGGTGTGTGGTTCTATCATGACCATCCTTTCTGGACACAACCCCATGAGTTCTGTGACATGGCAGCTGATGCTCCTGACCTATATGCAACCCTGCAGGAAGCAGACCTGGTGCTGTTCAAAGGTGATCTCAACTACAGAAAGCTGACCAGCGACAGGGAATGGGATCACACAGTGAGCTTCGGTACTGCGCTCCGAGGTTTTGGGCCTGCGCCACTGTGCAGCCTGAGAACTCTTAAGGCCAACGTTCAGGTCGGTCTGCAACAGGGCCACGGGGAGAAGCTCACCTCCCAAGAGCCAGACTGGATGACCAGCGGCAAGTACGCTGTCATTCAGTTCTACAGCCCAAAGTCAGAACAGTAAAACTGACCTGAGGATGTCACCACAAAGGCATGGAACATAAGAACATTACAGAAAGAAGTACCCCAAGCAGAATTAACCTTAAAGCCATAAGACCATCAAGGTTCATGAGGTTGTGAAATGTTTTTGTTCCTCATTGTTTGTTAGCACTTCATCATGTTTGATACTGAAATCCACAGCAAGAAAAACATTAAATATTTTCACAGATTTGTACCATGTCATAGTTCAATTGTTAGCACTTTAGAACTAAATGTTTCCTCATAATTTGAACGCATCAATTGTCTACTGTGACAAATTTACCCTCAGAGGTGAGAAATCAAAATGTTTTTTTATTGCAAAAACTTATGAGTTGTGCATATTATAGCAAATAGCTTATGTGTTGTGCACAATGTATTAAGTCATAATGTTTACAGGGTAATATAGATGCTGTTAATAATTACTGAGTAAGAATTGAGCTTGCTTAGCAGCAATACTTTAGTTTTCGCATGTAGTTGAGGTGAGTGATGATAAACTTATAGATATTTTCATTTTAAGCTCAGCTCAGGTTATTTTACTGTTGCACTTCATGTTATTGATATGCATGCACCAGAATAACACCAAAACAATGAAAGCAAATCATAACATTATTTGATTAATTGTTTTGCTAGACTGTTATTGGGGCAGTGTAACAATAACAGTGATGATGTGTGCTTGTTTTGTTAAAAATGGCAACCCAAACCTCTGTATCTCTATAGATAAAAGTGGATGTCTCCGTGCACACTGTTATGTCATCTAAATCCTCTGTGTCAGTACCTCAGAGGTGGTTAACTGGATTCTTCTCAGTGCTGCTGGGGGAAATATCATTTTCACTGATGGGCTTTGATTTAATAAAGAACGGCATTAACTGGCACTAACTTGACTGTACTGAGTGGCATACTTTACAAGCACGAGAAGTGGGAGATGTTTCTCATGAGTTTATATATCTAGATAGGTTTGGTAGCCTCAATCAACATTTAATCAACACAGCCAAGTTCAGCAGTAGTATTTTATTCTGCATACTTGAGCAGGTTGATATAGTGAATTGATTCTCTTAAAAAATGGGAGCAAATGTATCTGGAGACACTCAAAAGGATCAATCATTAGATAGCTTAAATGTTCACCAGTGCTGTGACATTTTTCATTGTTATTTTACAGCAGCTGTTGTTACCTGTTGACCTACTCAAGGTCAGGTTGGTCCTAGAAAAAAAAAACACCCAGCAAAACAGCTGGAAATGCTACAACATGTGCGTTACAATTCCAGAATGAGCTGAGACAATTAAGTGGCAAAATTTAGGCTGCCGACATGCTTTGTGAATGTGGTCTGTTATGAAAATGAAGCAAATCACAGCACGTAACTCCGATCTTGTGCCATTTAGGTGATTCGGCTGTTTCCTCACCCTTCATTTTCCTATTCTCTAATTCAACAGCATCTTCATTTTATTCCAAGGAAAATGCAAAAAAAAAAAAAAAAAGAAAGAAATACAGTATATTATCATCAGGACTACTTGTTTTCCACTTGACCTGACATGTCCTGAAAATTGGGTTGTTTACTCAAGAAAGATGTTGCACAGAGGAGGGGAAATGAAGTCTCTGTGCCAAATGTTCAGGTTTTCCTCTGCGGGGGAGATATATAGTTGCTCGTGATCGTCTTTGTCTTTATAAATTTCTTGAAGAATTGAAGAACGATGACAGCTGGCAGTATCACGTGGAAATCAAGTCATTTTTAATTCAAGCCCAGTATAGTTTTTCATGAATTTTCACCATTAAAAATAAAGTTCATAATTCAAAGGTTGCACCAAATAATAATGGTCCCCAAACATGAAAGAACTAAAAGGATTCCTCGCAGTCACAGACCTGTATCTTTGGTGCTGTAAACATGACTGTTATGTCCCACAAAGCTGCATTTGCACAAATACTCTGCACCTTTGATTTGTTTAAATATAGTGTTCTATTTCATCTGTGACCCTGGCACTGATAAAGCAATGATTAACCAGTCCATATTGTGCTCCTGTGATATACTATATGTCATCATCCTTTCAAAGAAATCACACTTGAAACATATGTTTTATTTTTTAAAACTAATTTCTGTCAATTTCTTTATAATCTTCATCAAAAGTTTAAAAATTAGTTATGATAAAACAACCATCAATCACCTCATTTGGGATTGATTATGTAATAATTGGCTTTTGGAATGAGATTTAACCTCCTGCTCTGTTTGCTGTGTTATGGTGACCTGGTGGTTTAACACACCGTGTTTATCGACTTGGCTGCATCTTTAATTTGTTTATCTTTTTTTTTTTTTTTTTTTTTTTAACCTTTTCACCGTTCCCATTGTGTCCAAAGAGCCCAGCTAGATGCCTGAGAGACATCAGAGAGCTGAGAGAGGCAAGCAGAGAGGGAGAGAGGAGACTCACAGCATATGAGGATGATTCATGTGTAAGAGGTGAGTAGTATAACCTGGAAGATTGGCTTTCTTTTAGCCCCCATTGTTTAAAACCATTGTCCTAATGTTTCTCATTTCCACAGTGATTTGATTTACCGCAGAGTCTCAGGTGTATTCAATAATCTGGCTACAAATAGACCAGTCATACGTCACACTGGTAGTGTGCTGAGTATCAGCTAAATTAAACTGTTTACTGCTAGTTTACAGTTGGCTTTTCTCTGGAGGAAAAGGTGAAGAGGGAAAAGAATATTTTGTAGTGGTGTGAGAAAACAGAACAGATAAGTTACACTATTTATCTGTCCATGATCTTTTCTCCCTCCTGCCAGGCTACCCTTCCTCCTACATGTTAGTAGAGATGTATTAAAGGAAATAAGGGAAAGGCTCTGCTGACCAAAGAAAAAACATTTAAGGGGGGTTGGGAGGAGTCTTTGAATGTTTTTTCTTTTTCTTTTTCTTTTCTGGATCTTGGTGGGCGGAAGCTCAAGGCAGATAGGGTAAAGGGACTGGAAGAATAGTGGACCCTTCAAGTTGCCTGACAGGCTGTATTGGAAAAAAAGGGCAGGAGAGACAGAGAGAGAGTGAGGAAAGAGTAAAGAGAGGGAGAGCAGTACTCGTCTCCACTCCCCCTCGCAGCAAATGGGAGAGCAAGTCTAAATCATGTTGCATATCAGTCCTGTTGTGCTGTGATGTTGCTCAGGCAGAGCCAGGCGCAGAGCAGACAGCCTTGCGGACCAATAGTCAGACCCAGGATCAGCCCAGCCTTCTCAGAGCTGGAGACCCTCTCTCCACAACGTTCCTCGCCTCCGCTGCGTGCCCCCCTCAGTGACATGTACCCCGAAGAGAGCCGGGGGTCTGGAGGGGTAGCCACTGTGGACTTCCTGGAAGGGACCTACGATTATGCCCCCACCCCTGCCCCGACCCCACTATACAGCCACTCCACCCCTGGCTACTACTCTGCTCCTTTGGATGCCCACGGACCACCCTCAGATGGCAGCCTTCAGTCCTTGGGAAGCGGGCCTACCAGTCCTCTTGTTTTTGTGCCCTCCAGCCCCCGACTCAGCCCTTTTATGCACCCGCCCAGCCACCACTATCTGGAAACCACCTCAACACCCGTCTACAGGTGAGGGAATATCATTTGTCTTCATTGCCGGATCACCAGAGTGGAGAAAAGTGTGTGTTGTGTGCTTGGAAAAAAGTCTAGATTCTTCATCAACAAGTATGAATGACTGCTTTGAATGTTTTTCATTTTTGGCCATTACTTTAAATTTTAGTAATGTATCTTATGAGAGGGTGAGTCATTTGTCAGTAATGCAACCTCCAGGGCTTAAATCTGATCCGTCTGGTCATTTTTGTTTGTGCTCTTCTGATTGTGTAAGTTATATGATCAGTGCAGACTCGGCAGATTTGTTTCTCCACTCTAGTTCTTTTGCCCCCTGCATTACATGATTTGAATATAAACATAAAGAATAAAATAACTTTACTCAGAGTGCTTATCTTGCTCACAATTATTCCTTATTTTACTGTACAGCCTTTGTGTTTGCTATTGAATAGTTGTAGGACAAAATATTAACACGTAACTAGATTTAATATCTTTCACTCACATATTATAGCATAACATTGGCATTCTTTTCAGTCTGCAGTTATAAACAAAACATAATTATAAAACCTCATTTTTTAATCTATTGCTTTATACAAAACATTGCCACTATCTCTATAGAAAGGATCAAGCTTTGCCCTCGTTTCTAATTCCAGAGATTAAGGACTTTGTCAAGGACCTTGAAAAAGGAACAATACGTAAGACGACAGAAGTACACATACAGATTGTTTCCTGGCTCAGGTGGAAAATAGTACTCTGCTTTTGTCTCTGCCACCGTCAGATTAAAGTCAGTACAGTAAAGAATTAGAATTGATCTGTAATTAAGTAAAAGTATATAAAACCAATTCTTTTTACAAAATATCCAGCTATATTTTGTGGCCCAAAAGTCATTGATTGTTCACGAAAGCGCTTTAATCATCATGTGAATATGTGAGATATTTTAACTGAGCTGAAATCCATGCCCCGTGGCAGGTCCAGTGTCTCATCCAGTCAGCAGCAGCTGTCCAGAGAGGACCAGTGTGGCACCAGCGACGACTCATACAGTGTGGGGGAGTCGGGGGCTGGAGCCGGGGCCGGTGGGTTTGAGATGGCCAAAGAGATGCGTTTCTGTGCTGTGTGCAGTGACTATGCCTCTGGTTACCACTATGGGGTGTGGTCCTGTGAGGGGTGCAAGGCCTTCTTTAAAAGGAGCATCCAGGGTAGGTGATCTGTGTGCTTCATCCATTCACCTGTTTGTGACAGATCATATCTTATTTTATCACAGTTTAGTTTTCAGATTTTATGTAGAAATGATCAAGAATTCCCTAAAACTCTCATAAACTTTCATATTCTCTAATTCAGTTAAAAAAAACGCTCAATCTTAAATGCTGCAGAACATTAGCAGTACATTAACTGAGCACAGTCCTCGTAAAAATTAGTTTTTCTGTCAGTGACCAAAGGAAAATTTTATGTGCTTTAATGTGGCACAGCTGTGAATCTATAGATCCAGAACACAAAAAGTTTGTATGTAACAGAATGATGATTTAGTTTTCCAACTGTTTTTGGCTCATGGCACCAAATTGAACTTTCTGTAATGGTCAAACTGGAGCTCAGTAAAGTTCAGGAAGAGTCAATAATTGTAACATTGTGAAACTGAGAAATTTGAAATCAAGGGAAATTTTAAATTCCTTTGTTTTATGTGTTTCATACAACCTCCATGTACAGCTACCTCTGTGTGCAAATAAAAACTTGCGGCTTAGTCATGTTGTGATATAACGCTTTGTCGTATTGATAAGTCTTGCAATGGAAGACTGGTCATAAAGAAACCAATAGTCTCCATGGCGATGACAAAGCCAAGATGCCAAGTTTTAATTTTCTCCATCTCAGATCCATTTAAAATGGGAATGGAGTGTTCCTGGCTCCTAAATAATCTAAGTCTGAACTGAACATTGGAGTGGGGGGCTTGAAGTAATAGATTTTCTTCCATTTCAGGTCACAATGACTATATGTGCCCAGCAACCAATCAGTGTACTATTGACAGGAATCGCAGGAAGAGCTGCCAGGCTTGCCGTCTTAGGAAGTGTTACGAAGTGGGCATGATGAAAGGAGGTGGGTAGAAGCACCAGCAGACAGCAGGTTTCTGTCTTTTGTAAAAACAACCTCTTTTTACAGTTTGTTTTATTTCATATAATGTTATTTTCTAAATAAGTAAATTCAGTTGCATCATTATTGGTTATCCTGTTGTTTTTTTACTGCTTTCTGTCTATGATTTTTTTTTCTTTTGATTTTTTTTTTTGCAGTTTTTCTAATCTAGCTAATTTGATTGCCTTCTTTTGAAGAAATTCCCAAATTAATTGGCTATGGCTTGGTGCTGAGAGGACTGGCACAACTATGAGAGTGCTGGTGGAGGCAGATAAGCTTGAGACTAACTTTAACATGACCTTGAAGTGATTTCCTCTTAAGGAGTACAACCACTGATTAACAGACACCCACATTTTTGTTTTCATACTTCTTGAATCACACAGGCATCCATTGAGTCTGCACTGGATATGAAGTTACACGAGTTTAGACAATCCCTGATGAGTTTGTGTGTGTGTGTGTGTGTGCATATTTGTGGCTTTTCTTTTTGTTACTGTGTTTTATTTTGTATTAAACCTCTGCTGTGTTCTTAAGGTATACGCAAGGACCGCGGCCGTGTTTTGCGGCGTGACAAGCGACGGTCTGGAACCAGTGATAAAGCCTCTAAGGACCTGGAGCACAGAATAGCACCCCCTCAGGACAGGAGGAAGCACAGCAGCAGTAGTGCTGGTGGTGGAGGAGGAAAACCATCGATGATTGGCATGTCACCTGACCAGGTGTTTAATTCTGTGTCCAGATGTTTTTGTATTTGCTTTACATACGTTTGAACCGCGACAGATCTGATCTTTTTTAAATTAAGTTATCAATAAATAAGTGTGACTGTGTAACTGCTGCTTCCCCAGGTACTCCTCCTGCTCCAGGGTGCCGAGCCACCGGTGCTGTGCTCCCGTCAGAAGCTCAGCCGTCCCTACACCGAGGTCACCATGATGACCCTGCTCACCAGCATGGCCGATAAGGAGCTGGTCCACATGATCGCCTGGGCCAAGAAGCTTCCAGGTACAGCTTAGAGTGGTATGGTAGCCATACCACCAATAGAGCATTAATTATTTTTCAGCATTATAAACACCAAATTACTGCATAATGCAGTGTATTTTTCTTTCGTTAGGCTGACTTCTGTGTGTCAGGCTTGTTGTGTAGTTGTGGTGACAGCTGTATTTTTGTTGTCTCTGGACAAAACTGTGAAAGAACAACAACTCTTTTGCTTTCATGTTCATCTTCATGTTTGCAAGGCAGACGGAGAAATACAAAAAGAGTCAATTTTATGCAAATGCTATAATATCCTAATGTTCAATGGTTGTTACCGATAATTGAGAAGAAGCCTACAGACAGCTCATGCCTGTAACTTTGGATAGATATTCAGAAATACCTGCCAAGGTGAAAGCAGGTTGAAAATGTGTGAGTCAGGTCTGCTGGAGCACCATGACATCTATCGCATGTTTCTCCCAAATTGGAACTTTTTTTTTTTTCTCAAAAGCTCGGAAACAATGTCTTTTTTTAACATTTGTATGTAGAGACTTTATCCCTTGATCGTTTGACTGCTGAGGCAATAGCAAGTTGATGGAAGACCTTTATAGTGGAAACACACATGGACACACACACACATACAGAGCCATTACAGTGATGGTAATTACAGTCATCACCTTTGAGAGGACTGTTTGGCCAATCTGCTGGCACCCCATAGAGCCTAAATGCAGTATAGGACACATCACCCTTTTGCATGTACGCACACACATACACATACACACAGACACACACGACGAGCTCGCTAAGTGAGTAAATCCTGATTTTGAGGTATTACAACCTTGTGCGTCACTAAAAGCCCAAAGGCACACAGTTTTAATTGCGAGGGGTCCCAAACAGGGTACAGCGGGGGGACAATGAGAATGAATTGGCCGTAATTACATATGAATTGAGACAGCTGAGTGCCAGCGATAAGGCTTCTTATGAGAGCAGAGAGATTGCAGATGGTTTCATTTAAGTAGCCATTCCCTGCCAGAAAACAAGCCTGCATATTTTTATTTTTATGAGTAAGGTCTGAAGGTGCACACATTTAACTCTGGGTGTGTTAATATTCCCCACCACTCCAAAAAATCAGCACTAATATAACAACACTTACCGAACCAGATTTTTTAGGTTTGAATTTGGTCTCTATTCAAATTAGACACAGTATTTGTTGTCCATTTTTTATGAATAGCAATTTTGAAGTTCTAAAAGTTGTTCGATCTACTAATATGCACTTTGTCTGTGTCATTTCTAGGTTTTCTGCAACTGTCCCTCCACGATCAGGTGCAGCTCCTGGAGAGCTCATGGCTGGAGGTGCTGATGATCGGGCTCATCTGGAGATCCATCCACTGCCCAGGCAAACTCATCTTCGCACAGGACCTTATACTGGACAGGTAGCAAGGAGTGCTGTCCTGACTTTCTAGACGTCTTCTTTTCCTACTTTTCTCCCCATCTTTCACTCACTCTCACACAGCTCTGAAGAGTGATACATCAGCATTGTAGATTTTCTATTTCACACCTTGCCAGCCATTGTGCCATCCCAACACGGCCGTCATGTAGTGAAAGACTAATTACATGTTCCCCACGGAGAGGAGAGAAGAGCAGCCTCTCTCTAACCTGAAATACCATATTCATCATTACAGTGCTTAGCTGGCAACCAGGGCAGAGATTTAATCAAAGCCTCAATGCAAGGAATGATGGAAAAGGAGGGACGGAGGGAGTGATGGCGGGGAAGGAGGCAGAGGAGAGGGAGAGAGAGAGAGCTAAATGACGAATGGAGAAGTCGAGTAACATAGAGATGGAGGGAGGCATGAGATGGCTGTTTTCGGCTTTGCGAGCACAGCCTGTTCCCTCCACTTCCACCCATGCTCAAAGTAAACAAGCTCACCAAACCACAGTATCTAGCTCAGAGAGAAACAGAGAGGGAGGTGAGGAGAAAGAGGGACAAGGGAGACAGACAGACAGACAGACAGACAGACAGACAGACAGACAGACAGACAGACAGACAGACAGATAGATAGATAGATAGATAGATAGATAGATAGATAGATAGATAGATAGACAGACAGACAGACAGACAGACAGACAGACAGACAGACAGACAGAGCTTTTACCCTCTGATGTGCCTGATGGTCCCATTTGATTCAAAAGTGTATTACAGAGTATTATCTCTAAAACCTGGTCCCTGTATGAGTGTCCTCACCAATTGGACATGATGACTAAAATGCTGCAGGGTCAGGGTTGATAAATTCCCTTGGCTCTGTGCTTCCAAGTTTATCTTGCACTCCATCCACTGGATATTATCCATCTTTCCTTCACTTTTCAACAGCGCAGGAGCATTGCAGCGATTCAGTCCATTAGTTGTTTATCTGGCCGCTCTTAGAATGGTTTCATGGACTCATGAAGTCCTCTGATGGCGTGCTGCAAGTCAGAACTTGGACTCTGTTTTTCTCAGATGCACGCTGACTTTCATGTTATGTATTGAAATCATATATATTCACGTGTGACTTCAAATAGAAAAGAAAAGAGAGATTTAAACTCAATAACAAACAAAATCAAAACACAACTCCTCATGTTTTCTCCCCGTTTCTCCAGGAGCGAAGGCGACTGCGTTGAAGGCATGGCTGAGATCTTCGACATGCTGCTGGCCACCACCTCCCGCTTCCGCATGCTCAAACTCAAAACCGAAGAGTTTGTCTGCCTCAAAGCTATCATCTTGCTCAACTCTGGTGAGGCAACACATGTCAGTGTGTGTGTTAAAGTTTCAGCCACCTTCTTGTGAAACGTTTTCAGAGAGAAACACATGCTTGGAAACGCTGACCATGGGCAGCAGAGTTACTCTAATAAAAACACAAAAGGTCCTGTGTTGGGGTGTGTTTAGCTCAGCTGGTAGAGCAGCCGCCCCATGTGTGAAGGTCAGTCCTTGCTGTGGAGGCTTACAGTTTGAATACGACCTCATTCCCGATCTCTCTCTCCCCACATTCCTGTCACTCTTCAGCTGTCTCTATCAAATAAAGCATGAAAAGGCCAAAAAAAAAACAATCTAAAAAAAAAAACGGTTCTGTGTTTAATTGTAGCACTTTGTGGTTGGTTTTAATGAGTATATATTGAACAGTGTCAAACAACACCCACACAGGTGTAGCTCTGAACGATAGTCAAGCACATTAGGCGAACAGAGTGTTCTGGAAAGACCTGTACTGTCAATATTCCTGATAACTGTTCCCATGACAACACGAGACAGCACAGAGGGCTGTGTTGTCCCGGAGTTTGAGATATTCTATATGAGATACTGAGTGAAATACCAGCAGCATGACACTACTGGCACAGCTGCTGGAGCCAGATGAACTTTTAATTGCTGTGTGGGCAAAAGTGCATCTTTAATTAATGTTCTGCTCTTATAAGCATGCGTGAGTCAGATCCTTTCTCATGGAAAAGTTGTTTTTGTGTCTGTAGCCTGAATCTGCTGCAAGTTAGAGCGAGTTTCATCTGTACGAGGTGTAATACTCCTACTGGAAAAAGAGAAAGATCCATTATGTTTTGCCTCCGCCAGGTGCCTTCTCTTTCTGCACCGGCACAATGGAGCCTCTCCACGACAGTGCGGCAGTGCAGAACATGCTCGACACCATCACAGACGCTCTCATACACCATATCAGCCAGTCAGGATGCTCGGCTCAGCAGCAGTCAAGACGGCAGGCCCATCTGCTCCTCCTGCTTTCCCACATCAGGCACATGAGGTGAAATGAAATTAGAAGAGGTCCCTTTTGTTTTTTTTGCATATTAAAAGTCTGTAAACTGCAACATGTTCCACAGTGACTCTGTGAGGCGATAAGACCAGTTTTATCCAGTATATGTCTTAGTACAGGATGCTTTGTCTCTTGTCCAGACTGATAATTGAGTATATTACAATAAATCACAGTAAAACAATTTATTTATTCAAGTGTGTATAACCACAGCTTTAAGGATAAAACTTTAAAGACCATCACAAATGATAAACAGCAATGAATTGTGTCCAAAGTGTATCCGGAGCCTGAAATAGATAATTGTTAAAAACACATCAGTGAGCCACACTGTGTCACATTTTTCATCATTACAATGATCACATAGTTTATGTTACATAAATCTTCCTGCTGCTGTAAATACTCTCCAGAGCACCAAGTGTTTGTTATTCTGCAGCTCAAAGCAGTCGCCGGGTATTAAAAAGTATGAACATGTACTAAATCAACTTGGTGAAAATTAAGACACTTAAAAAGTATTAAATGACTGATTGCGAAAGGAAAGAATAGCACATGATTTGTTGTAAGGTTGTTAAAAGTTCGCCAGAATTTATTACATAGACATTTGAGCTGCTCCAGACATTATCCATATAAAAACATCATTCAGCATCACTCCCCCTCTCTGTAAACGATTCTCAATAAGAAGTTTGTGGTTAGTATGATTTAGCCTCAGCCTGAGCCTAAAAACATGCACTGAAAAGTTCTGTACGTGGTTGATTGCTGGAGTAAAACTTTGCACAAGCTTTGCACAAAAAAGTTTGATTTCATAGACTGAAAATTACATTGAAAAGTCAAAAAAGAAACGTGTCAATAGGACAGCTGTTCACAAGCATCCTCCTGTGTCATTTCTTTAGCAGATGTCAAGTAGTGTAACTTGTAAAATGTTGCAAATGGGGAATATGACTTGGCTGCTGTTCACATTGTGTAGTTGGATCTATCTACAGTGTTCAACTTGATGGGAGAGCAGCCATTAATATCAAATTTCTGTGCTGCTACTATGTCCAGTATACTGCTCCAGCTGAGTCCCACCACCAGTCAAACTTCCACTGCAGCCATCGCATCTTCTGCTAGGCCTAGGCCTATGAAATTTATAGTTTTTTAAAAACAATAGAACCATATATTAATGAACCATTTTAACTATTTCCATCTTTAGTAGGAACAAATGGGCCTGGGGTTCAGTGATGCCGCCATGGTAGGGAAGACAGGCAGTGAAACAAAGTTTGAATAATGGAGGATAATTCCCCAGAGAGGATAAGTAAAGACAAAAAAAGCAACTGATGGGCAAAAAAAAAAAAAAAATCAAATTGAATTGTATAATTGAAGGCATATGTAGAAAGTAGTCAGCTCCACTCATCAACAGACTGACTCATGAACTCTAAATCCTCAGCTCACCTTTTGTTTACACTCCCTGCAGCAACAAAGGCATGGAGCATCTCTACAGCATGAAGTGCAAGAACAAAGTGCCTCTGTACGACCTGCTGCTGGAGATGCTGGATGCTCACCGCATCCACCGCCCAGACAGACCAGCCGAGTCCTGGTCCCAGGCTGACAGAGGGCCCCCCTTCACCACCAGCAACAATAACAACAGCAGCAGCAGCGGTGGAGATGGAGGCCCCTCTTCAGCTGGTTCCGGTTCAGGACCACGAGTCAACCATGAGAGTCTGAGCAGAGCCCCCACAGGTCCAGGTGTCCTGCAGTACGGAGGGCCCTGCTCTGACTGCACCCACATCCTATGAGACAGAGCACAACAAGCTACACCCTAAAGTCATTTTTATGGATGATGTGTGAAGCAGAGAGTGAAACGGGGTCTGGGAATGAAAAGATGAAGGTTGTATTTGAATTCATTTCATGAGGTAATTATTTATAAATTATATGATTTTATAGTTGTAGCTGTTTAGGGAGACATTTTTCCTTTGCACTACTCCAACTCACTACAATATGAGCTTCACTGCAGTTAATCTTCTGCGCTGCCTTTCATGATATCTGTGATTTTGAGTCAGACTCTAACAGCTTTACAGTACAGCTTCTTATTTCCAGGTGATAGGTCATATTGTGGCTACAGTGATTTGAAATAATGAGCAGCTAATTTTTCTTTGTATTCGCTTCGACCAAAGTGCACTTCCTCTCGGGCTTAAGGGGCTATTGGGCATTATTTTTAAATTTTTACATATTAAGGATGATTACACACTAAATATAATAAAAGTAAAATTTGGAATTTATTTTGTCTTTAAATTCCAACATCATTAAGGATAAACGTCAGGTATCGTGTCTCATGCACACAAACTATTTTTATCTCATCATACATTTGGGAGAAAATATTTCAGTGATGAAATTATGAATTGAACAGTTGCTGAAGATATGTGTTGAATTTTGTGAGCTTCAAATCCCGCAGCACTGACGACATAATGAAGGAAGCCAAGCTTTATTGTCGGGTAACTTCACCCTATCTTTAGCTTTCTTGTGTGTATAGTAGGTTTGTTCTTTATGATTACTTGCGCCAAAGTTTTTTTCTGAAATTGCCGTGTAGAAAATATGTGTGTGTGTTTGTGCACGGTAGAGAGAGAGAGCGAGAGACTGAGGCAAAGAGCTATAAGTGGCTCCAAGACAATATGACGCATAGATTTCTCTGTCTTGATGCAGTTGTTCAACATTTCCACAACCGGTTACTCTTCATCCACACATTCAGTGATTACACGTTCCACGAGTCTGGCTGGATTTACATCCTTTCAAAATCTACGTCTTTCATATCGTACGTAGACGTATGCAAGTTCTATTTCAATGTACCCACTTTCATCAGCTTGTTGAAGAGGGCGTCTGATATTGACATGAGCAGCCTGTTTCCATATTTGCTGCTATACACCTCTAAGAACTAATTATAAAATACTCTACAGTCTAACTGTTTGGTTTAATGTCCCCAGAGCTCAAAGAGAAGTGTTAAAATAACCATTTTAAGTCAAACTAACAGTTTAAATGAGGTCACATTAAGCTCACACAAGCTTCGTCTTCAGGTACATATGAAATGTTTCGAACTTAAATTCTTTCACTGAATCGACGCAAGTAAAAATATAAAGAGTAAAAATGATTTACGCCATGACTTAGGTCTATTATTTAACCTAGATGCTCTTAATTAAAGCGACTTGTTCCTTGTTTGATATCGTGTCAGCACATTTTGTGCACCATGGATTTCTAATATGTGGGAATAATTGGGTTAACTTTGGCCTCCGTCCTGTGTGATCTTGGTGATGCAGTACACCGTCTCTAGTAAATATAAACTGAGTTTAGTTTTTATGAATTGAGTTGAGTGACGGGCGTTTATGCTGCCAGAATATAAACAGTAAGCAAAACGATGCAGTCTGCGTAGTCTTTAAGTTGTCATATCTGATCTGGAAAGCATCCGTACAAGATCCAAAATTGGATTTCAGCCTCTTGAGCTGCTGAGTGTAAATCCAGTCAAACTTGACCTGACTGTCATTTGTTCATTGTGCGTGAAAATAAAAGCATTAATTGGCGAAACATTCTTCGTGACTGTGTTTTGTGTCCTGAAATCAAGTGGAAGAATGCACAGGAGTAAATATTTAATGTTTTATTATTTGCAAAGAGAGTATTCTTCATGAAGTCGGCATTAGCAAACTGTACATACATAAATAACCATTTTCATATTTCATCATTTTTACAGATTCTGTTTTAACAACGCAGTGATTCTGATGTCTCATCACGGCAGAATAATTATCGCAGTTATTACAAAGCACACATGTCACAGCCGTCTACTAAAACACTACCAGTGATTGTTTGGCTTTCTTAAAAGCAGGGGACTTTCAAGTGCATGCTCAAACAGAAAGATAAAAAAATAACTGCCTCTGTTCGAAGGCATTTCAACAATAATATACAAATCAGTTGATTTTTTTTTAAACGAGAGCTCATCTTTTTTTTTCTCTCTCTCATATTTGCCCCAGTTGATTAAATACTGAAATTAAAAACAGGAATACAAGCCTTGGCTTTTGGGGAAAGAAGTCGGCCATCTTGGCTGGACGGCTTCAGTGCAGTACCTTCGACAGTGCTCATGTCAGTGCTATAGGTTCAGATTTTAGCTTTAACGTCGTACAGAGTCTTCATTTCCAAATTCAAGCAGGTTCTTCTGAAATGTGTCACGCAAAAACGGACGTCAAGCCGCGTCTCACCCCGTCAGTCGTCACGTCTGAGTAATGTTCTTCTTTTCTGGACAAACTCTTCATTGCGAGTAATTGCTACTCAGACTGCAAGTCTACTGTACAATTTTCGGGTACAATATCCCACACTCAAGGTGGTGCTTTAGCTTCATCAACACTAACAATCTATTAACTGATTGAACACTAAATAAATAGTAGCAGCACTGGATATCATGGACAAAAAGCACGGTCGACTTTGGCTCCCAACATACAGTATATAAATAGTGCTTTGTTTTCGTTGATTTCACAGGTTTCCTCGGAAACCTTAAAAAATAATATACACATTTAAGTTAAAACAACATGAAATATTTGGATTGGGGGATAAGGGGGTCTTCAGATGAAGGTCCATTTATTCTGGAGAGTGCGTTTAAAGGGCTGAGGTGACTTCAGGTGAGTGGGTGTGCAATGTTAGTAAGAGAAAAGTCTTCATATCACCTCTGAATCACTTCATCATGCATGTAGCTCCCCAGCAGGGAACGGTTTGTTGCTTTAGGGCACGGGGGTGAAAAGGAAACATTCACAAGAGTCAGTGGAGTCCTTGGCAAAGCAGTGGGTAGATATTCAGCTGCTTCTCATATGGGCGGAGGTCCGTTGGTGTAGCGCAGCATGGGATGGAAGGAGCGGGCGAAGTTGTTGGCATGGTGGCAGCTGTAGTCCTCCTCGGTCATGGGTACCAGGCAGGCCAGGCCAATGAGGAGAAGGAGGAGCAGCTGGACGGGGAGCGCAGCCCTGAGGACCCGCAGCAGAAAGGACTGGCCCTTGGAGGAGGAGGAGGAGGAGGAGGAGGAGGTCGATGAGGAGACGCAGTCTGGAAGGTCAGAATGGGAGGAAACGCAGCCAGCGGCGCCTGGTGATCTGCTCAGGCTGCGGGAAGACACACACACACAAGTTAAACACAGCAGAGAACAGACCTGAGTTCAGTAGTATTTGCAAAACACTCTTGCGTTGTCAAAATCCGTTGATCGATTGTGCTCCGACATCATAATGATCAAGACTATTCCTGATTAATTAGGAACATTTGGGAGATAGCAAATCCTCTTTAGCTTTCATTTTGGTTGAAGCTTTTAGTGTTAAGGAAAATAATTTACAGCCGCAGTGAATCTGTGAATTCTGACATCTTAAGTAGGTTTGCAAATACTGTTTCACTCATGTCTGGCAAAAGAATGAGTACTCAACAGGAAGGAAAGGAAAAGTAGAAAAGAATGCAGCAAATAGACCAGATCCAACAGGTAGAGAGTCGAACACAGAGACACACATGTACGTTAGACCTGCACACACACAAAACAGGCACGAACGGAGAGGATCGACCACAAGCATTCATAGAGATAGTCGGCTGTGTCTCACTGAGGGAGGTGGGGGAACGCACTGGCTTAAGTGCCGAGTGTGTGAGAGTTCAATGTCACGTCTCATTCCAAACAGACGCAGGAGAAATGCCAAATGCCTCTCTGGAGATTTCCACTGTTAGAGCCAAGACTAGAGGGGAGGAACAGCATGTTCCCACTGCGACTCATCCTCATGGAGGGTCAGAGCCGCTGACGCTCTTCCGACCAATTTCATTTAGTCCTCCTCAGTGCTATAATACAGCTGCTGTGAGCAATGAGCATGTGTGTGTGTGTCTTTATATCTGTGGCTCGTGTTTTAAAGCCAGGCAACCCCTGCTGCCCTGCTGGATTTCAGTGTCCACGGCCCATTAGTATGTGATAGAGAGTCCCTGCTTCTTGTATAAAAGACAAAGACATTATTTCTGCTACAGCACTCATGGCAAGACTAGTTTAGGCTGAGTCTTCACCAGGCCCGTGTGTTATTGTTGGCCTTTAATGAAAATCATAGACACGGAGTCAGAGGTGGGTGAGTTAAGAGGTCTGGAAAGGAAACATAGGAAAGAAAGTGGGAGTTAAGGTATAAGGAGAAAACGCAGGAGTTACTGCATCATATCCTGCTTTCAACTACGAGGAGAATGAAACAGGAAGGAAACGTGAGGAAGAAAAACAGCTAAGAGGGCTGAAGGGAGGGGGGGGTCACTGGGATTCAGATAATGCCATCTAGTGGGCGAGGAGGAGAGTGCCACAGTCACTCTGAGAAAGGAGAAGCAAAAAAGTATGACAGGGCAGTATTTCATGGTGCCATTCAAAAAGCAGCAGGGCAAAGTGAAGCAGTGAAATAAAACATTTAAAGGAGAAAGGGAGCGGCCTGATGAAGGCGATTCCCCACTCGTTTAAGAGCTGAACATGGTCTCTAGAGTAAGGGACAATCATGGAACGCAGGGTTAAAGCCTTAGAGCCAATTCATTAAATATTCAAATCAAAATGATCAAATAATCCCTTATTTTTTACTATGATTGTGATTAATTGATTTTCTCATGGGTTGATTGAATTAAATGAAGTTTCTATTCAGGCATAGCTTTGGTTCCATCATCGTCCCGTTTGTCTAGAGTCCAGGAGAGAGGTACCTGTCGCGCGGGCCGCTCTCAGGGTGTCCTGGGTGGGCCTGACTACTTTTGCCTCGGGGCTGTACCACGTAATGAGCAGGGAGGGGTAAAAGAAAGAAAAGAATGTTTCAGTCAAGGGCAAATAAAGACAAAGCCTCAGATGAGAGAAAAAACAAATAACATAAAGAGCCATAACATCGCTAGAGAAGGAATCATCAACAACCAAAGAGCAGCAACATAATCAATGACGGTGATTGACTTTCAGAACCAAGAAATCTGGCTTCTCAAGACTAAATCCTGAAAGTTAAAAAGAAAACTGACAAAATGAAATAGTCATTTACAAAGTCATTGTCTTAAAGTTGTCGATTCTTTTTTTTTTTTTTTACAAAATGAGATATGAGCTATGACATTACGCAAAACGAAAAGCCAGGATTTCTTGTACGTTTTTGGCAGATCAACATGGTGTGGGCAGCAAAAAACATCTCAAAAAGGGGAGGGTGGGGGGCAGCAGCAGATCTTTACGTGTACATGTTAGCAGAGCACATTTATATTTACAGTAAACATACAGCTGAGTGGAGATACACTATGAGACGTCTACTTGGGAACAAGAGGGGAGGTTGACTGATGTTATTTTGCTGTCTCTTATTGAGCAGAAAGGCTAGCTCCTTCTACTGGACATTATGAGGGAAGACATTACCAAGCGTTTGCGACTTTGGACGGTCACCTCTGACACTGGACCAGCTGATCGACAGATTTCTGATTTGCCAACCGGCAACGGTAAGCAATCCTGTAAAAGTGAATCAAAACAACAACAGTCAATATGCTATTTAGATCTCAATAAACCTGCTACAGATAAAATTTGACCCCTCCTCCATTCACTCGACATTATATTCAGCATTTTCTGACCTGCCGTGTGTCCGTGGCCTCTAGTCTCCTCTCCAAGCCCTCCAGGTCTGAGCTGACTTCCCTCAGAAGCAGCCTCAGCCTGTTTAAGATGACGTGCACCTTCTCCTGGGCCTCCAGACACTCGCTGCCCTGAGCCCGGATCTGCTCGGACGCCTGCGACTGCAGCAGCAGAGTCTGAGGTTTAGTGTTGACCAGCAGCTGAGCTGACAGCTCCTGAAGTGACGACACCTTCTGCTGCGAGTCCAGCAGCTCACGTTTGATTTGCTGCGGGAAAATGAAAGAGACAAATTATACAACAGTTATATTAATATCACTCATATATCCACTTTACTCTTAAGGCCCTAAACCTACTTTGGGAACTACTGAGTTTAAATTATCCAGTGAATTAATAGTGAATAATATCAAAAGACAAACAGTGGAGAGCCCACCACGTCAAACATGTACACAAACCTTGTATTAAAGAGACATACCGTCAGTGTTTTGTGATGAGCTCGTAATGTTTCACGATCCAGTTTTGGAGGGATGGGCACCACCTCGTTCCTCCTGCGGTCGATGTTCTCCAGCCACAGCAGCAGCCCGTGGCTCATCTCGTGGAACTCCTGAAAGGAAAGGTGGAATGACTAGTTATGTACTAGCTTCCTTCCTATTTGTTCATATTTTTGCAGAGGTTTTGTAAGTACACTGGAAGGTGTGCATTCAACTTGATTGAAGTATTTATAAATTGTGTGTATTTAGTCTCCAAATTCTGGATTCATGATGGAAACAGGACAGGTAAAAACACAGAGAGATCATGGATGAATTTGAATGTGCTTTTTTGCAGGATTCTTATGATTCTATATGTAAATCATGCCTGACATAAATATAAAGAGAAACAAATTGAAGACAAATTTTACTTTTTAAACTTTCCTGGAGAGTGTGTGTGTGTGTTCCTGGAGAGTGCGTGTTTGTGTGTGTGTGTGTGTTTTTAGTACCTGGCACTGCATCAGAGCCCTCTGGAGCTCTTCCCTCCAGTCCTCCAGTGAGGTGCCGAGACGATCCCAGCGTGCATTCATCTCTTTCAGCCCGTCCCTCAACTCCCACGCCTCCTCAGAGTCGGGCTCAGATTGGAGGAAGTCTGCACTGCTCAGATTGATGGACAAGACCTCGGACTTGTGGGCATCCATCCCCTTCAGGAGCTCCTGACGGGACAAATCACAGAGGAAGGCATTTAAAATATCATCTGCACGTGGGGCCAAAGGTTATATATAATGACTATAATGATTACAGCTGAGAATACACGAGGTGCCAACAGAGAAGAGTGCAGCAGGGTTACGATGAGGTGGTTGGGACATGTTAGACGTGTGTTATTAGGCTTCAGAGGGGTGTATTTATAGAACTGTGATATCTTTTTAATGCTTTACAGACAGCTATAGCTGGACTATGTGCTGAAGCGTGAGTGTGTGTGTTTGAGGGTGAATGGAAGGGCAAAACTCTCAGTGCCCTGCAAGTGAAGTAGGACATTATAAACAAGAACAGTGGGGTCAAATTACTGCAGACAAAGTGGACTCCATGTACTGAAAGCAGATTGTACAAAATATGACTCATGAAAACAGATTATCATTATTATTCTGCTGCTTTAACACGGTTCAGACAAACTCTTTGCTCTGATGCTGAAACCAGACACACACAGACACGCGGTAAACAAACCTTGAGCTTCTTGATTCTCTGCTGGATGGTGTGTATGTCGGTGCTGAGATCGAGCCCTCGCAACTGGCTGAGCTCAGCCTCAGACTGGCCCAGCCAGGCCCTCATGGTCTGCAGGTCTGAGATCAGCTGCTGCCACTGCTGCAGGTTCTGCTTGTGCCTGTGCTTCTCACTCAGAGACTGAGCCTGGATCAGCTCCCAGCGTTCGATCACGCCTGGAGGGAAACAATCAGATCAGTTTAACATAATCTTCATAGTGTTTATAGCATCTGAAGATGATGTGTGTGTTGGTGTATAACTGACCCTTTCCTTGGGTGTCTGTGCTGGTGGGGTTTGTCAGTCCGGGCATGTCGTCTTCATCTTCGGTCAGCTCTCCTTCTGCTCTCTTCACTGCGTCTATACTGCCTCGACACTCTCCCATCAGGCGCATCTGGACGGATGATATGATTTCAAAGATGTTTCTCTTTAAAATATAAAGCAACACCTACATAACGCAAGGCAAAACAAGATAGAAATGAGAGAAGTATGTATGTCTGCAAATGAACATGACTCACATAGCCCATGTATGTGGAGTCGATGTCGGGGGTGGAGCTGTTGGCGGTGTCCTCTCTCTGCTGGAGGTGGTATCGTCCTGCATCCAGAGCCTGATCCAGCTGTCTCAGACTGGCCTCCAGCTGGCCTGGCTCACCTGCACGGAGGTCACAACAATGTCAAGACAAGACTAGGAGGGTCAAGCTTTCGATGTTAGCATGCTGCTGGTGAATGCTGATGCTGGGATGGCATGCATTAGTCTGAAATGTAAAATAAGAGCAAGTCATGTAAGTCAGATTAAAACATGTGATATTAGCTGTTGGGAATGCAATGGTTGAGATTAGCATTTAGTGATCTGGACGTCGGCATGCGGTGATGTTTCTGGATGATGGCTCATGCAGTTTGAACGATGCTTCCTTGTATGGCAGTGAAATTCATTTTAAAAAGCGAGTTTTAGTCGTGGTTTATGACATGCTCTACTGTCTCATGCTGCGGCACCGCTGGGCTGCTGTTTCCTACCAGAGGACGATTTCAATGTGTTCTCAGTCAGTTTTATATAGGCCTCTGGGCTCTCTGGGATAACTACATCTGGGAAGAGACACATACAACATGCGCTACTTAGAACGGGGGAATGTGACATCTGTAGTGAGCTACAACAATCAGAGCTCTCTGATTTGTGTTTGTAACTTCTGTTCTTATTTTCTATGACACTTTAAGTTGAAGATTATTTTTTCCTCCTCGAGGCAGAGCGGCGTTTTTAATTATTGTTTCAATCTTTTGAATATTTGTCCTTATTTGAAAAGATACAACAGCTGCCTGGTTTTTAAGACAAATTCCACAGCAAAGTGTCAAATTGCGTTTTATATTTTTCTAGAGGCAGACTGACCATTTCTACCTCATCAGTTCTATTAGATCTAAATCTTTATTTCAAAACACACATCAGTGACCTTGCAAAAAAATAAAACACCCTAAATTACCGTTGCTGCCATATAGCTAACAATATATTCATGTTTTATACAAATACTCGTGGGTAACGCTTCATTTTAATTGTCTGTAATTTCCTATAATATGTCACCTGGTTTTAGTTACAGTGACAGAACTGCTCAGTTTAAACCCAAATATTTATTATGCATTTAATATGGGAAACTTAACTAATGTAAATTTCACATGTTTTGGAATCAACACTGTAGTTTAATAACACATTACCACATTTTATGGTTATATCCACAAGCAAGTAGCAAATATCCATCATCCGGTCAAGTACCTGACAGCACCGTGGCAGCCGTCCTCAGATACTCATCCTCCTCCTCTTGCCCACGGCTCCTCTCCCCCTGACCTCGTCCTCCTGGGCTCTCCAGACCTCTGCTCAGGTCGTAATCGTGGTCCCACTCTAACGGGATGGAGTCCACGCTGGCTGGGGTGTCGCGTCCCGAGCGGTCTGCCCGGATGAGGGCGGTCGTACCCGAGGCCGGTCGGCTGGATGGCCGAGGCAGAGAGGGGTCGCCCCACTGCAGCTCAGAGAGGTCGCCGCCTTCCTCCATGTCCAGCTCTCTGTCCGAACCATCGAGCTCATCATCGGCCAGCTGTGGGAGAAGGACAGAAAAACATTAGTGGATGGAAGGAACGCGTGATGATGGGAGGAAAGGTTGTAACTAAGAAGTGTTAGCGCGCGGTTTATGAGGTAGCGTGAGGTGAGCGTGTGCATATTCAGCGTGTATTCTGTTTCTTAGCAGCTGTCAACGTGAAACTATGTTGGACACATGTTTGCACCATGTCACAGGTCAGGACAGCTGTGATGTAAATCTTGTAATGTGTTTACAGAACACTTCAGAGTTCATTGAGGCAACTGTCACACTCAGTAAATACACTGAGCGATAACTCAGATTCCTTTGACTCTTATTAACTTACTTGTGTTTCAGTGTAAATTAGAGGAATGCTGTTTTAAGTGTTTCTGCATGCTGCCTAATGTGTGTCATCTGTGCGTCTTTACTCACAGGCAGTCGTGTGAGTTTCTTGTAGTATCTGTCCACTCGTCCGAACACCTCGTGGTAGTATCTCTGCAGCTCCTCGAGCTCTTCCTCGATGACGGCCGCGTCCAGAGGCTCACTCTTCTCGATCAGGCACTCACCCTGTCTGAACACCATCTCAATCTTCCCCGTGTTCAAATAGATCTCCTGCTGGAACGCCTGAGAAAGACGCACATAGCAGAGGTCAGAGGAAAGGTGAGAATGCAGATTATTTAACTGCAGTATTTAATGAATCATGTATCTAAATAAAATATTCCAATTACAAAAAGTTCCCATCGCAGTTTAACCAAGCTCAAAGTGAAACATCTTTGAATTTGAGGAACTTTAACCAGCTAATTTTGTCTCGTCCAAAATATTAAAATAGATCAAATATTAATAGATGTTTTGGACTGATACATGGAGTCTGCCTGTCTGTCTGTCCTACCCTGAGCTGTTTTATCTTGGCCTGAACGTCACACTCAGAGAAGTGCTCTATGTTGGTCAGCTGCAGGTCCATTTCAGTCAGCCACACCAGGATGCTGTCTCGTGCCGTCTCGAACTCCTCCCTCTGGCTGATGAAGTGCTGAATGAACAGACAAACAAACATTTGTTGTTTGTCTTCCTCTTTTTAAAAATCTCTTCGGAGCACATGCAAAGTCCTACAAGCTTCAGTCACAGAGTCAACAATCTAAGAATACGTTACCCTGAGTCTGCGTAGGATGGCGGCTACCCTCTTCTGCAGGTTATCCCATCGTTTGTTCCCATCATGCACCATTTCTCTGAGTCGGCAGGAGGAGTCGGTGCGGTTCTCCCGGGCCAGACGACGATATTGTTTGTTGATGAGCTCCAGCTGGGTCAGGTACTCCTGCACCTGACGCTGGAAGGCCTGCAACAAAAACACACACAGGAGTGAAACCTCTGAATAGTACACACTTCATTTATTCATTTTTTACACACAATTATTTTGCTTTGCACAAATGTACTAGAGATAACATTGCATGTTAAGGTTTAAAACTATGCAGAGTCCATCGATGTTTAACTCAATTGAACAGTGCAGATCTCAGCGTCCCAGGCCAGACAGTCAGCTAGCAGGAATGTGCACGTGCACAGTGATCGACTGCAGCAGCTGAGCAGACCAGCGCAGATGAGTTTGAGCAACATGACACTCGTTTCTCTTTTTTCTGTTTCCCCCTGCCCTGCAGTGACAGTCTCTGTCTAGGGATTTATTTTCCTCAAGCTACAAAAACTGACCCGGTTTGATCTGAAAACTGAAACTTTTGCGCCGTATTTGTCTTTTCTTCCGTTCTGCTCTAAAGCAGAAAGGTATCCATGCACAGACAGCGCAGCTGCAGCTGTTTTTCACTCCACATTCTGGTCATAAAAGTGAAACAGACGCACCTCAAACTTTTTAAGCTCCTCTTTAGCGACAGTGTACAATACTCCAGAGGAGTTAGGCAGGGCAGCTGTCCTTTCCGAGGTCTTCAGCCAGTCCTCAAACCTTGAGTAATCATCCAGAAACTTCTGCCACAACCTCCACGTCTCCTCAATCCTGCACAGAAGAATCTCTCAGTAATGTCATGGATACGTAAACATGTCATGTCAACGATGCATGATTAAATGTAATTTTACAAAAAAGGCAGCAGCTATCAGTCTTCATATTGTATCACCAGTGCATGCATATGAATGAGTTAATCCCAGAGGTACTGACTTGAGCCTCCTCTCCATGGACATGGCGCAGATGTTCCTCCAGCGTCTGTCCAGCCCTCTGGTGGCCTGTTGGATGGAGTCACACTCCGTCTCCGTGGAGCAGGCATCACAGTCGTGCAGGAGGACTTCGCACAGGTTCAACACGGACGCCACACCTGTGCTGTGTTTCTCGATGTCCCTCTGCAGCTCCTACGAATCATTCAGAATGATTACTTGATTTTTGCAACACTTAAAGGTTGCGTGTGTGGTCCTGTTTTGTGTCTTTATGTTTTGTGTTGGTGTACAGACGGAACACAGCCAGCCTGCTGAACTACAGTAAACGCCTGTGTCAGCTAAACTCTGCAGATCTGGAGAGGAAGGAGGTCAGCGGGGTCTCAGAACCCAGTCCGCATTTAGAGCGGCATCTTGGCAGCAGGACAGAGATACTGATACTGACTGTAGGCTCGCTTTAAACAAACAGCAGAGATGTATGCATGAGTCATGCCGTGATTTCCTCATGTGGTTCAGAGTCACTGATTTTCCACCAACGTGGTTTGAGTCAGATTGTTCTGCTATTATTTGGTATTTACAGAGAAGCACTCACTCACAACGTACATGTGTGCATGTTTGTGTCTGTGAAGGTGCTTGTATGTCTGAGAGTGCATATTTCCCATAGTGTGTGTTATACAGGATGTTATGACATGTTGGTTGCAAAATCTTTCACAGGGAACATGCTGTTTTTTTGTGTTTTCTGTTGCCCGGGACTGTTTGTTTGCGGTCCCACTTGCCTGTTGCTGGTTGAGCTTCCTCTGAATCTCCTGGTCGTCACAGGTGTTGTAGACAATGGGCCTGGACAGCTCTGTCTCGATGTGAGCCAGCCAGGAACGCAGGCTGCTCATGTTTTTATCCAACTGCTGCACCGCCACCAGGGTCTCCCTCAACTTCTTTACCCTGGTAGAAAAACAAGAGTCAAAGAGGGAGTCAACACGTGGCAAGTGGACTGTAAGCACTGAGGCAGGCGGAGTGGTACGAGAGAAATGTGTCGACGGATTCTTCCTCTGTCAATATAAAAACTAACCATAAACCAAGCTTTAAATATGACTCATAAATCACTCATAAAGTGGCGATATCAGTTTTAAAGGCATGAAAAGTATCACATCTGGTTGTGAATTTGAAATAACAAAGAATCTGTAGACAACACAAAGAATTTCTTTGTACCGTGTTCAACTAAACGGAGCAGAAAAGTAATACGGGTGTGAGGAGTATTATTTCTGATATGCGCAGATATTTTTGTTGGGAAGTGATGAATCCTTACTTGACCCTAGACAACAACTGGGAGCCATTTTGGATCTGCAAACGCCTGACATTTCCAAACCCTTAGCACTGCAATCGATGATATGTGAAACATGTTTGAATTAGCCAACGTGAAACTCTTACGATAGTTTGCGCGTGCAACTTAATATTCAACACCCCGCCCTGCAGGGCAATGCAACCCTCGCTTTCTCAACACAGACGTGATAAAGAATGAAGTATTCAGTATTACATAAACACACTAAATACCGCCGTCCGATAACAACAGACATATTTAGCAAGGCTACTCTGCTATCGCCTGCCATCCTGCAACGCTAATGTGCTGTGACACTGCGTGCATACCACGTCTCGAAATTAAGCTGCTGCCGTGCAACATACTGTAGGATGTAGTTTGAGTGTTTACATGCAGCTTCACTGCATAAAGTCAAGTTGATTTTGATATCAATCAAACAATCATGCTCTTTCACAGAGACAGTAATTAACACTCCTTCCATTGTCTTAACTGTCTGAACTTATTGTCCTATTGCCACCCTATTCTGGAAATCCAGGCCTGTTAACAACACCTAAGAAACTATTTGGACACATAAGTAAACCAGATCAGCACTTAACCATAAACTAAAACAATAAAACGCCAAGATGTGCCCAAGTATTATTCAACTCTACTCACAGCACGTGTTTTTCTACAGCAAGACCCAGTTAACAACACAACAAACAGTTAGCTTTGCATGAGGTCCGTGCGTCCTTGTTTACAGTTCTAAAATACAGCTTCAACATAAATTCTCAAGTTTTGTCCTGCCTGTTGACATCGCAGTCGCAGTGTGGCAGATCCTCCTCGCTCGGGCATCCTGCCATATCATCCGACCCTAACTCCAAAACCATGGGGGTGCGGAATTCCCAAAGACAGCGTTAACGTCAGGAAGCGCTACGGTGCCGATCCAAACACTCTTCTCTTTCGTCTGCGTGCTCCACATGGGACTTTCTCTAAACTGTGTCTGTGCAGAGAGGGGAGCAGGTAGTGGCGGGGTGGCACAACTGTGACTTGTCAACTGTTGCTCTCCAAGGTTAAAAAAAGAGAACCCCAAACAGGCGTGAGTGTATATCTGTGTGTGTGTGTGTGTGTGCGTGAGAGAGTGACAAGTGCTGCTGTTTCTAAAAACAGACTTACAGTCAGAGGCATGTGCCACAGAGCTGGCCTGTGTCGGAGTACCATACACCAAATGCACACAAAGGGAGTGTGAAGCGAAGCAAAGGCTGGAGGCTCCATGCATGCAAGTAAAGTTTGACGGACAGAGCCCAACGAGAAGAAACATTCTCCAACAAAACATGTTTGCAGGAAAACAATAATAAATCCCAGCTTCCTCAGAAAATGTAGATAAATGAATCCAAAAGACAAAAATTCTCAAGAAATCACCACATTGTCAGGTATTCTGTCTTTTCTGTGACGGTCACAAACTGCCTCTCTTGGTGTTTTTAGTAAAGGGCGGATATAAGAGACAAAGAGAGCGCAGCTGTCTGTATGAGGTCAGACATTGGCTTCTCTTTCTTCCCTCGTCCAATATAGTCCCAGAGGGCAACAGCCGGAAGACAGTTGGGGGATGGGGAGGCTGAGGTGGCCGGAGTCAAAGTTTGGGTCAGGTCACTTTATGGATTTTTAAATCCATAAAGAATACTAATCATCAACTACACGACACGTCAGTTTCAAATTGCATTTTGCATTCACTCAGTCAGTACACTGTTTCCAACTCAAGAGAAAGAGTGCCAGAAAGGTAGATGGAGAAGAAAGAAGAGAGTTGATGAGGGATGAGGAATGTGACCTCTCTCTGCCACTCCACTAAGTGGAAGCCCGACAGACACCAGTAGGGAACTCAGGAAATTCCTCAGCAGCATTGTGGGAAAATGAATGGCTCATCACGTGTGCAGGCGTGTTATGAGGGATACTGTGGTAACAAGGCAGTGGCATGCCTTCCCTAATATAAACCCTTCTCCACTAGGAGGAGTGATGCAGCGCAGGATGTGTAGGGTGAAGCGTAAGCACGGTGACGTTACCTCCCTCTGTTCATTCAAATATTAATACTGTGAGGACTCTGTGTGTGCGTTTTTCCATTCATCAGACCACGAGCTAAAGCCAAACTAGATAGTGTGTAAATGAACTTGTCTCTTATTGTTGCAGTACACACGTTTGTGATCCGGAGAGTCTTGCACACCCACCTGGCAGCGATGAGGTCCAGCAGGTGTTGCCAGCGTTCGCTGACTTTGCTGAGTTTGTGTTGGATCTCGGCAGCCTTGCTGTCTTGGCTGGACCTGGCCAGTCGCTCGCCCATAACCTGCAGCTGCTGTTTGTTCTCCTGAGCTACACTGATCTCCTCCTGGTAGTCCTGGAAGAGAGACACCGAGTAGGTTAACGCAGAAATGTGCGGCGTATCGTGCACGTGTGCGTCAATGCAGCTGTGCAGAAAAGCTGCAGATGAGACCACGTTAGTTGGTGTAGCATCATTTCCAGAGCACAGATTTTATTTAAATCCTGATGCATGTGCCCTAACTTCAAGAAAACCTTATAGTCTCAGGTATGATCTGAAAAATATAGCATTTAAATCAGCAGTTGTGTGCTAAAATCACCTTGCGCAGCTTTTCGATCATCTCTTCAATGCTGATGTCTCCATTCTGAGAGACCTTGCTCTCCATCTGTGTGAGCCACTCACACAGCTCCTTGTTCTTCTCATTGAACACTGCCCACTCATTCAACTTCTCGCTCACCTGCTGCCTGCGCAGGGAAAGCTGAGGGGACAAAGGGGAGGACAGAAGGGGGTGGAGGGGGGGAATGGGATGATGAGAAAAAGAAAAGACAAAAAAAGACGTGATCATTTGGTGGTAGAGAAAGAACAATAATAAACAGATTTATGATTGCACAGCGTACGCTTAACCAGGGAAGGCTTAAAAACAAAAAAACCTATTCATGCACAAACCAGAAAATGCCCAGTGCTGTTAATTCTTCTAATCCTCTCTAAGTCTTAACCAAACAACCTTCACAGTAACACGCAACTCATAATGACACTGTCGGTCCAGTGACGCCTGAAGGGTTAGCCGTGGATATGGAAAGGCAACAGCTCAACTCTCACCCTATCAAATACACCACAGCTGTCAACACTATCTATCTCCAGCAATGATCAGTACTGCATGAGAAGACGCACTGTGTGCAGGAAAACAGTATTTCCTTTATATAAGGTCCCTCTGTGGGTGAAAACCATAATTTAGGAAGCTGAATGGGGAAATAAAATCAGCCTAAAAATCAACCGCGTGAACTGTGTGAATCTACCTGGTGGCAGACCTCCTCCCACTGGCGCTGTAACAGCTGGAGGCGTTCCTGTAGAACCGTGATGTCATCTGCACTGACCACGCCCTCCAAGGAGTCCCTCAGCATGAACAAGGAAGTGAGGTCATCGGTCCAGCCCTCCACACTGCTCTCCAGCTCCTGAATCCACACATGACATGACAAGAGACAGACAGAAAGAGATGATGATCCGTGGGCTTAAATGCAAAGATGCGCTCAGGCGAGGCCGATGAGATGGATTCCTGTTTCCCCTAAAAAAAAAACAAAAAAACAACAGTCACAGTGAAATAAAGCAGGAAAACCACAGAGCAACAACTACTGCAGCTGCTGCACCGGCAGAAATAATGAGGGGGAAAAGCAAAACAGCAAACTGCCAATGAATATTACAGCAAGGCACGAAAGACAAAAACTTTCCCCTGGCATAAATATAACAGTAGCATGTCACATTCAGTGAAGATAAAACATCCAAGGTTAAAGGCAGGATAAGGTAACAGACACAGCTAACCTTGCATCCTCTCTTCCTCCGTCATTGTGACGGTTTTGCTGCCGTGTAATCATTTGTGGACCCAGAGAATGTCTCCATTACACAACACAGCACACACACACACACACAAAAGGAAGCGCACACACATACATAAATACACCCCCACTACCAACAGGGATGCTCGCTCTCTCTCTCTCACTCTCTCTCTCTCTCACATGCGCACGCGCCCTCTCTCTTTCTCCCCACCCCCTCTCTGTCCTCAGTTGATGCTACTCTCGCAGCCCTCCCTCTCTCCCTCCCCGAGGAGGACGTGTCATGCATGAAACATGACTTCACACAACGTCCAGTGGTTAACAGAGACTGAATATAATCATAATGTGAATTTTCACACAAAGATGTGATGATTTCTGTGGAAGCGAGCGAGGGAAATAAGAGCGACGTTGTTTGGCATCATTTCAGCCTGAGCCGTGTTAATTCTTTTTCTAAGACAGGCACTTAATAACGCAGAATGCATGTCTACAAAAAAAGCTTTTTTTTAAATTAAAAAAAAGTCTGTGCTGTGCCTCTGCAGGAGAATAAACAACATTTATCCCAACAGTCTGAAAACCGAACAACAAGGTCACAGAATGAGACAGCGGCTGATGGATAAAGATGTTTTTCTGTTTGTCCCCATAGCCAGATTAACAGGGTAAAGGGAGGACAAGCCTGTGTGTGTGTGAGTGTGTGTGTGTGTGTGTGCATCATAATGCTGAGAATAAGAGAAAAGGTCATTGGGATACTTGGATATGGCACAGAAAACACACAAAATAACCTGCAAGGATGAAAGAATTTGTGTGTGTGACAGTTATTACAACGTGTGTCAGATTCTCCTCACCTTGCATCTGATTTGCTCCGAGTGCAGCTCCTCGTGGTGGTCAGGCAGAGGCACAGACAGCTTCCTCTTGAAGGCCCTCAGCTTCTCCAGTGACGCATTTATGCCCTTCTCACACCGCTCACAGTTCTGCACACACACACAGAAACACACACACACACACACACACACAGTAAGAATTAGAGCATAAAACGCACTGCAGATCTCATCATACACGGGGAAGTTGCTATAAATTCTTCCAGCAGCTGCAGCATCAGTACGGGTGAGCTGCAGAACACACAATCACAAACTGACATGCACACACACGCACACACACACACACATCAACCCAATGCTGAAGTCAAGCCACATGAATTATCATGCTGGAAACAGCCCACTCAGCTCTGATCCTCCCAAGCAAACACAATAAGACAGAGTGACACAGCAAAAAAAATCAAAGAGTCACAGAAGAGAGTTAGCACAGTTTCATGACAAAAGAGGGAGGCTCTGCTCCAAAGGGCGCAGATTACAGCTATTTATAGAGTCTGAATAACAATCCAGTTCAGGATAAAACAGAGCAGTATTTGGTAAGAAATGCTGCGGCAGAGTGGCATACCTGAGGCAAGAGTCATGGTAAAAGGACAGCTAGGGTAGGACTAGAATAATTACAGCAGCTGCTGTCTAAGTGCAAACCGAGGAGGACAGAGCGAGAGTTTAACTAAGATTGCAGGAGAGTAAGAGGAGGAAAGAAGAGGACCATGCTGAACAAAAAGCAAAGTTCTCTCATGCATCTTTTTAAACTGCGTCATTCAAAACAAGGAGCTAACAAAGCCTTTAAAATCGAGCTCGCTGGGTTCAAATCACTACAGCTCGCTGCACAGTGTCACTCTGGACGTGTAGCCTGGTCAGATCCTTAACAATTTATCTGACGACAGAAATGAGCGTGCTCCATCTCCGTCCTTTGCTTCCTTTTTAGGACTTAAGGTGCAGCATTGCATAATTCATGTGATAGCCTGCTTCCACTGTCCTGCATGTGTACAACCGGGCGGACTCATTAAGGGCTCAGATGCCTTTCAGCACCCTTCACACCACCTTTACGATGCGGCATGGTAGCACAGCCTCTAACTTAACCTTCAACATACTTCATATACCTGCTTCAGCACATGATAGCCCATAATACAGCACTGATCAGTTTATCTTTTCACCCTTAAAACTGCCATTATAATGCCAACAAGAACCCAAGCACAGCAGAGTGAGATATATCCATATATTCAATAGCCAGGGTAAAATTAGTATATTTGTTCACTATCATTCTGGTTTTTCTGACCTTGAGCAGGCCGTGCAGCTCTCTCCTCTGCTGGTCCAGGCGGTGGTGGGCGTGTCTCCACCTCTCCTGAATGTCCATCAGCTCGGTCTGCAGGGTGGACTCGGCCTCGGCGTCGGCTGACAGGAGGAGGCTCCGGCCGGCCTCCACCGTCAGGATGTAGCCTCCCTGCTGCCTCTGGAGCACTCGCTCCTTAAGCTGGAGGAGCGAAGACGGGGACAGTGGGCAGAGGGGGTACAGGTTAACTTAGGGAATCTAATGATGGAGGAGGGTTGAGTGTCTGTTAACAGGAGGTTTAGATTTGTTTGGGTCAGTTTAGTGTTTAATTAAAATGTGAAATTTGAAAGAATTTGAATGTCCTCTTCCAGTGATGATGCAAACTCTTAAAACAATCTTTATGAAAAAGTAATTAGTTGAGGACAAAGTGGGAGTGTCAGAGACTGAAACAATCTCCAACCTCATCCTCCTGAAATTTATTTAATTAGAATTGGCTTTCAGAGATAATAAAGCATAAATAACAAACTCATTTCAGAGAAGATTAGAAATCTGAATACGAAGTGAAAGACTTTCAGTGCTCCTCTGTATCATTGTGACCAACCTGTATCTGATCTAACAGGTTCCTGGCCTGCTGCAGGGCGACTGGTTCTCCAGGCTGATGTACATCTGGATCACGGGTCACTTCTTGAAGCCACTGTAGCAGCTTCGCTGCCATCTCATGATAATTTTGCCACTGGCGGACCAGACTGTCAATGATGCCCCTTCGCTGCTGAGCCCGCCTCACTACACCCTGCCACTGATTGCTTAGCAAAGCCAGCTTCACACTGAAGTCATCTCTGTTAGGGCGACACGAGTGAGAAAAGCATGTAAGATCCTCAAAAAATGACAGCTTATTTATCATGTGATCGGTAAAACTGTCAGCATTGTGTGTTTACCTGTCATCCATTTGTCCCTGATCCAACATACGATGGCCATCACTGATGATGGAGTAGAGAATCTGTTGCCTGCTAAACATCTCCGCCTGGAACAACTGCAAATACACATTGTTATTTATATCAGTGTCACAGTGTACACACAAGGACGGCAATTAATAGACATCTCATTTTAAAGCTTCTCTGACCTCATGGTCTCTTTGCTGCTCCAGCAGACTCTGGTAGTTGCCAGAGATCTCAGCAGCTAGCTTCTGTTCAGTTTCAGACAGGAAGTCCATCCACGCCTCACACTTCTGCAGGAAACTCTGCTGCTGGAGCAACACCGCCTGCAGTTTACTGGAGCGGGACAGAGGGGAAGTCGGAATATAAGCAACATTAACATGGAAGAAGATGAGGTCTGCTTCATAATAAGAACTTTATACCTGCAGGCTTGGCGTCTTATTGTAAAGTTAAACACTGAATTAATATCTAACAAAATATTAATGATGTCTTTAAGTGGTTTATTGTAAAATTATACATTAGAAAAAGCTTTGGGAGCTTTTCAAAGTACCTGAACCTCTCAGTGAGGTGAGCAGAGTGAGCAGCCCAGGCTCTGTTGAGACTTTGCAGCCGTTTAACATCTCTGTCACTGACTGGCAGTCTGTACACCAACTCGTTAACACGCTCCAGGTCAGGAGACAAACTGCTCAGTTTCAGCAGGTGAACCTGGGAATGCATTGTTACATGTTATCAGACCCATTTACACAGATGAGCAGTCTCTTGTTACGACAGACAAAGACAGCAGCATTTTGATACCTTCAGCTTTTCCATACGTGTCTGGACCACAGTGAGATCTGGTGAGCCAACTGGGTCAGACTCCTTCAGCACCTCCTCAGCCTCCTCTGCCTTACGGATCAGCGTGTCCAACTGCTCTCTGAAACCCTCACACGCCTGAGATCCAGACTGCAAACGGTCAGAGAGGCAGAGTGAGAATACAGAAGACGACCCACCGATCATATCCTCTTATCCACGATTGAATTCTTCCCATGCCCACCAACCCCTGCCATCCTAACCTGCAGTACTTCCTGCTGCCTGTGAAGGGCGTGCTCCAGTGTTGCTAGGCGATGTGTGAGTGACAGGTGGTCGGACTGAAGGGCCGCAGAGGAGGAGGCATCAACTTGGCTCTTCAGCTGTTCCCCTAAAGCCTGCAGCTGCTGGAGGGACTGCTGCACTGACGCCTGGTCACCGAGACATGCCTGCAACAGTGAAGTCATCATTGAGAAGTGGATGTTGAAAGTCATAGTGTAGACAAGAGACATATTTGTCACGTTTGTTTTCAACCCAAAGACAGCAGTGTGATCCTTTTTTTTAATAAATAAATTCAGGAGGAATAAAAGAAGGTTTCTGTGTGAAGCTTTTAAGACAGGACAACCCCATCCATTAACAATAATTACAGTTCTCAGCCGCTTAATCTTCAGCAACTGTTTATTAGTGATCCTCAACGTTCTGCTTACAGTGTTAGGACAGTGTGTCTCTAGACATTTCACAGCATGGCCCTACAATCCCAGTGTGACACCGGAGGACCCCTGCAGTGTAAATCAGGGGCCTGTCTTTCCCTCTGCAGTCCCCCTTTCAAAAGGCTTTTGTTAGATTGTGCTGTGAATCTACGTCCAAGCATACAAAAGGGCAGCGTGCAATTTGGTATTCTGCAGAGGGGATAGAGGCTTTGTGAATTCTCAGAGTGAGCTGACGGGCAGTTTCAGGGCTTATTCACAAAGCTAAAGGAGAATGAAAGTAAGCAGGAAGAAGTATTTTTCTAAGATGTAGTAATAATCCAACACTAGACCGGCATCATCTAAAAGATGATTGCAGAAAATGTTTAAAATTGTGACTTATTGCTACATTGTCTCATCTCTACTCACACTGCAGTCTGTTATCCAGGCGCTGCTCTCCTCCTCTGTGATCTCCCTGTCGGTGGCGCTCTTCAGCAGGCGATCAGCACGCTCTTCCTGTTTCTGAACCGCCGTCACACACTGGCCATATAGTAACTTGTAATGTTGCCACAACCCCAGCAGTGCTTTACTGCTCCTCAGCTGCTCTGAGATCTGCTCCAGCAGACCGTTCCACCTATAACGGAGCAGGAGGAACATATTATTACACCGACCTCAGCTCAGAAGCTAGTTGGTGATGAGGATTAAAGCTGCGGTTTAAATTTAGAGACCTACCTGACGTTCACGTCCCGGAGGGCTCTGTTAAGTGTTTCGACCACAGACGGGTGGCACTCTGTCAGCAGCTGGTGTGTGACAGAGCCAAACTTCCTCAGGCTGCTCTCCTGTTTATCCATCTCCTCCTGCAGATTCTGCAGAACACAACCACTAAAAGTTAATTTCATCTTAACTGTCTTTTGTGTGCATGTTCCTGTTCATAATGACTTTCAAACATTTCTTCATGCGCTCAGTGTGTTCCACTTTCCCAAAATAAAGAGTGGAGTTTATTTCCGACACTCCTCACCTCCAGACTCTCCACCTGCTGCTGTACTGCCTCTAGAGACCCATTGAGGAGGCACAGTCTGGACACAGAGTATCTCCCCTCCATCAGGTAACCATTAATCTCCTCTGAAGCTCGCCGGTACAGCGTCCACTGCTCCAGCACCGACCGCAGACTCACTTTCATTTGACTTATCTGTTAGGAAGATGGGGGACAAAGTGTGTAAGTGCCTTAAAGCACAATTAAGGCAACAACCATGAAGGTAAAAAAAAAAAAAAAACATCCAGGAGGCTCACCATGTGGTCCAAATGAGCCCAGGACTGATTCAGTCCTTTGAGGGTCTCCTTGACAACAGAGCAAGCCACTCCTTTCTTATCCTGGATGAGAGCATTTCCACGTTCTTCTGCCTTCTCTAGTTCCTTCTCTTTTTCCTTCACTAATTCCTCCAACTCCTGCAACAACAAAAACATTATTTCATCATCAAAAAACTCAAACTGTGTGTAGCCTTCAGAGCAGCGCTGACTGCGTACCTGACAGTCTTTAAGTGCATTCTGCACCGACGCTACATCCTCTATCCTGTGTATCTTCTTCAGTTTCTCCTCCTGAAGTGTGAGCCAGGTTTTCAAGGCCTGGACTCCATTTTCGTGCTCCAACCAACCTTCCAAAAGTCCTTCCAATAGCTGAATCTAAAATAGAAAACACAACGCAGAACAGCTTAAGAAATAGCAAACTAAAAAACATAAGAAGAAAACATTTCAGGTCTGCTTCTCGAGTACACTGTGACTGAAACATTACCTTTTCACCTATGAGTCCCTGCAGTATCTGCCATCGTCTGTTCATAGCCCCCAGCTTCTCAGCAAAGTCTGTTTTGTCACTGCGCTTTCCTTCGACATCCTGACTGCTGATCTGCAGCACTGACTGGTTTACAAAGTCCACAGTCAGCTGCTTACAGGTCAGATCTATGTTGAAACCCTGCGAAATACAAATGAGACACGATGAGAGTGATGCTTTTGCAGTTTGACCAGACTGACACAACTACTCAACTCTTTCCCTGACAACAGAAAAATCTGTTTTGTACCTTATACTTCTGCAAGAAGTTCTGGACCACCTCTGAGCCTACAGCTCCCATGATTTTGTCCTGGTCCTCCTCTATGATGTTTTCCATGAGAGAAATCCAGCTCATCAGCTCTGTGATAGCGTGCCGTGATGCCAGCTTCTCCATTTGCAACTAAGGGATGAGAACAGTACAAAATACAGTATCATCAGCTATGTCAATGTAAGCCACATTAGAAATTACTTAAAACGTTCTAACTAAACTAGGTAACAATTGATGAGCATTAAAGCGTGACAGCTGCTGTTCTCAGACCTGGTGTAGCTTCTCTTGTACTACAGGAATACGGGTCAACAGCTCAGCCCACTGAGTGTCGATCTGGCCCAGCGCTGTCCTGAGTCCAGCTGTGTCCACTCTTTTCAGCCGCAGAAGCTGGTTTCCTGTGCTCAGCACGGATGAACGCAAAGACGACTTAGCATCAACCTCTTTGGAAAACTCCTGTCAGAAACAAAAATGACCGTTGAGAAGTTGTTGTTAAGAATACATATGTTATTACTAGCTTTGCGGGAAATGTTTTGCTGTCCATGTGATAACCAGTAACTAACCAGAAAGGCATAGAGGTGGTCTCTCACAGTCTCCAGCTCCTGAGGTACTGTCACTGACTGGGTTGTCCAGAACTCTAGCCGGTCCAGAGCTGACTGCAACCAGTGACTCAACTCTGCTGACTCACTCTGGTACCTGAGATTTAGAGACACGGGACAACGTGATGTTTTAATTTAGTTTTGTCATTTTGATTTGTATTCATCCTCCAGGTATGGAGTATGTATCTACATGGCTGATTTGAGAATGAGAAACGAGTTTGGGATTCTTCTCATTCACTCTCAACACACTCAGACTATTGTCTATTGTGCCCTGACCTGCTCCAGTGTTTTAGCGTTGAATCGAGGCGGTGCAGCTCCTTGTTGACCTTGGTGGTGGAAGAGAGCCAGTGTTCTCCCAGCTGGGTCAGCTGGTTCTCCAAGTCTGAACAGCCAACAGACAGAAGAAGCCTCTTGCCCTCCTCCAGGACCTGGTACAGCTGGGGCTGATGCTCCGTCAGGCTGGCCTTCAGACGCTAGAGGACAGAGGAGAGCACAGATGGATAATTGATAAATTAAAATTCAATATACTAACAAGAATGCTTTACTACAGCTTTCGAGGTAAGTCAGATGACACGTTGATACTGCATTCATTTGTGCATCTATGTACGTCCAAGCAGCGCCCCTTGCCTGGTAGAGACTGATCCTGTCGACGAGTCTTTCCTCTGTCTCCTCGACCAGTCCCACAGTGGGGATGCTACACTCCACAGCCTCCAGCTGTCTACACAGAGCCTGGTAGTCTTCCACAAGCCTGCTCCATGACTGTCAGAGAGAGGACAAAGAAGGCAGTGACTAAGTTGTTGTATTCTACACGCTGTTTCCTTCAACTGGGCTGTACAGTTCATATCTGCTATCGCTCTATCAATCACTCATTCTCACCTCCAGTATGCCCTCCAGCTCCACCCCTCTCCTGTGGGCCTGTTTAAGCACACTGTGGGCTAAGCCCATTGTCTCCTCCAGGGTCTGGCTTTCCCTCTGTGCCACCAGACCAGACACTTTGCTGTAGAACGTCTGGGTGAGGATCATGTGGCATTCCAGACCCTGGAAAAACTCCTGTATTAACATAAGAAATGGTTGTTAGAGAAGAAATAATTGGTCTCTTAAGTGCATCATGCTCCCACAATTTACACCCCCCCCCCTTACTTTGTGTTTGTCCAGTAACATCTGGACCTCTATGACAGATGCCACGGTCATCTTCTGATCGGCAGCCATCTTGTCCTGGGCGGTGTCCACCAGGTCTGTGAGGTCATGAAGTGCAGCTTCATACTGAGCCTTGAGAGAGAGGCCGTGGTTCAGGCTGCTACGTCTGGAGCCTACCATCAGCACCAGTTCCTCATAGGCATCCTACACAAAACATGTCAGGCATGCCAAAGTGTTATGGCGCTGAAGGTTTGAGGATAAACTAATGAGCTCCACAGGGGATTTGATATTACCTGGAGTTTGAGAAGTTCCTGGTTGGGGATTTGATGTGATTGCAGTCCCTCTGCTCTGTTCTTCAGCTCAGTCACTCTCTGCTCAAACTCTCTCAGACTCTCCTCCACCTCTGATAGTGTCTACAAAAGATGCAGCATATTTAAAAATGCCTTCCCAGAAACTACTGCCAATTCACTGCATCTGTGAGATATTTTTTCTGTCGTACCTCGATTTGTTTGGATGCAGGTCTGTCCACAATTCCAGCCATCTTTTGTAGCAACTGGTGTTTACTTTCATTCAAAGCTGTGAACAGCATCCTCAGTTCATTCTAGCAAGGACAACAGAAACACTGAGTAAGGCAAGGTTTCCTTTTACCTCTAACATGACAGATGGTTTGACAGTCTTGTCATTGTACCTGGAAGGTTGAATGCTCCTGCAGCCTGTCCCTCATGCCATCACAGTGTTGTTCCAGGGTGGAGTCCAGTAGCCCCATCCTGTCCTGCAGGCCCTCCAGTGTTTCCTCCATCAGGCCTTGTTCCTCTCCTCCACACAGCCGACCTGCTCCTCCACCCAGAAGGTCTCTGCACAGGTTTACCTCCCCAGTCATCCCCTTCAGCTGTTTATTCAGACCCTGAACAGAAGGGATGAGGTCAGTAACATAGCTCATATATTCCATCCAGTAGATTTGTTATTATATTTGCTTATTTTAACCGTGTATGGTTAGCATTGTCTTTAGTACCTCTAGATTTGTAAGTTGTGTCTCTGTATCCTCAGACAGCAGCACAGGACCAGAGAGCAACTGATTCTCAGCAGCATCCAACCAGGAGGAGGCTGCTGAAACTGCAGCATACAGGTCCTGCTGCACTGTTGCCCCTCCTAAAGACCCCGCCACTTTACTGTCACCACTTGCAGCCTGTGAGGAAGGACAAAGAATATTTATTAACTTGCTATGCAGTAGTAATGTGAGATCATAATAAGGTAGAAAACTGTGGTGCACCTCTTGGGCGATTCTTTCCAAAGTCTGGCTGCAGGCCTCAAACAAAACTCTGGGAGAGCAGGAGTCCTGGCTGACAGGCTCACCTCTAAACACCATGCTGGGACTGGACAGACGGGATCGGTGGAGGACCTGCACACAAGAGCGAAAAATGAGATGTGTGAACAGATAAATGCAAACAAAAGTACCAACAGAATGCACATCAGCCCTAAGCACAACAGGTATTTAAAAAAAAAAAAAAAGTGTACCGGGCTAAGTTGGTCCTGGTCCAGGGTGTTGAGGGAGAGCTTCAGCTTCGTGCTCTGATCCCTGCTCAGGTTCTCCCAGCGCTGTCTCAGCTGGTCCATAGGAGACATGCTGTCAGTCTCCAGCAACACTCCTCCTGGGACGGACACCTCGCTGTGAGAGGGAGAGCGGTGTGTGTCATCATGACATTAAAAATCAGACTAAAATTCAAACAGCAGAAGCTCCTCAGTACAGAATTAATAAATGCTTGTTCATTCCTTTGAAGTGAAAACAAAGTAAGTACCTGTCCCCATTGGGTGTGGTCTGTTGGCTGAGTAACTCTTCTCCAGCATTGGCTACAGACTGGAGCAGCCTCCTCTGTTCAGCTACTTGTTCCTGCAGCTCCTAGGAAGTCAACATAAAGTAATTAGGTCATATATTGTGGGAGTTATATTTAATTTATTAAGTATAGTATATCTGAAATGGATTAATTGAGCTTGATTTGGCACTTGAGTGATTAAAAGGCTCAGCACAGTGAGGCTGCTACAGTAAAAACTATGTCAAATGTTCAGCTTCTTCTTACTCTCTGTCGAAGAAGGTTGTCGTGGTGCTGCTGTGTGCGCGTGGATCTGGCCTGGGAAAGCCAATCCTGGACATTAGGACTCTGGGACAAAGATGAGTCTGGTTCACTGTCCTCCAGCTCCTGCAATGAACCCTGGGAGAAAGACAGAGGGACGTCAACACTTAATTAAATGTTCCAAAAATGTGAAAAAGGGGACAGGAAACTGTGTTTTCTTTCTGTTTGTGTCTTTTTAAGGAACAGAAAAGAAAATGCAGAACCTACAGTACATAAATTTAAGTGACATCTACTTCATGATTTCATTTCAGTCAAACAAAGTCCTGGAAAGATTTTAATTCAGCTAGAAAAAATCTGTGTTTTAAGATATTAAAATGTGTGCTATATACTGTATAGCACACAGCATTTTAAGTAGACTCTAACAAATACACTGTTGATGTAGCTGCTGTGTTGCACAGTGATTTTGTGAATGAATGAGTCATTATTTACTACAAGAGCACATTGAGGGAGGTCAGCATCACGGGGACATCCTTTCATTTTCAGTGCAAATCAAGAGATTTAAGAAGAAAATGGAGTTGATATTCCCAAATGGGACAAAACCACAAAGCAAAAAAAAAAAGGCCAAAGTGTCGTGTCATCAGAAACACACCTGATGCAGTACATTTAGTGTTAGCACGTGATGAGGTAGCATCCTTTTGTCTGTTGTTTGGGGCCCATTGTGATACACACAGGCTCTTGTTGTTCCATTGTGGAAAACAGTAGACTTTTATGATAGAGCATGACACGACCTTTAGTAACGGCACAATACTACCATTGATGCGGTTACACACTGTCACATAATGCAGCACAGCGCAACAAAAATGACGCAGGGGCAGGGAGGAAGGAAAAGCTGGGAAATCGAAAGACGTGCGGGAATGTGGATGGGGCGCGACCTGAAGGCATGGAACAGGAGAGGACATGAACATAGTTAGTGGGAACGCAAAACCCGCATGACCTCTGATCTCACCTGTATGTCAATCTGTTTGTCCTGCAGCATCTGCTGCAGCTCCATCAGGCTGTCTTTGAGGGAGCGCAGTTTAAAGGTGAGCTGCTCCGCCTCTCCTTTGGTCTCGGCCCGACCCTCCAACAGCAAGCTCTCGCTGTGGACGGACAGCTCTGACAGATACGACACCTTCTGCTCGATCTCAAACAGCATGTTCTGGAGAGGGAAGAGTTACAGCAAACGTGTCATTATCTGGACTGTTACTGTAATAATCTGACAAAAGAGCCACTCATGTTAAAATAAATACATTTCAGAGCCTAACAAAATAATCACACTGTGTACGGTGCAAACAAATCTGTGTTCTTTAACTTTTAAGAGCTTTTTATTGGTTGAAATCAGTGGTTCTCAAACTTTCTGGCTTATAACCTGTTATTATAACCCATTATACAGTAAATTACCAGAAACCCGACAAAGATTAGAGGAAATAAGGGAGAATTAGAGGCAATAATCATAACTTTGTGTGGCTGAAACATGTTTTTTTCATCATTTAGTCATCTCACTACCTCTAAGATTTATCCTGTAAACCCTTGTGGTGGCCCCGAGCCGCTGGTTGAACCACTGGTTTTTAGTGACTGACAGACAGAGCTCCACTAAACAAAATGTTTTAGTTAACATGCCACCCATACATGCAGCATCCCTCAGTTGAACGTGTATTAATCTGCTCCTCCTTGTGTCACTATTCTTAAGATCTATTTACCAATTCACCAGTTCCCTTTAAATCCTTTTCAACATATCCCACTCGCTCTTCTATTACATTTCTTATCAACAGAAACACCAGAAACAAGAGACCCTCCCTTTCCGTGTCCACACTGTGTGTGATACAATTGTATTGAGGTGGAGAAGAGGGGGATTAAGGCCGTATCGCCTTCTTTCACATGCGGATACAAGGGCCCTTGGCAGAGATGGGGAGGTAATTCCCACAGAGAGTTTTTCCTGACAATAGAGAGCGCCGCCATATAACTCTTTTCCTTCAATTCAGTTCATGACGGTGTAATTTAGAAGATAGAGAACCTCTGTTTACACCGCTTACAGTGTGTTGATTTTCTTTTAGTGTGTAAGTGTTTAAATCAACAGACAGCGTTTGTCCAGCAAATAGTTCACAGCTCACAAAGTTGACAGCAAAACTGAGAAGCAGAAACCCAATTCGTATGAGACAACATATGCTTTATTTGTAACAATATCTAACCAAAGCCTTTCATATTTTATACTGCACTCAAATCCCTCGATCGTTTCTGCTCCCTCTCTGCCTGAGTTGCTCCACTTCTACGCCTTTCACCACTATTCCTCACTTTATCCCTCTAACCTCATGTCCCTTCCACGTCTTTCTCAAACCATCGGATCCGTACTGTTATAATCTATGATGCAGACAGTCTTTACCCCGTGGAGATGGGGATCCGAATGGGCCAGACCTTTAAACCTGAGCTCCACAGGAGCCATATGTGAGCTGTAATCAGCTTACTGTCCCTCAGCTGCTACAAACACACACACTTTATTTCCTTTGCCTGAACCTAAGAACCAATATTATTACTGCAGAGAAACCGATTATGTTGCATCACAGGGTGCTTTTTAAATATGCATTTATATCAGTCGTGGTACTGAGGAGGTCAAGTTAAATCTTTCTCACCTCCTATAAGACCCTAACGGACTCATTTAAAGTTAAATCTCCAAGCACACACATACTGTAAAAGCCTTTGTCAATAAGTTAAAAGCAGTGGATTTAGAAAGGTCAGAAACACTGTCACTAAAAATGTAAAAAACTTTTTTTTTTAAATCTCTTTTCACAGATGCTGAGTTGTGGTTGATTCATTTCCTACTTCGACCTGAGTACTAAGACCTGAATAAGTCGTGTGTTCTTCACAAAGACACATGACTGTGGATCACTAACTACCGCTACCATTTAGCCAAGGGTGCTAATTACCCCAGATAATGAGATGTTACCATAGAAACGGGCTAGTGGGAGAATGTTTGAGGACTAGCGAGGAGGTTAATAAGAGAGAGATACAAGGTCTGACCCTGATCCTAATCCAAAAGTCCTTAACCTAAAAAAAGTGTGAATTTATTGGACAATAGAGGTGCCCTATCCTGCAACATATCGCGTTTTTTGAGGATGAACAGTTTATTCATAGCTAAAATAGTCACAGTAATACAATACCAAAGGAAAGAATCCAGTGATAGGCACTATTTATGGAAACAGTGAAGCAGCCAGATACTTGCATAGCATCCAGACTCTCATACTGCGCTGAGGGCAGAGGAAAGAAATCAAAAGTTTTCCTTGACTCTGTCAGTCACGGAAAACTTTAAAATCAGGAGAGCATAACTGTCACACTTGGGAATCTTAATAACCCAAACCAGACTTTGATGATAGCAGAAATGCAAATCTCACCTGACAGTCGATGAGCTGCTCCTCCATGTCCAGGTCTTCGCTTAGAGGCTGGAGGGCAGAGCTCAGAGTCGCACGGGTGCTGAGCAACCAGTGGTCGAGCTCCTCTGCCTCGCTGTGGTACCGCTGCAGCGCCTGTTCTTGTCGCTGCTCTTCCAGCTGTTCACTCAGTCTCTCCTGCAGTGGCGACAGGCATGTTAGATTTAGCGTGTGAAGCTCGGCGTAAATACAAATGAGAGTATGCAAATTTCTAGGGATGTAAATGAATATCATTTTTTGAGCGCCAACCTCCAGCAGCTGCCGCTTCCCAGAAGCCTTCATCCGAATGGTCGCCATCCTCTCTCCCAGCACAGTGAGCGTAGACTGGAGAGCCAGTTGGTCACCGGCCTCTCCATCGCTGTCGCTGTCTGCCAGCTCCTCGGAGAAACATGTCTGTAACTCACCAATCTCATCCTGTAGCATCAGGATCTCATCCATCAGAGCCTGGACAGACGGAGATCAGAAAGGTGTGAGAGATGACATAAAGAGAGAAGAAGAAGAACAGAAAGACGAGGACACTGACAAGAAGATGGTGAGAGACGACAGTAAAAGTAGCTTTGTCCAAAATTGCCTGACAGTAACGTTACAAAAAGGAAGAGGGGCTGTATCGGCTGTCGCTGTGAAGTTGGCATAGCAACGGAGAGCAATGCCATGCAGTCTGTGCAACCATTGCACGGGCTAGTGTAATTTTAAACCCCTTAATCATTCTCTGTTTTCTTAGAGCAGAATTGTCTTTCTCAGCCTTGCCCACTTTCCCCAAGAGATGTCTTCTGCCTTTTAATTTACACTTAACATGCACAGCTTCTTTCAGCATCATTATCTGTACTGCACGCCACTCCTCCTCCATCTTTCTCAACTACCCCAATAACTCCAGACCTCGCTGTCCCCCCTTTCTCTCACCTGGTGTGCAGCCATCTGGCTCTCTGGGCTCTTGCTGGGCTCCAGGCCCTCATTGAGCGCTCCCTCGATGGACTCCATCTTAGTAGAAATGGACTGAAGGGACTCCTGATAATGTTGCTGCCGCTCCAGAGCCTCATATAAACTCTTCTGCTTTTCGCTGATCTGTGGTAGGAGAGAAAGGTTGGAAAGAAAAAGAAATAAATGAATGATGGCAGCTGGAGAGGAAGAGTTGGGGAAAAAGTCCACTGTGTCATTTGTCTTATGATTTGCGGTAGCAGAGGTGGTTGGAGGTATATTTTGTTTCCAACATCAGTTTGAGTCAAGTTTGAGACCCAATTTTGTCCTTAATGTAGTCTAATGTAGCTTTTGTGATAACTGTCCAATAGTGGCCTAAATCCTAAATGCAGCTGATGACGTGACATACCACATTTTTGAGTGTTTCCCACGATCTCTGCAGGTCGTCCAGGTTAGCAGCACTAGTCTCCATAGATGGGTCGTACAGCTCTTGGAGAGGTGCTCGGCTTAGCGCACCTCGACCCTGTACGGTAGCACAACAACACAGTGAGTGGAGGTCTTGACTGTGTGCGAGAGCGATATGATAGAGGATATGCCTGCTGCAGTGTTTCTGACGCTCACTGGAGTTGGTGTACTGGTTCTGATTTGACCCCAAGCATACTGTCAGCAATGAATGTGCTACATTTGGACCACATGTTGGCATGGCGTATCGCTAAGTTGTACATACTTTCACACATTTCTCTTAAATTGAAATGACAATGGGTTAATGATTATGGTAGTTCTTGGTTATGGTTGATCAGGCCACCCAAAAAGCTTCTTTTTTTACTTCCACAGAACCAAAATTTAAAAATAGTAAGCATTCCCTATGACCTGAGTTACCTCTGTTTGTTTTCACTCCAGCAGCATCTAACTGAGGTCCCGTGAGATTAGTTTAAACTCTCTCCCATGACGCGTTCCTTCCATCACTTTCCAGCTGCTCTTGGCTTTATTGATTTTAGTCAGTGACGCATCACGAGACAGAAAGATTGCATCAACCTTTCACAATCATAACTTTTTTAAAAAACAACTATGACCTTTGCTGTTACTCCCAGAACAGCAGACTGACTTAGAAAGATGCTACTTTATGCTAACTTAGCTATCTTCAGAAAACGACAACTCTTCATTCTTTTCTCAGCAAAAAAAAAAAGGGAGTGGCAAAGACATTTTTCTTCAGCAAAGTAAATCTGCAAACATAATTCTGATAAACAAGGAAAGCAGGGGCAGCACTGCGACTCTCCAGCTGTTTCAAACATCCATCGTTTTGATAGTGGTTTGGTGGTGGGGATGGGACAGGGTGGGATGGGGTGCAGAGCTAGCATGTCCATCCTAAGTTATTTAGTCACATATTCAATATTCAGTCTTAAAACCTTTTAGCAATAGACAAACAAAAAGCAACAGGGCTTTCAATGCAAGCTCACTCGCTGTGGTAATCTTTAATATCTTGACAGAAGACTAAATATTGATCTGGTGACTCGTTAAGATGGACATTTTTGCTGCACAGGTTAAGGTGGTGGCTCCTCATGATGTTAAAGTGAGAGTTTCAGGTGTAAAATGTGAAAGGGACGATGGTAGTGTGGAAGCTGGGCAGATCAGGTAATGCTGGAGGGCTCTGGAGGTAACCAGGATGGGGTTTGCAGTACCTGGTTAAGAGGAGCGTCAGCGTTAGCCCCTGGGGAGGGGGAGCGGCAGGCAGGGGGAGAGGAAACCTCGCTGTTGGTGCCCTCCTCCCCTGACTCCTCCGTCACAGGGGAGAGGAGTGTGTGGCAGCGGCCGGCTGTCATCTGACCACGCGCGCGCGCACACACACGCCGCACATCAAACGCACACATCAAAAGAAGCGGTAGGAGGAGAGGGGAGGAGGACCAAACAGAAAACGCCCAGATCAAAGGAGCGAGGGGAGAAAAATGAAGAGAGAGGAGAAGAGAGAGCATAAAAATTAATGGGGGAGTGCAGGTTAGGCAGAATGCAGTTAGCACTTTGCTGATTAATTAGACAGCGAGTAATCAGGTAACACCAGGTAGATCACATTGCTGCTATTGACATGAAACGCTGCAACGTGTTCGCCACAGCGCAGCATTAAAGAGACATAATTCACTGTAGCGCTGCTCTGTGCTAGCTAATGGACAGACACTGGATGAGTCAGTAGGATTTTTGCAGGATAAATCAGGGGAAAGGAACGACCATTACCGGGAAGCTGAAAATCACACACACAGTAGGTACACACATAAACACGCTGACACTGCTAACACCACACAGACTCATGCTCATACTGTAGAGTTGCAGTTTCAGTACCACAGTCATTTCCTTTCCATCACTGGCACGCTTCCCTTGTAAGTGGCATCCAGACGTAATCCAGATCACAGACAAGTTTTAATGTTTTTTTTTTTAGATATTAAAACTACGTTTTACAGGGCATATTTCTCTTTGGGAACTAGGAAATAGCCGCTCATACAAGCTGATACATAAACACAATTTTAAAAAAAAAAGGGCATTAAAGGTATGTGAAACGTGAACAGTAAGAAGAAGAAGTCTGGGGAAGTCCACAGGAAGGCTGAGGCCCAAACTTAAACAAGGCATAGCTAACATAGCTAGCATACACTGCAGGAGTGGATACAGTAGTAGCAGCGGTGGCGGCAGCAGCTGTCCTAGAAGTAGACACAGTTGTCTGTGTGCTTGCATGCTTCAGCAGAGAGGCAGAGCTGAAATGTGAGCCAAGGCCTCGCTGGGCTGCTTTTTGGCAGTTAATGCAGAACTTGGCTGACTGGCTCTTGTTATATTCGGAGGACTTTTTTTCCCGGGCTTCATGATGCAATGCAACGCAATGAAGATCATCAGCATGTGAGGGAAACTCAGTGGTTTTATATAGCGAGATAAGTTGAACCTGGATAGTGTCACTCTGCGGTAGCAACGACACAATACTAAATAACAAATCCAGGATATCAACAGTCCTGCCATACACACAGAGGCAAACACACAGTCATGCAGTAATATCCTGTTTCCTGGCCTGCTGAGACCGAACACACCACAAACAGTAGTGACAGAGCAAAGGAAGCAAAGAAATCTTAATCAGAAAGACAGACGCAGAGGAACTGAAAGTAGCCAGGTGGTTTTTTTATGTGAGAACATGTAAGAAGAATGAATGATTAAGCCGAGGATGAAATGCTGCACTCGCAGGCAGACGGATTCAGGCAAAGAGAAGTGACACAGCACAGTATGAGTGCCAGAAAAGTAACACTTGAGGTGGATGAAGATAAGAAGGTTGGGTTATTTCTGTGCAATACAAGAATTAGACACAGAAAGAAATGAAAGCAGAGGAAGGGGATAGTTAGGATAGAGAAGTTTATTGAACCGGGAGTTCTTACATTTACCTGTCATGGACCACTGAACAGATGAAGTCCTGCAGCCCATTTTAAGATTAAATGTCACCCCACATTTCAGAGAGACGAGCGACTCTGTTAACTTGCAACTGAATTGCACAGATATAACTTTGTAAACGGAGGAAATAATAGTGTTTATGTGTTAATCCTATCATCATGACTGTCATTCTCAGGCATCCTCTAATTTAGGATAACTTTAGGTTGTAATTGATGAACTGTAAACACCCTCAAGAAACCCTAAAAGGATCCCTGAAGCTACTTAAATTCAACTTTTAGAGCCAGTGCTCTGGACAGAAAGGGGTACACATGTAAACACACACACAAACGTGGACCAGACAGGCACTCAGCCATGCAGTATGTAAATGTGTGAGTTTGCTGCTGATATGTGTCAAAAAGAGGCTTTGCCACTCACCATGATGACAGAGGGGTGTGCTGGAAGCTGCTTGGCGGCAGCGGCGGTGGCGGTCGCCACAGCGCTGGGCAGCTCCTCATCACTGAGTTCATCCATGCCGTCCGAAAGGCCGTCCACCTCGCTGACAGTCAGCAGCATAGTGGCGTGTTTGGCCTTCACTGTCAGCATCTTGCACTTGGAGTGGAGCGAGGCTATCTGCTCCTGGTAGCCACGGATCTTCTGGGCTAGCTCCTGTCAAAACATACCCCCCAAAAACAGAAAACACCACCACCCCCAGGGTCAGGAGAGTGTGGTTCAGTCCACAATGGAAGATCAATAGTTCCTGGTTAGAAAGGGGGTGGTTCAGTTGTTTCAGCGTTGAATGTGGTGCCGGTGTGAGAGGAGTAAGTGGAGTGGAAGCATTCTCTTTTCTCCCCGGTCTCTCGCTTTTGGCTTCACTGTGTGTAAGCGTAGAAAGAGAATAGGGCTGCCTCACTCGCTCTCTCTTTTTTTCTCTGACTCTCTCGCTCTCTTCTGTATCTCTGAACCAATCAGAGCAGCACAGAGGCGGGTGACTCAAAGCAGCGGTGAAGCCAACCGACAGGATGTTTGGCTCAGAGCGAGACAGAGACCCTCGCAGAAATAGTTCAAAATCCCTCAGACACTCCTTCTCGCACACATACACAAATGGCAAGGAAAAACAGGAAGTGATCTCACTGCGTGAACTCCTGCCCTCCTCTGCCTGCCGCTTCCCTCCTCCACCAATCCCTGAGGCGGATTCCTCTCAACAATAGAGAGCCGTAAGGAGAGAGGGAGTGTTTAGGAAGGAAGAATGACATAGATGGTGTCAAATTACTGCTATGAGCCGGCAGGGCTGGATCCAGCTCCTCCTTCTTTCCTCCTCTGCCTCCTCCTCTTTCTACTCCCTCTGTCCCACAGATGGTCAATGCACTGATAATCAGGTCATGTGACTAACTGGGCCAGTGGAGCTGCAGCTATGTGCTCAGCTTAGAGATCAAACTCAGGCATAACGCACTGACGTGCAAAGTCACTCTGCAGCACTGGAGAGATTATACAAACACCGGGGTTCATGTATTCACTGTCAAATATTTAAAGGAGATAATATCTGCTTGAACCGCACAAGAAAAGTGAAACCGTAATAAAAATCTGTTGCCTCTGGGGGAGATTTGATCTGCTTCTCTGCAGGCCTGCGCCTCCCTCAGTCTGCCGGCCCCCCCTCCTTCTTGATCTCACTCTCCGCATGGGAGATCAAACACACTTACTCAGCACAAGTGCAACTGCAACTGAAAGCACAGAGCTTCAATAACGCAGGTTGAAAAAAACACACCTACCTATCTGCACTGCATTGAGCAGTATATTTACATGTCAGATAACAGAGGAATGAGTTGGGCTTGTAGGGGCACAACACCATGTTCTCCCAGAGAATGCTGCTCTGATGACTTATTCTTATGTTATAGAAACGTCAATTTAGCCGCCTGTTATTTGCATTTTGAGTCAAGATATTTAAATCACATTGAGCAAGGACAAAAACTGCAGTTGGACTTATTTTAACACCTTCAGTCACAAAAATGTCTCAATAACTACATTACTAACACAGTTTACTTTACTCTAAAGAGGTTCCCACAAGAACTAGAAGAAGAAATACAGTATGTTTCCTGCTGACAACTTCTCTTTTTATGCTGTTTTACTGTGTTACAAAGTACAGGAACTATATGATGACTCAGTCTACCCTCGTCACTCTTGGCTCTTTGATGTTGAAGAAGTTGGCCTCCTTAAAGAAGCCATTTTTAGACGTCAGCATCTTTCTTTAAATGTCAAATGAGGTGCCCTTTGAGGCGAGTGTTATCCTGTTTTTTTCATCTACAGTGAATCTCGCAAAGCTCTTTAATTCTGCTGCTGTCATTTCATGTGTCTGTTCAGTGAATTCAAACTATTTCAGCAAATAAAGATTAATCTTAGTGCACTATATGGTCAAAAGTGTGCTTTTAGTGTGGCTCTTTTTTACATTTCAGGCCTAGCCCCTTCGCCTGAGTATAAAGCTACGCTCAGTAAAGAAGTGGTTTTCTGAGTTTGATGTGGGGGAAACTTGCCTGACCAGCACAAAGACCTCAAACTCATCCAACACCTGTGGTGTGCGAGCCAGGAGTTATTGCCCAACACCACTTCAAGAATTCACTAATACTATTCATCAGAGAAAATCCATCCAAGGTCCAAAGTCTTGTTGAAAAAGCCGTCTCAGAACAATGAAGGCTGGCCCAGCCATAGATATATTCTCATTGGTTTGCAACGTGTGTGTCTTTTCTCACCTCATGGTGGTGTATTTGAGCTTGAAGTTCCTGTATGTTATTGGTGGAGACGGGCCGGTCTTGAATGATGCGGTGAGCCTCTTCTATTAACCTCTGGAGGTTCTTTACTTCCTGTTCATACTGCTCATACTGCACCACGGCCTCCTGGGAAAGAGGAAACAAAGCAAGGTAAAGCTGAAGCTCTTTCATAAAACAGTCATAAAATGTGATATATATTTCATATATATCCCGGAGCCAGATCAGACAGGCAGATTCGCTTCCCTGCTTCTGTGTGTGTTAAAACGGTGATGCTTTATGTGTTTGTCAGTCTCTTGCTTCTTCCTCTAAAGGCTAATCTTCACCACAATGAGCTTAAAAGCAAAATCAGCCCAGAACGGATTGGAGGATAACACTGGTCTGATGGGGGCTTATACAAAAACAGACATTCCTGAGAAGGCCTGTCAGGACACTGCAGCAGAGTCAGAACAATACCATGAAGGGATAAGTCACCTTAGGGCTATATAACTCTTATCACGTTGATTTGTAATGTAATATATTAACAGCACGTCTATATGTCTATATTATCTATTAACAGATTTGACCTAATATCACAGCCGATCAACAACATTCGTAATATGAAGACTGCCCTCTACCTGCAGGATGTTGCACTGCTGGATGGTGGTGTGCTGCAGTTGGCTGGCTTCTTGCTGCAGAGACTGAGCTGTGCGGCAAATAGGCAGGCTGGCCACTACCTCCTCTGGTAGCCGGAGGGCGCTCTGACACTGCTGTACGGCCACCACCTGCTGCTTGAAGCCCTCCATTTCCACCAACAGACGCTTGTGAAGGAATGAAGAGGGGGTGTGTGTTAGAGAGTGAGGAGGATAAAGCAGTCTGCATGCCGACAGATGAAGACTGTTTGTGGATGTCATACGGGAGCTGAAGACACACAAACGCATGTGTGCATGTGCGGTATTGAGTCATGTTTAAATGCTGGATTATGAAGCGATAATGTGTGTGTTCACCTGTCTCTGTGTGAGCTGCTCTCTGAGGCTCAGCCTGTTGAGGTCTGGGGAAGCAAGTGTGACCTGGATCTGGTCTACAGCAGCATGGAGGTTCTTCACCTCTGCCTCCAAACGCGACATGTCCTGAGAAGAGGCAGCGACATGTCAGTCTCTAGTGGGAGAAGCTAACAGCGTGTGTATCAAAAACACACTACAGGAGATAAATCTGAGAGTGACACGCTTGAAGAATTAAATATTTCAATCACACCAACCAAAACAAAGGCAGGCATCTCTTTTAAACAAAACTCTTCATCTGCATTTTCCAATTGACCTAGATATATTTCAAGAAAGGAAATGAGATCACAGTCACAACAAATACAGGTTGTGCTGCGTCTACACTCCAGAGTCAGAGAAAATCAAGACTCACAGGAGGACTTGTAAACACATTTCCAAACACACAATGTTATTAGCAACAATCAGCAGCAGCCATCATCTGCGTACCAGCTGTATGGCAATCAGATTAGCGTAACAGATTACTGCTGCACAAGCTGAAACATTGCAATCCATTATGATGGTGTAACACTCAGTGAATGACCATAAGGGGGCACTCTTGAGTTGTAGCTCCGGTGTATTTGACATCTCTTGTTGCACACCAATGTTTGGATGACTGAAATGAACATTTGCTCTTTCATTATTTCATCTGAAGATAATTTCATCAGAGTGCCCTAAAACGATTTAGCGGTTAACTATTATTGATGTCTGATACCTGTAAAGTGAACGTAATTTACCTTTGCTGCATCCTGTAGACTCTGAAGACGAGTCTTGGCAGTTTGCTGCAGCTCCTCCGTGCATCTGCTGAGGTGTTTCACCTGCTGGATCCACCCCGCAGTCTGCAACACCTCCCCCAGCTGCCCCTCCCTCTCCCCCATGGCCTCCAAGTCACCATGGAGACCCCGACACTCTCGCAGCAATGCCTGTCACCATAGGAACATAAATTAAGTCAAAGAGAGAGAAGCTTTTTATGATTTACAATTACACTAATTAAGGCCGGCCAACACACTGTACAGTTTGTGACATTTCAGCGAGAAATCAAACAAGTGTGTGAATCTAATTAGCTGTAAATGTGTGAGGTGTCTTCAGATTCGGGAGGTTAATTTATTTTTGGGGAAAAGTAAATATAAAATGTATCAGAACCCAGTTTTTTCCCCAGCAATTTTCAGACGTCTTCAAGCTCATTCCCTGCTGTGAGACTCATTAAGACTCACCTGGTGTGCTCGAATTTGCTCCTGCAGCTGGGACGCAGAGCTCCAGATGATACTGCCGGTGACAAGAGCCTCTGCTTTTTCTGTCCACCCCAAAATGAATGCCCTCATACCCTGATATTCCTCAACCTGTCTCTCTGCCTGCTCACAAGAGAAAGACCAAGAGCAGAAAGGACCATTCACACAGATTATAACGAATGAAACAGAATCGCCTGATATTGGCCAAAAAATTATATAAAGGACACATGTATATGTTCAGAGGTCAACGTGACATGTTGAATTTACATCTCACCTTCTTCAGTCTGTTGGCTCTGTCCTGGACCTGCTGTGTGGTGTGGCGCTGCACCTCTGTCAGTTTGGCCACAGCATCGCCCAGCTGCTTACACAATAAAGGGTTGTGCTCCCCAAACTCCTGAACGGCCACTCCTAACTCTGCCAGAGAGCGACCACAACATTCACACTCCTCACAAAGAGCCTGTAAGAGAGGACAGGCAAAAAACAGAGAAGTGGTGCGATAAGGAAATTGTTTGACATTTGGGTGTAATACTTAAAAAAAAAACACTAATACCGCTCTTATGTTTGTACGATGAACATGAAGTTACAGGCAGCAGCAGGTCAGCTTAGCATAAAGCATGGAACTAACCAGCCTACCTCAGTACAAAGGTGCCCCAATTTTTTAAATTGGTATAAGAATGTGTAATGACATGCTGCAGTGATTAATTAGCTTTACAGGTGGTGGCAGTCAGACTAGTTTAAAAAAAAGGGCAAACCATTCCTTTAACTACACACACTCTGAGCGTTGTGGGTCTGCAGATGGTCAGAGGAGCGAGAGAAGAAAAAAAGTTGGGGCAACAAGGAGGAGAACAGGAGGTAAGGGACTCCCAGCTGGAATACTCCTCTCAGAAGTGGGTCAGCGTTGAAGGCAGAATTCAGTTCATGCCATTCCAACTCTCACACACTCATTAACCTCAACATCTGCAAAATGAATAGCCAATTTAACAGGGGTTAATTGCTTGTTAATTAGTCAATCTGTCTGGTTGATTACTTTGGTCTCTTCTTTGGCCTCCTCCAGGTCGGCACCCTTGTCTTCCAGTTTCAGCGCGATGGTCTTCAGCTTCGCCTCGATGTCCTGGAGTCTGGAGCTGAAGTCCTCTTTCACGTCTCTGGTCTGCTGCACCTCCCTTTCCCTCGCCTGGACCTAAAGCAAATAACAGAAATACACACATTTCACTCAAAAAGCCTTTTAACAATGCTGAATGGTTATGGAATATTTTAGCATGCACTCTCACTAAGAGGCCTACGGCAGGGAAGTAGAGCTCAGAGTGGGTGTCAGCTACTGTAAACAGTCAGTATTTCACCAAACAACTCATATTTGACACAACATTAACAAACTGTTGCCGTGAGTGTTCACCTGGTCTTCGGCAGAGCCCAGAGCCAGAGTCACCTCAGCCAGCTGCATGCTGAGCTCAGAGGGCAGGCCAGCATGGAGGTCCTGGTACTTGGACTGCTGCAGCTCTGTCATACGCTCCACACTCTGACGCCTGCTGATGACCTCGCCATGTGCGGTCTACGACACAAACAACATGGAAAAATCACATTCTTTTTCTGTTATGACATGATACACTTCATTTATGTTGACACAAGACAGAGAAACCAGAGTCCTGTATCTAGACATGGGCATCGGTTTGTTGAGTAAGGTGTGTAAGTATAGTGGCCTACCTCTAGCTCTTGCAGCAGTGAGTCCAGGTCTGCAGTGGGACTCAGAAGTAAGCCACGGGTATCCTGAATCCAGCCTTTGACCAAGCCCAGCTCCTTCTCAACCTCCTCTCTCTCCCTCAACTCCTGATGTACCTGAGCCCTGCTGGCTCGTACCCGCATCACAAGGCTTGATAAGACAAAAGAATTCAAACAAAAATGTTAAAATCTCAATGGGATAATCACTTTTACAACTTAAAGTTTAGCTGAACTGGGTCACTCACCACTCATATTGCTCCTGCATGCTTCTGATCTCTTGCAGACAAGGTGTCTCCGCGTGTCCATTCTCCGTCTTTTTCTCCATCGCCTCCTCCTCCTCCTCCTCGTCCTCTCCTCTGAGGCTGCGAGTGTGTTGCCCCAGCAGGGCCAGGATGGACTGCTCCCTCTCCACCTCCAGGCTGAAGGAGTCGTGGTACTCCAGGAGGCTCTGAAGCGCCGCCCTGGTGGCAGCCTTCTCGACTGTGCTGTCAGGGACACGACCGTGGAGGTCTTGGGACACAGTGCGCACCTTCTCCATCTGCGGGAAGTTCACGATCAGAGAGAGTCAGGTTCGGTTGATGCAGCAGATTTAGGGTTAATCATTTACTGACGATCCAACAGAGTAAGCCAGTACATCTGTGTTTACTGAGTCGTTAAGGCTACCCTGCAGAGTTTTTGACCACTGCTAGCACACAGACTCTTTGTTTCTGTGGACCGGAGAGCCAGTTTGAGAGAATAACAGTCCGTGTTTAGCTTTAAGGTTGGTTGTTAAAGCAGTGATTCCAAACCTCAAGGCCAGGACACACAAATTTAAAAGGACCACAAGATGATTGAAGAGACGAGAAAGAAAAAAATATATTTTTTTGTTTTCATGATTTGTCTTTTTTTTTCCAAAGTTAAACACTGGATACTTTAAACTTTTCAGGCCTCCTGCAAATAACTACAACAATTTGAGAGCAGCATGTGATCCCGCCTGTGACATTTCTTCATTTCACTCACGATCTTACAAAGTTTTATCTACAGTACACAGCACTCCCTGCGATAAGTCAAAGGCAGAGACGAGGGTCTGGAGATTCAAGTGCACAGAATGACATCATGTCCAGTAGAACAAAGAGGCCATAGAAAACCAGTGGACAACAGGAAAGTGCCACATGTAAGGAAGTGAACAACCATTCCCAACAGTTTGACCTAATTTCCCCTTTTAGGGAGCAGTGCTTTGTGGGAATTCTTGGGAGCTGACAACGTTCACACTTGAAATAGGTCGAAAGGCGGGAAAATGCTTCATGACACAGGCGTTTTGGCAGGAGGACGCAGCTGGCCTGAAGCCTGGAGTTACATCACAGCACACCAACTGGTGTTCAGTTGTTGCTGCATTTGACCTAAATCTGTAAAAGCAACAATTTTCTAGACTGGGTCTGTGTGTGTGTGTGTCGGCTGTAAGTGTGATGTGTGTATAAACAGCTTCCGCGGACACACTGATGGTTAGTTTTGCACTGCACATGCTCATTATTGAGGCACATCGCCCACGCACATACAGCATTCGCTCGAGCATGCAGAGCACACGTCGCCAGTTGCAGTATCCTCTCTCACCTTCTCAGTGAAGTTCCTCCACTCCCTCGCTGTGTCCTCCAGTGCCCTCTCCTGGGCTCGGGCCACACTGCGGAGCCTGGTCCACCGTTGCCACAGTGACGACACAGAGTGGCTGGTGACGGCTTTGCTGGACTCGGAGATGAGCTGCTCTAACTCTGCTGCGTTCTCTTTCATCGCATTCAGAGGCAACTCCAGCAGGTTGATGTGAGCCACCAGAGACTACAGCCAAAAAAATGACACGCATAAATCATCATGAATGCTTCTGCAACATTTATACTGTGGGAAACTAAAAGTCTCCCCTAAGAAAACAGAAAACAGAGAAGAATGCATAAACACTACACTGTTTAAATATTAATGAGCCAATAACATCCAGGTAGGACACATCACACACAAGTTATATGATTTATGTAAACATTCAATCACCCTTTCCTATAATATTTCAGTTTTATGAGTGCAAGACAGCGTCTCACCTTGTATCTCTGACACTTTTCCTCTGCCTGCTGGATGCTGATGGCTTTAGCTGTGGTGTACATGGCCATCTTGCGCTCTGCATCATTCAGCTGTTCAACCAGTGTCTCCTTCTCATGCTGGAAGGAAGTCCACAGAGCTGCACAACTGATAAAAATATGAAAACCGGTGAGGATGATTTATTATTAAAATATGCAGCATGTGGACTGCACATGCCAGCTGTGTATACATATGTTACTTGCCTCCACTTTAACACTAATACACACCTCTGAAGAACCTCTCTGTGAGCATCCAGTTGCTGTTTGACTTCAGCGTTTCTCAGCTGCATCGCCTCAACTTTTTTTCTAAGCTCGCTCGTCACTCCTGCTTCCATTAAATCCTCCAGCAGAGGATTCAAAGTCCCCAGTTCCTCTAAACCGGCTATAAAGTTCTTTTCCTGAGCTGAAATTTCTTCCAGGTCCTGCACACAATCTGTCTGGTCTTCAAGCTCCACCCCCAAGCTAGCCTTCTGGAGCAGAGCCATGGCAGAGTCCAGCCATGTCTGCATGGACTGCAGAGATAAGTGGTGCCTCTGGACCAGGGAAAGAACTTGATCCACCGCCAGCTAGAATATGTAGAAGGTGATTTCATTAACTTCAGTTCTTGCTTCTTTCTTTATTAATTTCTTCATACAAATCAAGATAGAAAAGCCTAAATCATTTAAGTGCACTATGTCTGTAGACACAGAAAATAGACTAACTTCAACTTTAGTTTTCACTATAGTAACACTGTATGTACAATAAAAGAGATGTTTCCCGAAACAGTTATAAATGAATAATAACAAAAGCAGTAATTCAAAGGTGGAATCTCTTGAACTGTCTTTTAAATGTTTCACCTTCCCTAGGCGTATTAATATTGAAAGGTGAACAGGAGACTAATAATATTCAGCAAATTTGAGCCACGAATGATGGATCTGATTCCAGGATCGGCTGATGCATCGATTTCATTCAGTTTTGTTCAGATTGTTCCAAAACAAAGAAAACGTCTCTCTGATGGAATAACGCATGCACTTACCTGTTTTTTGCTAATTCCTTGTTGAACGTCATCTCCCAGCTCTGCCAGCTGCTGTAGTTTCTCTTCTATGTGGGCAGGAACCGTTTCTTTTCTACTACAGTACCTTTGCTTTTCTCTGCTACCCAAAGCATCTCCTATCCTCACTCTACTTTTCACTTCCTCTTCCACAATCTTCAGTTTGCGCATTTCCTCATACACCCTCTCAGCTTTGACCTCTGAAAGGGTCAATGGCTTTTCCAATTGTTCCTTGATAGTCCTCAGCCATTCCAACATTTTCTCAGTCTCTTTTGTGAAGTCTTCATTCTTTGTCACCTTCGTTTCACTTTCTTCAACAAAACGTTTCACTTCTGACCGTAAAGACTGCAATGATTCAAGTTGCAGTGTAGTTTCCTGAAAGGCAGCGGGATCAAACTTCAGACCAAGGCCTTTAGTTTGTTGGTTACATTCTTCAGCCTGAGAGCCCACACAATCCAGACTTTCAAGCAGCGAATACAAACGTGTGATTTTATCCATGGCACCTTGTTCTGTGTCTGATTTAAGTCTGGCCAGCTTCTCCTTCACAGACTTAAACTCTGAGTCCAACTTGGTGGATACTATGTTGTGTTCAACTACGGTTTTCAAGCAGTCATCTAAGTGTTTAATCTTCTGATCATTCATCCTCTTCAGTGTGTTGTGTTGACTGACCAGCTGATGTGTCTCTTCAGCTCTGTATTGCTGACCTCTACTGAGAAATCCCTCGTTTTTGCCATGAAGTTCTCTCACAGCGGGACTAATGTGGAATAAACTTTCATTAATATTTCTGTGTTCATTAATTAGACAAACAAGTTCCTCCTCTCTAATACTGATAGTCTGCTTCTCCAGATTGTCAAACTGCTCCCGAAGCTCCTCAAGTGCATTACGAGTAATATCAAAGAAAGTGCTGAACTCTTTTTGCTCTAAGATAATCTGCTGGACTCTGTCTTTTTTCTCTTTGGCTAGAGCTAGGATGGCGTTGTACTGCTGAGGCAGGGCATTGAGCCTCTCATCTAGGTAGCAATGATCGATTTCGTTCAGAGTAGGGAGGATCTCCTGGCCTATTCTTTGGACGATGAGAAGAAGGTTCTCGTACTCTGAAGCTTGTTCCAGGACATTCTGAAAATTTAAGAGTTGTGTTTGCAACTCCGACATGTCGTCAGTGTTGCTCAAATTGATTTCAGGAAATGTGATGGCATCTGCACGTCTCAACCAATGGCACGTCTTATCCAGGTCAACCTGGAAGTACTTCCTGGAGGTCAAGGCTTTCTCCAAGTCTGTGACACGCTGGGTCGTCCTCTGTAAGGCGGTTTCAAAAGCTGCCTGTAGCTTCTCAAGTCTCGCCAGAGTTTCCGCTCTCTCTTTGTCCGTGGCATCTCTTTCTAGCTCTCGCCCTTGTACCCAGAGAGACGCCAGCTCTCTCTGGTATGCACGTAAACCACTCTGGACGCCCCGGCAAGCAGCAACCTGTTTGGCTAGGTCCTCGGGAAGAAGTGCTATGTGGTCATCTATCAAAGCCTTCCTCTCTTGTTGCTGTACCCACGACAGTGCTCTCCCCAGGCCTTGAAGGAACTGTGTCCTCTCTGTGAAGGCCTAGGAACAAAGAATTAAACAGATCAGAAGAAAGTTGGGTCTATTCAGAAATTATAAATAACGGTACAAAAATCCAGCTGTTTACCTTACTGAGGTACTTCCTTCTTTGGGCCACCCGAGCCCCCAGAGCCTCCACCTCAGTCTGGGCTTGTTCAACAAGTTCCTGTAGGCATCTCTTCTCACTCAGCCCAAGTCTAGAAGCTACAGCCTGGGCCTCGCTCACTGCCTGACCCAGTAGCTGCTGACGGGCCTCCAGTTCTACGCAAACACTCAGGTGGTCGAACAGGAAACTCTGTGCCAGATCTGGGGGTGGGCTGGTTTTCAGCGCAGAGGTAAGAGCAGGACGCTGCTCCTCCACCCACTCCCTGGCATCCTTCAGCTGGCTTTCAACCCGAGCAAGATCGTCTAGTGTCTGTGCGGAGTCCTGGATCTTCTGTTGGATCAGGGTTTCAAGCTGGGACCAGCGCTGCTCCAGGTGACCCACCTAATGAAAGAACACAAAACACTATATAAGCATCTACTCAACATCACTTTAAGTTTCCAACCATCTTAAGAAGCAGCTGCGGAGAATGGAGCTCCACCTGTTGCTTGACCAGCTCCTTGTCTAGCAGGCTAAGTCGAGGCAGGATAGCTTGTCTCTGGTCTCTGAGGTCTTCTAGAGTTGCTCTCTGTTCCTCTAGGTCACTGGAAAGCTTCCTCAGAGCCTCTAGATGCTCACTTGTACTCTCTGTGTCAGCCCTAAGTACACATAGACATGGGTTATAGGAAATCTGGTCATTGCAGTACAGTAATAAACACAAACAGTTGTTATTTTGTTGAGATATAGAAAAGGTAATGATTGTAACACCAGATAAAGTTTGTGTACATTAAATAATGTATATATATATAGACAATAAATGAATACATCCAATCAGAAATGAGCATACAGCATGTTTTCACAGAAAGGCTTGATACCTGGCAAGGTAGTCCCATTCTCTGGATACTTGGTGAAAGAGTTCTTCCACAGCAACAACAATCTCCTGGTACTCCCCACTTCTCTGCATGTCCTCCCCCCGCTGTGCCTCCAGTTCTTCAGCCCGCTGGCCCAGGTCCATCCAGCTTTTCCTCAGTCTCCTTATCTCATCCAAGGCAGGAGAGACCTGTCCATCTGTCAGCCTACCGGTGGCTTCATTCAAACGGGTTACCTCAGACTGTCTCTCCCTAATCTGCTGAAGGAATTCCTGCAGGAAAGATAGCGGATACTCACAGTGAACTTTGGAATTTGGAGCTTATTTGCTCGATTAGTCTACAGTGTTGACAAGTGAAATTCATTTTACAACAATACATCATCAGCATACAGAACAAACCAAACACAGACCTGTGCCTTGTCCAGCTGGTTCTGTGCAATCTTAGGCTCCAGCTCAGCAGGTCTCCTGATGAGGTTCTGAAGTTGCTGCTCAGTCTCTCTCAGCTGGACTTCCAGATCGGCCTTCTGCTCCTCAATGTCCCTCCAGCTGTCTGCTACCTCCTCACAAAGCAGCATACGCTCCTCAATCTAGACACAAAAAAACCCCCAAAAAACACAATCACAATCAAGTATTCGACTGTCTATCTTTTGTTTAAAGGCTTGTTAAAGCTAACTGACCTGCAGTTTGACCTGCTGGATGGCTCCAGCAGTCTCTCTGACCCTCGGCTCAGAGAGGTCACATGCTGAGCACACGAGCTGGAGGTAAGTGCTGGCCTGTTCCTGGAGAGCCCGCTCCTGCTTCACCTGCCAAAAGAAGAGTCTGTTAGTGTTCCTGTGATTTTATTGACCGATCTTGTTATCTGGACAATCTGCAAAACTGCACACACTTTGCCCACATGTGGTTCCCATCCAAAAACATGCAATCAAGCAAGCTGTCCATGACTTCTATGGGACGACTATGTACAGTATAAGACTACAATTACCATCTGCTCATAATTTCAGGAGAAGTAAAAATCAAAGTGCGCATCTGTTCAAATAACTCTTGTTGAGGAATGGGTTGTGGCTTACTGACCTGCTGTAGCGCCTCGTCCAGGCTAAGAGGAGGATGTGAAGGAGGCTCTGGTTCCTCTGAGACAGAGGTCAACCAGGTCTGGCACTGCTGTAGCGTGTCTTGGAGACTGACATGTCTCTGTAGCTCATGGTCCAGACTCTGATACACCTGTTAGACACAGATAGATACATTACATACATACATATTATAAACCCTGAAGATAATCAAACCAAAAACAATACTGAAAACTCTTACAATAAAAAACTCCTACACATCAATTCAAGAAAGATACTGAAGTCAGGTCAAAATGTTTTGTACTAATAACAGCAACACAAATATGCAGTAACAAGACAAACATAAAATCAAAGAAAGTGGCGATATCCTCTTAGACTGCACATCTTTAACGTCAGTGTAGCATGATCAAACACAAAAGACACATTAAATGATAAAGCCCGAACAAGAAGGCAGTTAAGCAGTGTTGTATCTGACAGGTGTTGAATGTGGAGGCGTCCGTGCCCTCCAGGGGAGAGCGAAACAGCAAGGTCTGATTGACAGTGTTAATATGAGAGCCTGAAAGAACGAAAGAAGGAGGGGAGCGGTGGCAGGGGGGGGACAATGTATTGGCAAACTGCCCAGTGTATTTGGCAAAGGCTAGAAGGCTGGCATGGTGGCAAATGGCAGGCAGGATATTAGAGCTGTGTTGTGCTGGGACACAGTTGGCAGCCATCGTAACACTGGAGGCGCAGTTGTAGAGGAGCCAGCAGCGTATTGGTAAAGTGTGGCTGGATCACACAATGCCAGATTGGATGTGCGAGTGCTGGTGGAGGTGGTGTCTTGGGAGGTGAGCTATGATGACAGAGTGGAGTTTGCCAAAATGACAGAGTGGGGCTGGATTAGAGGGCTCGCCAGATCTACTGAATAGTGGCGTGTGACCATTTTTGGCTCAGGCATGAAAAAGTAGAGTTGACAGGGGATATGCAGAGATTAATATGGCGAGATTGAGTTAGTGATTTTGGCTGGTGGGGGCTGTCTGAGTATGGCTGCTGTTGAGCTCCACTTTGGCAGCCTTAATTGGTCGTGCCCCTTACACTGGCAGTGAAGGGCCGTCTTGAGAGACGAGTGTCAGAATGGGTTAGGATTAAGTGGATGCTGAGGCTGTTGAAATATTAATAGTACTGTTAATTGGAGGGTGTGTATCTGTGCATGCATGTGCGAATGTGCGCGTATTCGGCACACCAAAACATCTCACGTGATAAACATGTAAGAAGCATACAGAATAAACGTCTTTCTCATCTTCCCATCCCCCTCCTCCTCATCATTCTCGTCTGTGTCCCCTCCGCCCTCTTTCCATCCTCCTCACTCACTCTCTGCGCTGTGCTACAGATGGCAGAGTAGCTGTCTCTGGTGCCTTGCTGGTGAGCCTGAACCTGCTGTCTCAGCCTGCTCTGCACACGATCACTGCAGCCTTGTACCAGGTGGGCTCCTCGCTCCTTCAGGCCTGCCAAGCGGTCCTCAAAGCCTGCGATTTCCTCCATGATGGCCTGTGGAGGACAAAGTAACACGTCGGATCATGTTAAAAAGGTAACACAAGGAGGTCAGAGGAGACTGACACCGCACAGTGAGGTCTCATGGTATTAGATGAACCTGAACCTGAAAATTGAAACAATAACAGTTCATTCCTTATTAGAATAAAACCAACACTTTGAATCTGACAACTCAGATGCCAACTCTACAAACTCTGCAAACAACAGCAAAAAAAAAAGAATTACATAATGTGACTGGTCACCTTGTGTCTGGCCAGCTGTTGAGTGGCTGCCTCCAGACTGCCACCCACAGTAGGGTCAGGAGTCACCATCCTGCTGGACATCTGGAGCAGCCAGCGCTCCACTTCCTGGAGCTCGTTGTGGTAAGCTTCCTGTTCCTTCACGTGGCTTTCCAGATTCTCAACATGGGCCTGGACCACACAATTCACAAAATGTGAGTAAAATAGGTGGTTTCATTAAGGGATCATTTGCTAAGTCTCCGGCAAAGAGAGAGCATTTACTTTCTCATCCCTGTGTATTATGACTACTGTCATCTGAGCACAGGTTCTCACCGTGGCCGTGTCACAGAGTCCAGCGTAGTCCTTTTTCAGTCTGTTCATCTTGTCTCTGATGGATGGGTAATGTACAGAGGCCAGCAGAGCATCACCTTTCTCCACCACTGACCTGATGGATCCATCATGGGACTGAACCATCTGTAACAGAGCCTGGGGGCACAGACGGACAATGTGTATCTTTAGTATCGACTAAGTGTAAACTACAGTGTAAAGAGCATCGACAGTACATGTTAGTAAGTTATGTGGAGTTACTGTCAACCATTTTCCAAAGCACAAAGACATTTTCAGTAAAAAAAGCAAAGGTATACTTAGAGTGGTTATGGAAAGTATATTCATTTTTTAAGCTAATGGGTTAAGACATGCAAGGACACTCATGTGGTCCATTAAGTTAATAACATTCAGCAAGGTCTAGCTGCCATTTGGACCCACCAAAGTGCAAAATTACAGAGAGCGGCATTAATTCAATACACTGCAGGGTCATGATTTTAAATGAAATAAAGTATTCAGATACCTTATACTTAGCCAGCAGGGCTCTTCTTTGGTACAGTTCAGCCTTGGGCTCTACAGGGGTGCTGAGCAAAGCCCTGGTCTCCACCAGCCACTGGGCCTGAGCCTTGTACCGGTCCTGAAACTCCTTAGCCAGCAGCAACGCCCGCTGTAGAAAGCTGTGCTTCTGCCTCAGCCCGCCTGCGAGCTCCTCCAGCTGGGCAAGACGAGCCTCGACCTCGCCTCCTAAACTCTCAGCTCCGGCCTCGTTCAGGAAGCCCGCCGCCTTCTCTGCACGCTCCCTCAGTGATTTCAGGAGGCCGTGCCCGTGCTGAAGCTCAGACTGGAGAGTCTGGGTGAAAGAGAAAGCACATATACCACTCAGCATGGGTGTTGCTACCATGTTATCACCATTACTTTATACTAAAAGGCCTTCAACCAGGACATTTTATACACTGCTGTGTTTAAGAGAAGGGAATACAAGACTACTTCTCTGTACTGGGGTACCAAAATTGAGTCATATGCACTCATAGTTTTCATGATTTTAAAGGTTAACATTCAAACACAGTATCACGCGATTCTTTGTCCTTCACCTCATGGGTGGCCCCAGCCACTCAGACCAGCCTTACAGTGCGTTTGAAAGGCTTTGAACCCATCAGGTAGGCTGACACCTGCACGGTTAGATGTGAGGAAGACTCGGGGGTCATGGTGTGGAGAAACCACAGTGAGTAATATAAAAGGAGGACCCAATTATAAGGACCCTTAACAGGCAGCAATAGCTGCAGGGGTTTCCAGGGCAACCACAACACACACCGCACACACAGAGACCTCCACTCCATGGGACGCTATCTAGCTTTCATCATCTGTCTATTATTGCTTGAGTAGAGAGTGGTCTCACACTGCAACAACCCCAGACCTCCAGCTATTGCTGTTGATAATGTAATATAACAAGCCTTGTGTCTGTATGCACACGTCCACGTTAGCTGCTTAATATGAAGCTCCAGGCATGTTCATCACTCCAATAACAATGCACACAGTCTTGCCTCATCACCATAATAAGAGAAACTCAATATTCCTCAATTTCTACAAATCTGTGTGACTAACACGTGAGCTAAAAAGGGGAAGCCTGAGGTAATTGTCATTTGGACTAAATGCTTTTCCGCATGACTCATTTTCTCCACTTCGTATTGCCCTCATCTCATACCTGACGCTGAGTATCCTGAGCAACACAACTGGTTGTCCACGTGTTGAATTAAACTTCCAACATTATGTTGAAACTGGCTGTTAGCAAGCATCCCATAAAAGGTTTGTTTTGCTTGTGATAAATCATGCTTTTTAAGACTTGCTTGAGGAACCAAATGAAACTTTCAAATGTTTTTTTACACACTCACAGTTCTATTCAGCACCTCAAGGACAAAATAATATCTCAGTGGTCTCGGCTTTTCGCAGGTTTCAAAGGCTGGAAACCTACTTAGCTTCATATCATTGAATAATACTAATACTATGATACAATTGTACACAGTCTGGTGAACATTATCTATGAGGTCCTGAAGACAAGGTGCTCTTTATGCTGCAAACACTCTTGTACCATGTAAGGACCAATTATTAATGTCAAGTATTTTGTAAATTATGAGCACTAGTCATCCTGCATCAGTTCTCATGCTTCATTATCTACAGTCATACATCTACCGTGGCATTAACAACCATGTTCATCAGTTGCATTATCTACTCACAGAGTTAGAACATTACTAAGGTGACCCTGTAAGCAGCACTTAGCTCTGCTGGCAATGTCTCTCTGCTTTAAATGTACGGACTGCAGCACGCTGCAGAAGCATCGTATCATATTCTGCGCAGGCAGAGATCCTGTTAAAATGGTCCAGGCAGAACCGGAATATGAATAGAATAATGTCAACATTATGTCGTACTGTATGTGATGATTTACGTATGTATTATTTATTATTCCACATAACAAATCAGACATTTAAACATGGATGGATATTTATTTTTACCTTTTAGAGAGAAACCCTGGCTGTGTGCATCAGAAAGCACTTTGGGGGAAAGAAATGTCCTTGAACATTTATGAAATGCCAGTGAAATTTTAAAAAGTGGGAGAGGAAAACGAGCAGGGCCTAATTAAGAGAAGGAGAAACCCTTTCCTTTTTTGCATTTTTTAGCATTTTGCCCTGCATACAATTTTTCTAGCAGCCAGCCAGTGAGATGAGTTTTTTTGGAACATTCTCGGGGAGAGGCAAAAAATATAACTAATTGCTTAAAAAAAGAAAATGTTAAGAATCACTGGAGAGGATAACTGTGAGATGTGAGCTACCAAATTTTCCCAGACCAAGAAGGCAACTTATGCCTTATGAAAAGAACGTATGTGTCTTACCATGATTATCATAATGCTTAATGAAGTTACAGCACAGACAACGTGACTGAACACTAGTCTATGACTGTATGATTCATGCTATTAGACTTGCAGCTCAGTATAAAATGAACTCTAAATCCAACTAATGGCCCTTGACACAGTTATTGACTACTGGTCTTTGTGTCAATGCATAATCATCCCAGCTCACTGAAGAACCCTGTAGCTCTCACCGCAGGAGAATGAGTAAGTGATGGAGCAGTCGCGTGTTATCTGCAGTGCTGGAAGGACACATGTGGTGACAGCATGTCTTCAGTCCCTATGCAGAGACAGAGCATCGATCCCAGACAGGGATTACTGCAAAGCCCACGCCAGATGATGTATTGTAAATGTCTATGTGTGTGTCCGTAAATGTGTCTGCGGATATGTGTGTGTGAGGTAGACAAAGAAAAATGAGATTCAGTGATACATAAAGAAAGGCAGTGGAAAAAAAAAAAAAAATCAGCGGATTCATGGGTTTGGGAGTTTGCTGCAGCTTGTTAGTTAGTAGTTTTGGATGGGTTTTGCGAGTGTTGGAGGTGTGTGTGTGTGCGCGCGTGTGTGTGTGTGATGTGAAGCGGTAAGGGCACTGCATCAATTACAGTGTCTGTGCCAGCAGGCTCCTGACACCGGCGCTTCTTCATCCTCTGCTTCACAGTGGGAGGTCTCTCCCGGCTACCACACTTCCTCCAAAGCAGCACCCGCTTTGTCTTCATAAAGAGCCGATCGATACACACATACTCACCCGATCCTCTACACACTCCATATGAACTATGCCAAGCAAACGATAGTGGTGATTCTCTTTTTATTGCAGTCTGTGCACGTTTAAGCAAAGCTACACCCCCTCCAGTGCCCACTTGAGAGCATGAGAAACTGTTACAATTATGCCACTACAGTGAGTTTCTTTTAGTCAGGAGCACTGTCCAAATATTTTAGGTACACACAGCTTTGCAGGTATTTCATGCATATTTTACTGGCCAAGCATATTATAGCTGCCAAATTAATCTGAACACTTCATGTTACGAGCAGGAACCATATGTTGCTTGGCAGAAAAAGAGATTACACAAGGACATTTTTGCTGGCTTGGATACTGAACTCATGAGTTCATACTAGAATTCTCGACTGCAAACTGAAGTCTTGCTAACTCATCAATTTGCCATGGTAATACCCAACGCCTGCGCTGATTTATTGCAACCTGTTCAGAGAGGTGTATTAAGCACTGCTCTGCACCTTGTATCCAAATGCCTCGCTGAAAAATGGGGGCTCGGGATCGTGACTGTGGGAGTAAATTACAGTACAGATCAAGATAAATAGAGAAATACCTCTAGTTTTTTCATCTTCCTCTCCATGGCGATGCGGTCCAGAGGTTCAGAACTGTCTGTTAACTCGGTGAAGCTTTTCTGAGTGGAGCTGAACCAGTCAGTGAAGGACACGCAAAGGTTATCAGCCTCTTCGATGCTCTTCAGCTCCTCCTGTAGCTGTTTGATGGTGTCCTGAAAAATTAATGGACGAGAGGCCAGAGGTAAATATTTTAAAGACGATACCGATACAAAAATTTCTTTTAGAGTTATTATTAGATTGCTGTGATTTCATCATATCTCATAATAATATATATTTTTGCTGTTGACACATGATGTCTGATATTTAGTAGAATACTGGCCAAATACGTTCATTTTTTAAATTTTATTTAGCTTGGCATTAACCAGACAATAACTCTAACCCTGTAACATTTACATTATATTTAATAACACTATGAACAAAAGGCGAACAGCTCTGCTTCAAAAGCTGCTGTCTTTTTGTTTCAGGGGTTAAAAATGTTTGTACAATTTTGACAGTTTTCAGTCAGGGGAAAATTCAGCGAACATGGTGTGTATCTTTTTTTTCTTTTAAAGTGTGAGACGTGCCTCAGTAGCCTCACCTTGGCCACCAAGGACCAAAAACTCTCTGATCAAGCATCAAAACAGAAAATATCCGTCTCCCCCCTACTTGTTCATCTGCAGAATGTCAATAGCTTCACTACAAGGTGGAGAGGGGTTTTTATGTTTTTGACGCATTATCCATTTGACTGAGATTTTGAGTCAATAACACCATGAGGATGGAGAGGGTTTCTTGCAGGTTTGACACATTATTCACTCAACTTGCAAATCCTGTGGTGAGAGGCTCCAATTAGCTGATATTGCTGAGTGCACACCTTTTCCTGACTAGACAGAGGTAACAGCTTCCCACCTCAAGCCCATATGGCCCCCTCTTCGCACAGTATAATTACAGGCATCGGTGGTACGAGAGGGATGTTATGTGTCCACATACATATGCATTGGCGCGACACTAAGTATATACATGCCCGAGTCAATTTTGAGAGGGGAAGGAAGGGGTGTGGGTGTCAGAGAGACAAAGAAACAAAGTGAGAGAGTGAGGGGGAGACACGCATGCACACAAAAACTCAGATGTGTTACTGAATGTGTAAAAATCAATGGAGTGCAAGCAAAGCTTTTCCACTGCTGGTGCTGGGTGTGAGATTGCCTTCTGTAGCGTTTAATTACAGCCTTAGCCCCAGACCGGAGGAGCCCCATTGATTTTCCTTTAGTCCCCCCCAAAGGAGCAGACAAATAGAGAGGCTGGATCTGAGTATACAGAGGAACACAGGCTGGGCTCACAGGCATAACTCTCAAAGCTACTTCAATGGGGTGTTACAGAAACAAAGTCCGGACTCTCACTGGAGCAAATTCCATGGTGAGAGAGCATAAACATGCGAGAAATCCACTGCAGGCGGAGAAACCGAGGGCAATGCACACAACTTCATATTTAGTTTATCCATCGTTGAGATGCTGCACATTAAACATGTTTGTTTTTCCCACTGACTGGCTCAGATTATTATTATGAAATACAAGATACTCTAACAACACAATCTATCTATCTATCTATCTATCTATCTACAGAAACTCACACTTCATAGGAAATATGTGCCACATCTGGCTACACTATTTAAGACCCAAATGATCTATGAAAATGCACTATCCACCTGGAGCAGATGTTTATTTTATATAGAGACTCTGGACTAATAATTTGCTGGGAAAACATGGTGCGTATGTACAAGGCAAATGACTTTTCAGTCTGCGCCACTCTAAGTGCTTTAACGGATAATGTAGGTCTTGGACATCGTCCATCTTTCAGAATAACCGATGCTCACTGTAAATATATAATATCTGCTGACGAAACAGTTCTGTGAGATGTGACAGAGCAAAGATACGACACGTGAATCATTGAACAGCTGACAGTATTTGAGTGCCTGACCTGTATGTTGAGTAGCAGGGAATGGTAGCGGGCAGTGAGCTGGGTGGCAGTCACGCTGACACGACTACTGATGTAGGTTTCCTCCAGAACCTGCTGGGCCAGAGAGGAGAGGCCATCGACTTCTCCCTGACGTGCAAGCACTGCCTCAAGAGACCCCTGTTCAGAAGAGAACAGAGAAATGCATTAGCATTGTTCGGGTTAAATCCAGTCAAAAATATCCATGATTTAACTATAAATTATTAAAGGTCAAACATGGGTAAAATGTATTGATCACACCAGAAATAAGATATGTGGCCTCTGCATATGTGTATGTGTGTTACTCTAAATAAAGGGAAGGAAAATACTGAGACTGTCTGACATCCTGACAGTGGCAGGAAGCATGCTCCAAAGGGAGGAGACGAGTAGGGAAATTCTGTCCCTGCTGCTTTTTTTCAAATGCCTTGTGTGAGCAGAGTCTATATACAAATAAGAAAAGTGATGTACTGTAGTGCAAGGCGCCGGGATGTTTCACGACTTTTATTTTGAAAGGTAAAACTTAGATATTGTTGTGAGTTTGATATGTTTTGTGAACTGCTTGAAAGCACTGACACTTGCACAAAATATCAGGATCTTATACTGTAAATACTTGAAAACCCCGTCTCTCTCTGACCTGGAGTTTCTTCAGCTGAGTCTCCTTGACGGCTCTGTCTGACCTCCGATGACGTCTGATGTTTGAAGCCTTCTCCATATCCTCCAACCACTGTGCTAGGCTCAGGAATTTTTGGCCCATTTGCCTCAATCTGGTCAGTGTGGAGCTCAGGTGGGTCTGCGTCTCCTCTAAACGGCCCTGGTAAGCCCCCCATTCTCGTTGTACGGTGTCCAGCGCCCGGTCCTCAATCTGAGGTATACCCCAGGGGATTACTCTTTCTCTGCTGGTCAGCACAGAGGAGAGCAGAGACTGTCCATTTGAGCAGCGTTCCTGCAGAAGCTACAAAGGGAAGAAAGAACAAAGAAACATTGAAGGGTTTAAAGTGGTTTAATGTGTCCAAGGCCATGAGCCAGGTATGATGACACTTGCAAGTTTAAGAGTGCACACCAGGAAGCTTTCCTCTGTCTTCAATAACAATTACATTATGCACAACACCACACAGTATTAGTACCTGCAGCTTTAGCAGTGTCTTCTCTAGTGTATCCACGTTGCCCTCTGGATGGGACAGTGAAGCCAGAGTGGCTTGTTCCTGCTCTAGCCAGTCCTCAAACACGTGTAAGCCCCTTTGATATTCCTGATGGACCAGCACCAATCCTTTGGCCTTACTGACCGCATTCTGCAAAACAACAGGTTGAAGACATCACTGGAAAGAAGAGGTGTATAGACTCAATATCAGAGGAGCAAAACTTTATGTCTGAAGATCAATGGCATGATGCTAAAACAAAACTGCCTGACTCCTGACTTTAATTGTTTGACATGTTAACATAATATATGAGCAGTAAAAATGTACGTAATACCCTTTCTGTCTTTGTCTTTAAATCTGTAAACAAGAGAGTTAAACATGCGAAATGACATTTAAAATGATAATTAGGGGAACATAATTGTGATTTATGGAACAACATGAGTGAGTGGAGAGAAACCGTTTCTCAAAACAATCGTTTATTATTCAAATGCCAAAAATGCAGCCGTATGTTGTTTGTAGTATAAGTACCTTGGCCTTTTCTTTCAGGGCGTTGTATCTACACTGCAGCTGCTGCACCTCCTGCTGGGTAGTGTAGTGTTCAGCCATATTGGAACCCTTTGTGGCAATGGTCTCCAGAGGACTGCTGTGACTCAGTACTTCTTCATAGAGGAGCTGGAATGAAAAAAGAGCGCGTTCAGTGTATTAAATTTGGGCTCTGGCAGTACCTCTGGAGTATAAATGAGCGTAACTGCATCCACCTGGGCTTTCCACAACAAAAGACTGTAGATTGTAGATAGGTAAGTTTAACCTCAGTGTAAAAAAGAGAGTTTTTAAGGGTGGCAGATATTAGTGAGAAGTGATACCTTGGTCTTTCCCAGGTTAGCGGTCTTGTCTCTCATCTCAGAGTACTGTCTGTCTGAGCAGTTAAGTGTCTCCTCGACCCGGTCCATCCACAGCACAAACTGACCCACGTCCTCCTGATAACTGGTCCATTGTGACAAAGCGCCCTCCAGCTGGCTGTTACATCGACATAACAATGTCAGCACGACGAACAAACACAGCCGCAAAAGCACACACATATGCATACATTCAAATCTAATTGTCTCCGTAACCTTTCAACCAACTGAAATCAATCAAGTGAAACTAGACACTTCCCAGCCCCATTTATCAACTGAATTGACAGGTTGATTGGTTTACGATCACAACCTTTTACACTGAATAGAGGCAGAAAGCAAGGAGTCCCATGAGTCTTTGAGGTCCTGAATCTGTTTGCGAATCACCGGGACCCCCTCAGCTGAAGTGTTCCTCTGGACTGCTTCTCCCCGCGTCAGAAGCATCTTTAGCTGGATCTCCCTCTCCTGGCGAGCAGCCAGTAAGGCCTACAGACAGATGAGAAGGAACAGACATAAATGATCTCAAGTCTAAAATGAATATCGTTATATTTTAAAGGACCAGATGGTCCAGATGGTTTTTGATATATTCTTTTAAGGGATCCCACACCCGTCCTGTCCCTCCCTTACTTCCAGCTGCAACATCCGGTCCTCTAACACGCCCTTGTCCGTGGTGGTGGAGATGCAAGTGCTGAGGACCCTCTGAGCTTCACACACCCAATCCTGGAGCTCTTTGAGGCCCTGAGAGAAGAGGCGGTGCTCCCCTACAATACGTTCAATCCTGGAGGCCTTGTCCTTTAGAGATCAGAGCAAAGCACTGTCAACATACCCTTCAATCCTTCTGAGCTGAAAATCAATTGTTTCCGGTGCACAATAACAGCGTCTTCATATATTTCTGTTTGCTTTTGAAATTACAGTCTCGTTTTTCCACACATTCGTCTCCAGAAACTTCCGCACCCACGCGTTACAGCTCAAACACAACGACTTTGGTTTGCAGTTATCACTTGCAGCAGTCGCTCTTAAACATCTGTGTGTAACGGTAGAGTGCAGAGCTTCGGCGACAATCTACAAGTGGCAATTTTAAATGATTTCATTCCTGTTTCCATGTCTGGCAGGGAAGAAGACCTAAAAATAGCACTCAACTGGCTAGCCGGAAAAGAAAATAAATCTCATTCATCATTGTTGGGGCACTCTCATTGTCCTGTGGTAAGAGGATGGTGCTTTGCGGTCAGCGTAATGTTTTGTTCTGCGTTGTGTCAGATTAATCATATGAGTGTGACCAATCTAACGAAAGCTTCAAAAAGGTCAGATTCACTGACACATTTCAGCTCTGGCATTTTAGAAGTGCTTCAGCAGATAGAAGGTGAGCTCGACAGCCTTGGTGGTTTTTTATGCTGATGAGGCTGCAGCCGCGAGGACCTTTTAGAGGTGAGAGACAGATCACTGTGCTCAGGTAAATCACTATAGGTACCCAGACTGTCTTGAGGCGCGATCTTTTTACCCAAGGAAAGCTGATTATGGGAACTATGACTGATGTGAGACCGGGGAATAATGCATGACACAGCAAATAACAGAAAAACAACATGGTTGGACAGAAGACTCCACAGTTTTTAGCTGCAGCAGTACATGAATCAAGCAGGGCACATTTTAGCATGCTGCAGCATTTCTTAGACAGAAGCACATATATAGTAAGGGGACAAGAAAAGGGTGGGTGGGGGTGTTACAGGGTGGGAGCAGTGTTACCTTGGTTAAGTTGCTGAGGGCTAGATACTGTGCTGATAGCTGGGACACACGGTGGACGAAGCCCTTGCCGGCTGCTTGTCCCTCCCAGAGACGATGAGCTCTTTCCCTGAGCTTGCCCAGCTCTGCCTCCCGACTGGCCATCTCCTCCAGTACAGACTGAGCCAGTATGAAGCAGGAGGAGCAGGAGGAGGAGGAGGAGGAGATGGGTATGGGCAAATAAAAATGAAGGCGCAATAATGGGATGTGAGGGTACAGACAGTTTGAAGGGCAGGGTTAAAAGTGGCAGGAGAAATGGAGCACATTGTGTGGAAGCACCATGAACAGTTTGAGTCAAGAGCAAAATTAAATGACAAAAAATATGAAAGACAGAAAAGGGGGGGGCGTGAGAGGCAGAGAGGAGGGATACAAGGTTGGGTTAACATGTCACAAGGACAGACAGAGCCACAAGAACACATTAAAATACACGGATAAAGACGGAGGGAAAGAACATCATAAAAAACAGCATCAGCAGTAGTTCTCTTGATGTTAATTTTTAAATAGAAACACGGTTATTCAGTGAGACGCCACAGCACAGAACAGAGAAAGGAGACAAGCCTGATAAAATACAAAAGACGGGGGCGTATATATACGTGAAAAAGGTAAAGAGGATTTTGCCAACATAGGTTCAGACACTCAAGCCTCCATGTATTGTATTATACTTGAGGTGCTGGGGGAGAAATGAAATTGCTTGCAGGGCCAGACAAAAGGCAACGAGGAGAAGTGCTACAGTCGCCGACTGAGTAAATACAAAAATAGCAACAATGATAAGAGCTGAGCTTTGAGATGGGCTTGATATTTTTTTTTCTTTTGTCAGTTTTATCTTTTTAACGCTTCGTGCCTCTCTTCCTTTTCTGTCTCTGCCAGACGTGGCAGAGGCTGTTATCGCATCCCGAGAAGGGCCTTTTAACCACACGGCGCTTCAGCTGTGACAGAAAGAGAATTAATTAGATTTCTGGACTTTTCCTCTGACTATTGTGTCAAGACGCTGCTCTATTTTGATCCAGTGGTGCTCGACAAATGTAATTAGGTCCTTCGCTTTTCCCAGCTGATTTGAGATTGTACTTTAGGGATGCATATCTGATGGAGAGCCACAACTATTTAGCATCCTTGGAAAATCTACTTAATATTCAATTTATGGTGTAATGACAGGGGCTTACTTGAAGGATGGGAGGAAATGAGAGCACGTCAGTGATAGCAGCTGTAAAGGGAACTGTAAAAGGCGCGCTCTCAGCATGACATAATGCAATTTAACAGAAAATGGATCCCATAGTATGGATTACAGTGCTGGTGTATAGCAAAACATATTGCTTAAGGAGTGCCTATAAAACACTGTAAAAACTAGGCGACAGATCCAAGGAGAACCACAATAATTACAGGAGTAACTGCGTTAAGAATGCTGTCCACTGTTGCAAGAACAGCAGACAGAGTGGAGTCAGCTGTAGCTGTGTAATTAGCACATTTTTGGGCTCCACAATACCTGTAGTTTGCTGAGCTCCTGCTTCTTGGCGGGAAGGTCATGTAGCCGAGCACTGCTCTCCTGAACTCTGACCTCTGTGCTGTTCAGCCAGTCCTGCAGAGGCTCGGCACTGGCCTCAAACTCCGTCATCTGGGACTGCAGGTTCTGGAAATTTGACACTTGACTTGTTCAATACAGCTAGAGTTATCACATAAACTGATTCTGCACAATCTGACACAACTCAGTTAATGCTAAAATTAAATTTACCATACTCCAGTGTCCAGATTTGATTTGCATATCAATTATATATCCATATCTCTATGTGTATACCTGAAGTACTTTACCCACAATAAATCAAATTAATAATTCAAATTAAACAGTTTATCTTTAATATGCAGTCCTTCTGTGATTGAGATTTTCTTTTTCTCAGGAGACCTTAACCAAGAAAAGCAGCATCCAAACAAAAACAAATCTTAACCAACCTTGAGTGCATCCTCCCTCATCTGCAGGTTGTTCATCAGGCTCTTCCAGTCTTCTCTGGCGTTTGCCACCTTGGCCTTGATTCCCTCCACTCTGTCTTTGGACACCACGGCCATCAGCAGCTCCCCACTGGCTCCCACTGTACTCAGCCTGGCCTGGCCATGCTCCCTGTCACTCAAGAACTCCTGTGGGGATACACAGACAAAGACAAAGGAACTGTGACCATTTAAGACGCGCACACAAAAGGGAAGGCGTGAAAGTGGAAGGATGAAACAAAACAAAAAGAAATGGAGCGAGAATCGCTGACTTCTTTTTGTTTTCCACTTCTGGTGCAGTGGCTGATGGGTAAATCAATATCGCGATTCTCGCTCTGTTTTTCAGCATCCCAGAATCTCACTGTCAAAATCTGTAATTAGACTGAGTCATTACTGATTCCATATGCGTGGGCAGAAGGAGGCGTCTGACCCGGAGAGGCAATCACAGATAAGGACAGTCAGTGAGCCTGAAATGTGTTGGTTTTTACATAGCTCCTCTGTACCCACCCACCCACCCAAAAAAAAAGAAAAGAAAAAAAAACACACACACACACACACACACCCCTCCCTCGGAGCTGAGCCGATGACAGTAGCACAGCAGGGACCACTCCACCATCTGTGCAGTCAGCACATCACTTACACACACTACAGATATAGTCCCCTCACTCACACACACACACAAATTCGGTACAGTGCAGCCACACACAAGCATCCAAAGTCTGTGTCTTCCTCTGTCTTTCTTCGTGTACGCGTGTCTTTATCTTCTCTGTTCATTCAATCTTTTTCACAGTTGCTACCATTCTCCCCCTTGCCAGTGTAACTGTATACCACCAATTAAGCGTGACACAATGGACGCCCCCCCCCGCCCACACGGGCCCTCCTGGAGGTCAGCCATGTGGAAACATTGTTCCACATTCCTCACCAAGTCAATAATAAATAAAACATGAAACCGCCTCTGTATTTCTCTCCCCTTCACGTCCATATACTCTTATGACACTCCCCGCTCGTCCTCAAAGCTACACTAGAAACTTCTGAAGGACGACACGCACAAAAACGTGCACAAAATAAAATTCATTCCTTCAAATAACCGGCTGTTCTCTTGATATTGTGAAGTGCCTCTTCATGTGACTGCTGATTAAATAACTTAACTTCCATGTTTGCTACCTGCACTGCATAAAATCTTGGAGTAAATCAAGTGCACTTTATTAGCTATTAGTTATTATCATCTCACCTTTGAAGCCTAGCTCAAGACAATAATGTTAATTCCTTGGTGGTGGTGTAGCGGTGGATGTGGTCAGGTGTCTGAGAGGTAATTAACTGTCTGGTGCAGGGATGTGGGGACGTCTACGTTAACCGACAAGCACCCAACTCTTAGCCAGGGCCCTGGGGTGCTCTAAAGAGGCTGCCAGTCTGTTACACCTGCCAGCTTCTCAGAGAAAGACACAGAGACTTCTCTGAAAGAGAGACACACAGATATTTTGAAGAGAATAGCACAGAGACCCCGCTGTGGAGCTTTCTCTCATCCCTCTTGGCAATGCGCCCAATTTCGGCTTATCCAGCCTACGGCGGGTCCTGCTACTACAACAAGCCCACCAGAGAACACTCAACAGTGGGCATGTCAATACAGACATCCCCTTGAGCAATCACCCACTGAAAGTGGATTGATTTTTCAACTATTACATCATTTTACTTTAAGCATGCTCCTTTGTGGCAGCAAGCTTCGTGTAGTCTTTAAACAATCCGTGCAAAGAAATAAAAAGCTGGCACTAGTTCATAACTACCAATATGATTTAAAGTGGCAGCGCAGAGGTGGAGGAACGCAAAAAGACTTTTATGAGAGGATGACTGTTGATTTCATTCCCTTAACAGCCTGGTTTATGAAAGTGAATAAATTACACTCCCCTAACTCTACTATCAGCCGCTACTTGCTCTGAAATCATTACTGCTTCACTGGAGCTAGTTAATCACCAAGTGTGTGAGACTATAGGGCCGTTCTGGGTGGCAGTCCTCAGACATGAGAGTATGAATGTGTATTATTATCCATCCTGCAACCAAAGCAGGTTATTAAAAATTTAGGTCCTTCTCAAAAGGATGGATTAAAAGTAATATTCAGTGACATTCAAATAAATATCAACTCTTCTACTGTCTATCCCTGAATAATATAACAAAATGTGATTAAATCTGTATGCTTGCTGTTCTGTGTCTGGTAGGTGTGTCTTGGGAAAAGCCGTCTGGTGCACAGGAGGTGATGGACTTCGTATTTTAAGCAGCAATAAACAGAAACAAGGGCAGCAACAGCCGAACAAAAAAAGTGTGATTTTCAAGCGATGTCAGCAACGTGCAGTGCAAAAACACAACACAGTGAGGCCGGCACATGACCAGGATTTTATGCCAACAATGTTTTAAGAACATAGTAAGGACTATCAGAGCAGAGAAAAACATCTTCCTTACTTGGATCCTCTGCAGAGAGGTGGAGGCCTCAGCGACGCTCTGTGGCACATCAAAGCATTTGGCGGTGCTGATTTTGGCATTGACCAACCACTGCTGGAAGTCTCTCAGGGCTGCACGGAACCTCTGCTCCAACAAACGCTCCTTATTTTGACACTCCCTGGACGCACGGAGGCTGAGGCTGGGAGCAAAGAGAGACGTTAAGGACTGATTTAACATGCTGCAATCCAGCTTAATTAAATGAACAAAGGAAAAGGGGTTACAACCAGAGGAAGAGGCTGCTGTCTACTGCCCATGTGCTCATCAAAACAAAGAGGATACATGTGCAGATGCCCAGATACAGTGCATACTGTCCTCACACTATGGAGGAGGAGGAGGAGGAAAAGCCTGAGAGATGAGAAATGGGCAGGTGGAGAAATGGCAAAGTGGGTGAAGTGGAAGCAATGAGCGTTGGGGCAAAGAGGGATAGTGGGGGATGGTGGTAAGGGCTACTGCGTAGGTGGGGGTTGAGAGGCAACATATGAGTGGGGCAAGAGTTCACAGGGGTGACAAGATGGAGGGAACGAGGGGTGACAGATTGATGCTGGAAGAAAAAGGGTGAGATGGGGAAGATATGGCATGGACACGGAGGTTACAGTGAAGGGTGACGACGTCTGAAAGAGATGCGTTGACATTTTACACAGAATTTAAAGTCAATAGAGAGTCAGTAAAGCAGACAAGAAAATCGATTTTTTAACTTCCAACTTTCTTCGATGTCTGCACATGGCAACTACAGTATGTTGGGAAATATTGTGGTAACACTGGAAAACGACAACTGAGGGTCTCCTGTATTAAGGTATTATAATAAAGGGCACACTATGTGACACAGAATTTTAAGGGATACTGGTCATACACAGCACGTACAATTGCTCTCTTTATAATATTTACAGTCAGCCATATGCAAAAATCACAATAGGGGACAGGCGGAAGACGTAAAAAGAAAATAAAAAGGAGGGTTTCACACATACTGAGTTGTGGGTAAAGGTTAAAGGAGGGGGTGGGGACGAAAGAACTGCTGGATAAGATGACAGCGGAGAAACAAGGTGCGCAGCTGTTTAAGCAAAGGGAGGCATGGAGAAAGGCAGGCAAAATCACACACAACTGTCTAGTAACGTACACGCACACGTACTGCATGCACACAAACACCCTTGAGTTTTAACGATGCAATGAGGGCATGTAAGGGTAACACAGTGGGGATATCATGAGTGTGGAAGAAGCACTTTTTTCTGCTGTGACAGACAAAATCTGGCATGTGCTACGAAGAGGACGAGGAAGAAACTGCATGTATCTCCTCTTTTTTTTTCTTCTTACCCTTCTACTCTCCTTGTACTTCTTTCCGCAGTGCTTACCGCACGACAGGTGCAAAGAGCACAAGAGCCAAGTCTATTACAGACTAAAAAGCCAAATGAAAGAGGAAGGGTTTTGCCAATCAACAGCCAAAGCCAATTACCCGCCAAAGTTGACCTGACTCAGGTTGTCTGCCAATAAATGTTCTGTCTACTATCTTAAAGTAAAGTTCTTATGTTCATGCCAGTTCAGTGGGTTATTTCTACAACTGTAGACGTCTGTGTTTGTGTGTGCCTGTATGTTTGTGTGCATGCATGCTCTTTTGTATGCACTGCTGTTCTTTTGGAAAGGCATTGCATGGTGTGTTCACAAACGAGCGCTAAATGAGCACAGGCTAACTTCTGGGCCCAATAGCAGGCAATTAGAGCTCAGTAAATAGATTGAAGCGTGTGATGTATCGGCATGGAACAGCCGTCAGTCCTAATGTATCTGATTTCCCTCAAATCACGCTTAGCCTTGCATAAAATTAAAACCGAGAGAAGGACACAAAGCAAAACAAACAGAGCGAACGAGCGGAGGTGAGGGGAAGGTTGTAAATGTCGCGTAGCAACTGGTGGCTCTAGTGCTCTCTGTCATCTTTCACCTTTACCCAGCTGACACGCGTCAGGACTCCGTGTGTGGGTAGATGGCCACACAAACATACACACTTGCACACACACACACCTCAAACATAAATGTGCTTGTAAAATTAATCACTAAACCTGCCCACTCAGAAATGTGAGGAGTGTTTTTTGAGGGTCTTTCTCTAGTGTGGTTCTTGGATTCATTTCCTCTGTTATGAAATGAATTATGAGTTATACACGGCCTGTTTTTCTGCATTTTAAACCTTATTTCCTGCAGGACACCTTCCCCATTAGATTCATGTTCTGCTCTGTGACGTGGCTGAAATCTTTATCACATTATAATGAACGATACATTCTATGTTTGATATTATGATACAGCAAATACATGCTACACTCAGGAATTATTCAATTATGCAAAGCAGATATGTTCCACTATTACCTTCTTATTTCTTCGACCAATAAACTAACCCTTAACTAAATTTAATTACGTTTAATTACAGCTTGATACGAATCATTAAACTGAACAGAAATCTAATGAACAGCAACATGGTAAGATCATATAATGATGATACAAAACCGCTCTAAGTTAATGAATGACACTATTACATTGGGCCTTAGCCAATAAATCTCGCTTCGTTTCAAAGCTACATGATGAAAACACACACACACACACACAGTAAGTAAAGCAGGAAAACTCCTCTCACCTGTTGTGCTGTTTGATAAGCGCAGTGACCCGGTCTGACTGCGAGCCCAGGTCTCTGGAGTAACGCACCAGATCGTTCAGTTGGCCTTTCAACTTCTCTGCCATCGGCTCGGCGCTCTGCAAGCCCTCCAGTATATCCTAAACAACACAAAACAGACACCAGCTGGCTCAGAGAGGGAGAGAGAGAGAGTGTGTGTGTGTGTGTCAAGAAAAAACAAGCACCCAACGGATCTGCATGACACCCTTCAATAAGTGCACTGGCATTCCTATTCACACCCTGGCTCGGTCTTTTCTCACATTCACACACACACACACACAAACGTGCACTCCAGCACATACTCACAGTGCCGCTCGTACAATAGCATTTCTGTTCTTCGCCGAGTGTGTCAGGAAGGAGCTGTGGATACCGTTCTCCCGCTCTTCTCAACGTGCCTCATATTCTGGACTCACACACGGTCATGAAATCCTGTCCCATCAAATATGTACAAGCTCTCTCTCTGACTCTCTGACTCTCTCCCGCTCACTCTCTCTTTCTGACGTATTACCAATAAACAACCCTCCCTCCCTCCCTCCCTGTTCTCTTGGACTCGTTGCTCTCTTCTCCCTCTTCTCCTTCTCTCCTCCTATCGTTCTACTACTTTCTCTTCCCTCCTCTCTCTCTCTCTCTCTCTCTCTGTCTCCTCTTTCTCTCTCCCTCCTCCCACTCCTCACACTCAATCCCTCTCACACATTTTTCCTCCCTCTCACTCTCTCACGCTCTCTCCCGGTGGAATTCAGCTGTCAGCTCCCTCAGACGCAGGATTGGCTCAAACGCACACAAACGAGCGCGTAACGAAAACAAGGCTAGATACAGGAAACAGGCTGGAGGAGGAGAGAGAGAAGCGGAGGAGGGGGGGAAGACTCCTCCTCTGTTCTTTGACAGCCCCAAATTGAGGAAAACCAGGGAAAGGCATGGCCGAAGAAGCCCCGGGGAGGAGTGCTGAGGATGTACCGGCATGGCTTTGGCCATACAGAGAAACTGTCACACTGTAAACATCCTGCGGTCGTTAGAAACAGAGCGGCAGGGGAGGTGAGGAGTGAGAGCGCCTAAGAAACAACCCCTGCCGTCGAAGAAAGACATCACTGCAACACTTCGGTTCAAACAAGTGAGAGGGCAGACAGAGGAAAGGGGAAGGGATGCATGGGGGCATGTTTGGGAGGGAGAGATAGTGGGAAATAATAAAACAAAACAAAAGGGGGAGGGGAGAGGGGGCAGGAGGGGAAGACAGAATGAGGAGGAAACAAGGGGAACTGATGGGATTGTAGCTGTCACTCTTTCGTCATCCCAGTAAAGCTGATTTACAAACTAATCTGTTTTTAGGATTTACAAACAGAATGGATAATTACTGACAGGGCAATCACAGCTGAATACCGGCAGTGTTATGTCTGTACAGGGCGTGTGTGCCTGTACTGTTGGTAGTTTCCCTTAAACAATGCTAATCACCTCCTCTAAAATTAACATGGTACAGTACAGCACAGAGGCGGCTGTCAGGCTATTTACACATCACAGTTCGCCAACCCAAATCCCGGCTGAATAGGGTCGTTTTTATTATTTATCGTTTTTAAATAAACTATTGTGAGCTTTATTTAAATCTCATGCTGCTGCTGTACCTTAGCCTGCTGCCATCCCTCCACTGCTTCCTCGCCGTTGCTCCGTCCTTCAGCTTTAATCAGCTCCTGGCTCCACCCCCTCAGCCGTCCATCCAGCTCCTTCAACTCGTCCTCCAGCCGGGCGGTCAGACGGTCGTATTCCTCCTCCGAGGCTGTCGCGGATGCCAGGGCCCCCTCTAGGCCGTCTCTGGCCCTCAGGGCAGCCCCCTCCCACTGCTCCAGAGCCTGGGACAGCGCCCCCAGCTGACGGTCCATGGCCTCACAGCCACCCGCCGCCGTGTGCTCCGCCGTAGACGCTGCGCTCCTACGCACCCGGCTGAGGCGCTCTCTGCCCTCCAGCAGTCGGCACTCTACGCGCTCCTGAAGATGCAGGGAGGGTGGACAGGAGACAAAGTTGCTACGGAAACTGTGGCTACGGAAACTGCAACCCCTGGATGTGCAGTCGATTCTATTTAAAGCTGCCTACATAGATTTTATGTCTCTTGCTCCATCACTTACTATTTTTTCTTCCCTATTTGATACTGTCTGTTCTGATGTCTTGTTATTTTCATTTGCTATCTCAGTTTTCTCTCTCTATTACTAATTTCATCCTTTCTCCATCTCGAGCCCTCTCTGCCTCCGTCTCTCATTGTGTGTCGAAAGGTAGCACTTGGAAAGCAGCGGGTGTGAAAAGCAAACACTTGAGTGTAATGTGATAGCAGATAGCTCGTTGTGGGATTAAAAGGGGGGGGGGGGGGAACAGCATCTGATCATTTCGGCTTGCTTGAGGAGCATATGAATGTTAACCTTGAGACCATGAATGGGAAATGAAAATGCTGAAACTAGCCTGTGTATACAACAAATTATAATTCCACTTCTGCTAAAAGGCTTCACACCATGGCTCTACAAACTCCCATTTATAATGTGATAATTAGTACCCATGTGTGAAATTTAAATGCAAATCAAGATCTCCTCACATATTTTTTTTTCTCCTCTGTAGTTGCAGAATTATTGAACAGGGAGAAGCTTGGGCATTAATTCCACTGCTGCCCTCTTTTACCTGTTTCAGACGGTAATAGACTAAACTACTGGCAGTAAGATGTGCCAGGAGAGATGGAGATATTTGGCTCCGATATGGGAACAAACTGAGAACCAATTCCAATTCCCTACATAGTTTGCCCTCCTTCATAGCGGGAGCCCATTAAGATTAGATAGGTTCTGATAATTCGTCAATCAGTTACCTTAGCAACAGATAATACATATAACACCCTTGAGGCTTGCCTATGGTGACAAGTTTTAACTCATCGTTTACTGTTTCACTTATAGTGCTTCAAAAAAAAATCATACAGCGTATTATTAATAATTCTTATTCAAAATGGTGTGGAACACTGATACGTAGAGATAATATCATTTCAATACATATGGTGATGGGTTCCTTAAATTTAAATAAACGAATGACAACTGTGCAAATTTCATCTTCTGATATCTATCAGCGAAAAGAGCTTCTAAATGAACGTTATAATGAGACCAAACTGTGTTAGCACAGAGAGGCTCACTTGGTTTTCAACACATGTTGAAGTTCAGATAAAAGTAAAACAGTTTGCTTTGACAATAATGTCAGTTTAATAGAATAACGGCACACCTATGCCCGCTCCGCTGCACAATAGGCTCGTCACCTGTCAGATGCGGTGCACTATTATCTCTCAATGTATGGACGAGGAAATGGTCAGGTTGTTTTTTTTTTGTTTTCCGTGATTTGTCCAATTGTCAAATCTTGACAAATGTGTATACAAAGGAAACAAAAGAAGTGTCAGTCAGTATCTGGATTTTTTTGTACATGTATCGACACCCTGCCTTACCCTCACTTCTGACAGTTTCCTTTTGATGGAAGCAGAGTCTCCTGATGTATCAGACCAATGCTGGAGCTCCTCTCCAGCAGTCATGAGCCAATCAGTGAGCTCCCTCACAGCCTCCAGGTATTCTTGGTGTTCCAGCACAACAGCCTGTGCTAGACGCACTCTCTCCTAAAGACACAAACAGTCATACCAACGCATTTATTCCCTTTGTAATCTCAGGGGTTTCATGTCTTTTTACTAAATATACTCAAAGATATTTTTGTACCTCCACCAAAGCTGTCAGGTCATCAAACTGCACCTGCAGCTGGGTGCGGGCACCGTGGTTAAAGCTGGCATCACCGGTCTTCTTAAACAGCTCTCTGGCTTTCTCTTCCAGACTGGACAGCGCTACCTGGTGGTCTTCCAGATCAGCGAGCAGGGCTCTAAGTCTCTCTAGCTGAGAGGCCTTTTCTCTGGGGCCTGGTTGGGGGGTTAAAGGGGCACAAACTTCCCGTTCGACCGCCTCCATCCAGCACCGCAACTGGGCAGCACTCTCCAGGTATCCTCCCCACTGTGACACGGTCCACTCTAAACGACTGGAGGGATTAAAAATCATGTATTGGATATTGTAACAACACAACAGAGTTGAGTGGATGTTAAACTCTCATCTAACAGACATACTGATTTGAATACTACTTATTTTGACTACTGCAAGTGATATCACACACATGCAGATGCATAAAAATGTGTCAAAAATGATAATAGTATTTCCTTTTCTGAGAAAAACAAGAACATTTTTATACAAATGCATATGCAATCTGGTTACTTTAGTGCATAAAATCTGTTCTATAAATGCCCAAGACAAAAAGTATACAGATACAGTTTATATTTCATATCCATAGTATCGCCAAAAAAGATAAATTGTCTGTAATACTGGCCTAGTGCCTTTATCTCCTTTTATTGTGAGGTTCAAACACACAAGGACACAGATACACACCCACAATTTTCCTTGCCATCTGTTACCCCCGCATGTACAAATACCGCCAATATCCACACACTCACACACCTCTAATTCACCTGCTTACTCCTCGCCTCCTGTTATCCCTTTCCCCTTAAAACCCAAACACACCCCATGTGTGACCCACTGTTTGCCATCCACCATTTAGTCCCTAATGAGATCAATTTTTTCTAGGAGGGGCCATAATTGCTCAATTAAGCACACACACACACACACACACACACTGCTGATGCATGTGCATGCTGTCACGTGCGCACAAGCACAGAAAAGAGCGTACGAAATCAGACGCATCAATCAGCGTTACAAAATGAGGCAAAAACTTCTCATTATGTATTTAACCTAATGGTAATTAATGGCGCTGAGACATCAATCTATCACAGTGAAAATAATCTGCACCCAAGAGAGAGGATTTTTTGGCACACAGGCGAATGGCCTCTCAAACGTTCAGGGTTGTGTGTGTGCGTGTTTGTTTCAACATACATTGTACATTAAAAAAAAAATCTGAAATGGTTGAACGATATTTTAACAGTTCACTGCAGTCATCCAGTTTCTGTAAATTCAATTCAACAATGAAATGATGACAGAATATAAAGTTAAAATCAGAAGCGCTTCTTCATAATTATGACAGAAACCATCAGATTATAATCCAGGTGATGCACCAGTCTACCTGTGGCAGCTCATGGCCGTCACAAGCAGTGTGGCCCACGCGTCCTCCACTTCCTGTAGCTGAGAGCGGACCACTTCCTGACCGGCGGCTCCATAGCTCCGCAGGGCCAATTCGCCCTTACCCATCGCCATATTCAGCTTGACCTCACCCTCTCCTTTCAAAAGCAGGATGTCCTGTGCAAACAGAGTGGGGTCAGAGCAACCTGGATTTAGACATCAGGAGGTTGGATGAATACTTTCTCAAGCAAACAGCCCCCTCTTGTGTTCACTAGAAGAACAGTAGATGATAAAAAGCTTGATTAAAGTAAAGTAATTTATAAAAAAAATAATATAAATCTGCGTTTTTAAAGAGTCCAACAACACTTCATGCATTTTACTGTATATAATAGTTAATGTAAATTACAGATATGTATAATCTACAAGCCAAACCTGCTCTCACCTGCACAGTTTCCAGTCTCTGTTCCAACTGCTCTTTGGTCCCCATGGTGCTGTCTACTGTACCCAATCTCTCCTGGATCTCCTCCAGCCAGGCCCAAACTCCTTGGAGGGTCTCTCCAAAGGCCTGGCTCTCTTGGCAGCCTCGTAGCCTCTCCCTGGCTGCCTTCAGCAGGGCCTGGTGCTCCATCTGGAGCTGGCCGGTGACTCTGACCTCTCCTCCTGACCCCCGGCCTGTTTCAGACAGAGACTGGGCCTCCTGGCAGAGACGCTCGATGGAGTCCCTTATATAAGACGATGATATGTTATTGTTTGGAATATTGAACAGCCCATGCTAGGGCATATGTAACATATGGCCTCGCACACCCACATATACATACCTCTTTGCAAGCAGTTCCTTATGGAGGTTTTCCATCTTCTCCAGCTCTTCTGTGGTGTCTGTGGCTCCTTGCTGGCTCTCTGCCCCAAGAACAGGCTCGCTCTTGAGGTTGAGATCCATCTGCTTCAGCCAGTCTTTTATACCCTCCACACAGCCATTAAAACTAGAACGGAGAGAGGAGAGGCGGAGGGGAAGTGAGGCACATTTCCATTTAATTTAAATTCCTTTGCATAAATACCTGACACAAGAAGAGCGGTGACTTACTTTTTTAGTAGGTGAATACTCTCTTCCAAGTCTCGCTGGCTCTGAGCGCTGTTTTCCAGGTAGGTCCTCCACTCTCTGTGACAGGTCAGGAGATGCTCTTGGACCTGTGCTGCTCCAGCTTTAGGCAGGTGGTGCTGAAGCCTCTCGGCTTCCTCACAAACCTGGGAGAGATGCTCCTCACCCTCTGATGTCTGCTCGAGTGATACCTGTGGATGAAGGAGGAGGAACACGTTGCTAATAATAATAATAATACTAAACAAAAAAACATGCTAATTTTGAGAAATAAAGAGCTCTCAGATCTAGACTTAAATATCATTCATGATTAACTTTTTCTAGAAGATAATATGGTAAATTACATAGAAGATATGAAATACCTGTTAAATATTAACTTAAATATCTATTATGATAGAATTATTACTTGTTTAATTCATTAAAAAACATTTTGATGTATCAGAGTTTTAGAGCATGCCAGTATCAACAAGTGAACTTGTTGAAAATCACTCACTACAATATCTTCACCATGAGAAATACATTGTGAAAGCATCATATATAACAATACCTTTAGTCTCTGCAACTTGGTTCCAAGGATGGCAACATCTCCTGACTGATTAGCGCATTCTTTCAGCTCCAACTTCAGATCTGCCAGCCAGAGATGGAAGTCTTGGACGAGCTCTGCTTTGAGGAACAGGAAGAACAGCTAAACTAAAAGCAAACTAGATACATGGTGACAAGTTGAGGAACACTGATGAGTGGTTAAATAAAGGCAAAGAAGATTAAAAGTAAAGAAACCCGAAGGAGGAAAGAGAGGGAGAGAGAGAGAAGAGGCAATGTGTTGAGACAGATGGGTAAGTGTGGGCGTGTCCATGCTGTGCAGCGCTGGGTTGCCTTGCCAACAAGCCCAAAATGACTCCCTCGAGAGCAGATGTGACGAGAGCGACATTACTCTCCGAGGCACAGGTGTGTGTCTGAGCAATGAGAGCGCACCGGTGTACCAGACAGTGTGTGTCAATGGAGTGTGGATTGTAGTGGGCGGACTGAACATGCTCTGGGGAGAAATGTAGGATAATCAACACTGAATCTGTTGCACCGCTAACATGAACAAACGACATTGAATCATGTAGTTGTGCACTGTTTGACTGGGTGATTATGAGATTGTAAGTGCTTTATTTCTCCTTTAAGGGAAGAAGTCATAGTGGCTCCCTGATTGCTGTTAATGTTACATCAATCACTTGATGTATTGGATGGAGGTAAAGAACAAAAAGCCCTCTAGGAAAGAATAAACAGACTAAATCAAACACCACAAAATCCAAATAACAATAAACATTTATATTTCTTACCGTTGAAGTGGAGCTGTAGCTCATCCTGCAGGTTGCCCCTGGTCTTGGCACAGCGCTGAGCTACAGCCTCTGTTCGCTTGGCAATCGAGGTGAGGTCAGAGGAGAGGCATGACAGCTCCTGCGAGGGATGAGACCTGCACAGGGCACTCAGGGCATCTCTAGCCGAGTCCATGTCTGCCCTCTGCTGCTGCACAATGCTCTGCAGGTCCTTTAAATGAAAAGCAGAGAGAAATAAGGAGACATGATTTATGCATATTCATAAGTAAGGCTACAAGATGGTGGAAAGAGCAGACACAGCCACATGTACTGCACCCTCAGCTCAATGGATGGAGGTTATGCAGCCTGACCTCATAAGTGGCCATAAGTGAGGACTGAGTTGTCTTCAGGGATCAATGCAGTGTCAGGTAGAAAGGTCCTTAAAGAGAAGCCTCTCGGTACGCGTATTTGCTGAGTGCTATACCCGGGTCAGCGCTCAGAATTTAATTTAGGAAGTACATAATAGCTCTACTTATGCTATGATCAGCATAATAATTTTCTTATCTAACTCTATCATATGTATTTGAATTGATTATTCCTATTTTATTGTGTTTTTAAATGTGATCCAATAAATATCTTCACCTTATGTAAAGCACTAAACTCCCCAAGTTTAAAATATACAAATACTAATACGAATCCATCTAATATTAAATTGTTATGTGGTGCAAAAGTTAGTATGAAACTACAGAAATTCTTAGAGGACAACTTTTTAAAATTTGCAATGACTGTCTTCTTGCATCACATCAGAGGAAATGACAGCGTCATACCTTAACTGTACCAATGTCTTCAGGAGAGGTAGCTTCAGTGAGGTCAGATAATGAACCCTCGACTGCCTTCAGCCGCTCGGCCATCTGGGACATGAGGTCCTCCAGTCGCTGCTTCTGGAAACTGAAGTAGGTCAGAGTGTGTTTGGCTTGGTTGTACACCTCCTGTGCATGGGCCATTTTCTTCCTCAGGTCTGACTCCAGGACCTAGAAATATTACAAAAAAGATTTATACTACATCGAATATTGCAATCATGAAACCATAGTGCTATCATTTTCACTGCCTGACTTTCATTTGGCCCTAAACAGACCCTAAACCAACCTCTCTGGGTGAATTATATCAGATCCTTGGTGTAACAATATTCCTGGCAATATTCTTTTTCTGTAAAAATATCAGCAGAATTTTCCCATATTTCTCTTCCACATCGTTCTCACCTGCATTTGCAGCGGGGTCTCCTGCAGTCTGGCTCGTTCCTGTAGCTCTGTCACTCTCTCCTGCAGGGCATCCAACCTCTGCTCTCTTTTCTCCACCTCAGCCTGTAGATCAGAGATCAGGACATGTCAATTAAATAACACCCACTATGAACTGAATGTTACATCACCCCCACCACCACCATCACCATCATTCATACGATCGCTCATGCAGACTGCCCACTGTACTCTGACCTGAAAGGTTGCAAGAAGGGCCTCTGTCTTCTCTTTATCACTGAGATTGGTGACACTGTCGGTGAGATCAGCGATGGAGTTGGCGGACCATTGGTTAACGTCCTGCTCCATGGACTTCAGGTCATCCCACAGGGCTACACAGTAGCCCAGCCTCTCCGTGTTGGTCTGTATTCTTTCTGAGACCTGAAGGAAAGACCAGCGATATATCTGAGCACAGAACAGAATACATCTCAATCAACAGGAGAGGATATTTCTCCCCCTCTTTGTGTTTAGCTTTAGCCCTCCATAACAAGGGACACTGTGCTTTACTGAGGAGATGGAAGGAAAACGAGGCTTAATTGGTTTGACAGATGTGGGGATGAGAAGTGAGAGAGAGGGAGAGACAGAAAGGCAGATAACATGTCTAGACTTGTTTATATTTCTGTCTCATTTGTGACAGCTGAGCAGCCAACTAAATCCCACAAGAGGAGAAAATGGAAAAAAAAGGGAAAAACAGACAGAAGTAAATATCATTAAAAGAAAAACAGAGCAGAGCTGTACGGTGGATATCATAATTGAATTTTGACAGTAAACAATACCGCAAATAGTCATTATCATATTTTAGCTCCAGTGCAGGGTGAAATTGGAAATTCATGAAGAACCATGTCAGGATGAGGACGATTCATTAATGTCACAAAAGGAAAATATTATGTCACCATGAATGAACAGGTAGCTTTAGGATGTGAATGTATTATGCATTTACCTGAATAAAAAACAGCCCAGTGAGCCTCTTTACCAAAAAGGTGCATGGCACAGCAATGTGTTAGAGTACTGCTCACCTCCAGCCACTGGTCTCTTAACGTCTCCATGTCTTTCTGGATGGAGGTCGCATTAGAGTTGGGAACCTTCTCCAGCTCTCTCTGCAGGTCCTCGACTGTGCTGATGAGCTGGTCCATGTCTTCCTGTTTGTCTCTCAGCTCGGACTGGACCGTCTCATGCTGGACGGGCAGAGAAAAGTGCAAAGTGACAACAGATCACCACTAGAGGGAGAGGTACCATACAAACGGATGATTTAATGCAATTTCTGATCACTTTAGATCACTGACTGACTGAAAAGTCATGCACATTACAGTCTGATGTCTGCAAATGAGTAATCAGAGAATGACATAGTGCAGTGATTTTAAATTTAAGATGTCTTAAATGGATTGGGAAAATTTTCATTTAAAGTTTATTTGAAAAGAAAAAGCAGAAAAGTGAACATTTAATAGTTTTCTGGGAAAAACAAAAAAGGTACTGACTCGTGTGAAAGTCCTTTTGGCCTCCTGAGCGTTATGGTTGTGGTCAGGCAGATTGTGAGCAACAGCCTGAGCATTCTCCACAACAGTGGTGAGGGTCGACTTCAGTTGTTGGAATTGGCGGAGAAGATCTACCACAACTCCACTTTGTTCCTGACTACACGAGGAAAGAGAGGAAAAGGTAAAGGCTATTTGGCATGTCACCTAGCAGTGGGTACATGATAAAAAACAGATTCTGTTTAACTGTATTCATATAATTATTATATCTGCACAAAAGGCCCAAAAACAAACGGAGCAAAGGAGTTTAAATTAGATCAATAAGTCAAAATCTCTCTCTGTTATCTCCCTCTCCTTACCCGTTGGTAATCAGAGTCTTGACGTTCTCCCAGGCTGTCTTCACCAGTGCTACCTCCCTGAGAGCCTCCCCAGCCAGCTCACTGTCTCTGTGGGCCAGCTGGCTTCCCTTCTCCTCTAACCACTGTTGGGAATGCTGCAGGGACTGCAGCTCATCCTCCAGTTGGACGAAGAAACGCAGCCTGGGAGAAATAGATCCAAAAGAAAACAATGAGGATTACTTGTCTGATTCCAACATAATATAGCTCATTTTCAGGAGATCAAATTTAAATGGATTTGCCCATCTATGGTTTGGCTTCATGCACTGTATGTCTTTAAGGAGTTTGGTATAAAACAGGTGCCTGAATCAAAACCTCACAGCTGCATTTGAAAGAGAGTATAGTGAAGAAACAATTGTTTCCACAGAGATGTCTTGTCATCCTGTATGTCAAATTGATTCAGTAAAAGCTGGTTTTTAATTCAAATGATAGAGATGTGGTGCTATTTAAGATGAGTCACATGAAGTTTCTTGGTTACCATGTACATACCTGTTTTGGAAGGCCTGTACAGAGCTCTCTCTGGCCCCCTCTTGCTTCGCTTCATCCTCCAGCTTTTTTAAATTCTTCATCACCTCCTCCCTCCTCTCCCTGAAGGAGCTCCACAATGCCGCCAGAGCGTCTGCTTCACTCTGCCTCCACCCCACGCCTCTCTGAACCTCCTCCAAAGCCATTGTGAGGGCCACTGCCTGTCCCCTGCAAGATGTTCTTCCCTGAGGGTGGCTCACATCTTTGGAGCCCCGCCACTCAGCCCCACACAGGTGAAGGTGGGCTTTGCTCAGTTGCCCATCTAACCCGACTGCTTCAGCCTCGAGCCTGGCCACGTCTTTGGCCACTTCCCCTATCCCACGATGCAGCTCTTCAGCTTTGGAGCGGTCCCAGCTCCCCCTGCCTTCCACTGCCTCGTGAAGACAGCGCACAGCCTGAGCCGCTGCTCCATGCTTCTCAAGAAAAGTTTTCAACTCAGTCAGGCACTCATTACGAAGGAGCAAAAGACGCTGGGATTCACTGAGGGGCTGTAGGCAGTCCTCCCTCCAGCCCAGGAGCTGCTGCTGGGCCTCTGGGGTGGAACAGAGAAGCAGGGAGGACTCTCTTTGCTGGAGATCCTCTCTCAGCGATGCATGTGCCTGTAGTTGCACCTCATGCTCCTGCAACAAGATGGCTCGATTAGACAAATTTGTATAAGCTCACACAGCAATCGATATAAACTTGCTTACTGTAATTGCTCTAATAAACAGAGCCTATAAAAGACATCATTGCTGACAGCAAATTATTGATCTCGCACCTTCAGCTTGGTAATTGCTGCCTCAAGATCAGCAATGTCAACCTGGGAAGAACTTCTCAAGCCAGACAGGAAGTTTTCACTCGTCTGAGTCAGAGTCAGCAGCGCCTGATCAAACTGCTCCAGCTGCTCCAACTGAGGCTTCAGCAGTTCAAGCCTAAAGGAGACAGCATGGACCAAAAGGAGAGTGAGGTTCAAACAAAACAAATGACTTGTAAAAAGACTGCTAAAAACGTAATAATAATAAAAAAATTTAGTTGCCTGTGCGATATGCTGTTCTTTATCAAGGTGCATCTCTCCTGTATTTGTTTGAGATCATCAGTAAGCTCGTGGACACGAGCTTCGGGTGCTGTGGGGTACAGACACAGCCCAAGATTCACAAGACCATTAAGGAGTGCCTCATAGGACGGAGTCTCCCTCTGCATTTCCTGCAAAGGCGAATAAGTATTAAATATTAAATTATCAGAAAACTAAACTGCAAAGGATGGATAAACACTCAACATGAAACCAAAAGACTAAATGCAAACGGGTGCTTAGTGGCATGACGTACCTCTACATTTAGTAGTTCATTCCTAAGCTTTACTTTGTCTGCAGAGAGCAGGTCAGTGTCTGGACAGCAGACAGACTCACACCTGTCCAGCCAGCTTTTCATAGACGAACTCTCCTTTTCAAATCTGTAAAGACAGAGGTGACACCAGGCAAAAATATATTCAAATGAAATGCAGTCCTGTTCTGAAAATTTATGAATTATTTACCAACAATCAATTGATAGCAGCAGCCTGTGATCTTCAATTATACACAGTCTATGACACACAAAGTGACATACTGTCTCTGTGGTATTTTTTTTATCTGACCAAGCCTCAGTATCGGTGACAGGGTCACAATGGGGCAACCATATCTCACCAGAGCACCCGATGCTGTAAGTAATTTCTCATACATACACCTGCCGGGGGGGGTGAGCTTGACTACAGAGGAACACACAGGCACACAAGCACACATTACTAAATTGAAGTTTAGCAGTAGAAATATAATTGAGTTACTAGCTGGTTAATACTAAAAAAAAAAACAAGCACCAAAGCTCCAGCTCTTCAAACAGCTAGCTTTTTTTCTCCTGAATAAGAAATAATTGCTCCGGGGAAAGTCTATTGTGTGATAAGAATGCGATAATAAAGCATGTTATTAGAATAGAAAGGGGATGGCAGGCGGGAGGGACAGACAGATTGCGTCAAAGACAAGATCTCGCTCCTCTACATCACGCTGAGATAAGGGAGTGATTTGAGGAATAAAAAAGGAAATTGGCACAGAGGATTTGGCATAAAGAGCATATGCACAATAAAAGGGGAAATAGCAATGTTTATACAATCAGAATAAGATACGGGCGTGAGCAGGGGCTAAAGCTGGCAGTCAGCAAAAAAAAGAAAGAGTGCATTACAGTAAATGAATTCCTCCTAACCAAAATACAACTCTTCTAGGTGCTGGAGATACAGAGCAAGCCTGTCAGCCCAGCAAGCCATCAAATCTTAGGTACGCTCTTGGGGACGTGACTGGGATTTTCACACAATAACAGAGGCAGAAACACTTCTGGGACTATATTTTGTCTCCAGTCTCTCTGTCTACATGTTATTGGCTCATGCTTGGGTATTAAATGTGGTAAAATATTCAGCAGACTGCTGAGTAAGGCTGGAGATGAGGTTAACATTGATGCTGATGTTCTTCTTCTTATGAATATACAGGTGTAGTGTTGTTTTTTTCACTGTAGTACACTCGTTTCTGTGCAGATGCGCCACTTTCCTGTGAAAACACGCAGACATTGCTGTTTACCTTTGCCACAGCGCTAGAAGAGTCTCTAACGTAGACTGCTTTTCTGCGGCTTTCCCCATAAACTCTCCCTGTTGCTTCTTCAGGTTCGCCACCTCTTCCTCCAGCTGGCTGCCCTCTCCGAGCCTCTTCATGGCCGAACACAAAGCCATCAGCCTTGGGTTGAGCTGCTCGACAGCCTGGCAGACCTCCTGGAGGAAACAGAAATGTTGTTGTGGATATTAAACCACAATGGCTACAAAATAAACTCTTGAACCTGAATCCAATATGGTTATAGTGACACAACATTAAGGCATTCTTTGAATTTTTTCTTACCATGTGTTCCTGAAGGCCTTTGTAAGTCTCAGATGATGATGTACAGTATGTGATTGGACAGTTCAGCTTCTCTTCAAGGTCACTCATCGTTTTCTTGACCTGATAACGACAAAAACTTCACTCATTTAAAAACGTACAGGCTTGCACTGCAGAGTCTTGATTCAAATGTCTGTACCGAACTATTCCATCACGTGGTGCTGTGTACCTGTTCAAGGTTATCATTGTATCTCTGCCTGTATGTGGCGTTCTGGTTGAGCTGTCCTCCCAGTTGCTCCACTCTCCCTTTCAGCTCTTCCCAGCAGCGTCTCATCTGTGTCAGCCGTGCCCGGATATGTCCTGCCTCTCCGGGGGTCACAAACCTCGAAAGGGCCTCACAGTCTGCCTCCATGTGGGCCAGAGCTGCCCTTCTCTCCTCTAAACCTTCCCCCACGGCCTGTAGCGACGTAACGGCAGAGGAATAAAGCATGGGAGAAAAACAAAACGCATTGTTATTCTTAATTGACCTGATACAGACAATGTTATGTTTTATCTTTTATCTGCCATAAAGGTTGTCTCATCAGGTTCATAGAGGTCTAAAAAAAAAAACTCAAGCACAAATGTCGGGTAGGAAAAAAAAAATGACTCTGCTGTTTCTGCAGACAAGCGTGTTCAAACTGACAACTTATCAAAAGGCTGCCGCAGGATTTCTCCGGTCCCGTTATGCCAAATTTTTCCTGACATTTTTTTTTCTCTCCAAACCTCTGCGGGATTGACAAAGCTGAAGTCTGGCAAGCCAAGATTATATTTCCTTCAATATGATCAATTTATTTTCTATACCCTAGTCTTCTGCCACAGCTCCGACCCAATTTCCCCTTGGGGTTAGATTAAAATGTCATCTTATTTCATCTTAATCTTAATAACCCTCAGGCCACACTGACACTGTACATTACAGATTCAATGCCAGACAGCAATTTTGACTCGTTTCACTTGGAGCTGCTAAGAAATGTGTGGAGGATGCATATTTATTTGTGAATATCAGAGGATTATTGAAGGAGTTGTGCCAAAATCTTCACCTATACAGTGTGCAGTCAGGTTTATGGTTGGGAGCTGCCTGTCCATTGAAGGACTAACCTGAACATGTGGGATAAAAAAAACACAAGGTAAAGAATGAAATTTAAAGAATGAATGAGATAAGACATACCTCCACCGTGCCGATGTGTTTGTCCAGAGGATCTAAGGAGGAGGTGGAGTTGACAGCCTCCAGCTCCTTCTCTTTCTCATTGATCCACACAGAGAAGGCCTCTGATTCAGTGCTGAAACGCTCCCACCACATACACATCATCTCCAGCTGGACGACACTGGAAAACGCAAAATAAAGAATAAATAAAGAAGCACAAAACAGCACCTCAAACAAGCAGACATGTCAGTAAAATATATAATTATGCTCATCAGGCTTATCAAAGATGCAATAAGTATGATTTTTTTCTCATCAAACTTGAAAATAAAGTGTAGTCCATTAAATTTCATGGGAAAGGGAGGATTAGGATTGGACATACTTCTTGTTGAGGTGGTCGTGAAGTTGTGTGACTGCTTCTCTGGTGGACTGGGCCTGCTGTAGAAGAAGAGTCTGATTCTTTGGGCCGAGCTGAATATCTGCTGCTTTCTCCAAGAGGAGCTCTGCTCGCACAGAACACTCCTCAACCTTCGTGAGAAGCTCCTACAGGCAAGAAGGAAGCCAATATATTTTTATAAGCAAGGACAGAGCACACACTCACACACACATGACTGTACATACAGACCTTGTTGTGCTCCAGCTCAGTTTTCAGGCTGTCCAGGCTGTTGAAAATAAGTTCTTTGTGCAGCTCATTGTTGGCATTGCTGATAAACCTCCACACTGTTTCTCTTTCTGTTTCAAAATTCTGCCAGGAGCTCAGAGTTGCCTTGAGATGATAAAGAAACAGAAGTGGGTTAAGTATCATGCAGAAAAATATGGCATTGTGTGAAAAATGCCTCCTGAAATGTCAATTTACCCAGCTATGAAAAAGTGAGTCATGCAGCCCGGAACAACAAAATGCACCTTCTACTGTATCTGTGCATCTTCTACCATCAATATCTCTCTCTATGTAATTATTCAACACTCGTGTAATATGGTCGGGGATTTATGATCATGGTGTTCTTCCACTTGAAAATTAACTTGCGCACCCCAGGCATCTCAAACATGCTCATGCAGAAACATGTTGATTTTCTGATCAATTTGAGCACCATGATAGAAGTGTATAAACGAATCCCAGGACAACAGACACAAACAACATTAACATACGACACAACAATCAATATCTGGTTAGGGTTTAACATGGGCCGATCAATGATCACCACGGGGGCTTGTGTGGACACCCACACATGCAAAAAAATTAGCACACTGACATGTGAGAGAAATTCAGGCTCGGGCTACCTGCAGGTTGTGTTCCTTTGCCCCTGATTTACGGTCGACCTCTCTGAAAGCTCCCTCCAGCTCCCGAAGAGACTGGCTGAGGCCCTCCCCTTTCTGCAGCTGGCGGCAGTGAGATACCAGAAGCTCAGCATCTCTCCTGTTAGCATGCAGGCGCTTTAGATATTGCTGTAACCAACACAGGAGAACAACATGTCAGATAACAACCAGAATTTACAGCTGCATGCTGCATATCCTAACTCAGCACTGTGATGAAGAGTAGTGTTTTTCTGCCCTGTCTGATTGAAAGTTTTAAGTCTCTTTCGCGTCTGATCCACACCTGGTGAATAAGGTGAAGTTGCTTGGCCTCCTCCAGGCCCTCGGCTTCCAGGATTCTGCTGGTCTGCTCCTCAACCTCCCTTCGTGCTCTCAGAACCTCCTCCAGTGCACCACGCACCTCCTCCCCCAGTTCCTCATACTGGAACATAGCGGAGCCCTCCTTGCCCCACTGAGAATGAGAGAGGAAGACGATCAGACTGTTGTTGAGAAAACTTTTTTTTTTTTGTTTGGAGGGGAGGGGGAATATCTTGGAATACCTGACAGAGTGAAGAAAAGAGTGCCCGCAGGTCAGTTGAGAGTTTTCCCAGGGCGGTCCTCTGTCTCTGGACCTCCAGTTCAGAGCTGACATCAGACAATCCAGTGAGACGGCTCTTAAGCCACAGCAGGTTTTCCTCTCGGGCATCTATTGCTTCCTGCAGTGTCTTGAAATGGTGGAAACAAAAGAAGGAATGCAGGTTTACTGTGGTTCGAGTCATAATCTAATTCTGCGGCTACAGCAGCAAATTCATGCGCCAAACTCACCTGAACAGCAGCATCGACTTGCTCCTGATGACTGGAATTTCTCGCTGTCTCTCTCAAGAGCCTCACCTGCCTCCTCTGAGATGAGAGCCAATCAGAAAGCTCACAGAACCTAGCAAAAAGAAACAACAGCTTTGAGCCCCCTAAGAGTGATTTAAAAGTCAAGACTGTAAGATGTTGTAGACGTTGCTTGACTTTACCTCTCATTCCACTCCTTCCATTTATCAGGGTGCTGCTCCAGCTTGAGGTGGGTGCTCTTGATTTGCTCTGCAACCTCTTCTACAGCCCTCCTGGTGCTGTCTAGCATTCGATAAGCCGGGTCGTTGTCAGGCAGTTTATGACACAGATCCTCCATGTTTCTAATCCTCTTCTCACACAAAGTCAGAGGTTTGCGCTCCCTGAAAAACGTCTGGAGATAAGAGAAAGAAATGTTGAACTGATGAAGATGACGTTAAGTGATTTTATCTTTATTTTACTGCCACTCTTGGTTTAATCTGCTTCAAGTTTCTACCAAATCCGAGGCTCACTCTGTGCTCTTTGATCAGGCGCTCGCTGGTGCAGGTGCCAGACAGGGCTTGCATTTCTCTGCCCAACTCCGCCCTGGAGTCTTGTATGATTATAGCCACTCGATTTCGCTCTACCTCCACTTTTAGACGGAGTAGGTGAGATGGTACCTCACCCTGGATATCCTGTGGGAAAAACAGTAGACAGTAGATAAGATATGAGGTATAATAAACATGTTTTTCAGTCTCATATTGTTACATCTCTGAAACTATCAGAGACCAATTCATCTCTGGGGTGCCTGCACGCAAACACTCAGAGGGTCGCAGTTAAACTGAACTAGTACAGGTTAATTGGAGACACATTGGTGGGAAGTCTATCAAAGCCAAAGGTCTGTCTGGTTAAGCTAATGAAGTATCGGCTATGCGCCTCGAGAGATGTACAGTAATTAGTGAGAGCGTTAAAGCATGTTGACCCCTGACCTTCCAGTGTTTGTGCAGCCTGCGGACAGTTTCTTGCAGTCCCTGTTGCTCCTCCTCTGGGAGGATGTCAGTCAGCTCATCACACGCCTTCAAGAACACGCTCAGGAGCCGCTGGTCCAGTTGGCCAAAAAAATCCTGTGCAGATAAAAAATACTATTAAATTACAGCGAAATGTTGAGATGGACAAACATACAAAGTGGAAGCTGGGCAGAAATAAAGTAGCAAGATGAGTGCTACCTATACACTTTCAACTTTCCCCATATAAATGACTCACAGGCAGACTGTGTTATACACCGTGGCTCTTTGTCTGAACATTACTGCAGCAATTAAGTCCATGGATTATCGGTACTCTTCATGTACTTGTACGGGGGGGCTACATTTATCATCTTACACTGTGTTTCTTCAGTAATTCCTCAGCGTCTCCAGTCTCTCTCAAGCAACCCTGAGCTTTCTTCAGCACTCTCTCCAGCTCCAGCCTTGATTCCTCAAACCTCCTCCTCAGGCAGTTGTTGGCCTCTTCCTGCCTCCTCCATTCCCCAACCTCCTTCAGCAAAGCCTAAGAGGATGGGCAGTAGGTGGTGTTGATTGTAATTAGCCTCTTCAGGAATATGGTGTAATTACATTATTTGTCCTACACCAAGAAAATGAATACTGAGGCACATGAGTAAGTCTAATCTGCACGGTTGCCTCCTGGGTGTTTTGGTGCTCTTGTAATCTCATTAATATAATCAGCATTGCGGGTAATGCAATGCCTTTGTGGCATTTCTGGCGTGTGTACGCATGGATGTCTGTTTAACACTAACCTGTGCTGAGACCTGTATTTCAGCAACTCTCTTTTGTAGCACGGACAGGTCGAAGTTTCGGAGCACCTTACTGGTGGAGAGCGCCCTCTGCAGGGTGTGATGATTCCTCTCGATCACTGACAGACAGCGTTTACAGCTTTGCTGCTGGTTCAGCAAATCCTGAGGGAATTGTGGAAAAACAAATAGGAAAGTGTGTTGATGGCCATGATGCAACACCGGATCTCCTAAAATAAGACCCTTGTTATCGTATCTTACCTGCCATTTTTGTTTTTGTTGGCTCTGCGTCTGTGTGTCTGCCTCTCTCGCAGCAGAAGTGATGCGACCGGCCCGCTCCAGGGCTTGGTAAAAAGCTGTCATGTGTTTCTCCATCTCCTCCAACAGTGGCAGAAAGGCATGACACTCCCTCACAAGGGAGGGACAGCGCTCTCTAACCTGGTGACAATTAACACAGGCCATTAAACGATGACACACAAAGGGACAATGTGTGATTAGAATACTAAAAAAGACATTAAGTGTGTTGCTCTCGAAGCCAGACTCGAGACAGTTTTCCTGCTACTCCTCACGTTTGAGACTTAAATGACACCTACCTTACTCAGCTGACTTTTGGCTGTTGCCATAGTTGCCATGACCCTGGCAGCCTCATCCGGTGGCGCATCCTTGGCAAGGAGCTGAGCGCTGCGGGCAGCCAACTTGTACTGCGTCTCCATGGCAACAACCTTTTGCTTGGTATTCTGAGATGAGATGCGGAGGGTCATTTTCGGCATTCTTACACCGAATGCACTTTCATAAAAACTGCCTTTGGGAATCAACTCATCAACATAGTTGTCTGTACTCTGACTTCCAAACAGCAGGGACGTGAAATGTTTAGTAAACTTTATCAAAAGTTCAATAAGAAATAAAAATAAACTGGGAAATTATTTTCTTTGGTGTGTTTTTGTCTGGGGAGCTGGCCATTTTCTAAATCACATCTGTCAAAACGCGCTGTGATTCACTTTGGAAATGAGCCACGGGAAGCTCATTACAGTCCAAATGTAAATGAATCAGTGATCTAATTGGGGACTTGTGAGTCATTACCTACTGATCTGAGAAACAGAGACCCGCTGAGCATTTCTCACCTCCACGTCCTGCAGAAAGGCTCTAACACTGAGGAAAGACACCTGGACAGGAGCGTTGAGCTTGTCCTCTGCTGTGTCCAGCAGCTCTTTAAGGGCCGACACAGCCTTTAGATGGTCTTTCCTCCACTTCTCCAGCTCATCAGCACGGGCATACTGCAGCAACAGAAAGAAAATACAAGCTTTAGGGATTATTTTATTGAGAGATGTATATTTCTCCAAAACATAAACGGTCTTAAAGATATATTTCATGCTATCCTGTGATTACATGAGCTGGCTTTTCTTTCTAATTCAGTATTTTTTGCTGTTTTAAGGTTTTTGTTTGTTACTTGTTTGACTTTGAGGAAGAGGTCTCTCCATCGTCCATTTAAAAGGAGCAGCTGCTGCTTGAGATCAAGCGACACTGTCTCGTCACACGTCTCGATGAGAAAATTCCCTGCGTCGTTCATGGCCGCATGCTGATCCATCCAGTGGCTGAGATTCCTGAAGAACTCCTGAAAGAGACGCAGACTCATTAAAAAGACAGATCAAAACAGAGACACAAAGAAATTAATAGAAACAAAGAACAACACAAAAAGTGTCAGAAACAAAGACAGCCGCTCTGAAAAGAAACAAAGAGAGGTATTCAAAGAACGAAACAAAGAGGACAATAAAAAAACTGGGGTAATTAGCTGTCTAATCCTTGGTGGGGATGTGAATCTGTGGTAACCATGGTAATGCGACAACTGGAATATCCTCAGTGGCTTGTTGTAAGTCAAGGAGATCATTTGATACTTGAGTGGAGACCGCTAATAGGATTCCACTTAGAGGACCAAAATGCTTAAAATTGGGCTGACGTCGATTTGATTGCTATTACTCCGAGTCCATCAAATGCACGTACGAGGGGGGCCTTAATCTGTGCACAAAAAACACTTGAAGTGTACGCTGGAGTTTGCTAGAGTATTAAGAGTCTGTCTCTTACCCGTTTTATGTTTTCTGGCTGGCTCAGGGCTTCCTCTGCATCCTCCAGCCAGGCCTGTAAGGAGGCCACGGTGGAGCTGTATCGCTCCCAGTTGGACAAAACCTCCTCCAGCATGCTCCTCACGCTGCGCACTTCCATGGACAAACTCCTCCACTGGGTCACCACCTCCCGCATGAACCTGCGTACGCCCATCTCGCCTTCATCCACTGGAGGCGAGACACATCGACGTTAACAACAACGGCAATCAACAATGACAGCAGTAGTGATACTTTTACAACTTCTACGCCTGTGGTTGCTGCTAACAACACCAGTCATAGTAAAACAGTGTGCACAGGAGACACCATACTCATCTTCGATATTAAAACAATACTTGAACTGCTTGTCAATTTACATGGATTTTGTCTCTCACAAATAAAACATTGAATTCATGAGAAATAAACTCAATACAGCCTCAATTCATCTGCATTAGATTGGTTTTGAGTAAGTTTGATGACTTCTGAACTCCTCTCATGTCACTCTTACACTACATTTTAGCATTTATTATAATGTAACTGTCACTTTTGAGTGCTGTTACACAGCCTCACTTTAAGGCACAGGACTTATGGTCCACATATTCATAGACAACACCAGACAAAGAGCACATACAGGCTAATGGAACCACATGCCTTTGCAGACCTGACCTCAAAAACTCTCACTACAGGGAGATGTGGTCTATTTGCTTGTGTGTTCCATTTCATTGGTAAAATTGCTCTGGTCTCAAAAGTCCTGTGCTATAAACTATTGTCAGCCAGTTTGGGGCTGATAAATAGCCCAGCCGTATACTAATATCTAGTTTCAAATACACATTAATCAGATAGTACTATACCTTCAAATGGTATCAATAACATGTCAATCCCCTTACACTCCTCTCCATCCTCAGTTTGCTATAACCTCAAACTGAGGCTTTAAAAAGATCCAGATGATCGCTCATCCAGCCAATCAGGGCCTGAGAGCTAACTACCGGCAAGGCTCATGCAGATATGGTGGTGGCGGGAGGGAGGGAGGGGGGGGCCCTTCATTTGTGGGGTCGACCAATCAAGCCTCAAATGTCCTGATTTCTCGCCACACCTCACTTCCCTGCTCTGCATACCCTAAAGCAGCGCAACCCTGAAACTTAATGAAACCAACAAGCTTGCTCAGTTTGCGCCTAGAGACCTGCAGAAGTGGAGCAGCCCCTAACTAGCAAATGGGGTCGTATTCCCCACTGAGAGCTGGGAGTGGAGGAACCTCATTTAGCAGTAGCCTGCAGACTCTCCCCTTCTACCAGGCTGTAAAACCAGACAGGGGCAGACTGAGCCGCTGCAAGAGAAAACCTTGCTGCTTATTGAGTTGTTGACAGGGGGGAATAAAGTTGACATATGTGTACAATGCTGAGATAGTTAGTGCCACTCAATTTCAGCAATGTCGAGAGGAAGAGAATGCAATTAGGTTTGGACAAGGTGACAACTGGGAAAATCTATAAATCTAAACATATTTAGAGATTTAGCCATACTATTTATAGTGAGATATCTATCCCTCTCTGGACGCGTTAGACAATTGTGGGCATTGGTTGCAAATCAATGAGCAAGACTGCTTTATTGCACTACTGGATTTTGACATTAAAGTTATTTAAAGTAAGTATTTGTTGAGTATTTAATTTGCTGGAAGGAAAACAGACTTCGATCTCTGGTTATTTCATGAATTGAAAGGGTGTTTAGTTCTGCTGCATCCATGGCAAAGATTGAACCTTCAAGCTCAATTTTCCAGTTGATTTTCCAGAAGAATAACTACATCACAATACAGCGATATCATGACGACTTTTATCACCGTCCATCCAAATCATGAATTTACTGTATACATTTTGACTTCTCACCTGAGCTGTCAGTATTCACATAGGCCTCAGCAGACTGTTTCAGGGACTGGAACAACGCCTCATAATTTTCAAAGAAATGCTGCTTCTCCACAAACGACTGATGAGGACAAGTTATCACAGGTGATGTGACAATAACAACAGTAACATCATAATGTACATACAGCCATAAACTATGCATATACTATGAAGCAGGAATCAGTGTTGTAACTTTTATCCAAAATTATCTGAAAAACACAGTAAAAGAACTTCCGATACTTTTAGATTAATTAACATTTCATGTACGTGTACAGAGTGAATCAAAGGCTTACAACATAGTTGTGTAGCATCAGTTCTACGGACTCTTGTCGGCCGTATTTTATGATCCAGGATTTGAGCTTGGACTCGGCTAGAGTGAGGAAGGCCTGCATGAGGTGTTTGTGCTCCAAAAACTCCATTCTGGCCAAGTGAATGCTGGAGGATGTAGAGACAAAGTTCATCCTGAAAAAGACGAAGTGTACAAAAAGATATCAGACCGAGAGCCCAGTATCCTGCAGAATATGTGAAATCATGCCAAATGAGGTAGTTAACTTGACTTCCTGTCTTTGATACCTCTCAGCCAGGTCTTGGAGCTGGTCCGGGGGAACAGGGACTCCATCAACACTTCTGTCTTTATGGATCCTCTGAAAGACCTGCTGGTGACTTTCCAGGCTCTTCAACACATCCTGCATGGTGCAAATACACACAGCTAATGAACACAGAACTAGGTAACTACTGTAAGTAAGAGACTACTTTACATACTACTCCTCTTAAAAATGTGTTGTTTTTACTAAAATATGAGCTGCACATCATTTTAACCTGCCCCAGTCTGCTACCACTCTATCCAGCCCCTTTAACATGATACATATTTGCACACTCTAGTTGTCTTTTGTCTCTCCTGTCTATGATGCTAACCTTATGCTGCTCCAGAGCTCTGCGGACAGTGTTAGCTGTCACGTCATGTGCCTGCTGGACAATGATCTCCTGCCGCAGAGCTCCTTCAGCCTCATGCAGCCACTCCCCTACCATGTCCAGGGGAGCTGGCAGAGACCTGTCCAGCTGCAGATGCCAGTCCAGGAGCTGAAATAAAAAAAAAAAAAACAGTTGGAGTCAAACAGAGAAATACTGATTATGATTGTCCAGCTCACTAAAGAAACAACGAAAATAAATAAATGCCATCTGAATCAAAGATTTAAAGTGAAAATTACAGATAAAACAGCTTTGTTTGGATTAAACAACAGGATGACACTCTTTGACTCTGAAGGTGTGTGTTGCTTCTCTCACCCGGTTAGAGACCCTTTCCCAGGCCTGTTTGACAAGAGCCTGGTCCACAGTCAGTATCCCATCCTTCTGGGTGGACTGCAAAGCTCCCTCCACCTGCTTCCTCCTCATCTCCAACTGGACACGCAGACTCTTAAACAACTGAGAAGAAAAAAAATGATTTCACAGCTCTCTGTCGGTGTGAAAAAATGTCCAAAAATATTCAAATCACAGTATACAGACATCAGAACAAGAGCTCTCTCAGGGGTTACACCCTCTTCCCACTGGTATCTAATCAGACGCTTATGAAATCTGTGGCTAATTGCCTCTGAACGCTGCCCCTCTTTGTGGCTTCAGATTCTCAGGCTCTTCTGAATAATGTGCAAAGAAAATGGGAATATCCCACATGCTGCTGAATATGGAAAGTATCCCGAGGCTTGGTGAAATAAGCCAGATTGACTGAAAAAATGACGGCTGCTGTCTGATCCCCATAGTGTAATGCCACTGATTACGTTAATAATAGGGAGCGTCTGTGCCCGGTGTGCCCAGTTTAAACCGCACACACTCCCAGACACACACACACACTAACCTGGTACTGTTGAGCGAGATTGCCCTCAGTCTCCTGGGCCTGTATTGCGTCTCTCTCCAGCTGGTCGAGCCACATTTTGAGCTCCCTCAGGCTCTTTCGCTGCTCTCTCTAGGAGGCCGGGATAGTGGCAGGATAGCGGAGTGCACAACGGGTGGAAAGATGGACATGGAAATTGGGAAGTGCAAAGGGGAGATTTAAAAAAAAAAAAAAACAAATGGAAGAGAGGACGAGTGTAAAAAGGGAAAGGGCGGGGAAACAGAAAGGTGGAGAGAAAAGTGATTAACCAGAAATGTGTTTGAGGGAGTGATGAAAGGATGATGGGAGGAAGAGGGTGAAAGAGAGGGCATGTAGTGTTAAACATGTGTTCCCCTAATCCTCTGTGTTTCCCTGTAGGACAAAACGTCAAAAACCCACAGCTGCCAAAAACACTCAGCTTAAACAGGGTACTTTGTCTAAGACCCCCTACTAACATTTCATTGGATTTTAAGTAACCATGACGACAATACGATGCTGCTCAAAAGCTTATAAGATATTCAGTTGGAGAGCTGCTCGCTCTCAGACTATTCAGTTTTATCACTTCATGTTAGCTCCTGCTGGGATTTCAAACTTTATCCTTTATGATAGCCTAACAGTTGTATTCTGCTTTATTGTTCTCATCACAACCTCTGTGAAACATTGCAGGCGCTATTTATTCTATAAAAGTACACTTTTTGTTCTTTTTATGTAAAAAACACAAGGGCCAATTGACCCCCCCATTCAATGACGGCGGACGTTCAGGACAAACATTAGTGCATTAGCAGGAACTGTCAACAAGGAACAAATCAGGTGTGAAACACAACAACCATCGAAAGCCTAATCAGCATTGTAAGACAACAAAACTCAGTGAAACGCAGAAAGCAAACAGTAAGCGCGGCTTTACAACACATCACAGCTCCTGACACCGTTAACCTTAAAAACAGGCAACCTCTATTCACAAGCTTTCCATCAAATACGCCGTATCAATGCACACTGCCAATGCCAGAGGCTTTCATTGTCATGCTAATGGGAACCAGGAGCCATAGCGCTAGGTGGCAACGTTAATAAATGGTAATATCACATCTTATTATACTGGACTTCCTTTTGTTATCATGGCTCGGAAAACCCTGCGGCAGGAATATCACATCAGGTAAGATAAAGTGCCAATATTAGCATATGGGCTCTATTTTGACATGGAAAAACAATGTTTAATCTCGTCCGTACACTGTACAGTAGGCAGTGATGCTGTAATCCAATAGAAGAGCCACAAAAATAAGCATTAATCAAATTTATATGGAAACCCTCAATGTGCATGAGTGCTAATTACATTGAGCTGCGGCAAAATGATGGAAAACCTGCCCCTGGGACCTTTAAGTTACTATATAACCTACCTCCAGCATTTCCTCTATATCGCGAGGAGCGAGATCATGCTGTAGAACAGAGGCCAGCACAACAACCACAGGAAAGCAGTCACCACACAAAAACACCACACCAGGGAGAGGAGAGATACAAAGAGAGAGATGTACAAGGAAAGACACAAAATAAGCAAGACACTACAATAACCTGTAAGTGTAATTACTGTTTGTTTTAACCCACTTTGAGTAGCAGATAGGCGGTGGTTACTGCATCAGAACATTTTAGGGAGCATTAAGCAGGTTTTAAAATAAGGAAATTCAATGTACTGTAATTGCTCTGACTTTTACTGTACTCCACCTTGCACTTACATAGGTTAAAATAAGCATCAAACAGTATTTAGAAGGCTCCAGCTGTGCACACTTCACTTCAACACGAACATAACGCCGTCTAAAAATGTCATGGTGTGACACGCTAACTGTGACATCTGAAGGGAAAGACAAAACGCACAGGACGCAGAGAGAGGGAGAGAAGACATGAACGGCGTATCCAGACAGAGAAATAAATCCGACAGCTGCTTACCTCTTCATCTTCTTGCTGTCCATCTGAGTCGCTCTGCTTTCGGTCAGGATGATGCTTCAGGAACTGAGCTACGTATGTCATGATGGATTTCTCGTCTGGCTTGTCTACATCGACATCTGAGGAGGGAACCGAACGAATGCAGTCAAATTAAGCCGAGGTCAGCTGATAATCCTTCCACAGCTCATCTGACTGACATCTACTCAAAAACTGGCACCTTAAACGAAAACAACCTTCAGCACTTTGGATCAGTGTCCAAGTTTTGTTTGGAGGTTCCACCATGCTGAATCTCATGGCCTAATGGACCTTAATTATACTGATGTCAAGCTCGATTTGTCAGGGTTCATTGTGAAGGGCAGGCGTGAAGGGGCACAGATGGTGTCTGGAAGTGACACTGAAGTGCACATCTGATGCTGTGATAGATCCTCACAGTTATATTTCAGTATTTTGTGAAGAAAAACAGCTCTATATGATGGAAAGCTACTATTTGTACTATTTAAGTGAGCGACACAAAAGTCACATTGTTTTTAAATGACCGTTTGTGGTTACTTGTTATGTCAACTGAGTGCTGCACAGTTCAGTTTTCATCAACTTATTGACAAAGTCTCTAAAAAATGTTATTTACCTTCTGGATCAAGAAGTTGTGGAATGCCAAGCTCTGTCTCAGCCAATGAGAAAGCTTCCTGCAGATTTTCTCGGTTGGGCCTCCTCCATACATGCTCCATGTCAACTAGATTGGGCCGAAGGGCATGGATAACCGCAAAGAATGCTAACCCCGTGCGCCAACTGGGGCCAAAGTCCTTCACCTCAATCCCCAGACGTCTACAAAGAATAGACGACAAAGTTTGGTGCATTCTGCAAATTCTATTTTCAAGAGTGTGAGTAGCTAGCAAGGGAGGCTACATACTTGGTTGCTGTGTGCTGGATCCATCTTAGTAGAGCCTTTCTGGCTCCACCCTGCAGAGGTGGTAGAGGCTTTCTTTTGACAGGCGGGCTGGTGGTCTCAGTGCTGCTTGTGGAGCTGTCCAGTGAAGAAGTGCTGCTGGACAAGGTCTGAAGTGCTGGTAGACTACTGGTCAGCTCCTCAATCTGAAAGAACACAGACCCAGGGATCAGACCACCATGTAGATCTACTTAAGAATTATTGCCTAAACTATTTTTATTAATGATATTATCTGCCTGAAAGCACTAAGCGTAATCATTGTCAAAGACTATAATTGTCTGGTTTTTGTAACTGAAGCAGCTGGCGGACGTCCTTCGGTGATGCATGGTTCATATAAATGTGTAACGTTGTCATCAAGTGGCTTTCAATGTCCTACATGAGTCGACATAAAAGACCTTTTTTCTGCTGCTCACGATTAATTTTTATTAATCAGTGGTGGCCTTATTAATCAGAGAGGATTCACACTGAGCACTTGGGAGTTGAAAGTCTTGTGTAAGGGCAACTTAATGTAACGTCATGTCAAGACATCATTTGTCCTTGAGTTTTAAATATATCGACTTTAACTCTGGGCAAATTACAACATTTATGTTAATGTTTCATATTTTTGTTTTGTTTTTTGTGCTTGATCCATATAACATTGAGTTTTAATGTTAAACATCACCCAGAAATGCTTTAACAACCTAGAACCTCAATTAAATCATCCATGTGTGGAGAAAAAATAAATCTCTCCTCAAAACGTGCTTGACTTTTGACAACAATCACAACATGCATTACTAGACTTCAGCCCAGCCAGCTGGTCAGTTGTTGAAGATTTATTGCTATGCACACATGTAATCTACTACAGTTTCTCCTCTCGACTGTCTGCTGCTCACAACTCAGAAAATCCATAAACAACAATGTGAAATAAAATACATCATTGTGTCAGTAAGAGAATAAGTAAATTCTCCACTGTTGTACATTCCCTTTATTTAATATCCCCATGTTTGCTGGAATAGCAGACATCTGCATGTGCTGATGTTGCTTAGAGACTAGTATTGTGATTAAGTTCTTGTTGATCTGTACATGCCTAAAATGCCTGAGGTAGCAAGTGCTCATTTTCAGAAGGGATGCTTCAGAAAATTGATTTTCCCATCTTACATTTCTTTATCCTTTAAATTGCTTAAAAAAAAAAACAACCCTATATATTTCAAGCCTCCTGTTTTCCCACTGTTAGTTCACACTAGACTGATCCGGGCACATTTCCAGTTGGTTTTAACACGTGTTTGGGGAAATGCCATTAATATGTAGGAACATGCTAAATGTACAGTATATTGGCAGACATGCAGGTGTCATTTTTAAGTCCTAGTGGTGATTTGATTGACTGAAGATGTTCAAGAAAGCCATTGATCACCAACTCTTGTCTCCTTGTTTCATTTTAGAAATATAATATCCCGAGTTGTGTTCATTGCACTCAGTAATATAATTAATGGTGCTTATGTGAATTCACTTAAGGCAGTGTTACCTGGAAGTAAAGGATGATGGTCCACATCAACCCCAACACAATTGACGGCCGTCCATCAACAATGTCTGTGGAGTTGATGTTCACTAGCTTGATCTGAATAAAAACACATCCCAATGTTTCGATATCTCATAACAACAACAATAATAATAATTTTAGATTGCAATCTGATTTATTTTCTGTGCTTATACTTCACTGTAATCCTACACATGGATTAAGTACACAACAATAACTGTCTTGAACATATGTTTAAACAAAGTAAACAACACACAGCATGAGCGTAATCTTCAAGACTTCTGGATGCAGATAATCCTGACCATCTATTCCATATCCTGAACAAACAAGTGCAGTAACGTTATGAATACTAACCGGAGATCCTCTGTAGGCAGACTGAGGGGAAGATAAGAAAAGAAGTATGAGAAAGAGAGAGAGAGAGAGAGAGAGTGCATTTAGAGGTACTCTGGATGTGTTTGATTGAAGAGGGACGCCTCATTGACTGTGAGATAGCAGATACTGCAGCATCTCTGAGGTGAGATAACCTGAGTGGTTGGCTGAGAGGAGAGATCTATCACCACTACACAGGCAACAGGGATTATACCCAGCAGAGATGGACAGAGAGCGAGAGAGAGGGAGGGAGGGAGGGCAAAGAAAAGAGCAAGAAAAAGGAGAAAGAGAGGGCTGTCTGTTCTGATATGATGAATTATTCTCTGTCATCACACAGAAGGTTATATTACTGAGGCGCTGCAGCACAACAGGTCATCATTTGGTAATACACGCCACTCCGTGTACGTGAACAAGCATAGAGGAAAAGATTGGGGGCAGGCGAGGGCAGCGTGGGGAAGCGTGTGGATAGTGGATGATAAGAGTACATGCAATACATGGTTTCATATTAGAAAACACAGCAGGTTATCCCGGCATGTGACACTGAGATGGTGAAGGGAAGTCTCCTGTACAGTAGTTGCACTGGTACCTACAGTGGGTAGGTAAACAGTCAAGTTGACATTCAGCTGATTGGAAATTGTTATTAAAACAGTTTTAGAGCTGAAATGGCAACAATTTTAGGACTCGAGATTCTCAAAAGCGAGGAATTGCTGCTTTTCTTTTAGATTTTGGGCCATTAGACCAACAAATCAAGGTGACTGCGCTTCTGAAGCGAGATGTAAATACAGTCTAGACGTGCATCAGGTTTATGCACAGAGCATATTTACGTTGAATTTTCTACACGCACAGATTAAAGCAGGGCATATACAGCAGAGTGCCCGGTGACGTCTCATCTCCAGACTGCAGATTACTGGTGATGGATTTACGGTTTTAACCCTGTCACACTTGAGGAAGACAAATCAATGTCCCAGCAGACACCAGCTCAGCTATACGGCTTTATTTATGTATATCCAAGGACGAGACGGGTGAAGCTTTGAGACTGTTTTTTTCTAATCTCACGGAGGGGCAGTTATTGCACTTAGTTGATGACATCCAAAACCATTAAGCATATTTTTGGGATGTATCTCAAGTCAATGAAACTGGGTAAAGCAACTGTAAACCGTTTTTAAACTGTTTTTAACGGGAGAAAGACAACTGGAGTCTGTTGATATCATAAGGTAGTTGAAGTAATATAATTGGTAAAGTCACAGTCCAATAATCGCATTGTCATTGATTTTTTTCATCATTTTTAAGCAGCGAAACAAATAAATAAATGACAAATCGATAAAGACAAAATGTGAACAAAGTCAGCAAAAACATATCACCGTCCGTGTCTTTCCCCCATTTATTTACTCAATAAAAAAGAGATGTGAAAACCGGGCATATTGGTTTTTCGGGGATAAATCAGGGATATGTGAAGGTGGAGACAGTAAGAGGCGGAGACGAGGGGGAAACGGGTCACACACGGTCAGGATTCAATGTTTGTACCCACGAGGCAGCAGCTGAGCAGGGAGAGCAGCGGGAGGGGCAAAACAGAACAAACAACAGAACATAAAAAGAAGACGCTGAACTCTTACCTTCCTACCCTCGAGGAAGTTGAGAGCTGTACCGATGTTGGCGACCCAGTGGATCCTCTTTAGCTTCTTGCCCTGCTCACATTGCTGGAAGGAAAAAGGTGAACAAAGAAGGTGGGAAAAAAAGAACCAGACACAGAAAGAAGGAAATATATAGTGCGGACACAATAAATCATAACAGAAAAGAATAGATTTTTCTGTAGCACAAGTATCAGATTTAAGATTGTATATCATCAAACACAATAATGGAAAATTAGTAATAGTGAGAAAAACAGAAAGGTCCGATCAGAGCTTTGTTTGACCAAAAACAGCCGGATCAATAAGACAGAAACGGCCTACACCTAAGGCGATATTGGCCAAGTAAAATCCTCAGGATGTGTGTGTATGTCTTCATCTGCATTGTGTGTGTGTGTGTGTTTGTGAACTATGATCTGTCCTTGTTAATCTGGGCTTTTCTATTCCTTTCAAACATCCCAATAAAAGCCGATCGATGAGCATTTCCATGCTCATTTCGCATGCGCTGCATTAAGTCTGCAGCTCACTGCAGCGCCGACTTATTATATAAACAAACAATTACAAATCGATGAATCTTATTTGACCGGCCTGATCCTTGCTATGTCAGCTCAAGGTAAAAGTGAATCCAGAAAGATCAGGGGATATGAAGCGTCTGAAGTCAAATCACACGCTGTAGAAATGACCATGAGACTCACAAGTTTTTGCCCAGAGAGGACTTCCAGCAAGGCCAGCAGCATCACGCCATCCTTGATGTCCTCAAACAGGTCTGTCACCACCAGAGGCGGGACACGCTATACAAGAAAAGAAGCACACCAATGAGCTCTAATTGTAAAACAGTCTTTTCAAGCGATATGTTAAAACAAGCACACTCAGGATGATGTAATGCCTGCAGGAATGGTTGAAGTTTTGCCTTGTGATATTCAAAACTGAATGAGAACCTATGAAAATAATTAAAAACAGCACATTTTTGTATGCGCAAGAGCCATTTCTAAATAGATGATTGGTGCCTGACCATCATTAGTTACATAAAGTCACTGTTTACGTCAACATTGTAGGCCATAAACTCACACAAAGCTCTCTCAGTTTCCTTGGAATGAGAAAAACTTGGGATTTAAGCCTTAATAGCTTTTGCAATGTACATGAAACTATGAGGCAAGAACATTTTTTTCTGAACATTATCCTACTCTAAGTGGCGCAGCGTATAAATAAGCCAAAATACAATAAATATATGACTCTCTAAGCCATTAATTTCAACTTGTGAAACATGGATAAAGGAAATCCTCATAAAAAAATGATCTTGAAGCCCCAAAAGAGTTTGGCTGTGCCAAAAATTACTGACAGCTAGAGTCAGCCATAAGTAGAGGCTCAGCAGGAGCTGAATGGGGTCTTCAAATCCTAAAATATGCTGATGATTTCAAACTGTATCCTTCTCACTGACTTCCTCCCTGACCCGACACAGACTTCTAGACTCTGGGAAATCCACATATCTCTGTTTCTTGCCGGCGCCACATCAAGGATTTCTCTAAAAGCACAGTCACATGCTGTGGCTGAGGAGAGGTTTAGAGACGGATGGGGTGGGGGCGTTCAGACGAGCGAGCCATTCACAGGGAGATTAGCGGCGAAGGGAGTGAGGTAGAAAAAGAGGCGGAAGCGGAGATGCGTGCGCGACTGTGTCTGTGTTCGGCACGTGTGAGTGGAGTGCGCGTCTGGTGTGAGAGAGAAAAACATACAACCCCCAACATCGTGGATGAGCGAGAGGGGTATAATTGAGTAGAAAGAGTGGCAGCTAGAAAAATGATAGAAGGCAACGAGAGAAGGGCAGCTAACCTCACGTCTTTCAAAATTAATTAGCAAATACAGTGGCTCTTCTCACTAATTCCTCTTCTAATGTCATTTCATGGCTTTGGATATTAGAATATACAGACAGCACTTGTGCCTCTATCATAAAGTGACAGAAGAAACACTTACAAAGACTCCTTCAAAAGCTTCAAAGGCACAAATTATACCATGAGCTAATTGAAGTTAAATTTACCTATTTGTTCATTATAATCCTAAAGCTAATGAGGAAATTTCTGAGTAATTACAAAATAAAGTAATATCCATTTCCTCAGCTCAGCCGCATGAGCTAAAAAAAAAATAAATCAAGGGCTTAATGAGCTAATTACATACGAGTGTCTGGGCCATAATTGATTGTGAGCGGAGGAGTTTCACGATGTGCGTCTGTCTGCGCTCTCATGTTATTCCCCTGGTACACTTGACTCAGTGGATTCCAAAAGATCAACAGCATGAAAGACAGTGGGAGGGGCAGAGACAAAGAGAAGACTTCAGGGTTTCATTTTGAATTGCAATACATCCAGTACGAAGGAACAACTGACACCAGATGCCTATTGTCCAAACCTTTTGAAGGTGAGGTTATTTGCAACAATCTGAGAGCAACAATGTGACGAACTTTAACTTTTAAAATCACAGCAGGTTACTTTATGCTTAGGGAAAAACCTCTCACTAGGCACAGGATGAGTGCCTGTTTCATAAAACTTTGGGCTGCTAGCAAGAAAGCCATCACACAGAAATGGCTGCAAGCAAACCCTACAACAAAATGCCTCTTTTTCTCAAGACTAAGATAATATGACAATATGTAAACTACTGGAAGGAATGGACTATGCATATCTACATATAAGATATATGCCAGTACATATATTACGTTCTAAATATTCAACAGTCCTGTCAACCATTGTGGGGTCTGCATCATATTGAGACAAAATCAAACAAGCCTGTAGCCACACAGGTGTAAGGCTAGGCACAACATCAAACTAAACCAAGCGGCAACTTCCGGCACTGGAAAGTGAAGCCTACTGTTTGTGGAAGTCAAAAACTGCAGCTCCTCAAATAGCCACTTGAGGCTGGCTACAGAATGGGTCAGTCTCCATAAGCCCCCGTGTTAAAACTTCATAGCAGAAATAAACATGTTTACAGCCTGGCTTTGGTCTCTATATATGCATAATTAACAGCATGGCCGCTTTGATTGACAGGTAGGTGCTGTTTCACGTCCGCCTTCACTGATTTTTGGGCAGAGGCAGAAGAGGCAGGACTACCAGTATGGCGGCAGACTGATCCACAGATTTATTTGTATCATAACATATTTCATGGCAATCCATCCAACAGTTGTGGTCGGAAAAAATGTCATTAAAAAACACTGATGTCAACCACAACGGTGGAGCTAAAAGCAAAGTCAGGGAATCATTGAAATCATTAGGATCCATCATTTTGGAACCATGAATGTCTGTGGAAAGTTTTCACAGCATTTCATTTAATAATGGTGGGCCGACCGACTGGCTGACAAACCAACATCGCCATCCAAAAGAGACAATTACCGACTGCACCCACGGAAGGTGGAACAGGAAAACTACGAGGCCAGGCTCAGTTGGCAGAGTGAAAATTATTAAAAAACATCCTTGCAGATAAGTTGGCTGAGGCACATATACACCATGCACCATCATTTGCTGGGTTTGAATTTAGTGTGCACGGACTAAGTCATCCAGTCAATCCCTCCTCTAAAGAAAGAAGGGGGGGTGGGCGTGAGTGAGGGAGCTCCACTTTACTGCTGCTGTAATCTCTAAGAACACTTGGTTCACTGATTACTGTACTGAAGCTGTTTGTGTGGAAAACGCCTGAGCGACAGCGAGACCTTCGCTGCTCACACCGGCCACTCTGTAATTAAGCTTTAACCCTCTCAGAAAGGATTTGTCAAAATGGAAACTTGGGACCCGCTCACTGAATTCTTCCCCCTTGTCACTTCTCTGCAGCGTACGGTGCAACTTTGAAGCCTGGATTCTTGCTTGAGAACCAAAATGATACCACTCTATAATCTCTAATATACTCTGTCTGTAATTGCAGAGTCGATATAACCTCGCCCTCGATTTAAATAAAAGAAACAACCTGCAAAATTATTGTCCTGCTGCTCTTCCGGTTTGCTTTATAACTGGTGACTTAATCTGGTGAACTACTCCGAGTAATGAGAGTCATTAATCTTCTGTATAAATTACCGGCTCCAATACGTCCCTCTCATAGAAACTCTTTGTCAGCGCTCATAAGACTTCTTTTGTTGTACCTGTGGAGTGGAAAAGTAAGGGGGAGGGGAGTGATAGCGAAAGGAAGCCCTCATGCCATGTCTCAGCTCACCTAACGATTAATCACATACCTTTAGGCGCTGAATTAAAGACCTGTGATAACTGGAGTGGCCTAATCATCCGCATAGCCAAGGGCATGATCTATCCTTCTGAGAGCAAAAGCTAAACCAACTGTTAAAGCTTCTTCCCTCCCTCTATCCTTCTGTCTGTCTCTCACACACTGTTTTTGCCTAATGCGTCTCTTCAGACGATTCTTTGTAGAGTTTTTTTTTAGAGATGTGAGGCGAGCCCATAAGATGCAATTTAATTTCTACTCGCCTGAACCTTATTGCGACAAATCCTCCGCACCAGCTGAATTGACTTTTTACCCCTTACTCATCACAAAGCTCTCCGAACGTTTACCAAGCTGCCATGACGACTGAGACTTTTCTGAAGACAAATATAGGCCAATCAGTGTCACTATGGCAACATCAGGTATCAGGTGAAAGGGTAAGCAGTTTCATGATGGGCAAGGAGGAGAGCAAATAATTTGATCAACTAGGTAGAGAGAGTAGAGAGAAAGTGTGGGGCACAAACACTGTTATCTCTTCCGGTGGAACTGTGATAGCATCGCTAATCTATTGATTAGCCATATCGGTTAATTAAAGTGAATTTAAATGATATAAAATGAGGATCTTTGTGAAGTCAGTTAATTAATGTTTTTGTCGCACAAACCGAGCTTCAGTTTCAGGACTATTGTTCAACCAGACACTATGTCATTGCACCTTAGTTAAAGGAATAGTTAGACATCCAGGTAACATGCGTACTTGCTTTCACGACTATTATGGCCAAAAGAATTTATGAGGATATTATTTTGGTTGAACTTTAATAAAAAATAATGTTATTTGTCAAGTTCCTCTTTAACTTTTATGCTGTGTTTTGTCTCTTTTTTGAGAAATGCTTTACACTCAACTTAAATGCTGACAACTAGTGTTTAGGTGCATTACTGCCAACTACTACAGTTGTTTGTGCACTACTAAAAGAGCACAAACAACTGCACAAGAACATAAAGAAACAAGTATTATCTAAGAGGCATTGGAGTATTTCCATGGTATTATCATATGTCTATTATTAATACAATAAATATTTTTAAATATCACAAACAAATATGCTAATATTGATGTATCATGACACCCATAGTCCAAAGGTAACAAAATCTTCTTGGACAAGGAAAACTTGGGCAGATAACCACCCATAAAACAACAAATTATAATTTTTAAACTCTTTGTCTGGATTAAACAAGATGTAATATATTAATTAATAGGAATTGGGGGTTTTTATTAAGTGTTTATGCTAAGCTGCTAGATGCATCTACATATTTACCATGCAAATGTGAGCTGGCAATAATCTTCTCTCAAGTCAGCAAACAAGTTCCTTTTCCAAAATATCCCGAGGATATCCTTTATCCTTACTCTTTTTAATCCAGACTTTTTGGGGATCCCTCTTTTTGGTATCCCTGTGAATCCTCATCCGCGTCCCTCTCTCTAATCGCTCAAACCGCAGCATTTTCGATGACCGTGAAAGAGCGAAAGAGCCATGGCTTCACTCTAACGCGTCAAAATGACTTAACACATAAACTATGCGCTTACCTTCAACATTATCAAAAATTCAAGGCATTTAAGTATTGGGCTGCGTGTAATTTTCTGCTGGTGCGGTCCTGGGACTCGATATTTAATATTACGTCAAGGTTTATTCCCTCTGGGGTGCTTTTCAAATGAATTTTCTGCTCCACGTCACTGTGGTTCAAGGCCTCTACAGCTGTCGTAATCACATAGGAAACCTTGAGAGGAGCGTCACAGATTGAAATAGCACTTAATTGTGTTGCGCTCTGCCATATTTGCCTTGTCCGCCCATTCCTGACACACTGTTCAAGCAATAATTGGTTAAATTGAGGAGCCTAATGCAGTATAATACAATAATTACACACATATGATGTCCCCTCAGCATGCAGCTGCATCAAGTGTAATTGTTAGATATATTGATGTCCAGGCTCATTGAGGAGGCAAATAAACGGCAGTATTTAAATGAAAAAAAACTCCTATCCTGAACAATCTAAATTGGTCCATATTATGATAGAGAGCTTATAGGTTACTAAGACTTAAATAATTGACAGTGGCTTCCAGGAAAAAAGATATACGGTGTATTAAATGCTGTAATGTGAAAGTGATAATTAGAGTGAGAGTAAATCCTTGCTACAAGCGATATGAGATTGGGGGAATGGAAAGGAATCCGAAAGGCATGCAAGTAACAATGACTGTGTGTGTGTGTGGTCTTAGCTGGCACAGTCAGTCCCATGACCAGTGCGAGTGTGTTTTGGAAATGGAGCAAATGTCACGGAAAGCACAGCGGACAGCGAGTGGAATATGGACGAGCAAAGAGACTTGAAGTGGAAAAGCAATGAGATGGGGGGGGGGGTTTCAAACCACAAACACCAGCACCCGTGTTTGTGTAAAGGGACAACACAATGCTGGCAGTAGCAGTGGGAAATACGCTCTCTTACCTTTGCCAAGTGGGAATTGATCCATTTTGTGAATGTCCTTTTCTGCACTGCCTCCTGCTCATCTGTAAATCAGAGCCCAGAGCGTCACCATCAGTCACACGCAATAATAAACAAAGAGGGGATTAAAACACAATCTTCTCATTGTCTATTGTTATGAGAGTTGATTGGGATTGCAGAGCAGGCAGCATGGCGGCTGTAATTAACTTTGATGTTGTTACTTTCTGTCTAATGTGTCTGAACAAAGTCGCACCACATCATACCTTACACTGACGTAATAAGAGAAGGCATCTGACATTTAAAAATGGCATTTTCACTCGCTGGACTACTGTGGACAGACAAATCCAGCTCTCAAAGATGCCCTTTAGATGATAGAAGGGCAGTGGTTCCTCCCTATACGATGACACGCACCTCTGCCGTGATCTATGAGCGGGTTTTATTCATTTCTGACCACAGTTTAAGTGGCTACAATACTGCACAGCGCAGTAATAACCCCACGTAAAGCCAACTTCCACCCAAAGATGTACGGATTTACCTCGATCAGGGGAAGGGCATTGTTTGCGGTCAGTAAAGCGATAAAGCCCATTTAGCAAAGGCACAATCAATAGCATAGATGTCTGCTGACGATGTCCCCTAAAAAGCCACTTGACTTAAATGAGGAAAGGACATAAATCAGGTCTTGTCTCTAACATGTTCACAGGCAGACATATAGTATATATACACAGTGTAGAGATAGTTTTCAGAATTGTATATGTTCTGCAGGCCTTTTAGAGTCGACACATGCACGTCTGTTGTAATCTCTCCGTCCTGACGGCAGAATTCATTGCTGTTTGCAGACCGTGGAATAACAATCAGGACTTCTGCGACAGTTACATCTGTAATCGACAGATTTATATGCAACTGTCACATATATCCTATTAAAATGTACACAAAACAGATCTATAGTCTACCTGGGACTCTCAGGATCCAATCACATACAGTGGCTGCCACATGTGACAGTGTTTGTTTTTTTATTTTTTATGTCCCGTCTGCGCCACGGAGCAATATCCTTGAGATAAGCATGCTATCAGTGAGAGAGGACGTCTGACACAGTGCTTTCCTCAACCTTAATGAAATATGCTGACGGTTTGATTACACTCAAGTTGGTTAGTGTGTCACTAGGTGCTGTGGGCAGAGGACACAGTAAAAGGGTGTGTGTGTGTGTGTGTGTGAGAGAGAGAGAAGTGGGAGGGAGTTGTTCATACATAATGCAGATACATTCACGCAAAGTCATACGTGCCACTGGGCAGGTCCCCCGTTCTATGAATTAATCTTATGATTGGGTGCAGGAGTAATCAAATATTGATGGGCGGTAATATTGGATGAGAATGAGAAAGATCTGGCCCCCTGCATCCCTGAGCTGGAACACGTGTGACGGAGAACATGTCTGCACAAGCGCGGTGCCAGCCTCTCAGTCTCACGGACGAGGTGACTTTGAACGATGTGCGGCGCACACACATTCACGTTCTTTCAGTATCACAAAGGGAAACAGGAACCACGACCAAGCCTCACAGCTGTGTTTTTTTTACACACTTGATTACCTTCTCTGTTAGTGTTGGCCTACATCATCATTAGTCTCATGCACAGCCCCTGAGTTCCCACTTTGACCCCCCACAGTTAACATGACTGGGATGAAATATCATTGAAATATTGTTTGTTGTCTCTGAGGCTTTGTCTATTGACAGATTATGACAAAAGTGGATCACAAACACACTGAAAACTCGACTCTCCGCTCTGTTTTGCTCCATGGGATAGATCGCTAATGTGACGGGAAACAAATCTAAAGAAGCCGTATAGTAATGTTTCTCCCAATCTAATCTATTGTATCAGGCAGTGAGACAGTCAGACAGGCTGCAGCATACATGGTATCCGAAAAGAGAGCAGCAGACAGGCGGACCGCCACAGGGTCAAACAGAGAGATAAGAAATCAAACATTTTGACAGTCAGCCTGCTGTGCCGTGACACATGCAGTGAGCTGGTGCTTGTCTGCTGGGTATGCTTGCTTCACCTGCTGTAGGCTCAGAGCTCCGCGACCTCCACACACACAGACAGACAGACACACACACACACACACTCACTCTGCCAAGGTGGAAACGCCCCCCTTGAAAAATTTGCCCATTTTGCTTAACACACACCACACCACAGCCCGAAATAATCTTCCCTGCAGGCAACACTTAGTAAGGAAATTACACTGCAAAACGCACACGCTCACATACAGTAGGCGCATACAGTCAATACTGCAGTGCCACGCTGCACACAGCAAACCCTACTACAATTGCAAAATATACACACACACACAGACACTATCTACCTGCCTTCTTTTTCCTCACTCTCTATCTGAGCAGGGGACACACATTCACGCAGACACTGTCCCACTTACCGCGGAGGTAGTGGTAGAACCCTGTCACCAGGTTGAGGGATGTGTTCTTTTTTGGGGAGCCTTCACCCCCTGCTCGTCGTGCCATCTTGTACCCCAGACTACGCCTTGCTTCCCGCCTGTTTTCATGAGTACGTTGAGAGGACATTCACGGCGGTCTCCGAGAGAGGCTATACTTGCCCTTGCTCCTGCCCTTGCTGCCTCTCCCGTCCCGTCCCCCCCCCCCCCCACCTCCTCCCTTTTTTTGGGGAGGTGTCTTTAAAGAGCCCCCCTGGAGCGCCGGACCTCCCTGGATGACAGCGATGAAACTGTTGCTGCTCTGAGGCAATGCAGGAAGGATACAGGAGGTGTTCACCCTCCTGTTCTCCTCGCGTCTTTTGCGTCTTGCCGTCCTCTGTCCTGTCCTGCAGTAACGGGCTGCAGACTCAGTCAGTGTTTTTCCTGCCTGTTAAGCAGCTTGGGAGTGCGATGTGAGTGTACGCGTGATGCAAAGACTGTTGGTGTGTGTGTGTATGTGTGTGTGTGTGTGAGTGAGAGCAGTGCAGTGCCGGCTTGCCTCAGCATCAATCTGTCTTGCTTAGTCCCTCTCTCCCTCTCTCTCTCCAACACTCTCTACCTCTATCTTTCCCTCCCACGTACACTCTCCCTCTCTGTCTCTCTCTCTCTCTCTCTTAATTTTTCACTGTAGGCTGCAGGAACAATCCACTTCCCTCCACTGGCCAGCCAATCAGAGTGCGTGGGAATGAGTGATGTCACAGCAGCCCCGTCCTGATGTGGAGAGGGAGAAGTGAGTGGTGAGGAGGGGTTGAAGGGGACCGTTTAGCAGGTTAGGAGGGGTGGAAGTGGGAGCTCTACCCTGACAGCATTACACACACTCAAACACACACACATACACAGAAATACTCCAACACAGCACTGGGACAGACGTGCAGGAATTCCCTATGTGTTGCTGGCACTCTAATTCCCCTCCTCACTCTCTCTCATCTGCACAGATAGCATGCGGTGCACAGAGGCTTGCGGCTTTCTACTCTATCGAGCCTGCAGGGGAGCAGACTATCACTGGCAGTGGCTCTGTCTGATCTGCTACTGTACTCTCTTCAAAAGCTTTCATCTCAGCCACAGTCACATACAGTACATCTGTCTGTTTGTTTTCTCCAGGGGGGGCGAGCGCTGAATAGAACAGAATACAATAGAGGTGAATATAATATATGAGATTTGTCATAGAGGGAGATCAGAGTTTGAAGTGCCTATACAACATAGGCAAGTCCAGAACAAAGGGAACAATGTTAAGTGTGTTCAAACCTCCGTTCGCTCTGAATGCGCGATCTGTGTTGCAGTTGATGTGTGTCAAACTTCAGCTTCAAAGCAGGCGAAAAACAAACAGCACAGCACACAATGGCAGCGTTGTTCATCCAGCGATTGTGATTTCACCCTCTGAAGAGACAGCCTCCAACTACAAGGGCTACTACAGCTGATACAAGGAACTGTAGCAGAAGCAATGTTATGGAGCTAAAAACTACCCCAACCCTCTCCGGTTCTGCAGTAAAAAATATTCATGTTGCAGCACATTGACCTCTTCTCCTTTTCACCGATTTGTATCTCTGCTTCTGTCTGACCTATGCTCTCTCTCATTCAGTCAGTCTGTTTCCTCATATTTTGTCCCTCAAATTCTCTATTACACACACACACACACACAAGCTCTGGCGATATTAAAAGCACTGGGCTCTTCTTTGAAACCACATTCAGAGAGTTTCCAGAAAAGCAATATTCATGCAGAATAGCTCGGTGGGTCTTATATCAGCCTTAAAGATGAAAGGACCATTCATCACTTGTGTGATTTTCCCTTTTGTTCTTTGGGTGCCCCCCATAAGGGATTTTAATTATGAAACTCATCAATAACCAATGGCAGCTGTCATCCGCTATCTGTCTGCTGATAATCACGCCGCTGACACTCCTCCCTTTAACAGCCCTGAAACTGGCCGCCGTGGTGCTACCAGGAGCCTTCTTTGAACCGAGTGTCCGTTTTACATTTTTGAATATACAATATGATTTCTGTGCATGTGTGTGAGTGTGTGCGTGTGTGTTTGTATATATATATCGTGAGAGTAAGTATTCAAAGAAATATTCATACAGTCAGTCCTGTTTTTCATATTTACATATACATTGCCTTTACTTTACCTTGTGAACTCTAGACTATAAAAATTGAATTTTACACCAGTGGAGGACAGAATCCAGCGGGACATTCACACTGCACCATCTTGACTAAATAACATTACTGGAAGAAAATCCTTTGGACCACACTACGGACAAAGAGAGAAAAATCTATTGTTCTTTACGTACTGATGTTAGCGCAGCACACACAATATCAATGATGTAAATAATAGAGCGGGCTACATTGACTGATGCACAATTTATTTCTTTTTTTTTTTTTATAATATCAGTCTGTCTGTAAGTTAAAGGTGTTGTCTAGAAGTGCCAAATATATCTATATGAGCAGGCAAGGTTGAGTGGTCACAGCTGCTTGAACAAATACAGACATTAAAAAATGGATGTAATTTATATATTTAATTGCTTCATATGAATGCATGTTGGCCAGAATTAACAATGACAGGGACGATTTTAAGAGGGTATCATATTTTCTGCGTACAGGACCTCTGGGATACTTTGAAGATCAAGAAGATGTTTATTTTGTTTCAAAGATGTTAATTTATCATAGGCCTTTGCATGTATTGTTGTGTGTTGGTTATACTGCCTGACAATGTCAATGTTTATTTTCAGGTTAATTTTATGTTTATGTATGAATGAGTGAATAAAAACTTCAGTGAGAAAAAAAAGGTGCTTGGAGAGCGAAGTGTGGAGGAACTATCCAAGGTGCTGAACCCCTCAATAAGGAGCCTTTCACCCCGACCATGATTTTGCTTAAATACAGTAAAAGACCATAACAGTCCACACAGTCTATCAAAGCGCGGCGTATCTGTTTTTGTCGGCACGTTTCGGAGAATTCTTCCAGTTAGCAGCCGTACAGCAGAAAGCGAGAAAAGCTGAACTTCCCCAGAGAGCGAAACTGTTTAGAAAAACAACCCCAGGACAAAATCAAAACACGATGGTGAGCATTCATGGGACTTATTAGACTTCGCCTTGGGAGGGAAAGAAGCGAGCAGGTGCGGCGCGCACACACACGCACACACACAAAGTGTGATGAACGGAGGCAGAATAATTTTCACGTCTACTGTATGTGCGAGAAGAAACCAACAGACTCCTTTAGGCTGCGGACCTCGAGAGTGTTCCAGCCTTTCCACGAGAGAAAGGAGGGGGGGAGGAGGGTTAAAACAGACTGAACCTCAGCTGGTCTCCATCCCTAATGGAGCCCCTGGCAGCCCTACAAAACAGCGGATCCTTCTTAGAGGTTGTGTAGGTTGGACATGGGTCAGTGCCCGGCGCTCACACAGGTATGTCTGCGGGGTGTGGGGCTTCCTGAGGAGAGAAAGAACAGCCTCTTTTCAGGCATTAAAGGAAAAACAAACGGCCTCCTGTAGGGTGGAAGAACGCTGCTTCTGCTCGCACTGTAATCTATTCACCCTAAGGATATTTGGATTTGCTTTCTGAGCAGCCAAGACTTCTTATTTCGCCTCGTGAGGTGTGTATAGAGACACAGCGCCACCTAGTGGACCTGTAAAGCTTTAAGTGTGTGAAGTTCTCTCTCTTTAAGCGTCTTGAGGAAATACTGAACAGAGAGACGAGTCAGGACATGTCAGGACAGGAAAAAATGAAGCTCAGCGTAAGCTCGGCTTTTAAATCGCAGCCTCCCAGATGACCCCGCTCTGCACTTGAGCATCTCTGATCTCTCTTAATCTATTAATGACTCCACAACTCACCAGCCATGATTACGGTCGGTCAGATACGGACAGGCACTCCACACATACTGTACAAGGTTACACACTCTGCTGGCAGGTATTAATTTAGTAATGCATTCATTCAATTATATCATCTTAATATTATTCAAGCTCGTGGACATTTAAATTCAGAGAACAGCACTGCACCGTGTCATTATGTGTGTCTCCAGTGAGAGACCACGCCGCTCCAGAGGAGTCGTAGATTTCTGTAGCAATAACACATTTTCTTCTGCAGTACAACATTAATGGAACCTGCCCGTTAAAGCTATCATGCACTAAATGGATGGCTTTGTTATGTACTGGAGAGGTACCCTGAAATTGCTCCATACAAACACACACACGCCACCACACTGACACACAAAGTGATTTAGCTGGTTTTTAGGGGTTTTTTTTTTGCCCCCCTGCTCCGCTTCTTTATCCACTTCCTGATTCCAGCTCTTCCCTTTCACCCCAACAATTCCTAATTTAAAAAACCCCTTCTCTGCACTTCCGCCGGAGTACTTTAGCCCTACACTCAATAAGACCCTCTATCACACCCCTCAGCACCTCCACTCAACCCTCACATGCCCATTCAGCCTCTCCATTCACCATCCCACTTCATTTACAGCACATTTTTTAACCAGTCCCAACATAAGTGCCGAGACGGAAGTCCAAATGCCAGCCCATTAGCATAGCTAATTACATTTCAGTAATAATGACACCACATTAAAGGAGAGTAAGAAGGGGGGAACAAGTCAAAGTGATTATCAAAACAACCCCCTTCCTCTTTCAAGCACTATCACTCCCTTTTTTCAGCACCAGATGTGCGGAGAAGGCACTTTGTCGTTAACAAAAATGTCCAAATATCACAGTGTTCATTAAAGCCAGGCCACTGATACAGTAATTTCAGCACCTGCACTGACTCGTAAACACAGAGCAGTGACACAGATGAGCGTGGCAGTGAATAAAAGTGGGAAAAAATGCATAACATAAAAAGAAACAAATTGTAATTTTTGTAGCAAAAGGTGAATAAAATAAATAAATTTGATTTTTTTCATAATCACAAAAATCATTTCAATGATTCATTTGATTCATTTCTGAGAGGGATGCTGCAGAAAATCAAATACCATCTTGTGGCAAGACGGTGTTACATTGCACCATATTGGATTTCAGCTACAATCTACTTCCTCCGCCTTTATCAGGTAAATACATTCAGTTGAACAAAGCCACATTTTAACACCACACACAAACAGAATGAACATGGGGCTAATACAAAGCATCCATTCGGCTGGAGGCGCCGGGGGTCATATCAGTGGCGCTAAGAGCATTAGAAAGACTCAATTTGGCTTTGAAAAATATTTTCAGCTTGATGTTTCTTTGCTGCTTTCTCTCCGTGAATGTTTCTGTGATGATGCTGTGTGTGTACGGGTGTGTGCATTTGTGCTTATGTGATGCTTTTGTGTGTGTGTGTGTGTGTGTGTGTTCGGGAGTGCAGGAGTGGGTCAGACAGTCTAAGCTCTTTATCCAGGTTCAGTGGCCCGCCACACATTACAGGGACGAGTAAAGTGAAAGGACTGGCGTCAGCACACTAAATAAATCACTGTGGCCCGAGCAGTAAATTCAGTTATAAGTCTCATCTTTGCTGTGAAATAAAAACACTGACTGGAACAGAGCCAGAATCATCTACAAAATCCCGTCACACATGAGCCACTTGAGTGTATGTATGCTTATCCAGCTGGGGCCGTTTTACCGTTTTACTGAGAGCGAATCTACACCGATTCTTCTTGCAACCAGCAGACGTATGCCTTTTGTTTTACTCTCACCACCTGTCCAGTTAGCGGTACCGTTCTGTAAAAGGAATTATTCATTTCCTCTAAATGTCCTAAACATCGCCTGAATGCTCCCTCGTTTCCGTCTGAACATTGTTGAATTATTAAAAAGCAAGAAAACAGGATTTGTTATGTCAGGTGGAAGGTTGTGTTTGTGTCTGGAGCGGGAAGCCTCCGAGTGAGAAAGAGCCCGAGGGGACAAATGTCAGCGTGCAACACAACAGGAAATAACATTTCATAGATACAGCGCTTCCACTGCTTTGTTTTCCATTGAAGATAAATAAAAAAGGATGGCGGACCCCCTGCCTGCAGGAACATGATGACATGGTAATTGGATCACTGATGAACAAACAATGACTCTACATAAGCAAACAGATGAGAAAGTGCCCATTTTTGTAAAGATGTGGACAAAATGAGTTGTCTTTTTCAAACAGGATATTAAATCAGTGATGTAAGGTGTACTTTGAATGTCAATTCTCTTTTCTGTGAGAGGCTGATTGTTTGAAAATATCTGCTGCTGTGATAAACCCAACCCATCTGCTGCTTCAAGCAGATTAAAATAAAAACCAAGAACTACTTATGTCACTACTAACTCAAGTATGCTGAATTCATCGCATTATTTGGCCAGCTGACCTCTCCGAGGTCGGGGCGTCACAATCTGACCTCTATTTAAAAACCTCAAAGTGCTAAATGGACCGCCGGAGGCCGAATTTTCCACCATCCAATCACGGTGTGACAGGTGGAAAAAAAGGGACAGAGGTGTCTGCAGGTGAAAGATAAGGGCATGCGTGAGACTCAAAGTATTATAGGCAGAGGCTGAATGCGTCTCGGGGGTCACGAGCTCAGGTGTCAGGATTTTATCTGTGAGGACATTGTCCTATACGTCCATCAAAACTATCTGATGCCTCGATCTGACAGACAGAATCAGAGATGTTATAGAATCAGCGCGGCCTAAAGCTGTACATCTGCACATTGAATGTAGTGATCCTTACGGGGTCAACTTTGTATTGTATTCTGTTAAGGCTGCTTTTGTTGCATAGCACAAGTGTGAAGTATAGTCAAAATCAACACGGGAAATGCTAAAAGAAACTGTACTTTCAAAATAAAAGTTCAGTTTTGTCAACTTATTCCCTCCTGGTTTCAACAAATTCTAAAAAAAAATATGCTAATGTTTGATATTTTTCTTCACTGAACTACACTGACCTTCATGGAGGTTTGATCTTTACAGGCGGTTTAGAGTAAATGAAGGCTGGCGCACCCTCTATATTGTCTGCGTGGGACCCCCAGTGACCCAATCTTGTGATATGTCACTCAAACCCTTATTGACTGTCAGGTTAAAGGAGATTATAATCTGATCTGCAATAGAAGCTGTCACTGAGAAACTAGCATGGAAAAAAGACACACACATCATTTTATCAAACACAGAAAAAGAAACAGAAGCTGAACCAGAGATGGCCAATAAGCCCACAGGGTGAAAAAAGCCTGTGCTGGCTGTCATGCGACTGCCGCTATGGCAACGAGTCATAAACACAATCTGTAGGGACGAGGAGAAGAAACTGCAGAATAACGAACTCAAGCTGCATCTCCATCACGCACAGCCACAGATCTAAAACAGAGTTATGGCTTCATGTTAATGGCCCGGCGGCCTTGAAGACTCGTTCTGTGTCTGTTTAACCACTCAGCTAAACTGCTGATTCCCAGTGGTATGATAACGGAGGGGAAAAAAAAGATGCATCACGGCTATTTTTAACACCAAGTGTTTGTTTCGGTGTCGGAGCGTGAGCGTGACCACATGTGTGTGTGAAGCCGCGGTATCCAGAGCCGCAGACGATAAATGGTGGTGTCAGAACTAAACAGGAGGCTGGCATGGCTCAAGGTGACCGTCTGCTTGGGCCTTCCTTGGCTGCAGCCGGACCATAATGTCGCCCCTGGCAACAGGATGTCACCCTGGCAATGTGCCAACCTGAGGATCTGTGCCAGTCCCACTAGCAATCAGGAGCTTAAAAACTAGTGTTTGGGCTCTCTCTCTCTCTCTCTCTCTCTCTCCCCCCCTGCTTGTCCAGTCTCATTTTCTTGTTTTCCCGCTGCCTCTCTCATCCCTATTTCATCCATCCAATGCTCACAGCGTGGCGCTTATGTCTTCCAGATGTTCTGACCTCTGTTGCCCTTGCCCTTTACCCTCCTTCTCACCTTTTTCCTGCTAAGCATCCTCTTTAACTACAATGAAGGACTATACTGCAGAACTTCCTTAAATAGTCACTTTGCTGATAAAAAAAAAACCTGAACTGATTGAGAAAACCAATCTGCTGCAGTCTCCTCCTGTATAATCTGATCACAAACGCAGAATTACAAGCGGCCTACGCACAGAGAAACTCAAGCAGGTGTTCCCAACACAGCGAGACTTCGCAAAGCTCCCCGCTTTACAGGCTAGCAGACGGTTAAAAGCCCAGAGGTGTGGGCGAGAACGCACACCTCTGCCGACCACGGCGGAGAAAACAGGTGAGGAATCGAAATAGGATAAACAGCGCATCGCTTTTCTCATTAATGAGAGACAACAAACGGGCAAATTCCACAGCATATGGGGGAGTTCAGGCTGGGAGGTGTTCAAAGCAGCCTCGCCGTTCTCTGCCATATGGTGTCACTAATTGCTGTTTTTTCACTGCGACAGAGAGGTACACCAAAAGAGACGGTTGAAAGGAGAGAAACACAGACCCAGAACTGGGGCAAAAGTTTTGATTGTCTTGATGGTGCATTGAGTGGTTACTAACAGCTTCCAAATTGAGCCTGGAGGGAGTATAGCGAGCATAGTTCGTTTCATGGTATCTGGTGATTTGTAGAACATGGCTAATTGAGAACAACGTCCTCTCTTGAGAGGAGGAATAAAATACGATAATTTAATCAGGATTTAAAAGACACGCAAATGGTGTTAGATTACATATTTAACTCTCAGGAGGTAAGAAATTAGATAGCAAATTCCTAAAAACGTGAACATAAGACGTCAATATAACAAATATCTCACCGGAGAGACTGAATCATGACAGCCCTAAGAAATGTGCAGCAAGCCACCCTGAACAAAGGCAACGCTAATTTCATTTAGAGCTGTCATTTGGGACCAAGCTTGTGATTAACTATAGAAACAAAGACAAGGAACACGCGCTTATGTTATGTTCCACTGATGTAATGACTAATGAAAATACAGGTGTTCCTCTTTGATTCTCACGAAACGTCTTTCTTGATGGTATCATCACAGGTTCAGCTCTCATCTCCCTGAAGATGAACGGCCACCAGAACATATCAAATAAAATGCCATGTCAAATTAGATTCATCCCCCCCCCCTCCCCTGTAAATAAGCTAATGCGATCATGTGCTCAGAGTACATACAAAACACAATAAGTGATTCATACGTAGCCGATGTCCAAGAAAATCCACTAATACACAGACTTTAAGTACATCTCTGCTCCAGGCTACGAGCAGAGGGCACCCCATGTAAATCAGCAGCCGTTACCACTCTGGTTAGTACAATGTGGCTATGTTAAGGCAGTATTGTTCCCACAAAGCCTCAGTCCATCCATCTGTGGGGATAACCACGGCAACAAGACCCGCCTTATCTTAACTGCTTACATGCATCCAACAATGAAGCAACTGTTGGGACTGTTGGGTGTAGTTAGATAAAGTTTTTCTCCAGCCGGCGTAGAAACACCCCCCCAAACCATAAGGGGTATTTTAAGAACATGTCGCACTTGGGACAAACAACATTATTTACAGCTCATGTCGTTTGTGTTCAATGAGATGCCTGAATGTAACATTAGACTCCTTTATGGCTGAATATTCTCTACAGATATATCTTGTTAGTTTGCAAAGATGTCTGGCAACTACATTTTTATTCTAGATAACTATGCAGCATCCCAAAATATGTATGTCTCCTTATTTGAGTAGTGAATTTTATTCTAAATAATAAGACAATTTCACAACGATACAACGTGATAAATCGTTCTAATCCCTTCTGAATATGTATTAATTCATCAATGTGTTCATGCACTACCGGCGAGACAGCTTAAGGGTGGGAGCTTCTAAAATTAGATCAATCGCTGTACAATTGGGATTCAAAGTGTGCACCGACACCTGCACACTGTGATGCAGAGGAGCCACGTGGCTGGTGATGCTGTTCTCAGCTTTCACAGAAACTGCCACCTCAGAAGCCACACAGAGAGCTGCCATATTGGATCTCAGCTCTGGTGTCACCTGACTTTCCTGCTACTTTGCGAGTGTCATCAATCTGATCCTCTCAGCAAGGGACGTGTGATTTTGCCATGCAGAGATTCGTTTTTCACAGTGGAGGCTGGATGAAGCGTTTTCAGTAATGATACAATATTTGACCTGTGGGCAGGGAAAACAGTGAATAAATGCTGATATCTGCTGAAAATGTAATTGCATTTAAAGTTAGAGCAGAGGTGAGATAAGATAAGAAAGCCAGAAATCCTCTTTTTATGTGCCAAAGGTTAAAACGAATAACTACATGGCTGTAATTCATGCCAGATATGAATGTCCACAATAAGACACTCCTGCCACTACAGCAGAGTTAAGAGGGACGAATAGACTTCATCATGTCAGCTTCTTTGGGGATTAGCTTTGCTATTGTCTGCCTCCCTCATACAGACACGCATGCACGTACAGTATCTGCAAGCATGTACACACAGGAAATACGCAGCGGGCATGTGCACACATAAACACAGGCAGTGGAAACACATGAGAACAATGCAGTAACAGAATTTCACTGCACTCATTTAATCAAATGTGTTCTGGCTGTTTCTTTTCTGCAGAAAAAAAAAACAAAAATCTGCCACACTGCATGGCTCTACGCACAGACTAACAGCTGCATGCGTCTCCATCTCTATTCTTAATCACGAGGGGGGAAAAACTGCACAGAAAGTAAAGCAAACTAAAGCACTGATAGCAAATGAATGTCAGACAAAACACATCTGATTCTGACCTAAAAATCTACAACGTACTTGAGTACTGCATGCTGTGACATTGCATATCCCGTTCAGCTCTGTCCTTGCCATACTTCACATTTAAAAGCCACATGAACTTGAATTCCTACACCGCACAGATAAGACTTACAGGGTCATGAGCAGAAAGGATAACACGCGTGCAAGACATTTTTTACAGTAACAGTATGCTCGCGCTGTTTTGCTGTGTCATGCCGAGCACTAGGTCACCTCTAAAAACGCTGCAAACCAAGGTGGAGCAGTGTGAGTGAGTAAGCATTTTATGCCTACCTTGCAGCTTCTGCATCACATTGGTTATATCCCGAGCAGAGTGTCCATAGTGTCTGGGTGATGCCATGCCGCTGTCCTGGGGTCATCAAAGTCACGTCCCAACTCCTGTGCGTCACTCTGGCAAGGTCCTCATGCTGTGATCAGGACAGGCTGGACTGCAGTAATTTTGCGTTTTCACACTGGCTGCTGCAGGCTGCTAAGAGTCAAGCGTGTCCATGTTGCTGTGTTTCTCGTTCCAAGTCATCCCTGTTGCAGTAGCAGCCTGCAATCCTCACACTCTGCGAGGCTCCTCCCCTTATGATGATGATGTAAGTGCATACTGTATGTGTACAGAAGCATTTCACTTCTGCAGACAGGGCAGCAGCTTCCTGGTCTGCATGCACTGCCACCTGCTGTCCAATCAAATGGGATGGCTCTTCTTTCTCATTGAGACACCAGGACCAATAGCGTGCCAGGTTATCTTCTCATGCCTACTGGTTCCACTGTAAGAAATATGTGTGTGTGTGTGTGAGTGTGGGAGGGAGAGTGTGAGCGTCTCAGCAAGGGAGAAAGTGACAGAGAGAAACAACAAGGGAAGAGGACAGAGTTAGCTGCAGCAAGCTTCATCTATGACAGCAACATTTTCTTACATGAAAAAGCAGACATGCATGCCCAAATATGTACAGTATGTATACAAGGTCACCTGTATTTATCTGCATCATTAGAGTAATTAGAATTGTAAAAACATGCTTAATTAGGGGGAATTAAAGCAGTAATGACACACTTGAAACTGATGATGATACAGTTTTAGTTTGATGTGAGGCTTCCAGCTGTAACTCCTAACGTGAAGTCAACGTACATGCTTCACTAATGTACTATTGGTTGCTCCATTATTTAGTGCTTATCGAACAGGTGCAGAATTTATCTCAATGACATCATCATTACCGTCTGCCTTACTGCTGCTCGGGTTAAAGGTGGATTTGTTCCAATTCACAAATCAAAACCTGAGACAACTTCTCTCAGAAGCGGATGTGATTTATATAAGAGTGGACAAAATGTGACGCAACACTGGAGCTGGAGAGACAACCAGTGATGTGAGTAAATAATCAATCAAAAACACCCCCCCTATATCGATAAAACATCTCCCCAAAACTCTATATCCAAGATATGCTGCTGCACAGTGGATCAATGCAACTCTTTGAAATGCAGGAGGGAGGTGTGATGAACCACTGGGCTCAGAGCACTTATCGCGATGTGTAATCCCATTAGACAAGTCCTTTCATCATCATCTCAGGAGAGCTCTTAGAAGAGCGGCTGAAAGGGGAGCTACACTGATCTGGCCAAAGCTTCATTCAATAACGTGAGAGATAGAAGAGTGGACAAAATATAAAAGATGAGGAATGATGAATTGATTGCAGATCCTCAAGCTCATTTTTAGAGTGAGACTGAATAAATGCATGTTGGATTCAATCCCTGGTGATGACAGTGTTACGCAATCTCCTTCCAAGATTAATTTATGAAATGGCTTTATGTTAATAGTGGTGTTGAGAGCAGGGCAGTGAATGGGGGGGTGATTTTATGGCCGTAAATCGACCGGACGACAGAAGAGCCAATTTTGGAGTGCAGATTTCTACATCTCTGCATTATCTACGCTCTCTTTCTGAAGTTCTGCTGTGTTCCGTTTGTCTAGTAACCGAGTAAACATGTTGTTTACTCAGGGAAAAAGCACTCTTCGCCAAAATGATGTAGCGGAAGGGTGATTATTTAGATTGAGGCTCTCATTCCCAAAAGCAGGCAACTGTGTTTACAGGGTATTACTGGCAAAGCACATTTCTCCACAATGTTAATAAAAAAGACAAAACATGCTGTACACAGAGCAAATAAATAAATAATACATCCAAATGACAAACCAAGAGGAGCTGTGACAGGAAAGTCAGGTCAAATCACTCAGATGAAGTTAAACCTCAGCCCTCTCCAACAACTAAATCAGCACTCCACTGTGATAAATGTAAATATGAATCTACCCATTCTGTATTTATGTTGTCACAATCAGCTGTTTCACTTGCCCGTGTGATAAACTGTGGGATTTAGTTGGATTGTTCGGCTCCTCTGCAGTGGGAACGAACTGCTGATTCCCACATTTTTTACGCAGCTCCGCTCGGGGTGACCTCTACCGTCCACAGCCCCACAGGAGCAAACAGATTCAGCAAAAGCGAGAGAGCAGCAGACATTGCTGCAGCAGAGGGGAGCAGAGAGCAGAGACAAAGAACAAGGGGTCAATAGGAAATCTTCCTATAGAAGCCAGACCCTTCCCCATTATGATCTGTTTTCTTATCTAATCATTGCACAGGCAGAGAGCAGGGGCCGAGACCGCCTGAGTGGTAATCTCTTTCATACATGGTCAGCAGTTTTCTAAAAAATCTCATTAGAAAGTTTTTTTTGTCCACCTGCATGTCAAAATCAACATAATGGCAAAGAGAGAAATGCTGTTCTGCAACTCTATCGTATGTAGTGCAAAACTAGTTGACCGGTACTGACCGGTTTGTCAAGTTTTTATAGTTGCAAATGATGTTATACTGATGTTTGTTGCCCGGTGTATACCAGGATTACAAGACTTCAGACAGATGTGCATTTACCTTGAAACCCCTTGTGTTCGTCCTCTATGGGAAAACAAGTTTTTGCAGATCTTGCAAAAACAACGTCGAATCATGGCCTCATGTTATAGCGTGCCGTTCCTCGCTGTTCAAAACTGTAGAATGTGGTGAAGGATAATGTGGTTAAACACTACTGCGAGTTAAGAAGAGCAGTTAAACATGAGATTTTATTATTTGAGCTCTGATGTTATTTCTGTAGGAAAACACAGGTTGACCTCGATATGTTTTTTTTCTCTCATTTGGACTGTGTAAAACAGGCCAGCCTGCACGTTTAATGGAGAGGTTTGGAGTGGACGTGCTCTCTGAGGCGCGATGACGCATCCTGTGAAGTTAATCTGGAGTGTTACTCCATCTATTGGTCATGAAAGGAATAGCTCAAACAGTGGAGGCAGTCTTTGGTGGCTGGGCTTTTTTTTCCCCCCCTAACCCATTCAGCCTCTCTACATCCAAATATTGCTGACCAGAGTGGTAATTATATCTCGCATATTTACATATTCTGCATCCTGTGAGCTTTTGCACGCTATCCGGCGAATACTTTGCACATTCCTGCACAAAACTGCACAGCTCTATTCATTTAAAGACATATTGTACATACATTTATAATGTCTAGCGCTTCATTTTTAATGATGATTTAAATAGATGCATATTGATTGCATGTGCAGACATACTTAGAAATAAACCTGGCTTCTGTGTTCATGTTCATGTAAAAAAATAAATAATACAGCTTACCTATTTACCCTCCTACAATATCTTAGTTTATACCAAAGTGCTGTCCCAGAGAGGCGCTTTGATAAAAGCTACTGTTTTGGAGATGGATTCATCAAATCTACACCTTTAGAAGCCCCTCACTTTTCTGTATGACCTTTAAAACACAGCAATAATAAAGGATATCCTATATCGCTGCCTACTTAAGCTAATTACCAACATGAATTTCCTTTACAGATGTTGAGGACCAAACATCTGTTATTTTTACACCCTTTTCACTCTGACCAATGACATTATGACAAAGCCCTGAACTTACGGTGCAGCTCAAAGAATGTCTCCTCCGCCTACGAACAGAATGGCTCATTCCACTCCAATTACTCTATAACAGAACACAATGGCCACACACACCACTTCACATAATGTTATGGGTGTTTGCTGGTTATTTTGGACAGGTTTTACAGCAGAGCCAACAATTAAAGGAAGTTCAAGCTTGGGTCGGGCTGGTCGCCCTCTTTTTCTTTCCCTTTGAGAAGGCTGAAGGTTGTCCGTCTCTGAGTGTGATATACTCGCAAAGATTTAGTCTGGAAAAAGTCTTTTTCGTCATCTGACCGGAAAACACTGATAAGTTGCTTTGGTGAACGCTGAGGCTGGATTTCAGGTGAAGTTTTCTGATCACCTCTGGAAGTAAAACCCAAAGTTGAAGGGGCAAACGGGCTGGTCTACATTAGATGCATACCAATACGACTGCTCGTATCCTTCATCCCGACAGTACTGATGACCTTGCAGATTTGGCTTGGAGTGGATTAAAACAATGCTGACTGTGTGGTCATGAATGAGTACCATGAAGAGCTTCATTTTGTTCACTGTATCCTAAATTATCATTGGTTTAATAAAAGTTTAATGAAAAAATGTGTGTACGTTGCTTTGCTTCTTATCAGACTACAGTGTTTTTACTGGATCTCTCCAACTGAGAAAGGACCAGACGTCCAATGCAGGCACCGCTGACCTGGCAGACACTGTGGAAAGACTGAGCCTCCTAACAAAGACGCTGGAAATCAGAACACGGCCACATGCTCACAGCCCGTTTAAAACTGCACCAGAATAGCATAATTCTTTGCATCATTACAACACAAGCACTTACAATATTGCCACCATCAATTGCTGCTGTGGTTTTGCCTTCAAGACACATTTCAGAGCCCGGGGCTGTAACTGCTGGTGCAGCTTATGGCAACACTGTCGCCTGTGGTCACTGCGGTGGAAGGGAAAAAAAAACACGAGAGAGATTAAAATATTTATCATTTCTGAAAGGAACAAAAATACTGGTGAGTGTGGTGGAGTTTCCTATGGTAAAAGCTTAAGTGCAGCGCTGGGGTGACACTGTTTCACATTAATCAACCTGAAGGAAATGATGGGGGAGGAAGTGATTATAGCAACACCCCGTCTACCCACCACCAGGATCCCTGTCCTGGATAGATAAGCCACTCCTGTTGCTAATTTCAAGCAGAAAAGCAGGAAATGTGACAGTGTATTTTTCCGCTTCCATAAACAAGACGACTGCCAGAGTTAGCCGCCTGTGTGCCTCTGGGCTGAGTCTCCCTCTGAGGGAGATAGACATACTGACAGAGAGAGTGAACAAGGCACAAGAGAGAGAGAGAGAGAGGGAGAAAGTGAGAGAACAGGAAAGAGGGGAAGCAGAAAGACAGGAAAACCCATCAGAAGAAAAAGAGAGACGGGGAAAGATTTGACAGAAGACGAGGAGAAGGGAGACGAAGAGAGCAAAAGACAGACTGAACTGAATCTCAGTCTGTCTTCTTCTCCTCTGACAGAGCGAAGTCATGGCTGAGAACAACACAAATCTCTTTCTGGAAATACTTCAGTCTTTTGATGCTGGTGAGTTGTTTCCCATCTCCTTCCTCTTTTCGCTGGTGTTTTTTTTTATGTAGTCTCTCACACTGGCACTGTTGTTTTCTCAGGAATTCAAGCTTTAATCGCCCCTGGAAAAGGAACTTTATGTGGTCCTGATTCCTTTTGAAGACTACTTTATGCAACAAATTTGAATATTCAAAGAAGCCTTTTGAGATTTTTATGACTTCACATCTGCACAGACATGTTTTCTTTGCGTGTGTGTGTGTGTTTTTTTTCCTCAATTTTCCCAAATGTCATTTCCAGATGACTTTTGACCAGCGTCTCATTTCCCTTTTCCAAAAGTTAGAGAAAAAAAACAAACTACTGTGGAAATATGGGCTGGGTAGCAAAGTAGGTTCAGTGTTTCGAAACGTTTAGCTGTATTTAAAGGAAATTGATTTGTTTTCCCTGGAAGAAGCCCAACAGGATTCATCTTAGCTGCTGCATTTTCTCTCTTCTCTCAAGCGTGCTTATGTTGGCAAATCTGCTTCCAAGGCAAAGAAATTAGTGCAAAGTCAGTGCCTTTTTTTTTGTGAGAATGAAACGCAATCAGGTTATCGTCTCCAAAAAAAACTTTTTCTAGTAAACACGAAAGGAGAAAGTCTTTTTATTACTTTGTCAAAGGGCACCGTCTTGCACGACACTGTTGGCGAGCTTCCATTTGTAACAAACAGATGGTTTTTGTAATCTCGGTGAGGACACAGATCCTAATTAAGATTCCTTCCATTCCCAGGAGATGATAAAAAAAGTTATTAAGGAAAAAGCACATTTAGATGGATTGCATGTCCGTAAGTATTATTAAACTATTGTCCCTCACAGTTAATAAGTTGATGGATGGAAGGGATAAAAGAAGCAAATCACATAGAAAGCAAGTTTGTGCATGTTTGTAAAGGATACATATTACAGCACAGATTATAAAATGTCCTGTCTGCTATGTGTTTCTCTCTTCACAGTCCCTCTGATAATAGCTTTCTGTGTGTCCATGGCGGTGGGCCTGGTCTTGGGGGCCCTGGTTTATGTGCTTTTGACCTGGATGTCCCGACGTAGAGCAGGCTCTGCCAGCATCACCCGCCGCCCTCCTCGCCATTCACGCATGTCCTCCCGCAACCGCCCGGGCTTTAACCGCAACAGTAGCTACGACAGGCGTAGCAACAACAGTTTGGTCAGTGCCGCTTTCAGCTTCCACCGCCACACTTCCCCCCCGGATCAGCTCGACCCACTGGGACACAAATCCAGCTTCAGGGCCTCCACCTTCCACCCTCTCCTCCAGTGCAGCCAGATCGCAAGAGAGGCAGAGGAGGGGAGTCAGACCACGCTGCCTCGCACACCGACCCTGACCACGTCGGCTGGATCAGCTCACACAGCAGCCCAGCCCGCTGCCAACTCGCCCAGACCAGAGTCATTTTGGGGGAACAATAGTGTGAGGAGTTTCCATGCTACACAGACCCCACCTCCAGCATATGAGAGTATTATTAGAGCTTATCAGGAAACCTGCACCTGAGGAATGAGAGAACCAGGCTGACTCAAACTACACGAGCCCAGAGTTGTAAATGGATTTACAAATGATATGGGACGAAATCTGTATTGACTTATATGACCAGGGGGAGCTGAGTGGAGCAAACAAGGGCATTGAGAAAAATTATGTGCCCTGCTCAGCACAATAACAACAATCACTTTTGTATGTCTTTAGGTTTGTTAATATATCTAAGGTGTTGACATAAGCATACTTGCCTTTCATCATTGAATACTGATGCAAAATATTTTAAAAACCTCCTAATTCCTCTTAAATACGAGCGTCTGTACTTCATGGTGACTGGCAATCATGTATGCTTGCACAGAATCTTTGTTTAATTTAGACAAGGCAAGAATCTCCAAAGACATACTGGTGACCGGGCATTTATGCTGCAAAGCAAGACTTCTCCTTTGTCCCTGCTGATCATCTAATTATGCAAAAGAGAGAATGACTGTGTGTGTGAGTGTGTGTCTGTGTATGTGTGTGTGTGTTAACCTGTGATGCATAAATTGTAAATGTGTCTTTGATCTGGTGCAAAAACCTGTTGGAGACAGCTTTTGTTCTTTTAATTGTTGATTCACGCGGCTGTTTCACAGAGCTGTGGTATTGTGGATTGTGTATGGGGCATTCAAAACTATATGTGTGATTGCATGTAGAGTGTGTGTGAGCGTGAGAGTGTGTGAGAGAGAGAGGCACAGAAAAATGGGCATTGTGCCAGAAGTTTTGTGTTTTATATTTGAATGTAATTTTGCTTATAAGTTAATGCAATAAAAGCAAGAATCAAAAGCATGACGACTGTGTTTTCCATACAGCGCCTGGCTGTAGTCTGTCTGCTAGCACAAACAAAGCAGTGCCTTTATCTTGTGTAATATATGGACACTTGAACAGTAGAAGATTGCAACCCAATACCGCAGTCATCCATATAAATACTAGCTTAGAAAAGTTTCCAGACTTATAAAGTAAATACCCAATTTAATGCAATCTAATACAACACCACTCTAAACTACAAACTAACGTCAATCAGTCGGTAACGCAGACATGAACACCTCTCATAATCTTTATAATAGGTGGTATTTCTTGCATGACTGTGGTGTTGGACTGCATTTCTATTATTTTGTCCACCCCCTTTAAGCAAGCATGTGGGTTTTATGTCCAGTCTGACCACTGCTTCCTCTCTCTGGTTTGAGTACTGCAAAGCTGCGGAGAGAATGGCGCTAAGGAGAGTGGTGAGGTTAGCTGAAAGGACTACTGGTACACCTCTACCTAGCATTCAGGAGCTGGCCCACAAAAGATGCCTGTCAAGAGTTCAAGGCATCATCAGAGACTCCACCACTCCGGGCACAGACTCTCAAAATAGTTTGTGAAAACGAATACGAAAAAATGAATCTGCCTCCGGTCTGTCCGCTGTCATATTAATAAATGAGGAACAAAAAATGAAAAAAATGTATTTGCAAAACACAAATTTGGGTCATTATTTATTTATTTTTTTCATTTTTTGATGCTGAGAGCAAAAGCCGTTTTTCCATATTTGGTTTCCGTTTTTTCATATTTTGGTTTTGACAGAAAGGCGGATTATACTTTAATACCCTGGCCCAAAAGGCTGAATATTTCTTCTGACACGTTTACTGAGGCAGCAGGCTTCATGGATGCATTTAGAAAATGTATTCAAGATTTCTTATTAGATATTTATTAGAGACTTTAGCAGGAAGACTTGCAACATTTTAAACCAGATGGACACTGCGTTCATACAGACACAGGTTTACGGTTTAAAAAAAAAAACATGTTGGTGAGTATAAAAACTAATTTCAAGTAAGGTAACAACTAGGGATGCAACGGTACAGAACAATAAACCCTTATGGACCACGGGTTTTTGGATTTGCAACTGTGTGTGTGTGTGTGTGTGTGTGTGCCTGCATGTACAGGCAGGTGAAAAGCCCTCACCGCAAGTTAATGTCCAATCACTGTTGTGCCTCCACCCAGGCACCCTCACACTGGGGGCCGGTTCAAAGTGCAGCTCACACACTGTGAGGCTTCAAAATAGCTTCTACGCCACTGCTGTCAGACGATTGAACTCAAAATCCCACTACTTCTCAAATCAGACATATTTATTTATTTGTCTTCTTATTTATTATTCTGTGGTGTTTTTTGTGAATCTGTGATTAATCTGTGTTTTTTAAATAAAGACACATCACAGATATTTAACTGCATGCTCAATAAATTAAAAAAAACATTTTGATAATATGAATAAATAAATCAATAACTTTTGTAGTTTTTATCGCTTTAGTCGCGGTTGCTGACGTATTATTTGTGGGACGAGTTTCCTTGTGTTTATGAACACCGGGGGCGCTCCGGTCGTGGAGATCAATAATTACGGTAACGTTAGTCCTTTTTAAAACGTGTCAGTCGATAAACAAGGTAACGTCACAGCTCAACAATGAAACTGAACTCGCAGAAAAGTTTCAGCTCGCTCAGTCAGCCGGGTATCTCTCTGTTTGTGAGCTCCGGCGTTAGCTCAAAGCTACATCTGTAGTAAGTTTACGTTAGCTAACGGTTCACGTAGCTTTGAGCCGTTGTTTACGGTTGAACCGCGTTCACGTTAAAGGTTACCGTGGTGACACCGGGCTAGCTTTAATGTCACATACAGGTACGTTAAAGAGGCAGGCTGACAGCGGGGCAAGCTTGGTTGTATGAAGTTTGCTGCAGCCACGTTAGCTCACCTCAGCTGAGGATTTGATGTGTCGGTCACCTGTTGTTGGCTCTCATTGTTGTCACACAGCTTATGTCGCCCGGGTGGCCACTGAAGCGCCGTGTAATTAAATACGTGCTTTATATTTAATTAGCTCTGGCGCGAGTAGGTGTCGTTCTCCGCACGTCTACCTCTGATATGCAAGTTTCTAATGTAGTCAAGTGTCTGATTAACTTGTCTGCAGGCGGAAGATGTCTACTGCAGCTCTGCGTTTGATCCGCTGTCGGAGGCTGAGCACAGCTGGGCCGCATGGAGTGAAGAGAGTGCTCCAGTGGAAAAATTTAAGTGAGTTATTAGACCCAAATGTGCCTACATGCACACCACTTTGTTCAGAAGCAGTCTCACAGAGCTAAGCATGCTTTTGTCTAATATAGTTTCCTTTTTTTCCCTGCTGAAATGTAGAGAAGTTTGCTAAAGTGACCAGTGCAGTCGTCCTGGGGTAAGTTACAGTATTGTGTCAGTGGCCGTTTGATTTCTACCTCCGTGCCACGGCTTATCCATTACCTGTCTGCAGGGGCTGCCTTTTTATCACTTATGAAGTGGAGGCCCTCGATAAGGCTGTGACCATTGACACTCGTGCAATTCTTCAGGAGAAGTACAAGTCTTACATCTATCTTAGAGCCACACCCTCCGATGAGAAGGAAAACCTCGCTGCAGGTACTAAATGTCACTCACCTTGTCAGAATTCATACAAAACTGAGAAGAATGACCATTTTTAGTTTGGCCTTACTTCTCAGACCAGCGAATGACTTCTGGAAAATGTGCAGGGCGTCATATCTTATGAGACCGCGTTTGCCGTGTCCAGGTGCCCGATGACATCTGCTCAAGTTTATGTCTTTCCTTCCTTCCTGTCTCTATCTTTCCTGTCTGCTTATTTGGGTCAGTCTGTTGCCTGATCTCATTTCCACTGGTCAAGGCTCACTTATTTAATGGAAACAATCGCCTACCAACCCAAACTGCGACACCAGCTATCAAACATTTTGCTTTGGCTGATTATTTTCTCACACTGCTTGTGTGTTGTTGTTTTTTTTTCCCGCAGGGCTCACACACAAAACAAGGAGAGAACTTCACAAAGCAGCCAGGCGGTTTCTGGAAATATCATCTAGGCTCTTGCTGCAATCACTAGACGGTGAGAGCGAAAGTTGTCGATATACCGGATCAGTTCACCTGAAAATCACACTTAGAATTGCACAGTGTGATTTCTTGGTACTGCCCCTTGTGCTAAAAGCGCAAATATTCTCAGAAAACTACAGTTGCTCCGGTAATTTTTGGCCAAAGGAAACACCTGCCTTGTACATGCACATCCTGTTTTCAATGACACATAGTTCGGGCATTAATGCATATATTGTGCAGCTGTCTGTAACACAGATCTCTGTTTTCTCACCTTATATCACTCATGTCTTTAAAATGTATATGCAGATTGTTTGAGATCATATAAATATGACAGCTTATCATTAAATTATATTCCAGTGTTATAACTAATAAATTAACTTTTGGCTTGAAAAGCTGCTAAATTGATGACACAAGGTTCGAAACCACAAGGTTTGTATCCTTCTAGCTGTAGGATAATAATCTGGAAGTAGTATTGTACTGTGTACTTGTATTGTACTGTACTACAGTAGATAGTACTGTAGATACTACTCACAGTAGATACAGTTTGGATCCAATTCCACCTTTTTAGAAATATTTTCAGCATCCTTTATCCACTTTGTTCTGTAAACGTTCAACCACTTAGTTTGTTCTCTCTTTGTACGTCTCAGAGCACTTTAGCCACGTGGATGCAGACCCACATGAAGTGGCATTATGGGTCTTACTAAAGAGGACACAGTCAGCCAATAAAGCCATCAGGCTCCAAGCTGTGCAGGAGCTTGCAGAAAATCACCACTGGCATGGTAAAATACACAAATATTCTTCTATATAACTTCAGGTTTGAAGTGTATACAAAAAAAAGTCAAGTCAGGTGGGATTGATCTACATCTGTTGTTAACACAGACTACCAGTACCAGACAGCAGCACAGGTCATAGACCAGCGAACAGCAGTGGGCCTGGCCCGGACTCCTCAGGTAGACCTTAGATTCTTCTTGCGCACACCCGTACTGCCTGACCTGGAAGACGTAAGTATCTCAGATCCTCACACAAATCAGATGTGTGATTGTGTATTGTTGAAATATATTTATATGTGTTGGCTTAATCACAGGGTTTGTCGGCAGAGGATGAACTGAGGAAGCTGCTGGGGTCTCTGCCTCAGTCTGAGGTGGACAAATGTGTTCAGTACTTCACCTCACTGGCCCTCAGAGAGAGCACCCAGTCCTTGGCAGCACAACGGGTAACTGAGACGAAAAATATGGACTCACACATGCACCTCTGCATGCAGTCTTCTGTATGAAAATGTAAAAAAAAATTCTAATCGAATTTAAAATTTTCTCACTGACGCACATGGTCTCTTATGTTGCAGGGTGGTCTGTGGTGTTTTGGAGGTAACGGGCTGCCTTATGCCCAGAGCCTCACCTCTGTTCCCTCTGAGAAGGTGGAGTCTTTCTGCCTACAGGCTCTGGTACAACACTCGAAGGTAATGGTCATAATGCTAAATGTGATCTAGTCTTTGTGGAAGTTGTCTGATTCCGTTTATTAAATTGATCAGTTATCGGTTAAACAACACAGAAGTGCATTCAGCATCTCATCATGTTCTTCTTCCTCTTCCACACATTTAAAAGTAAAACATTAACTCAAAACGTGAAGCACCATCTGTTGTAGTCCAGTTAAACCAGTGGATTTTTATGCTTGCAAAAATGGACAATCTCAGTGGAGACTGGTTGATTTTGATTTTTCGTTAGGGAAGGCGAATAAACGTTCTGAACTTACTGAAACACGTCTTGTCTGCAGGTCCAGAGCCACTGCGACCACATAGTCACAAACGGGGGCCTGCAGCTGCTCCAGAGGGTTTATCAGCTTCGCCAAGACTCCCTGAAGATTCAGAGGAACATCGTTCGTATCATAGGAAATTTGGCACTCAATGAGAGCATTCACCAGGCCATAGCCCAGTCTGGTAAGTCTGCTACTCATCTGTTTATTCCCTAGAGCGTAGTCTGGCCTGGGTCTTGACTTCATTCAAATATTGTCACCACGACTATATCAGATGCTGGTCAAGCCAGAAATGTTTTAAAGTATTCATACTTGTTTTTATGTTTTAATTTTGTTGTTAATTTCTGTAATATTTTGTCCAAATTCCCCCTCCCCTTTTTTCCTTACTTATGAAACACCTTCAGGTTGGGTGTCTGTCCTGGCTGAGATGATGCAGTCTCCTCATGTCATGCAGGCGTCTCATGCAGCCCGTGCTCTGGCCAACCTGGATAGAGAAACGGTGAAAGAGAAATACCAAGACGGAGTCTATATACTCCACCCACAAACACGTGGCAAGTAGGAAAACAATTCATTTTGTTATAACAGATGTTTCTTTTCTTTTATAATGGATTAGTTTCACTCACTATTGTATATGAACACACTCATCTTTGATAATTTGTTCATTTCCAGCCAGCCAATCAAAGCGGACGTGCTCTTCATCCACGGGATTCTAGGGGCAGCCTTTAAGACGTGGAGGCAGAAGGACCGTGTCATGCTGGAGGAAGAGAAGGAGGCAGAGAGCGTGGACGACTACACAGAGTGCTGGCCAAAGGTGAAAAATCCACCTTATTCTTCCTCTTACTCCTGTGGAGTCAGATTTTGATTAATCATGAGGAAAATGAATAACCTCGCCGTCTTCTATATTGTTTTTGTGTCGCTGTCTTTTCATTTGCAGTCTTGGTTGGCTGCTGACTGTCCAAATTTGAGAGTACTCTCAGTGGAGTATGACAGTCACCTCAGTGATTGGATGGCCAAGTGTCCGGCTGAAAATCAGAGGTGAGGGATTTATATTTTATCATGCTTTGCTTAACATAGTCATTACTTTCTCACATTAGTAATCTTTATATTTTGGATTACTATGCACAGTTCCAACAGACACTTAATGAGTGAACTCTTGTTGTCTGTTCAGGAAATCTTTGGCCTACAGAAGTCAAGAGCTGCTGAAGAAGTTAAAGCTGGCAGGAGTTGGAGAGAGGCCTGTGGTTTGGGTAGCCCACAGTATGGGAGGTATTTTGTCATAACTTTCCTTCCGCAAGCATGTTAAGATTTCTACTTAAGCTGTTGAATGCAACAAATGGCTTCATCTTATTCCACACATATACCGACATGTGGTTTTATTTGACTGTTTTTTAAGTGTCTCCTCGTGTTTGATTTTTCCATCAGGATTGCTTGTGAAGAAAATGCTGCTGGATGCCGCAGAGGACCCAGATATGCAAGGACTGTTAAAGAACACCAAGGGCATTATGTTCTATAGTGTTCCTCACCATGGCACTTTTATGGCAGAGTACTCCGTCAATGTCAGATACCTCCTCTTTCCCTCGATCGAAGTCAGAGAACTTTGTAAAGGTAAGTGAACGCAATTAAATCTGAGGTCTACTGACTGTTTGTGTCTCAGTATCTGTAAGTTCTTGTTTATGTGTTTTCAGACTCACCAGCACTGCGCAGCCTGAATGAGGACTTCCTGAACATGGCCAAAGACAAGGAGTTCAAGGTGCTGAGCTTTGCAGAGACACTGCCAACAAACATCGGCCCTATGATTAAAATACTGGTGGTACCGACCCAGTCAGCAAGTACGTAACACTAATGCACATTAGGAATAAGACACAGCTATATGCAATGTGTAGCTTAAATATGAATGCATGAGTAAATGTATTGAATGTTTCCTTACCTTGACTCTGCCTTGGTTTGGTTTCAGATCTCGGCATCGGGGAGCTCATTGAGGTGAATGTAGATCATCTCAACATCTGCAAGCCGGAGAAGAAGGACTCATTTCTGTATAAGCGCAGTCTCCAGTTCATCCAGGAAGCACTGCAGAGCTCCATCAGCCACTGACTGAAACATATGAACACAAACACACACTGAAACAACCTACTGATTACTTGAAACGGGGTAGAGAGCACTGTCACCCACCCCAAACCAAATGGAAACATAACAGCCTGTTTTTGGTGTACATTTACATTAACAACCACTAATGTGACTGTAGTATCACCATGGAGATTACATTTATTTACAGAGTTGTCAGTTGTGATGGAAGAAACCTGGGTGCTTATTTTGTTCTTGTGATCATCCTCCATCCTATATTGACCTCTCCTATGAGTGTGTAGTAGTAAGATGCATTTTAAAGACCCTTTAATTTTTAAAGAATTACAAGATGTACAAATTCAGGCTGTTGATTTTTTTAATTCATACTTTAGACTCATACGTTAAGCACACGATACTATATTTACTTAAAGATGCACTGACGTTGCCACTCATGCTCCTCAGTATTTTTGACCAGGATGATGATTAATGACTTTATTTTTATATTTATGTATTTTATTCTAACCACAGTATGACAGTCATGTTGTTTGCCAAAACATGTACTTTCCTCAACTTCCTTTCATTAGTTCAGGTGGCTTTATTTATTCATATGGGACTAAACAAGCAATTAAAACCAACTGCTAGTTATAGTCCAGTTTGCCACTCGCAGTGCTGACAGTGAATAAAAGCTGGAAGCTGCATTCGACTCGTCTGTGCGCTGCAACATTTTTATTTCAAAGCTGCATTGCAATACAAGGCTTTTTTTTTCTGTAACTTTTAAAGAAAACTATATCAATACTACATGTTGTGTCATGTTTTTTTTTTTGTTCACAATCAGAGATGGTGCTATACAGTTATATATATATAATAAGTACAGAAATCGCTTCGCGTAATTTGGCATCGCATAAAATTGTCCCTTTTGCACACCGTACATCATCCCACAACAGAGGAAACGACCACAGCAGCCATCAGGTCAGTTAAAGTCCGGCTCCTCTTCGTCTTTGTAAACATATCCAGACATGTGAATGTATGTTGGCAGCTTCTTCGGTTGAATATTTGTAAGTCGCAGTACTTAAAAATTCACCCTGGGTTTGAACCATGTGACGTTACGTACTTTTAAACCAGCGTTAGCACTAGGAAGCTAACAAGGCTAAACTCAGCGCAGTAGCTAGCAGCTAACGCTAACGTTACTTAAATGTTTTTGTTACGTTGCTATAAACATGTTTCGTGGAGAAAAAAAAGACCCAAACGTTTTGTTTCACCTTTCTTAACTGAAATATACTGTTCAGAGTTTAAACGTTGCTACATTAGCTGTTAACAGTCCGGAGAGCCACACGTCTTTTGTTTTGTTTTGTTGTGCTGCAGGTTTTGAACGAGGACTTCTCTGCACCTGTCAACATGGTCAACGTACACAAAGGTGTCCTTGTTGAATGGTGAGGGAAAACCCAGAAATCTCTCTAGATCAGGAGTGTCCAAACATGATGCAATGCACCACCCGAGTAAGCTATTCCTCATATTTGTGTTGAATGTTTTCTTGCACTCCTCCAGTGATCCTGCCATGAAACAGTTCCTCCTCTACCTGGATGAAAAAATGGCTCTGGGCAAAAAGTTCATCCTCAAGGACCTCGACGACACACACTTGTTCATCCTGGCAGAGGTGGTTCACACCCTCCAGGAGAGAGTTGGCGAGTTGATGGACCAGAATTCATTCCCGATCACACAGAAATAACACTTGACTTTTTTTTAAAGAACTTTCTTGTTGGACTGTCTGAGAGTTGGGCTTTAAATGAAAATGTGAAAAGTGGTTTGCATTGTTTTAGCTGCAGACTTCAGTTTGTTTTTGTATGAATGAATGTTAGAAACATAAAGTTGTGTTGGCTTAATTTGAGCTGTCTCTTTATTGCGTGATACTGATGATTTAGTTATTCTGTGATTTTGGTGTTTTAACACATTGAAACTCTAGAAATTTAGAGCATCGAGGTCCCGATCCATTCAGACAAACACAGTCAGGGTGTTGCTGCGGTGCATGTTGGCTCACTGGAAAGGCTCTGCTGCAATAAATGGAGCAGAACCTTAAATAGTATCATTGGTAACACCTGTGTTGACCCTACTATTTCATGTCGAAATGGCTGCTGTGAAAGAGGTCTATTATCCCAAAAGTTATCTCTGAAAAACATGGAATAATGTGGTGCTGGTTAAAATTTTCCCTATAAATATTAGGACACACGTTATAAGGTTGACAATACAACCATCCCTATTTGAGAAATAAGCTTATAGGAGATGGAGTAGACTGCCACCTGGCTGCGTGAATCATCAACTACTTGAATGACAGATCACAAGAACTTATACTGTGTGTGCTTCTACCCCCAGGTAAGTAGGCTACATAATCAATGATGTTTTTACAATCAGAAGTTTACACAAGTTTGCAAAAGTGAAATCTGTTCCTCTACACCAGGGGTGTCCAAAAAAGGCCAGGTTTGACAATGTGGTGATGCATTAAGCTAAAATTAATGCAGTCTAATACAACAGGTCCTGCAATCAATTCACAAAACTTGTAATGTTCACTCTTTGCTGAAACATTTTTAGCTCGTGTTGGAGGCTGCAGTTTGTGCTGCTGTTGTTAACACTCCTGGCCGATAGGTGGCAGTAGTATGAAGAACAAGGAAGTGGTTGTGAATTTGAGCGGGAAAACTGTGATTCGTGCGTTTTTATCGTTTTTTAAAATAATCTTTTTTGTGGATTGTTGCAGTATGATTCCACTTTGGCTCACTTGAACTTGCTGTTTGGCTGTTACTCATTTATTTGAGGTAAAAGAAAAAAAGACACGACTGATTTTAGGTTAGCGTTTGACGTGGGGAGTAGAGCAATGCATGGTGGGAAATATAACCATTATTTATCAAGTCAAATCTAAATAAATCTTTGTCAGCCTCAGTACAAGATGGCATCATTCAGTATTAAATTCACACACCTGTCTGTAGCTTCTAGTTTGAGATACTTATAGGCCTGTAAGTTTACGAGTTATAGATCAGCACCATGACACAGGGCGGCGTGCCTGTGATGGACCTCCGTGTCACTGAGCCGTACAAGTCATACTTACCTGGCAGGGGTGACACCATGATCAAGAAGGTGGTTCACCCAGGGCGAGGCTTGGCCATTGCACTCCGGCTTTCTGACCCCTGAGAATTCCCCAAATGTGGGAGTCTCTACTGCACAATTTATGGTAGTGGGGGACTGCGTTCGCGCTCTCCCCTCATTATTTGTTTAATAGAAATCTGTCAGGAAAATGTCTGAATTTCTAGCGTTGTGACTTAATTTGAAGAGATAGATTTTACAATGTCAAGACGCGCGGGGGCAGATATATATTTAAAAAAAACGATAAAAGTTACATACAAGGGGGCGGTCGGTGGCGTAGTGGGTTAAGCAGCCGCCCCATGTGTAGAGGCTACAGTCCTCGCTGCAGCTTGGCCCCGGTCGACTCCCGCATCGGACGCCATTCACTGCGTGTCTCTCCCCCTCTCTCTGCCCCCTGCTTCCTGTCTATCTTCAGCTGTACTATCAATAAAAGGCATAAAAATGCCAAAAAAAAGTAATTAAAAAAAAAAAAAAAGTTACATACAAATGCTGTAATGTTCTGTAACATTTTTTCATTTTTTAAATGAGAGTGTAACCAAATCTAAGCCAATCAGGCGTGAACAAATCTAAAAAAAAGTCTTAATTTCTTTCACATCTGGAGTCAGATAATTTATAACTTACTTATATATAACTTAAAATACGTTAAACTTGCATGAAGTTGATACAAATCGTAACCTCATGTAAACATTACTTATGAGTAATGCAAAGTCTGTTAACATTTAAGTTTAAAACGTATCACTCTTGCTCTCGTCTTTAACAAAATCATTCAGAAAGTAATAATTTGTGTTACATCTACGGGTACATAACACCAGCTTACGTCCTTAGAGGTTCAAATGCTTCGAGTGCTATGTCAACTAAAAAAAGCCAAAATCTTCCAGCCATGTAAGTATCTGACAATCCTAGCAGGCAAAGTTATAAATAGGAAACTACGGGCTGCATATAGTCTGACCGCGAGCCGTACTTAACATCACTACGATATACAGTGAACGCTATTTCCATTAAACAGATAATAAGGGGAGAGCGCGAACGCAGTCCCCCACTACCATAAATTGTGCAGTAGAGACTCCCACATTTGGGGAATTCTCAGGGGTCAGAAAGCCGGAGTGCAATGGCCAAGCCTCGCCCTGGGTGAACCACCTTCTTGATCATGGTGTCACCCCTGCCAGGTAAGTATGACTTGTACGGCTCAGTGACACGGAGGTCCATCACAGGCACGCCGCCCTGTGTCATGGTGCTGATCTATAACTCATAAACTTACAGGTCTATAAATATCTCAAACTAGAAGCTACAGACAGGTGTGTGAATTTAATACAGATGATGCCATCTTGTACTGAGGCTGACAAAGATTTATTTAGATTTGACTTGATACATAACGGTTATATTTCCCACCATGCATTGCTCTACTCCCCACATCAAAAGCTAACCTAAAATCAGTCGTGTCTTCTTCTTATTATTATTTTTTTTTTTTACCTCAAATAAATGAGTAACAGCCAAAGTGGAATCATACTGCAACAAAACGTTTTTTAATCCACAAAAAAAGATCATTTAAAAAACGATAAAAACGCACGAATCACAGTTTTCCCGCCCAAATTTACAACCACTTCCTGGTTCTTCATACTACTGTCACCTATCGGCCAGGAGTGTTAACAACAGCTCAACAGCAGCACAGACTGCAGCCTCCAACATGAGCTAAAAATGTTTCAGCAAAGAGTGAACATTACAAGTTTTGTGAAGGGAGGATTGATTGCAGGACCTGTTGTATTAGACTGCATTAATTTTAGCTTAATGTGCCTAATAAAGTCACACACCAGACATGCTGTATGTTTCTCTGCATGTGGTGAATAGAAAATATCCAACTCTGCCATAAATTCTAGTTTTTTAATGTTTCAGTTTTTATGTTTCACTGTCATAGATAGATAGATAGATAGATGAACACAGCTGAAAATCAGTATATATGAGCACTTAATAAGGAGATACTGTATGCATATATGTCACCACTTTGAAACCTCCAAAACGGAAAACTTCAAGCATGTAAAGTAAGACTCAACTTAAAGCAGACACATGTTACCATGCATTAGATCTCATAAACGAGATTTATCATTCAACAGCGAAAGGGGGGTGCACCGTTCCTGGAGGTACTGCAATACCAGGTCGATGCGTGGAGTGGACGGAGCAAGCCCCTATTCCATCTCCCTGTTCCAAAAATCAATTTAATATATGGTCCCCGGGTAGGGGACGTATCAGATATTAAACTGATAAGAACAGATACTACACTTGATCTTAGCCAAAAGGCCGAGAAGCGATGCCGATTGAACGGCGAAGTGCCAGAGTCATTCTCCGCAGTATGACTCTCAGTCATGGTTCAACATAATTTTAATATTTTATACACCTAAAACAAAAACGGCAACAAAGAGGAAAGGTGTATTTTGATGTTTTATGGCTAGCAGGCATCCAAACATACACACAGAAGCTTAAAACAGTTAGAAAACACGAGGAGAGTGAACACCAGGAAATACTATTCATGGCCACGTGATGTACCACTGCCCAATCAGCCATCGCTATGAAGGAGCATCTTAAAATCGTATTTGTGGCTTTAATGGCGACAGAATTGTTTGTTTATTCGGATAATTTATAGGATTGAGATTAAGTTGACATATTTCGATTAACAGGGTCTTGTGTATGCAATAACAATTAATAAATTTAATAAAATACCCAAGTACCGCTTTCACAGGCTGAGGCTTTGTCTCCCTCTGGTTGTGGAGACCGTGCACTGAACTTCAACTTTACTTTGCAAAGTACAGATTTCGATTGCGGCCATTTAAATCCCATTACAATGTGAGCAAATGTACTGAATTCATAAAAAACATCACAGTTGGGTAGATTTTAGTATAATTAAACCATCGACGTGGACGTTCATGGGACAGACAGCGCAACAAGCAAGTAACACAACAGTCCCAACTTCCGGTATTTTTGTTTTCAAAGTAAAAGTTGTAATTGAGGCAATCAGAATCGATGGATATATATTCAGAAGTTGACAGCAGTGATAACTGTTTTTTAATACAGTAAACTTTTTAAGCAGTTTAAACTGGTATCTAGATTTAATATTATGTCTAAGTGTGAGATAAGACATTATCTCACACGCTAAACTGTAACTGACTTTATACTTATCATTAAGTTAGATTAGTAAGTGGTTTGGTAAGTGTTGACGCTAAAGCAGACTGTATTTTACTCAAAACAACGAGTATAAATGAATTTGACGAATTTTAGCTAGTTAACATATCAGTTAGCCTAGCTGTTGTATTAGCAACATTTCACGTCCCTAAAATTCAGACTCTTTAAAGTACAAAAGTTAAAATGTTACCTTTAGACACGAGACATACAACCAAAGGACTGTTAGCAATAACGATAAAAGACATTATTACGAAAAGAGCTGGTTTCTACCTGAAATTGTCCTCCAGGCACAATGAAGTGATTGCTGGCGATGACATAGTGTCAACAAGCGCGAGCTGCGTCAGTTATCTAACAACTAAACCAGCGTTAGTTTGTTCTATCAATTACCAACAGGGGGAGCAAGTGACCCTCTTAAAGAGTTTTAATAATAGTGAGACAGTTTACTGTGCAGATAATATTTCATCATACTGGACATTCCAGCTAAAATATTATTAATGTATTATATATTTATATTTATTATCATTTATTTATTTGGGAGAATTTTTTGAACACCTGCTTACCACTAGCACACATATAACTCGAGTCAATGAGCTGAGCTCTGATTGAAGTCACTCTTTTATTTCTTTAATTTGTTGTTTCTACAAAGAAATTTGAGGTTTCACTCGCTTCAAGACGACATCTTATTCTGGAAAAACATGACCGGAAGTGTTTTTCCTGGATAACCTGGCTCACTTAACCTCGGACCAACTGTAGCCATGGACGACTATCAGACAGAGGAGGAGGTGGGTGAGATACTTCAAACTAGTCATTGCATGTGTATAGATATATAGATATATTACCTAGAAACGGCATTCAGTAATTAACATATAATTCTGTCTCTGTAGGTTGTTATGAGGTTGTAACTGATATACTTATGCTAACCGTTGGGCCAAAGAATAGCGGACATGTCGGTTGGTAAACGTTAGTTTAAACTGCACTGTTTTGTGTCTCACTAAACACAGACCGTGTTCGTGGTTGAAGAAGTGAGCAAAATAATCAAAGAGGTAAGTAAAAGACTTAAAGTCTGCCTGTTTATCACACACACACAGAGCTTAGATTTCATCGGTTCGTTGCTACCGTTAGCTAGCAACTGTTGGTTGCTAAGGACACTGTAACGGTTGCTAGGCAGCGTCCATATATGTACATATAGGATTTAAACGTAAAGGATTTAAAATGAGTTATAATGTTTTTCATACAGTATCTATATTATTTACTGACATGCACTGCAGTATGATTTATATGATGGCTATTAAAAGGTGTTTGTTTATCTTGTCTGTAGTCAATAGAAGCAGTCATAGGAGGAAATGCCTACCAGCACAGCAGAGTGAACCACTGGACCACCAGTGTGGTGGAGCAGTGCCTCAGTCAACTCAGCAAGCTGGGGAAGCCTTTCAAATATATCGGTATGTGCGCTGCTGTCTCCGTCACATCAAGAAGTTTTTAAACAAATGATTTTCTGGTGGTTCTTTAGTGCTGAAGATGAAGTGTGTGTTCCCGCAGTAACCTGTATCATCATGCAGAAGAATGGAGCAGGTCTGCAGACAGCTAGTGCATGCTTCTGGGACAACAATTCTGATGGTAGAGTAAAACTACTGTTGTTTTCAACAATAAAAGTTATGTTTTTCTTTTGTGGGCGACTGCTGGTGTGCTTTTCAGCAAAGCAGCCATCTTAAAAATGCTTTAGCGGTCAGAAAAGTAGTTCTTTGCCACTGATTTTAAGTGTGTAATTATTATTCCAACAGGAAGCTGCGCTGTGAGATGGGAGAACAAGTCCATGTACTGTATCACCAGTGTCTTTGGGTTGGCTATTTGAGAATGTACCTCAAAGCGTGTTGTTAAATGTTATGTTTGGTCACGTTGGCTATATACTATATTTGAATAAACTTGTTTTTTTATTAAGTGCAATTAATTTAAACAGCACTATGTTGTATACTTTGCTTTATTTACACATGACATGACAGAGTGCTACATGCACAGCTTTTATCTCATAAAGCAACGAAAATTGCAAGAACTCCCAACATATCAGGACCCACAACAACCTCATTTAGCCACGTTAAGTGATAATCATAAACTACATTCACACTGAAAGAATCAAAAATGTACATTTATGTCAAAGCATTTACAAATGCGAGACTGCTGCCCGTTCAGAAGAAAACAGGGTGATGTAGAGACAAGGCACCATCTTGAATGGAATACATGTTTGTAAAGAACAGAAATACATTTGTTTTGACTGTTTTTGTCCTTTTGCTCCAGTTTTATAAAACAAAAAAGGGCAGCAGGTCACACTGTAGGTAATTTAAGGAAAGATAAAGGAGAGAAAAAAAAATAAAATAACGCTTTACATAAGGCAAAATATATTTGGCCAATGGTGTAACAACTGTATGTGCTGGTATAAGAAATGTTTAACATGGCAGATCAGTAGTGCATCCAAATAAAAATCCACACAGTTCATCAAAATCCATCCACCCATCCAGGAATTCAGATAATACAGTACCAAAAGTCATCACTTTTCGGCAAAATAAATACAATTCTGAAACAAGTGCAATTACAAAGCTTCTTTCCGAGGGAAGAATTGATAAGAGGAGTGGTCAGAGATGAGTGGTACCCACTCCAGTTAAGGCTCTCTCGGTCTGAAAACAAAGAGAATATGTCGAAAGCCAACACTGCAATGGCACTTGAATTTCCCATACACCAAGCGTTTCCGTTATTGTTGCAACACGAGCTTCCTTTACTTTGTACCACCAGTCTAATGCTATTCAGCTTTGGCCATATTTATGCATTCTCAATCATCTCAGACTGTTAGAGAGCGGAAAGGAATGGCAGAGACAACACAGTGCGAGTGTAGACAGACAACAGTGGTTCAACGCAAATAATTAAAAATAACATTGATTTCAAACATATGTACAAAAAAAAAACCCCAAATCAATATTAGCACTATCCCCGATTATTTTGTAACTATGAGGTTGTGAGAAGATGCTGGTTATGAGCAAAATAAAGTTTACAAATAGGTAAAAAGTGTATAGTTTACATTATCGTTTCCTTTGTCTTCAACAATAAAGAAAAAAATCTGCCTCAACTTTCAGTAAAAGTACAGTACATTCAGTTGACATGGAGCTTATTTTTTTAAAAATATAGTTATGTACACTTACAGTAGATCGTCTTGTGTTACCAACGCAAGTAGTCCTTATTTACACATACACATGATAGTTTGTGGTACTGTATTCTCGTAGTATCCATCCCATCAGTCGCTGTCGCTCTCATCCTGGTACTTAGCAGTTGCTTTGATAGCGCGTCCATTTTGTAAAGGCATGTCCTCGTAATCGCTCCTTTACACAGACAAAGAAAACATCAGTTTATGTAAGTTCACAAGCTGTGGGCAGAAATAGCTGTTTAGCAGACAAACGCTTACCCGTATATGACTTCATCATCTGAGTCATTTAGCATGGAGAAGGCAGGGTTATCCTTCAACTGGGAGTCTGGGAAATTCAACAAAACCAGTTAGGTTGACACATTATCACCATCTACTGCACCGAAGCTGTGCTGTATCACCTACCATAGAGGGCGTTCTTGGAGGGGGAGTACACAAATGCTAATGTGTACAGGTAAAAGTTGAGCAGGCCATAGAAAGATAAAAATTCGGCTGGTATGACTGGAGTTAAGGAACACCTTTTTGCCGTCTCATGTTCAGTGAAATCGTGACTTAAATGAAATATTTGAAAAGATATAATTTTGGTAATGAGTAGACAACTCGGCGACAAAATTATCTTGGAGAGCCTTGGCACCAAACCTCAGGTAGAGAATGACCATGCTGGAGGAGAAAGAGCAACAACAACAGATTAAATTAACCGGACTCAAACAAAAATACATATATATATATAAATATTTCCCTTTAAACACACCTTATAACAAGGACGACAAACGTCAGCGCTGTCAAAAATCTGAGCCGGAGATCTAATGATGGAAAACAAACAGCACATTAATGGACACAGTAAAAGGACCTGATGTGAATCAAATACAGAGAGGTGTGGTGTGCTGTGATACCTGAGTAAGGCATGTTCTTGAGCTCAGAACAAGCTCTGACGACCAGGAAGATCAGGTAGAGGATGTAGAGGGCGACTATAATCAGGAAGAAGACCTTCATGCCCTGGAAAAATAACATTGGACTTGAGACATGAGACATAAACACTGGGTTGTTTAAAGTCCATCAGAGGTGACAGTCTCACCTCAAAGTTCTTTATGTCCACTTTATACTGATAGGTCGGGTCTTGGAGTTCATTAACCCTGCATGTTCAGAAAAGAGAGATCTACTTAGCTTTGTTCACAGTTGATGACTTTGGTTGTTTGCAGCCAGTAAGGTCAGACTTACGTTTGCCATATGCCCAATGTAACCGCTGAGAGCCACAGAAGACCTACAATGATCAGCTTAGGCAGGTAGAAAGTCAGACATTTCCTCTCACCCTTTGGAAACAACATAAGACATCAAATAAGATTCATAATGAGCTAAAAATAACAGGGAGCCATTAAAGTAAATATGTGTATAGTTGTGGACCGACCTGAACCCTGATGCCGTGATAAACACAGAGCCAGAAGAGCAGCAGGGCACACAGGAACAGAGCCTGGAAGAAAGCGTCTAACGTCCCCGGAAACCAGCTGTTCACCAGGAATGACAGCGGGAAAAATGGATCTGAAGCACAGAGCAACAAAGCACATTAAGAAACACACCGGAACTTCAACATAGACTTTTTTTCTTCTTCTTCTTTCTGACTCAAGGAGAAATACTACTGAAGCTCACCATTGTAGAGCAGCAACAAAGGGAGCAGGATAGACATCCACTTCTGTTCTATGCCCCAATCCCTCATGGAGAACTTTCTCAGTGAGTGTGCAAACAAACACTGCAGCATGCAGAGAAAACACTGTTAGTTTGTCAAGTTTATCTTCAGTTCACTCTCACGTTTTGGCCAGATTGAACTGACATTCATTGAGATTAAGGCGTAAAAACGAATCAATGCTCTTACCGTCACCATAAAGGTCAGAACCACAAAGACAAACCGGAACCAGATCTCCACTTGCGAGAAGGTGGTGTTGTACGTTTTCCACTGAGGAGGAGAACAAAAGGGAGGAGAATGAAGAAGAGCTGTGACTAATCTGAAAAACAAATGAATCTAATGCAGCAACAAAAAGACAAATATCACAGTTTGTTTTAAAAGCTGGGAGCTTCTCACTTACCACAAACTTGACTTTGATTTCATACGTGATATTTTCGAGACCTCTGAAGCTGACCATGACCTGGTACTGGGTGTAGTTCAGATAGCCCAGATGGAGCACGATGATCTCATCACATTTCTGTAAGCGGAGACAAAAAAATGCTGCGTCACCGTCGGTTCAGTCAAAAGTTGAACTGTTCTGCATATCAATGAACTGCTCTGCTGAATTCTGAGTGACACTCACACTCCCGCAGTGTAGCGTTCGTGATTTCTGGCGCACGTTGTTGATGCGCATCACGCTGGCGTCCTGCATCACTCCCTTCAGCTGAACGTTGATCTCAAAAGGCTGCTGGAAGTCTCCAACTGACACAGACAGTGACGAAAACATATTGTTATTAACCAAAGCCAAGTATGTTTGCAAAATAATATAACAGTAAACTATTTGAGGAGGCTGACTGCAGCTCATCCTGTGTTCTTACTGTTGCTGTGTTCAGCCTCCATCACACAGGTGAGCCATAGCTGCTGGTTGTAGGTGGTGAGGGGTGGAGAAATCAGATTGAAGGGCCCAGTCTGAAAACATGAAATAAATGACATAATTAATACGCTAATCAATATAAGGGACACTTATCAATCAGTAGAACACACACAACGTTATTACAGTGAGGGTGATATTACATCTGTGTTTCCTACACGTGTCACAATATCTGTAAGTGCCCAGACAGACCTACCATTGAAAATAGCAAAACAATTTTTAAAATGCCCCTAATTACTCACTCCATCAAGAAAAAGCTTCAGTCTTTGACAGGTTTCTTACAGAAATGAGAGACAAGGTGAAGCAACATGCAGAAATGTCTTTCCCCTCTCCCTCTCTTACACTCAGACACACTCAAGGAGTTTCAGCCAAGATGGTAAAAACTAGTTTTGCCAGGAAAGTCTCCAGTTAAAATGTCTGTAGTTTAACTGTCCCTCACAGTAACTCGAGTACATGTCAAGAATCTGTACAAAGCTAATTCAACAAAAAAACGAGTACATTGTGGACAGTGGTGAATCTGAAAACACTGCATCGCTCTCTCGTCGTGAATGTGCTTGCATTCCTGCAGAAGTGCAGAGAGCCGTAACATGCAGATCAAGTAACAGTGATGTGCACTGCTTGCTATTACAGGCACGCACACTTCTTCATCTTACCTTAACTGAGAGGTTTTTGAGAAGGAACTGATCACCATTGCGCACATGTTCAGAAATTATCCCAGGACCTGCAGAAATGAAGAAAACACAATGAACACTTTTGTGACATGTCTACTAAAGTAACAGGGACTAAAGTAAACTTTATTAGACATTCTGCTACCTGGATAACAAAAATGAAGACAGACAAACAAGTTACGAGTTAATATATTGTTAACTAGAAATTAAATATGCTTGCTCTTTAAGATTACTCTTAACTGGACAGTTTTGCAAGAATTCCTATAAGTTTGGTCAAGGTATTGTAGGAAACCATCTTTTTTCTTTTGGTAAAGGGCGGTCCAATGTGTCCTATGCTAAAGGAGATAAGAAAGGAAGCACTGAGGCACCTTTCCTTAGCATTTAAATAATTCAAACAGCTCTTATCATGGCTGCCTCATACTTTGACATCATTTTACTCAGATTAGAAACCTTCACTAACAAAAAGGCACAATATAATAGAAAACAGCCAGTTTCTGTCTGCTTCTTGGTAGACTACATAACTCCATAACAATCACAGCGATAAACACATTTGCCAATCACTCTTTTCTAAGACTTTTTTTTTTTTAGCAGGAACTATACTCACAGTCATGAACAATAGGGATTCCTTAAATCCTTCCTAAAATTGTACTGCAGAAGTCTTCAAAAGTGTGCAGCCATACTAAGCCGTAAGTAACATGAATGTTTGTGGAAAACCGGGGGACTATCCAAAAAAGGAGCCAAAGTAGTGGTGAAGAAAGTTCACCGTCTGAGCTATCGGAGCCTGATAAGAGTCGGTGATGACATGTAGCACAATGACTCACTTCCTCTGTTTTTTTTTCTCAGAAAAGTGACTTGTGACCAACACCCAACTTCTCTTAATGTTGTATCAACATTTATCAGCTTGTACCTGCAATCCCAATGAAGACTGTGAGGGCAAAGCAGATCAGGAAGAAGACGAAGACCAGGACAAAATGCCTTTTGGACAAGGTGTAGAGCCGCATTGGGGCCAGTCTGTCACAGGGAGACATTCATCAGCGTTAGCACAGACACAAGATAATCACCCGAGCCACAAGCAGACAGCGAGAGAGACAAACAGACCGTGTCTAATGTCCGTTTTGTCTTTAATGCTGTCAACCTACAGACACAGATATGTCAACACTGCTAGCCGCCATGCTAGCTGATGCTAACAGTAACAGATGGCAGTGGTTTTAACACACGTTTCAACATTAAACGTCACGGTGACACGTCTCCCGCGTGTCCTCTAAACTGTCCTCTAAAATCCCGCACTTACAGCTCCATTTCTGTCGGGACGGAGTCTCGGTGCCGAGAAGAAACGTTAAAACTTCGCAGTGAATCCACATCCGTGTAGCAACATCAGCCTGCGACAACTGGACTGCAACGTCACTGAAGGACTGCGGGTCACGTGACGACGACAGCGGGGCGGAAGTGTGTGCGAGTGGAAGGAAAGTGTGTGTGTGATTTATTTTATAATAAAATAAGTGTGTAACCTGTTCTCTTCCTATTCATAATGCCCTTAAAATCCTATGTTTGTTTGGTGAATTTCACATTCAAGATTGTCTAATTACAATAATGTTTAACATTGTGTTAGTGATGGGAAGTTCGGTTCTTTTTAGGGAGTCGGATCATCTGACTCCCTAAAAAGGCTCTAAAACGTCTCTTCATGTTACCACCTATGCCTTTCATAATTCAGCCAAATTTAGTGCTGATTTTACTTATGATTTGTATGTGTACACATGTTACACATTTGTATGGGTCCAAATGCTGCTTCTTTTTCTACTATCACTCAACGGCTAACACACCAGAGCCAGCTCTTTACGACCGACACATCACTACAATTTGTGTGTATTTTGAGTATGTCTTAGATTTTCTCTTTCATATCCTGTATTTATGAGCATGCTTTTATCCACTTTATATACATGAGCTGTTGTAACAGGTGATTTCCCCCGTGAGATCAATACATCTGATCTTATCTTTAATAGTAGTTGCTTCTGCTAAATCATTTATTTATGTTATAATATTATTTTACTATTTTACTTTTTCTGTTTAAATGATGATTTGAAACTGGTGAAACCAGGAAGAAGCACAGCTGTCTTCTTTGTTTATCAGCTGTCGTAACTATGACAACCACAATAGGTTGGCTGACTGGCTCCCCACTTAACACGGTCGCCCGATAAAGCGAAACACCGGTCGTACCGCCTCAGTTATTTATTTCGATATACGTGCTTGTTTAATCACTGAAACCGTAAAACACATTTCATTAGATATGTATCAGGTGGATACAGTATGTTATCGTGACGGAGTTGATTTTATTTATCCAAATACGTACGTACGATTTAAATTCGAAAGGGTAGCTAACGACTAACGGCTGAACGTCCTGTACGTAAACAGATAAAATACGTAGCCCGACGACGTCGTACGTCAACGTTCACTTTTAACGGTTAATAAATATATATATATATATATATATATATATATATATATATATGGAATGCCTGCTTTTATTTTTGTAATTATCTAAAAATATTTATGTTTAATGAGCTATTTACGCGATTTTAGTTAATTTCTTACTTACGTGTGGTGTTTCATTTCCATTTAACGCAAATAAACGATTAAATTCCCATCCACAAGATAACACTTGTTGCCTTCGATAGGAAACAAGAGGCCTCTACCCTGAAATTGTGGCGTTAAAAGATGGCACTAATGTTTTCCTAAATAAATATATCAGGGATAATTTAACCCTTTGTGTCTGCATGTATAATCGCATAAATTACTGTCGTCTGCATCTGCCGTCATCAAACAACAGGCCCGGACATGTTTGAGCCTCAAGGTGTAAATTGGTAGACTATAAAACACGGCGTACAACGCCAAAAAAACAGCAATGTTATATAACGCAGCTGGAAAAATGGACACACCTGTAAAAGCGATCATCTCGGTAAGGTGTCAGGTCTTCCTTCAGTTCTTTGTAGGCCTCCTGTATCTTCCTACAGAAGTATTTCAGCTCGCTGTACAGAGGGTTTTCCAAACCGGACGAGTAGTCGTTGTCCATTATCACCACCACACACACACACACACACACAGCCGTCTGGTTGGCGGCTGAAAATGGCGACTATAGCGGTGTTTTCAGAGGACGGCGCGGTGATGTGTGTGTATTGTTAGGTCGTTTAATTGAAAGTGCAGCCGAAGCTGTTTTGTTTGTGTCGGTTCAAAGAAAGAATAAAAATGGAAAAAAAAAACGAAGAGGGGGCGGGAGCACACATCTAACACGCTAGAGGAGAGTCACGTGATTAGAGTTCAGCACCACGGACAGAGACAGATAGCCGCCTCTGATGACGCCACAGAGGTAAGACAAAGGTGTCAGTGTGTCAGTATCATGGATTTAAGGGTCCAAAGAGGGTCTAATGTATTAGTCTTCAACTCACAAAACGTCTTTTGGCTTTACAACACCAAAAGACTTTAAAACAAACAGCTTTTCAGGTGATTTGGGGGGGGGGGGGGGGTTGAAGCTTTATTATGGTACTGACAGCTGAACAGCTTTTTTTTTTATACGTTATTGAACCATTGATGGGGAAATTATTTTTTCGCTCAAGTTTTTACATATATAAAGGCAGAAAATACAATCAGCAAAAGGCCTTTGTACGTTGGGGACAAACTAACAGGTGAGCTACCAAAAACATTTTCTTCTTCTTACCCAAAGACAGTCTCAGCTTGGAGAATCCCAAATGGAGTCTGTTAAGAACATTTTATGTATAGATAAAAGTCTATCATTGACTCAGTTATTGTTGAAAGTATTAGGTCCACCTGTGCTTTTCCTGTTATAAGACTATAGAGCCACCTGTGTAAACTGTAGTCCAATAGCTGGCCCCTGAATTCAACAATAACAAAGGATATATTTAGGAAACAAGCGTCAGTGGTTAGTAACCAGTTAGAGAAAAATGGATGGATGGATACGAGAGACGAGACACATTTTTTTTCTGAAACAATGACGTTTTATTCAAAAGATGCGTGACATATACAATTATAAAATAATTTACATGGCATGCCTTACTATCCATTCACTATAAACGTTCAGTCACCAAATCAGACTCAGATTCTTTTCAAGTGTTTTTGTCGTTTAAGTCTACATCTACAAATACAAAGCACAGATCTTTTCTAAAGAAAAGCCAAATCCTACAATATCTACAACAGGTCGTCTCATGAAATCAGTTTAAAGTGAATCCTTAACCTAAGTCCATAGGCAATTCTGAACATGAACTCAGTGGCTTACACTTGTGAACTTATGTGAAAGATGTGTGTGTATATGTGTGTGTGTGTATGTGTGTAAGAAGCCATGACCACACACACATTTAAAGATAATAGATTTAACACTGATGGGATTGGTAGACTGCACAGTTGAATACAGACACACCTTGACTTGACAGTTACACTCTACATAACTAGTCTACCGACTACACTAAACTGGGCACTTACTCATTCACATCTTTTCCATCCAATGCAAACTTCACAAAACACAGAAAATTTGCCCATTTCCCAAAAACCCTCCCAACCCCCGACCCTCAACCTTCCCATCTCACAATTTGGGCTACACTTGTAACAATTTTTTTTCTCTCTTTTTTTTTTTTTCTTTAAATCAACACAAAGAAATGTTCAGAAAACTCCACAATATACAGTATGTATAGATACTATATCTGCTTTGGGAAATAATCTCATAAATAAAAATGTACAGACCAGCGACGGAGGTGCTGAACTAAAAAGAATGGTATCAAACTGTGGTCAAAAGTGAGGACAAAGGATTTTTTTTCCCCCCCGCACTAAGAAAATATTGCACAACTAACACAAAAAGATGGATATTTTCTTTATGACATGCTCAGGTTCTTTTCATTTTTAAGAGACTTTTTCTGAAATTATTTTTCAACCCTCCCTCCACAAACCCCCATTTCTCTACAACCCCTCTCTCTGAGAGACATGCATCTGGTTGTGATATGAAAAGATGAGGCTAATAACCTCATAATTTCAGAGACCAAAACAGAGCTGGTCCAAAAGCGATCGCTTTCTTTATGTCAAGAAGTTACACTTCCTGCTAGGCCAACTATAAATTTTTTAGCAAATGTATATTTTGGCACAAACGTTAGAGGTGACCCTAATCACACCTAGCTAATGTTATTAAGCCTAAATATTACTGCCCTTTTTTACTGACTTTGGCTACTTTTTTTTAATACAAATAAAACCTATTGCAGATATTTGCAATGTGCCTAATAATTTACTCTCCTACCAGCTGGCCCTGCTCTGTGTCCTTAGTTCAACACAAATATGACTGCCTGAAAGACAAAAAGAAAGAAAAACAGCTTTTCAGATTTCAGTGTCAGCTTATTAAATGAACAGATTTCAATAGCTTCATCCTTCATTGGAGTTCTGACTTCAAAAAAAATTCAGTAACAATGATTTCAGCTTAACCCTAGACTCGTTGTTTCATGGTCGTGACTGTGAAAACAGCACTACAGCTTCGCTCAACACCTGCAGTTACACTTAAAACACAGTGGAGACAGGTGTAAACAAACATCTGTCAGAGTCACCCAAGTCTTTACAACATGTACATATGACTGATATGTATTTACACGACTTCTGAAGAGAGTATGAAATGGCATAGGCGAAATATACAAAAATATTTCCTGTACCTTGCTTACATGTTTAGTGTGGTATTTAAGAGCAGGGACTCTCAAACTACACACTCACTTCACAGAAGTGACAGCAGGTGACAAATTCACTTCATGCCAGAGTTGTTCAATCCAGGCCACAGCGACTTGTGTCTGCGCCCGTGTCACCATATGTAGATATTCCATGAAGTACAGGATATGTCAGTCAAAGCTATTCCGTACGCACCCCCCCTCCCCCCATCTGAATTACTCCAGACGACACAGCAATATTCAAATTCAGTCTCCCAAATAAAAGCAGGCAAATTGAAAACCATGTTGACAGGGTATGAAGATTGTATATCACAAACAATGTCAATAATGTTAAAATTCTAATCTGAATAAGATAAACAAAATGTACATATAAATTAATTAATCCATGTAGCAGGGTAACATTTCTTCTTCCTTCAAAGTCCCAGTAAACCATGTGGAAAAGACTGCAGATCGACTCAGCCATATTTACTACTTGACGATCCCAAGTTTGTAACAGTGACACGCCTTTCACGACAGTGAAAAGTGTGAACTCTTAGTAGTGCTCCTAAATGATGCATATATCTAAGCCTCAATTCCAGCCGAGATAGACTGAGATAGTAACAAAAGGAATGGCAGAGAGCGAAAACGAAAAGACCCTCCTACCCTCCACCGTGTTTAGTCATTTAATAAAAACCTAAAAGCAAAAGCAGTATAATAAAGTGGTAACTGTTTCACTGAAGTTTTGTACAGCAATGGATTTCAGTGCCCAGTAGTACCTGTGCGCTCTGGGAAAAAAACAACTTTGATCTCCAGAGTGTTTTTTTTTTCAAGTATTACTGCTGCTTCTTTTGAAAACTGCACCATCAACTCCTCTCCTCTCTCACTTAACCGATCGGTTATCACGTCTATAAGCTTCTTCTAGCTAAAGCAGCATTTATTTGCATGATGATTACCAAAGCTCAGCTCTTTGGCCCTACATGCATTGCAAGGTGCCACTGACTGCCAAAACGGTGCAAATCTGAGGGCATCCTTGGTAAATGCAGCCAATGCTTATTGCACCAACTCTAGTGGCAGCATTGTGTAGTGCAGCATGATTGTATTTCTCTCTCTCTATAACCAGGGCTGATTTTAGTCTTCTCTCCAAAATCAAAGTTCATTAATCTCAAATGAAACAACTGTGCCCCTGTCAACAAATTGCATTTAAATCCCAGATATAACTCAGGGTAAAGTAGGGAGGGGACATATCATTTGAGGCGTTGTGTAACATTGGCTAGAGCCACTGCAAAGGCCTGCACAGCAGAGAAGGGATACTGGAAGTCCAGGATGTAGGCGTTGCCATCAATCCTGCCAAACTGCATCACCTGTAAAACAAACAGACAAGAAAAAGTTAATGAAGACAAAGGTCAGTATCAGTGACATACAGAGTGATCTTTTCTGTACGAGGATAGCAATCATATTTCTTGATTTATTGCTCACATACCTGTCTGCCCTCCAGTTCAATTTGAAAGTTCTTGGCAGACTCTTGTGTGACGCGTCCACCAAAGTCCAGCTGGTAGACTTGTGTGGCTTCGTTCCACAGTGGCTGCTTGTTGGCCATGACATACACAAACCCCTGACTGCCCAGTCCTCTGTCCTCCTTCTCGTTGGCCTTTCGACACTTGATCTCGTCCAGTTCGCTGGCAGCCCTCAGGTTCCTCTTCGTCTTCCAGCCCTTCTTACCGCTCTGGCACTGGTTGAGCAGCTCGTCCCCACTGATGAACAGCTCTGGCTCGCTTTCTGAACTATCTTGGAACTCACTATTGGCAGTGGCCTTATTCAGCTTCTTGGCCTTCAATTGCTGCTCTTTCTGTCCCTTGAGTTTTTTCTTGTCCCTTCCTCCGAGCCGTGGACTGGAGATGAGCGAGTTGAAATCACCCAAAGCTCTGCCCTCTTTTTTTGACTTGCTCCCTTCAGCTAAGGGTGGCACGTTAGCTTCCTCGGCGCGCCCATCAACCCGCTTGCGGTTCTTCTTGCTGAACTTCTCAGATCGCTGTGGCACGGGGCTCTCAGTCAAGGAGAGCACCTCTTGAAAACCTTCCCCAGCCTCTGCCATAGCTTCTTGTAATCCTCCATGGCTCTGCAGCTCTGCTGGTGGTGGTGGAGGGGGTGGAGGAGGAGGAGGCGGAGGCGAGAGGACATTTTTGTCTATTGCAATGTGGGAGGCTTTGGGTGGTAGTGGCACTGAAGGACTGGGCATAGGCGGGCAAGAGTTATATGTACCCCAAGGAGTGTGAAGGGCGATGGGGGGAATGGGAAGCCCAGCACAAGCACTTCCTCCTGGATACATGGGTGGGAGAGGGCAGCAAGCTAGGTTTGCAAGATTTGCAGGGTAACCTGGAGGTAAGACAAGGGTTGCATCTTGCTGTGAAAAAGGTACCGGTGCCACCACTTCCTTTGGAGAGGAACAAGGGCGTGGTGACCCCGGGATGGGCTGGAGCTGGGCTCCAGGATAGGCAGTTGCTGGTGGGTACTGGAGAGAGATTTGGTAGCCTGCAGCTGCTGCAGCAGCTTGAAATGATGCAGCACTGGGGCTGGTGGGGGACTTTGGAGAAAGGACAAAAGGCAGCCTGGACACATCCAAATGCTGAGCCGGGCTGAGAATAAGTGGGGGTGGTTTGTGTGGTCCAGGGGGGGCATTAGGATTTAGTGTTGCTGTCCGTTCCTGAGGAACCCACACCTCCTCTGTGGCAGCTGGGTCCCACTGATAGGGAGGTGGGCGTTTGACAACCAGCCCTGATGCATCATTTCCTCCGAGCGCCAGATGCCTCAGTGACTGATTCAGTGCTTCATCCTCAGTAAATGCTGAATTAACATAATCAGCCCTGTCTCTGTTACTTCCTCCCCCTCCTGCTGCTGCAGTCCCAGACCCTTCGAGAGCGCTCAGCAGGTTGTAAGAGGACTGGGAGGCCAGAGGAGTGGCGCTGTTGGAGTGAACGATAACTGTGCTGTGTGGCGCCCCGTTCCCTGGAGGGAAATCCTGTCTGATGATTGTTCCTCCTGCGATTCCATTAGCGCTCCCTGGGGCAGTGCCTCCAACACTGGATCCACTGCTACACTGACTGCAGGTGTATAAGGCTGTTGGCACCCTCTGTTGGAACGAAGCTGCTAGTGCACCGCTATTTTTGGCCTTAGGAGGCAGCGGTCTTGGTGGTTCCAACATCTGGGAAACTTTGAGAGCGGCCTCTCGGCTGTTCCTCCTGAGAGTGGCGTGGATCAGACTGCTGTCGAGCCTCTGTCCAGAGTTCCTGCCAACAGCACCATTTTGGTTGGCTGCGTCAGGGTATGGGGGCGGGTCTCCGCTGGGTATGGAATAGCGAGGTGCAGTGAGTCTGTTGAGGGTGGCAGAGGTGTAGGGCAGCTGGATCTTCTTGTCAGCTGAGGAGGAGGAGGATGATGAGGAGGATGATGAGGAAGAAGAGGTGACCCTGAGAGTGGCAGAGCTGCCAGGTCCCTGGAGTGTGTAGACATTCTGATTGCAGACAAGGCGTGTTCGAGGACGACACACTTCCTCAACATTCCCACTGCTGTCAAATGTTGTTATCCTCTCATATCCCAGCGGTGTGGGGTACTGAGCTTGCTGACCTGAAGCATAAAGTGGGAACTCTCCCTTCTTCATACAAACGTCACCAGGGGGAGGAGTCCCACTGGTGCTCCCTCCTGTTCCAGATGCAGGGTTGGAGGCTGCAGTGGAGGCTGAAGCTGAAGCTGAAGCAGCAGCCGCTGCAGCAGCCACAGCGGCAGCCACCGTCCCAGGGTAGGGCGGTGGGGGGTTCATCTTGCTGAGCTCTAGAGGGGCACTGAACACCACCGTATCACCCTCAGCCAGCTGTGGAGTTGACCGAGTGGTTTTTATTTTCAGTAGGTGCTCATGCTCGCCTCCCACTGCTCTCTCTACCACTAAATCAGCAGGTGGATGGGGGATCTGTATCTGCAGTGCTGCCGGCTGAAGCTGGTGCACAGCTGCAGCTGAAGGCTGCCCTGATGGAACAGGAATTTGGATTTGGAGCTGCTGCTGAAGTTGATGGTGGTGTTGCTGCTGTTGCATCTGATGCTGCTGCTGCTGCTGTGATTGTTGATGATGTATTTGCTGCTGTTGCTGCAGGTGCTGCTGAATTTGTTGATGTTGCTGCTGTTGAATTTGTTGATGCTGCTGCTGTAGTTGTTGCTGTTGCTGTATGTGCTGTTGAAGCTGATGTTGATGCTGTTGTTGCTGCTGTATGTGTTGGAGCTGCTGCTGAATGTGCTGTTGTTGAAGCTGCTGCTGGAGCTGCTGCTGCTGTTGTAAATGTTGGTGCTGGAGCAGCTGCTGCTGCTGCTGCTGCTGCTGTTGGAGTTGCTGCTGCTGCTGTTGTTGTTGGAGTTGCTGCTGCTGCTGGAGCTGTTGTTGGTGGTGCTGAATTTGTTGGTGATGTTGTAGTTGTTGCTGCTGTTGTAGTTGTTGTTGGTGTTGCTGCTGTTGTAGTTGTTGTTGGTGCTGCTGCTGTTGTAGTTGTTGTTGGTGCTGCTGCTGCTGCTGCTGTAGCTGCTGTTGGTGCTGCTGCTGCTGTAGCTGCTGTTGGTGACTTGGTTGTTGTTGCTGTTGTTGTGAAGGATGATGAGAAGGTGGAGGTCCCACCATTAGACGACCCATTTCTAGTCCCCCAAAGATGACCTGACCAGGACTGGAGTACCTGGTGGGTACTGTGTACTGGGCTGTCAGGATGGTGTCCTGGCTTTGGTCTGACCCACTAGCAGCAGCCCCAGCAGAGTTAGCTGTGGGGTTCGTTAGAACATCCAGTTGAACATTTTGATTGGCTAGGAGTGACTGGACCAGACCAATGCTTTGGGCGGGTGACATGGCCTGGGCGGGGCTATGGATGGGGGCAATAGGGATGTTGACAGTGCAGGGCGGGTTGTCGTCAGCACCACCAGCAGGCCCTGTGGCAGGCAGGTCATCTTCATCTTCACTGAAGACGTTGGGGCTGAAGACAGGCAGATTGATGTAGTCCATGGAGATCTTGCGCACTTCTGGAAGGTAGATGGTCATCTGTCTGGGCTGCAGATGGAGAAGGCTTGTCTTATAGATGACTGAGGGCAGAGGGAGAGGGTAAGAATAAGAAAAGTTTAAATGAGGGCAACTGAGAAATGAGACAAATTAAAATTACTGTACAAATAAAGACAACGTCGTTGGTTACCTGCACCAAGATTGGTTGGCAAGAATGTGGCCAGCCCCACAATCTTAAACTTTGTTCCCCAAATATTGGATGTGACCTGAGCGAGGTAATTTTGCTGCAAGATGGGAACAAAGACAATCATTAATTTCTACGAAAACAACGACAGAATAAATACATTTCAAAATGTGAAGCTTGTCTCATCAAAACACTGTCCCCACCAGTGACTTACCTGAGTAATGTCGTCGAGAGGAAATTCCCTCCGTGTTAGACTAGGTGACCCAATCGAGGGTTTCCGTATAGGTAACCGTGGTGACCTGGAGATCTCTTGTGTAGCACGCGACAGTTTGGGTGATTTTCTGGGATCAATGTTGATCCTGTTGGTAAAGGGACAAACTAAGTCTCTACAGAGAAGGTAGCAAATGAAAAAAAAGGTTTAGGCATGCACTGAACCAAAAAACAAATGCAAAACAATAATTTATGTGAAGGGTTAATATAGAAAAGAAGATAACGATTTCAATAACTGCAGGGATACCACACCATTTACAAAAGTCATCCTTGGCGTACCATCCTTATAGCACAATGTACGATCATGTCCTTTGGTTCTCTGCTGTCATAGGAGCATCTAAACTAATGCCATTAACTTGGACTTGTGGGAAATTAAGGGTTTAAAAATAAATCTTAAAAAAAAATGGGTCAAAGATGATGGGTCAAAGAACCCAGAGTCAGGCACAAAACAATAAATATTAGTTAAACACAGCATGCTGCAGTACACACTGTCGTCTGGTTACCTAGGCAGTTTGGGGGATTTGCTGCCTCTGGATATCTTTGGAGATTTCTTGCCAACCCAGTCATCACTCAGCTCGATGTCGCTGGAATCCGAGCAGTTACAGCTGTCAATCATGGCAGATATCAGACTGTTGCCGTAAATCTCATCTGAGGAGAGAAGATAAGATGGAAAATAGCAATGGTGACGTAAATATGGAGCTCTAAAGATAAACTTTACCAAACACGGCTATTGTGGTGCAGCAATGTTCCACTTTTCATGCTGCTAAACATTTAGACCCATACGGTCCAAACTATTGTTTTAATGGTTTCAATTCTTCTCTTTTTCATCATTCATATGGAGTCCGTGAACCACTGCTGCTCCAGTTTAGGTCAAGCTAATTTATTTGATGGACATTAAAGTGTGGATGGGCTGGAACCATTTCATGGCTGGCTTCATTTATCACTGCGTGGGGAGGGTGCTGGTTGATTTATGAGGAACCCAGGGGCCATCAAAGCCCCCATTAAGCAGCTTTTAATTAACATGGGCCCAGTCTGCCCTATGTGACTAAAACATACTCACTCTGAGTGCCAACTCAAGAAACTCAAATAACTGGAAAAGTACTGGAGCAGAGGACAAAAACATTTAGCAGCTCCATTTGAATCCTTCCAGTGAAACACATATGTAATGTAATGTATGTATGTATGTATGTATCTTAAAGTATAGTAATTAAAATGATGAAAAAACAAGAAAGTACATTTTGGTTCTTGGACAGTAATCTAAATCCAGGACAGTTACAGAGGGCAGTAGGACACGAGTTACAAATTCTAATGTACTTTCCTGTTCAACCATTTCAATACAAAGAATGGTTTGATTTTAAAAATCTTATAGGTTTTAGGTTATAAGGAAGCTCAGTACCTGTCTTTCCGTCCGTCTTGGGGTCCATGATCACAAACTCTGGACGCAGTTTACTTATTCGTCTGCCTTTTAGGATAGGCACCAGACCTCCCAGGTACTCCAGGTACAGAGTGTAGCATGGTCCTCCAACCTCAGGGTTGTCTTCCGTACGCTTCATGGTGCAGTGCAGACGCTCGTTTCCAGCTGTTGGGTAGCTCACAAAATCACGCATGTTGTTGGGATCCGGGATGGGGGGCTATAAGAAAAACCATGGGGTTTTGGTGTAGTTTAATTTAAACATGTGGCACTGCTACAGTAACAATTTCATTTGAAGTTTTTTTATAGATCTTGCACTTCCTGTGGTAGTTCTGTGTTACCTTGATGGTGGGGACAAAAGCAGTAGTGACGTAAGAACAAAGGCGGGAAGGCATGGTGAGCTTGGCGACATCTTTCTCCTCCTTCACGGCTGTGGCGATGCCCTGCTGGCAGAGCAGCTGCAGGTTGGCAACGCGGTGCTCGACTCGCACAACGTAGAGCGCCGGGCCACAGGCCAAGAACAGACGAGAGTCCCGGTGACCCCAGCACAGCGTAGTGATGGGGCGCTGCGGTGTGATGGAGAGGACACAGTGGAGAGAGGATAAGATTATTTTGTCACATTTACTACATACTGTACTACATAATTTTATGTCGTGAGCCATGTTTGCTTGTGTTAAAGTGGATCACCTGTGCTGGTGTGTCCAGTGTGTAGATGTGTTCACCCCGAACGTTGTAGAACTTGACGATGGCGTTCCTGGTGGGGGGAGGGCATGAGGGGTCGGGCGAGAGGAGGGTCCTCTCCATCCCTGCCACTGCAAGGAGGTCCCCCTGCGAGCACCACTGGACCACCACATCTACAACACAAGTCACAGAGAAAAAAGCAACAATAATTGTTACGTATATGTAAGCAGGTTAAGTTTCTGAAACACGCGTTAATGAGAAGACACCCACACACCTTTCAGACCGGTACGGATGAGGGTGGGAGAGAGGTCATCGTAGTTGTTCATCAGGCTGATGTCTCCAGAGGTGAAGCTGACAGTCAGCAGTGGTTTCTGGCTGTGCACTGAGGAGACAAAAGGACAACACAAACATCTTAGAATGGCAGTGAGAGAGCAGTACAATGTACATCAACGGCATACTGTTCATCTATCAACTGTGTTTTTAACTTTAAATTAGTCAACGATAGCGCTAGTACTAAACTTATACACACACCTGTGTGCTAAATAAAATAAGCAATTCCAAAGTGTAAGCAAAATGAAGGCTTACTACAGCCACTATCCAGCTGGACGTGAAATAATTAAGCCATTAGTTAATCCACAGAAAATAACAGTGCAACAATTTTCACAACTGATTTATTCTTTTTTCGAGCAGGTTATCATCTAGTAACCTGAGTTTTGATTTCCAGCAGTCCAGTCAAAGCGTCCTTGAGCAAGATACTGAACCCCAAACTGCTCCAAATGGCTGTGACGTCAGCATGTGAATGTTAATGTGTGTGTGTGTGTGTGTGGTTGAGCTTAGTGTCAGGAAGCGTACTGCTCCTGAGACATCAGTCTCTCTCTTTCTGGTCGGTAGATCAGAAAGACAGTTTCACATCTTCTGCAGCTGGAATTCATGTCCAGTAAGTTTTCACTGTGTCTTATACACAGAATGTACAATTCCACTAAGACACACACTCGGCACATCTCACTGCTGCAAATAAGTGGCATTCTCAGTCAAACTGCTATAAATAAAACACCTTCGGACAACCGCCCATACGTATTCCATGAAAACATCCTTGAGTCTGTCCTTTCACGTAGTCCTGCAATGACCCAAATACCAACACAAATTACATGTCCACCTCCGCTTTTGACTTTCAGCCCAAAACAGCCACTATTTCCCCGCAATAATCAATGTACGATAGGTGTTGCCTTAAATCAGATATATGATGCTGCTGTAAAGGCTGTGTGTTGTGTTGTGTTGTGTTGTGTTGTGCAGTGCAGCGCAGTGATAATGGGTCATCATCATATATCATGACAGAGAGATCTGGCAGGCGGAGGAAGAGGCGGCGTGGTGTCTCAGTCAGGTTGTCGACTTGAGAGATAATTTCTATCGAGGCCAATCAATTACTATTGACTGGTTTAATTAGTGACTTAGAGCATAATCAGTGTTTCAGCTAAGGCAAGCACTTTTCAGCTTAACCACTTGGTCCACAGTGAAGGGAGGGGGGAAAAAATATAGCACAGCAGGAGGAAGATAGACCCTCACCAATACAGCCTTAGCAACTGGGACTAATTAAGCTCGAGAGAAAAAGGAGGCAAAAAGACAAAACAGGAACCAATAAAAATGAGGCCGTTACGTGGGCTGGTGCACAGTGAAGGCGGCAGCAGCAGGGGTGGAGAAAGCTAACCAGGCGCATAGGTGTGGTGTGACTGCACACATCCCAGTGCACCAGATACACACTGGCCGTCTATGTGTTAGCACTGGACAGTGGACTCAACGTACGCTCTCAGGCTCAGAGTTGACTGTTATTAACTACGTGCATTATATACACACACAGGGCACATAACTAGCATCATCCATCAAGGGTGTGGGGGCAGGTAGATTTGATTCATTCACCAGCCAAAAAAGAAAGAAATCATCAATAATCCACTGAGTGGCTAGTATAAATTTGAACATTCACTAGCCATTTGGCTGGAGGGCAAAAGTTAATTTTGTACCCTGTATTTCAGTTAGCTGTCAGCACAGGAAGCCAGTTCTAGAAAAGATGATATGGCTGGCATCATTTTTTTTTTGTTCTAGTACTTTACAAAACAGCCTGTGATGTTTCAGGCATTTCAAAAAAAGACGTTTATTTCTTCCCTGATGTCAATACATGTCATTTTCCAGGTTCCAGGCATTGATTGTCCACTTCAGTGCACTGTAAGTAAGAAGTGTGGTGACGCACACCCTAAACTGTGACAGCTGCTGCTGTTATGACAACAGCTACTGCATCATTAAGAGTAAACAGGAGGCAACACCAGCCCTATGTCAGGAGAGCCTTCTTTGACCGTCTTCCTCCTTCACCTCCTGCCCTCCATCTTTCACCGCAGCCCACCCACGTTCCATTTGGTCACACTCTTTTGTTTTAATGTGTCACTCCCTCCCAGTCTTCACCGCTGGCAGACAAGTGGAAAATAGTCGAATAGTCACCTTCCCCCTTCTGAAGGTTCATTAAATAGCTTGCATTACCTGTGAGATGAGCATCATAAATCACTTCTACCTAACTATAAGCTTTGATTAAAACCCAACCGTAAACTCCAAACAAAATTAAAGAGAGTTTTGAGTCCTGTATAGAACTACATGTACTACTAAACAGGGGAAAGTATCATCCAACTGATACTTTGAAGTATAAATGAAGTATTAACAAATAATTGAACCGGCTATGATTTCATTATCAGGAGAATACCTATATTTATTTATTTATTTATTTAATTGACCATTCTCTCTTTTACATCTCATTCATAGATAATAAGATCTGCATATTAAACTAATGACTTGACAGGGTACAGTTTATGTCCACCTGTTCTCTACTCCCTAAAATATTCATGGGAATACTGGCAGGACAGAGGATACTAATTATAATATAGTGCAGACCTACCAGCCATAACTTGTGTTCCCACCCTGTTGCCCCAGTTCCCTTTTCCATTTGGACTAAGAGCATGAGGAAGAATTGAAGGAGCAGTAAAAGATGGAGGTAAAAGAGGGGGGGGGGGACTTAGAAGCTCACAGATGGTCCCACATCTGCTTTCTTCTGCACAGAGGTACGTATGAAACAGCTGGACTACTCTTCTTCAGCACTACACTCCGTATAGGCACAATTCCTGACTAGGTAAACCTATGAGGTTAAACTCTTAAATCATGTCTACACTGGACATGTCACATGGTTTATTTGTGCACCTGAAGATGCTACAAGGATCGAGGAAATCACACCGAGCAGCTTACCTTGAGGTGGGGAGTAGTCGTCAGAGTCCGTGTCGCTCTCACTGCTGTCCTCCACCAGGAAACTGGGATAGTTCCAGGACATGCTGACGATGCCATCCGACTCATGCAGCAGAATGTGGGCCAGCATGCGCCCGTGGCAGTCCATCACTATCACCTGTCCATCTGCAGTACCGAACAACACCTAGAGAGAAACAGGACAGGGTTATTAGGGAGATTTAACATTGACAAAAAGATAGAAGAACAAAAATGCAAAGGCAGGCACACGTAAAACTAGAAAAGGAGATGAGAGAGCACAAAGAGAAAATGCATATCACGAGGAAAACAACTTGAAGAAACGGGATGAAAGCGATGAAACAAAGACAGAGACATATATACAGAGTGAAAGCTTGATGATGTCCAACCTGAGCTGACAATTTAAGCAAAAACATAGCCTAACTAAAAACCATGACACATTCGAGACAGAGGATGCTTGCTGTCACTCACAGATGATCTCCCTCAGGGCCTGTCTCTGCCGTCTGAATGACAAGTCCACATACTAAAAGTGGCAAATAAAATTCTAAAACTTCGACATCTATTAGCATTCAAAGGCTGGCTAGGTGGATACATCGTCCCTACCACAGCTCTGGGAGACGCATGTATTTGTGTATGTATGTATTACCTGCTGGTCATCGGGGGTCCAGATACCACAGGTAATCTGGCTTTCCAGGTTGATCTCGGAGGACCAGTGTCTCTGCCCGCTGACTGATCCCACCAGAACAAAGCCATCTCGGTAGGAGATAAGAGCCTGGGTGCCATCGTGGGACCAGGTGAAGTCACTCACCTGGCACCAGACACATTCGTTAAGGGTCAAACGGCAGAATGTTGAAAAAATAGCTAAATTTGAGTATGTGCACTATCAGCTGCGATAATCTTAATCATTTTCTAGCATAAATACAAACAAACTCTGATCTCAAATATGTGGATTCGCAGCTATTTTTTGTCATACATGATAATAAATTGATTATCAGCTGTTTTACTGTTGGCTGGATAAAACATGAACCCGGAGCTTGCTTCCAGTTTTACAGACAGCGATTAATTCATTACTTTCCCGTGCTCTCATGATGGCAAGCATGAGAAGTCATTTCAAAAACACTCTGAGAGGTAATGAGGAGTGCAGCCTCTAGGAGACACTAGCGAGGCGTCTACGCATGTCACTTTGTCGTCCACAAACTAAATTGATCACAAAAGATAAGATGCCATCAGGATGTGTCAGACTCAGCACAGGAGATGACAGTGATTGATGGGTCAGGCCTACCCATCTATGTTTGCTTGGCAGTTATTATTTAAATCAGCACATGCAATGTCAGGGACTTTGTTTTCCCTGTTGGGAAATGTTGGCGGCAAATGTCTCACTCAGTCAAATACATTACATTACAATACATTATAGTCTATGTGCTTCGAGTTATTTATATGCAGTTACAGTTTCATGAATACCATTTTTATTTCTATAGTCAATGTATTTATGTCTAGAAATGCATTTTTAATTATTGATTTAATTCATGTGTTATTTCTGTGTAATGCATTTTACCTGCGCTCCACGGTCATTGACTAGCTCCACAGACCAGCGGCCCTCATACTGGATCCAAACAAAGATCCCTCCGTCTGTATCACAGGTGGCCAGTTTCTGGAAGGGCTCGTTCCACCGCACCAACACCACCTTAAAAACACACACACACAAAAAAAACAAAATGAAAGGGGAGAGAAGGGATCTTATGACAGCTATTATCTGTGACCCTGACAGTGCTCCCTCGTGAAATAAACTATTCAGACAGATATGTAAATGCAGTCATTTCAGTCTGTGTTGTAAGACTAGCGGTGGCCTTCCTGTGACACAGCTTTGCCCCCTTAACTGCAAAAGATAATATGAGATGATCAACAACATGATGCCTTGTCAGAGTGCCCTTGATCAAGACTCTGAACTCTCTCCTGCACACTCACAGCAAGCTGCTCTACATTGGACTGTCAGCTGAAATGTCTGAGACGCACAAAGTAAAATCCAAGTTCCCAGATTTCAATGAGCTAAATTTAGCGTCGAACCAGATGAAAATATATCACAAAGTGGGTTAACCTCATTTTGAAAAAGTGGCAAAGGAGCTGCTAATATCCTGAATATTACAGACAATGAGATTCAATTATTCCGTCTCTTATCGGGCTGTTGTCTAACCGCACTCCTCCTCAAACAGACATTTCCTCCTCGAGCAATGGATAGAGGATGAGTTGTATGCTCAATGCACAGGTTATGTTTCTTTTATTTTATGCAAAGTCTTTAATCTGAATTTTAAAACTGAAAATCTAAAAGAGAAAGTTACAGTAAGAGATGCAAAAAAGAGAAGGAGGATAAAGGGAGACACTGAATGCACTGATGCATGAACACCCCTATAGAAAACACTATATTGTGGTTTGAAGATCAGACATATATTGAGCTGCACAGCCTGCAACACCAGTGACTCACAGATACAAGGGTTCCTGTATTTGCCCACAGGTCAGTGCATACAGAGATGGATCATAATAAGCCTAAAGAATGCGTTACAGAGGAGCAAGGTGTTGATTGCTGGCAGAGAGCGGTATAGATCAAACTGTTCAGTGTCACCTATCTTAAAGATCTCCATCCAGCCTCCTCCTCTGTCCGTGTCTCTATCTGTCTGGTCTTCTGTAGCGTGACTCAGCCTGTTCCCGGAGGAATAATCCTAAGCGGGGTGCAGCTCTGCTCTCTCTGAGCGAAGCACGTGGGCTGTGCGCGCTCAAACACACAACACAGGGCTGGTTTTAGTGGGGCTTACGCTCTGTGAGTGCAAGTCCAACAGATCAGAGGATGAAAGTTGGATAAGCCAGCCAACCAATCTTGCTTTTTTCCCCCCTAAACAATACCATTCCCTCCTCATCACTACAGCAGACACACAGTCCAACTGATCCATGGTCCAGTGGAACAGGCGTCATTAACAGTCTTCAGACAACAATTAATATTCTATGAGAAGACAGTCATATCATTCGACTTATCGCCAATGTTATTTGATGGTTAAATTTTTTAAAATGTCTAAAATCTACCAGCCACTAAAAGATAAATGATCAATTTAACCAGCCAAGAGTAAATCATTATTTTATGTTTCATATTTTACCAGCATTTGGCTGGTGATCATTTCTCAAGCTGGCCTCAGTTAACATCAGATAAAAATGGTCTTTTTATTAAAAACATAATATTAAGCTGCTCAAGTTTCAATAAGTTGTTGAGGTGAAATTAAAAAAAGATGCACAAGTCAAACACCAAGCTAGCGTGCGTGCCGTACATGAGAAATTCTCATAAAGGTCCATGCTTCTTTGTTTTTATGCAATTATGCTGTCATGCTGACGTAACTTCAGGTACCAATACAATTTATTCTGTAGGGTTTCCCAACAATTCCCCGTTGTCACCGTCTTGTGTATTGTTAAATGTCTGAAGTGATCAAAGAGGGTTATCCTAGGTGAACTCGCACAAACATGTTTATATGAATACACCATGTGCAGCCCTCCAGCGTAACGACTGTACAGTACGATTCATTGCTCTGCTGGCCCTGCTCCCTCAGCAATAAGGCGCCCCGTGAGCCAAATCGACTGTGTTTTCACTCACGCTCCCAGTGGTATAAATCTTAATGTTGCTCTATAGGTGTGTCTCAGCAAGCCACAGGGAAGGGGACACAATGAGACCTGGCCTTTTGTAGGTCTGCAGCCAAGGTCTTTGTCATTCTGTGTGTGAGTTGATCATATTCACGGATGGATTTAAAACGGCCTGCCATCTCTCATTCAGCCACAAAAGTCTCCTGATGCAGCAGTGGGCATAAAGCAGAGAAGCTTCAGCAGTAATTGTCAAATATAACAAATTTCCACACTCAAGGATCTCATTGGGGGCATATAACTCCGTCCTGTTACTCCACTTGTGCACTGTCTGCAACCTCTGGTGAGCAAAATGGATTTTCCGGATGGTATTATACAACCTAATTCAGCTCCAGCCAGTGTAGACATGGGGCTTTAGATTAGGAGCTCCAGTGTGCATAATTCTGACATCATTCATACACCAACAAATAAGAGCCAAATGAAGATATTAGCACAGGGTTTACACACGCTGTGTCTCGCATGTGTGCACACTTATCCGCAGCCCCATAGAGGTGAGAATAATCTGTGTATGTGAGTGTAAATTTAGCTCAGTGTGGAGATTAGCGTGAGCTGGTCAGGCATCCCGCGAAGGGGACAGCTGAGCGCCTCGCTGTGACGCAGCAATCTGGGAGATCAGACGTCACATGGAGACAGACAGAGGGGGATAAGAGGGAGAAGCCAGAGGACAGCGAGGGGCCGGGAGGAGGGGGATCACAGACAGTAAAGGCACGTGCACATACAGAGATGTACACAGACTTGAAAAATCCTCGTCATTTGTCACATGCTGCATGGTCAAAGACAAGTAATGACAAAGATGAATCAATGTGCAGTAGGTGATTAATGTCTATATTCTCGAAAGATCCAGTCAAAGTGTCTTGGAATTAAATATATAAAATAATTTGACAATTACATGTAGATTTGTAGGCAGGAAGGCCATGTGTTTACAAGCTATATCTAGTCAAAGAAGAAGAGACTACACATATCCGATCCCTTTAATTCTGTCCTTTGGCCAGTGCATGCCCATTGACTAACTTCTTCTTGGGAAGTTGGCACCGTCTTTATGCCCGCAGTGCCTTGCTGTTGTCATTGCAGCCCTGGTCTCTTGCTGGGACTTGGAGGCTGGGAGCTGAGCTGACCCTAGCAACTTAACTGAGAGGACCAAATCAAATCAAAGGACAGCTTTGGGTTGCATCGGAGTCAGCAGAAGTGAGAGGACACGGTGACAGTGCAGTGTCACCATGGTGCAGTCGTGAGCACATGGGGTCCATGGCAACACTGGTCCCTGGCACCAAGGACTTTCTTTATGTAAGAAGGTTAGAGGCAGGCTCGATTCATAGACATGAACTTAATGTTTCTGGGATGTGTGAAGATTTTGATCATGATAGGGATACCTTAATGACACTATACATTGTATGTAAGATGCTTCTGAAGTACATGTGTGCTTGCCTTAAGTAAGTAAGGGGGTTATATCCTAAATAAGGTAGAAAAAGTTAGCTCAGTTCAGTCTTTGTGTCGCAGGGGGAATTTTAATTGGAGCATGGAACTATAGCAGGCATATAAAAACAAATAAAAAATAATGACAATGTCAAAAAGAAGAAAATCTTTGTCCTACGCCACCGAATATACCTGAAGCTGCTGGAAACGTCATCATCATTCAGTCATCGGTAAGAAAAGACCTCCTGGTTAACAATAAATTCAGATACAGTACAAGCAAATGACTAGGGGAGACTCTCCCCTCTCTCTCTCCTCTGATTCTGGGACATTCTGACATGATATTAAATCAGACACACAACTCAATTAAAGGAAAGCACTGTGCTGTGCCGATACAAAAGCAAAGGGAGCCACAATGGGCAAAATAAGGCCCAAGTGATTTGCAGTGTGACAGAAAGGGCAATGGGAACGTTTGCGAGTAGCACGTGATTAAAACCTTAAATCGATATCAATATCCAATAATTGCATTTGCATTGGTTATTACTGGTGTGAGACAAAGCTTAAGGAAAGCAGCTGCAGGCAAACACTAATCTAGGTGTTGGTAAGGCAGACACACCGACTTGTGTGCGCAGCTGTGTTTTTGATCATGTTGCAATTCATTATTTAATAAATGTAGATCATCTGGTTCTATTTTCTCCGTTCAGTTTTGCTCCTCGACATGCATGTAAAGTCACTTGCAACAATGCTACGAGGTCATAGTACAGTTTGCTACGTTGCATGTCTTTTGCCATGCCTTAAATGTAATTCTGGAGTGTATTAACTCATCATAAAGTCAGTACTATGGGTTAAATCAAGATGATGAGTATGGAAATGTGTCAGCTTGTGTGTACTGAACTTCTCAAACATGAAGAGCAAACATAAAGTTGCATACATAGTACAAAAAGACAAGAAGAGCAGGCTGGTGCCTAAATTTTCAGGGTTTTTTTTTTTTGGTCTTTTGTCAAAGCCGTTTGCTGTGTAGGCTGGAATAAGGAGCTTCTATCCTGCAAATAGCACAACTCTAAAACAAGTGAACCCAAGTGCGCAGATTTGTCTGTCTGATCCCTGACTACAAACACTGCTCACAGCAAAAAGAAACTGCACTGTTCAGGCCATGTGTGTCCCTCTTGGAAAATTTGTAGCGAGCAGACAAGCACACCTGAATCTGAGGAAGCAGGGGACCTGAGTGTTACGCAACATGTCCTCTCCAAGGATGGATTAGCAACACTAAAGCCATTTCCACTAAGCACATTTGGCGAGACCGCTTTAATGCAGTGAAAGGGTCAGGTAATCTTCAATCCTGAGCAGGGCTTCACATGTCAAGAGGTCAGATGGGGGGGGGAGGTACTCGAGAGAAAGATCTGTAAAAAGGCACAGGGGAGGAGATCATGACACTGTGAAGAGGAGGATGGAGAGAGTGCAGAGGAATGAACCACTGGGACAGTATAACAAGACCAGGGAACACATAAGTGTCTGGACACAGGTGGTGATGGACGCTGAGGTGGGTGACACTGAGGCAGAAATGCAGACCATTAAAAGTGATGACTTCACACCAACTTTCCTCAGCTGATATTGCAGGAAAAATGCTTCTGCTCTGTCTTGCAATGCATTATTATGGTCACTGGTAAGTCTGAACAGACGACACCGCACGAAATCATCCGGCATCTTCCTCCTCCCTGCCAAAAAAGAGCTGCGCTGGTCCTAGATCAGGGCTTCTTCTTGCACGGACCCCTCTGCTCGAGCTATAAACTGATTTATTTATGAGGCTATGCCAGGAAACAACTTTTAACGTATGAAAACGTCACACAGCGTGAGTGAAAAATGAGATCGGGAAAGTGGTGGGGTTCATCTGAGCGACTGATTCATGAAGTTTGAAAGTCAAACAACGAAACCGCCACACGCACATGGTCCTATATTTTCTATTTATGTGTTGAATAAACCAGCACCAGTGCTATTACTAAAACAAGGAACGTCTGATCACACGGTGTGCGGATGAGCATGTAGGCCACAGAGGCCACAATGTGAGTTCAACCTACATGATGAAGTGGTAAACATAAGCTGGTGCCCTGGAGTCACCCGTCTCTGTTGGATTAGATCCTTAGTCTCTTTTGCCTAACGAAGAGCCTGGATCTGGCCTCAAAAGGGAAAACCAGGTGGGACCTCCTGTCTCTGGGCAATAATCCACCCATTAGACTCACGGGAATGGTAGCAAGGTGTGTATGAACTGCTTCAGCAGTCTCACAAAAGTTCTCATCCATCAGTTTAAAAAAGGTTTCAGCCACAACAATTCATAAACACAATGACATTGGGCTGAGGACTTTATCAGGATACATATTTTTAGCAAACAAAGTGAACTCCTCCCTCTGGAGACTGTCACTTAATGTTCTACTTTCTCTTACAGCGTCCATGCTCAAGAAAAGGGAGTCGCTCTGTGCTTTCTGACTGCCAGCAACTACTTCTTACTGCAAATCTATGCCAGGATCACGCAAACACGGTTATGCTGTTGCATAGATTTTCTTACTTGAAATAAAATGACTTTCCTCACATAGTAAAGCATGCGTGTATGATTTTATTGTAGGGCAAACAGCACAGCTCGTAGTTGACAAGATACCGAAAGACAATTTACTCAAAACCTGCGCGGCAGCCAGCATTTCCTTGTCAACGCGCTGACAGTCATTGTCAAGCCTGTCTAGGATGTTCAGCTCTCATGGAAAATGAACGGACTCCTGGTGACTACCTGCTCAGTCACTTCAGCATCTGAGTGCACCGTAATGGAAAAAGGCACCCGATTGTCAAAGGAGGTGTTGATCTATTCTGATACACGCCCCAGAGGGAGCATCATAGGTGCAGTCACATAAAGAAACAAAACTTACTGCTTTTATCTATTTTCAATATGATTTAAATGCGGTGCGGCTGACAGGCCTGCTGTTAAAAAGGTCTACAGCACAAAATATAAAAATAGTATCAGACTGGAGTCAAAGTTACTCTCAATAGAACTTTTTTTCTCTCTTTTAACTTGTCTGGTTGATTTATTTTTAGTCTGAAATGGATGGTTACTCGAGCAAGCAGATTTAATCTGTACTGTAGCACAAAGTTCTTGTATGCAACATCCCCAACAACCCAACAATCAATCACTTAAAATTAGTTTGACACGAATAATAAGGAAGTAGTCATGTTAAATGGATGGAGACAGACTAGCGCTGAAACTATTAGTCACAAAAATTACTATTTTTAAAGGAAATAATATCAAACATTCACTGGCTTCAGCTCCTCCAGTGTACAGATTTGTTGTCTCTGTTTTACGTCATTTTAAACAATGCTCTTCGTTGTGAATGGTCGACAGTGTAAAATTATAAGCACGTACACAAAGACGCATCAAAGTTTTGTAATGGAGCAATAACAATAGTCTGCTCACTTTACGGTTTCATATGGATTTGAGCATTTCTGCTAAGCAACCAAGCTCCAGGGAAAACACAAAGCGTCTCGACACAAAAGTAGTTCGCTCCTGACACCCACTGTGAAAAGATGGGTTGTGGGAGACAGAACAAAAGGAGTATGGCTCCACACACATACACCTTGCTCCCTTTGAAGCTGTTACCTTGTAATTATCTCTCACCCTGGCTGAGAGAAAATTAGACACAGGGAGAGGAGGACAAACCTTCATCAGAGATGTACAACAGGCCTTGGGCCCGCCAAAGCTTTTCATTATCTGAAGAAGATTATGAGAGCCTGCAGAAAAGGTGTTAGAGCAGGATGACATTTGAGCTTCAGCACAACATGTTTTTATCCAAAGTATCTTGACTGCCAACCTTTTCTATGAGGTGGTGGACCCTTATTCAGGCAGAGGCAACACAACACTCTACAGGAATACAGTCCTCTATCTGTGTGACAGCTTAAGATCCGCCCTTTACTTTACTACATTGGCCATATTGGGCAGAGTCCAAAAGACACATCAATTCAGACGCTCGCTTACATTAAAATGATCACAGGACACTCTGGTCTATACATCAACAGGAGTAATGGCCGAACTTAAGGATGCTGGCAAGAATATTGATCTTGGCAGGAGTGGACTCCTACAGGATGAGTTCATGTTGATTTTTTTTTTTTGGAGGAGCCAATTTACGTGAAAAGGACACTCGTCACCAACAACGACAAATGCTCAGTGACAGTCCTGAAGTTTGAAAAGGACAGGACTGTCAAGAGGACGTGACTGCTTTTACTGCTGAGCGTGCAGCTTTTGCAGACAAGGAATGGTTACCCAAATGTATTGACATAGCTCTTTCGAAAACTAAATTTTAAAAATGAAATACTGTCAGCTCGAGGAGAGTTTTTGCCCAATCCAAAACACATTTAAATACTCGGGCAGGTCTGGAGAATATATATACCAAGCTACTGGGGGTAATTTTCCTTGGTGCTGGACTGCATACCGCAAACAGCGTCAGCCTCAAGAGAACTGGGATGGAAAATGATGCAAGTGAGCGAACAGATCTGTCATAACTTGACAGAATTCATTAGGCAGTGTGATTTCCACCTCTGTCAGGATCTCCAAATTATGCATACGGTGGACGAGTGATGGATTTCGCATTTCCCAAAGCATTTATTTATTGCTTTATATCAAATCTTGAGTGCAAGTCGAGAGGACATTACTACTTTCATTACTGGTGCTGAGATGAGGTCAGAGGGCAGTGGGGAAATGTGCATATTTCTCAGCTGCATCTGCGCTTCATGAAAAGCATTTTAAATGACGCCAAAAACAAAACATAAAAAAAAGAGGTGAGATGTGAGGTGCATTAATTTTGATGTACTCACAGTTGAATGGCAATGAAACTATAAAGATATAAAACACTACATCTTTTAAAAATGTATGCATTATTAGCAAGTGGCAAGCTACGTGGCTGAGAAATGAAACCGATGCAGAAGTCCCTAAAATTGCAGCTATCTGAGCGGCCGTTTGAGGCTGGCTACAGAATGAGTCAGTCTCCATAAGTCCCCATGTTGAAATATCCAACTTCACAGCAGAAATAAACATGTTTACATCCTGCTACATAAACAATTTTGGTCTCTATAGCTAATTTCCCCCTTCACGACAACTGCACTGAGGGTGAATTTTAATACAACTCACCTGTTCAAATTATATTAAGGCTTAAAGTTATGCAGAATTAACAGTGTGGACGCTTTGATTGACAGGTCGGTGCCGTTACAGATGGCTGGTTTGAGCACCCAAGCGTCATTCAGCCCGCCTCAGGTCTGCTGATGATCCACGTCTTTGTTGATTTTCAGATTAGCCGCGAGGCTGAAGAAGCAGTCACGTATAAGCTGTCTATTCTTTATATATGGTCATTGGTTATTGGAATAATAAATAATAATAAATGGAAAGGTAGCCGCTGCAACTGCAACTCTGAATATGGATCTATTTTTTTTTTTTTAATGCAACAAACTATCACACAGCTTCCATCACACTGATTTGGGTGACATTTTAAACAAAATGTCAAAGTCAAATTCACATAGAAAAAAAAGTGGAGAAACTGCAGGTATGTAGGTTTAACCTCCTGCACACTGCATGCACCAAAACAACAAAAGGCAAATGTCAGTGCTTGGACCACGTTCAAGTGGGCAGAGTTAAATGACATTTCTGCTGCGCTTCAGTCACTCTCTGTAGGGATTCATCCACTCTCCCCTCAGCTGCCTTATGGAATGCTGACACAGCATCTTGCTCCATCTGACCAACAGCTACACCCACTAAACGAGAGAATGCAACCTGTGTGCAATCTCCATTTGTGCCAGCACCGCTATATACAACACACTGACGGTATATTCATATACAAGGCGGGCAGCGGCTGATCTTTCCAGTAACAAAATTAAAAAAAAGGACTCGGCGCACTAGCAGTGGGAAACTTTGGAGGGCAAGAGATAAGAGAAATGCCAGAGAGCGGAGTGGTGAAATGTTTTGACTGGAGGAAGCAGGAAGCTCTAATGCAGGCGGTGTCAGGCCATCAACACCAAAAGAGTTTATTTCATTCATTATTCCCTTGGTCTAGGTAAAAACGGTGAAATCACCTGCTGTAGAGAGACTTAAATCTCCCAACCTACCATGACACAGAGAGCCTTCAAACAACGTAAAGCCATCTCTGTGCTAGACAAGATAAACCTGCCCTAAAAAAAGCACAAAGACTGGCAGCTTCAAGGACACTGTTCTGCACCTGACCTTACAGCTGTGACTGAAAAACTGCTGAGGCTGTGTCACACTTTTTGTGAACCCGATACAAACATTGCCTAATAATTTGCAGTCATTTGCATTGTACTGCATCCCAGGTGGATTGAGGGGGTTTGAAGGGGATCAACAGTCTATCATCATAATAATAAACACAGAAAAGGGGGCAGAGAATGGTGTGAATTAGAAAGGGGTGGATGTGTAAAGTAAATAATTATTGAATGGCTCCTTTTAAATACAGTTAGTGTATTGCTTAGTGGGGAGTACAAATTACGATCACCACTCTCACAAGCACTACTTAAAGGGACACGTAGGGCATATTTATATTTAAATTGCATCTTTACACTCATTTTTAATGAAAATTTGTTCTTTACTCATCCTTTTCAACACAAATATCAGTATTTCTACTTGAGTAGGGATGATCTAAAGTGCATTTTCCCATCAAACTCCTCTTACCTCGCTGTTGTGTCCTCTGAGGTTGAAGTTAACTCTCTGCGGGGTGGGCCTGTCCCTTCTGCAGTGGCTGGACGTGAACGTGACCCCGACAACTCCTCGTCCATTACCGGTTGCGAGCCAGCCCTCCTCGTAGTAACGCTTCCGACACACCGGCTTCTCTTTCTCGCTCTTGGGCACCCGGCCCTTCCATGACAGGCACAGGATGTTGGAGTCGCTGCAGAGGACAGGGCCATGCTCCACGGCGGCGAACATCCCTGCTGGATCTCTACACACCTCCCCGTGGATTAATCAAAAAAAAATTTTTTTTTTTAAAAAGGAGGAAGGATGGGAGGTGGTGGTTTCTTCGGAGGGGTCGGTACCGTTACGAGCGCCTCTCCTCCGTTGAGGTTACTAGTTCAGTGTCAGGTGTGAGACAGCGACAACGGTGCATAGTACTTGCGCTTTTCTCTTCTTTTCTCGGCTATCTCGGTGATTTGCAATACTGATTAAAAAGGTGATAAGTGAAAACTTAAATGAGGTCACAAAGATGCAGACTTTAGCATTGCTGGATTGGATTTATCATGCTGTGTACACAACAAAAAGGCACTGATTCAGGTCATTTTGATGTGTTTGATCACCTTGTTGATGCCCTTTCAACCACAAGGCAATTAGAGTACCGTGTCAGCAAACATCCACACACACACAAAAAGAAAATCTGTGTCCTGTAACAGGCTACGCATCCATCCCGTCCCCTTCAACACATCCCAGTGTTTCCAGTCGACGCAAAAGTAACGTTTCTGTCCCAGTTCAGTGCATCATTTCTGGGTTCTGCGTCCTCCTCATACGACCCCGGCGCCGGTGTGTGAGAGAGGAGGAGGAGGCGCAGGGAGCCCTCTCCATCAGCTGTCTGCCCGCAGGAGAGCCGCTTCTCCCGGTAACGTCATCACGTCAGCCAGTCTGCCTTTTCAACCCGCCCCGGGGGCTCCCATGGATGACTGCTGGGGGTGAATAATAAAGAGAGAGGGTGTTGACAAATAAACAAGGGTGTCTTGATTAAAAAAAAATAATAAACGGTTAAAACACGGTTTATATCGTTGTAAAAAAAAAAAAGCGGGGGAAGAAGACGGTGTCACGGTACTGAGAGCTGAAAACAGTCACCTGCCGCCCACAGCCGTTAATTTAAATATTAATGCGCTAGCCTAAAATTACTTATGTCACTTTAGTTCGAGGACTATCAGGCTCAGCGGAAGGATATTTAACTAACTGCTTAATTATTTAGAAGAACCGTGTATTATTTTAGCCCTCGTTCGTTGTATTATAATGAAGGCGGTAGCCAAACGGTTAAATAAACAACAAAAGGTGAGATAAAGATAATTAAATTAAAAGAAATCCGCCGACAGACAGAGCGGTGGGTAACGGGCGTTGAGGTTCGTGATGCTACCAACTGTCATCAGACAATAAAATAGTACCTGAAGAACAACTGTTGGATTAAAGAAAGAATCGACATGTTTGATTAACTAACCTAAAAATCAATAATCGTTATCAGAAAACGCACAATGAGACTTGAATTGAGGAAAAGGGACGGCACAAGACCTTCCCTCGTATATCCAGCAATACAAAACACAGTTAAAATGCCAGTCTGTTGAAACGTTAGCGTCAAGAAGTACCGGGGAGTCAAGCAGCGCTGAAGCCCGGGAGGTGATGCCAAAATCAGCCCGAACACTCAATCACCGAGAGCTACCTGTTAGCTACAGCTAGCTTAGATCCTGGATGTTGGCTCAAAGACAGAGAGCTCTGTCGGGCTCCACTGATGAAAACATGTCAGCGGTGGGATTAATCTTTTCCTCTTAATTTATCTTCTTTGTCCGTGCGCGGGCGATAATCTAACCGGGAACGCGGCAGCTATCGGCGGCTGTCTTGTGTTGTTTCGCCTCCACAAAGCACATTCAGTGATAGCTTAACCGGGCTAACCGACTAGCGGCTAGCTGAACCCGAGCCACCATCAGCGGATACTGGCTCCGTCCATCCGCCGCTGGCAGTGGTCGCTAACAGGCTAGGGCTAGCACGTTAGCCGACTGTTTATTCTAAGCTTATTTTACAGTTTAGCGAGTAGCTATTCGCAATGGGCGTATGTCGAAGGCGTTGTGGATAAAGTGGCAGAATAATAACAGACCTGTCGTCAACAAAGCCGGACAAACATCAATGGCCAGTGAAGTGCTTACCTCGGCTCTGTACTGCTGCTGCTGCTGCTGCTTCTTCTGCCTGCAGCCTGCTTCTGTACACTGGCAGGGCCCCGACAGCTGTGTCACGTGACAGGCACGTGATTCAGGCCAATCAAATTATCACAGTTCACATCAATAAGTGTAGTGTTTTAACTTTAATCTCATCTTCTTCGTTCGCAAGTGAGGATGAAACCATATGCTCGTCACTGTCACACTGGAAACAGTTCAGTTGTTGAGATCTGTCTGCCCATGCTGTGGTGATCCAAGTAAAAGTATCCATACATCAATGTAAAAGTACACAGTACAAAGTCTGCTTTGACTAAAACAGGTATTATACTTTAAACATTAAAAGTAAAAGTACTCGTGGTGCATGAAAAAAATGCTTAAAGTGTGAATTATTTTCAGTCTTTACCACTAAAGCTTCAGATTATTATTACTGATGCAGGGAATACTGATTGTAGTTCTTTTATATAGTTTTGTCTTAGCACAGGTTTAATTTCTCTGCACATGGTTTAATTTAGATTCAAATTTATTGTCTATCTATCTAAAATAGCATTCAGACTGTTAATATGACAGCAAACGCAAAAACAATCCGCACATTGCACCTATATCCGTGCACACTTTGCACCTTTTATCTCTGCTGCTATTGAATTTCCTTCAATATTTACCTCTCTACTGTATACACCCACCATATTCATACTATATATATATATATATATATATATCCATGTGTAGCATATAGTACGTAGTACATACACCTGTAGGTCTGTTATGCTCTGTCCGTCTGTTGTTTTAGTGCACCTCATGTAGCCCTCCGTAACCACTCGTTTCACTGTGTACTCTATATATGATTGAAATAACTATAAACCCCACTTGTGCAACACAATAATGTATAGTAAAATGTTAATATTGTAGCTGGTTGAGGTTAAGTTTATTTTTCTGTTAGACTGTTGGGTTATTTCATTGAAAACAATTTTACAGACTGATACTTCAATGTATTCAACTGCATTGGCAGTGGCATTCAGTGCTGCAGTTTCAGTTTTCAACCCGTTCATTTCACTCTCTCCCTCCCAGCGTGAACGAGAAACTACGGTGTCCACAAAAAACGTGAAAGGCACGCAGTTATGTATACAATTATGTATATTATATTTCATTTATGCCCCTTAAATCTGACACATTGGACCTCTTAAAGCATAACTCCTCCCATTCATGGGGAAATACTTTTTCTCTTTATTACTGCTGCTGAGCAGTTGCAAGCCTATAGAAACTGTATATGTCAACCCTCAAGCATCATTTTTCTTTGTTGATGTCTGCATTGGATAACTTACACACTTCATATCTTTGCTGTAAATGATAGAGTTTGACATAAAGATGCTTAACTTCAACGCAGTTTTTCAAATAAATATGAAACTATCCTCTTAGTGTCCAACTAGTTTCATGCATGTCTATCTATGTTTCAAAATCTATTCATGATAAGACACCAACAGCTCGTCCAGCTGTGTTTCCATCCTCACACTGGTAGTTTACCCTCCAGCGCACACGAGGGCAGCACCGGGAAGTCATTTGAACTCTTCTGTCCCACCTTCTCCAAAAACATGGCTGCCTCCATGGCTCTCAGGCGAGAATTATCTTCTTTGGCAAGGATATTTAGAGACATCTCACCTCTGGTACGGTAACTAAAATGTTTTTTTTTTAAATTATTATTATGTACAGCATCGACAGTGATCTAACGTGGCAGTTTAGGTTAGAGTAATAAACAGGAAATGTCTGATCTGTTCACTGAGGTTGCAGCATGGTGGTTATACACAGTGAATGTCATCTCTGAATATCCACTAACGTGAGTTTATTTACAGGCACCGAGAGCTTTGAGCGCCTGTTCAGCTCACAGGAGGTTCAACATAATCAGGTAGGCTATAGTTTCTTTATTGTTTATTAATAACGGCAATAAACGACAACGCTTTCTCACTGTGGAGACACTTTTCTACAGTACACCAACGAGGCTGCAGGTATCATTATAACCTTTTGATTACAGAGGTGTGACTTAATTAAAGCAACTTATACACACAAATTGTGGAAGCACTATTGCACATGTTCTTTATGCATCTAACCTATTTTTGGCTGCATTAAAATGCAATATTATTAAAGAAATGGCCACTTTGATAAAGTATAAAAAGAGAAAATCTAAATTTAAGAAAAATTCTGTTATTTGCCATATCCCATTCAGTAGTGCAAAGGTCTGACATCTTGATCGGCAATGGTTTTTGCATTGTTTTTGCATTTTCAACACTACACCAAAACCAATAACTGTATGAGCAGTTCTCTCACAGTTAAGTCACAGAATAATTTGCATCAGACTTCATATTTTAATTCAAACAGTTGTTCATATGCCAGAAATGATTCGCTCTGTCTCTGCAGGTCCCATCTCCCATCCACATCCAGCACTTCCTTCCACACGGCAACAGTGTTTTCATCGACACCTTCATCAGTGAGTTATCCGCTCAGCACCTCGTTGTTAAGATCGCATAAAAAAATGACTCTTCCACTCATGTGCATGCATCTTTATCCTGCAGGTCACTGTCACAGAAGAGCCTGACTTGCTGTTTCAGAAGGTGTCAGTGTTGGTCAAAAGTCATGACAAAGCCGTGTTGGACAGCTATGAGTTCTTTGCCACCATGGCAGCTAAAGAGCTGGGTATCACCATCGGCAAAGTGTGAGTACTGACAGAGTCAAGCTGCCACATAAGATGATGTATATATTAGTCACACGTTATAGCTTTCTCATTGACATTATCCTGTTTTTCTTTCCTCTGCCACAGTTATGAACCCCAGAAGGATATTGAGAGGTTAACACTCCTGAAGTCAATTCACATCTTCAAAAAACACAGGGTGCAGTATGAGATGAGGACACACTACCGGTGCATTGAGGTGATGAGCCTGAACATGGCTGTTTACATTTATTTAGTCACTGACAGGGACAGTTATTTAGGTTCCCTGTGAGTAATCAGATGTTATTCAACTGCCCTTGCATTAGGCTGTCCTTAAAATCAACCCTGTGTGTGTGTTTGTTTTGTAGCTGTCTCGCTTAACAGGTTGCACAGCACAGGTCTACCTTGAATACATCCAGAGGAACCTCCCTGAAGGTGTAGCAATGGCAGTGACAAAGGTAAGTTACTGCAGTCAGTCGTTCAATCAAACTGTGCATTGAAAAGGGGCCTGAATTAATGCAATTGTTAATTCCCCTTGTGTTCATGTTATCAGACAACCATGGAGAAGATCCCGGATCACATCCTTGAACCCATGTGGAAGGACCTCCCTGCTGATGACAAGCCCGGCCAGTGAATTCAGTGACAGATGCTTACTGGATGTCTTTTTCCTCAGACGTGTGAATATGTTGGGTTCATGGGACGACATGGAAGAATGCAACATTAACATATGGTTGTCATTGATTCATAAAGTGCTCATTATATAGATTCCAACACACAAAAGGGCCAGCAGTATAACTTAATTATTACACACAACTGGTGTTTTCATTGTCTTTTCTGTGGCAAAACTGTGTGAAATCAATTGTATGTTGTTGTTTTTTTGTCAATAAATAAAATGTAATGTCAACGTTAACTAATGTTTTGTGTTATTTAGTCAGAATTATGATTCTAACATTTATACTACAGTGTTTTTCTTATTCTGTATAAACATGTATGATCTGTAGAACACAAGACCAGCACGCGAGGCATTTCTTTTCTCCATTTATTGAATAGTTAGTACACAAATATCTTAAGAGGCAAAAAACAAACAAGAAGAATCACTGAATTTAACATTAATCTTCTGCTTAACAGTCAAAACAGCGTGGTGCGCTTATACTCGATGAGTGAAGGTTAATAACTTCCTGTCATTTTAAGGAGATTTCCTGTGCCCTGTATTTTAGCATCATAGACACTTTTCTCCATCACGCTATTTAAAGACACTGCCCCTCCCTCTTCGTGTATTAAAATGAGCGGTCATAAAGAGGTGACATTCAAACAAATCATCCTGTGTCATCTCCACAAATAAAACAGTGGCAAGAAGCTTCAACTTTTCCAGCAGTACACCATAAATCTGTCATTTTAAGCTCATTTGTGGACAGAGCTGGTGGGTGATGGTTGCAGATTTGGTTATAAATATTGGCCTCATCAGTTCTGTTCATGCTTGACCATGCACCTACCATGCTTACGTAGATATTTATAACACCTTACTTTGGCGGAAAAATACCTTACAAACATTTTAAACCTGAGTTGAATCCATTTCATTCTCATTTTGTTTGGATACTGCAAGTTTGGAAATCTCACCTCAGCAAGATGCATAGAAAGTGACCGTCCTTCTTTGGTCTGTGCTTGCATAAATCATCCGTAAACACCTAAATCCTAAAAATGTTCTGTCCTCTGGACAAAGTTAAAATAAAGCTTGTCCACATTCACTTGAATTTAAGTCAACTACAGCTTCTAAAATAAGGTTATGCAACTATTGCAAGAACAATGAGCATCCAAGTCTTGACTGAGACTACAAAAATCTGAGTTGTTTCAGTCGCAGTGTCGCGAGGCTGCTCTAAGTTTTGAAAGCCACCAGATGTCAGTGTGTGTGTTGTGTTTGCAGCCTGAAAGCTTCAAATCGTGTCGTCAGCACAAACAGAAGGAGAGCCCCCAACGCTTCATCCAACTTCTCCTTTTCATCACTACTGTTAATTAACAATGGCTCCGACAGTGAGCCAGCACACACACACACAATACCAGGACTCTAAACTGAATCAGCTAAATAGATTTCAGTCATCTATAACTGTATTATTCACATCTGCGCTTTTCCTGCTGTGACGCGTCTGAATTTCTTCTTCGGTGCGCTAATACTGATTTATTGACTCGTCTATTCCTGCATATCCCTGCACAGTTCTTGCGTTACCACAGTGTGCTTCCACATAAGTCATACAAAACCCTTCCAATCTGTATTGTTATTGTTTGGAGCCATAAATAAAAAGATACAATTACCTATCAAACCTTAGTCCTCTGTGTCTCACCGACTTCAACTTCCATCCTGAAAGAGAGAATCTCCTTGCGTCAGTGAGGAAGGGGTTTAGGGATTAAGACACAAGAGGAGGCTCACCTTTTCAAGTGACGCGCCGGACCCCAGGTGTCACACCGCTGGTGAAGGAGGGGAGAGATGTGAGGGTAGGGCCTGGGTTCCTGGGGCCTGGGAGGTTAACTGTACTGTGTGCCCCCCTTCAGGAGACAACAACAGTCAGTCTGTTATATAGTCAACCAAATAAAGGGTGAAACAAGAAGGGACTGCAGAGACTGAAGAGGCAGCAAAATGTACTGAGTGCTGAAGAGATGGAAAAGACAGATAGAGTAGGGAGGGGGGAGGGGGAGAGCCAGCACCTGTCTGTGTCTAATTTACAAAACAGACTAGCTGTGATGAAGATCTGCAGCGAGAATGCGATCCAAACACAATGTCAAATCCTTGTTTGTGCCAGCAGAGCATACAGCACCCAGTATAAATAATAAATACACCTTTACATGACTGTGCTCTATAAATTCAGTAAGCTTAAACTGGCACCACTGTTGTGTAAAATCTAATTGTACATCACTGCACTTTGCAAGATCATTCAATACTCTGTTACTACTCTTCACATGCATGGCAACAAACCTTTAATGTTTATTAGAGTTAGAATATTAAAGTAGAAGATTTCTAACACATCTGTTAAAATGCACAATAGCGAGATTCTCCTTTGTCCCCTTTAAAGTCAAATTTAAATGACTGACGATGTCTAATTACAAACAGCAAGAAGATATGGAAGTCCTTGGTCATATCAGAGTGTTTATCCTTTGCAGATGATGTCCTCCTTTTAGACATGCTACCACTGAAATTTATCTGTGACACGGCGTTCAGGCAAAAGCGTTTCAAATGCTTTGAGTGGAGCGGTTAGTGGAGTCCTCCAGGGAAATTTACGTGGTGAGATAAAACAGTAATGCACTCGAGTGAGTGAAATTCATTTTTCAAGTTCTAAGTGATTAAAAAGTAATTCATGGATTACTTTTCCAAGCCTTTTCTTATCTGCAGCCTTCAGTAGGCCTTACAGAAATGACTCATTAAAAGGGCTCTTGGTCCTCCACACTCATCCAAAGAGTCTATAAAATAATTATGTGTATCTACACGGATCAAATGTTCACTTTAAGATATGAAACACTGCTCGTACTGACGCTGCACTTCATTCTGTCAGAAATTACAGAATTGTGATGACAACTGTCAGACTTGTTTGTGAATAAACAAAAAAAAGAGAAGTTGAGTTGATTTTTAGTTTTATTTTTTTTTTCTCCATGACTACTTCATGTCTTGACGAATTTCATAAAACACATTCACAGGTTCACAAAAAATGTTATGTTAATTACAGTGAATAAAGTTTTTTATAACACTTCAAAAGAACTAAACACAGTAAAGAGTAATTTCTTATCCTTAACTGAAGTAAATACTCGTGGAATTTGCTTTCATTTATAAAAAAGCTACTAGATAGATAGATATTTCATATACTATTCATTTATAATGCCTTTTTCCTTTTTGTCTTTACACAATAGATTGCTGGAGACAAACATGAACGTTCCAAACAGCAATACTCATAACTTAAAAAGAGCTGCACATTAAACGATATATATAAAATTAAATACTCATGAATACTTGACAAGTGGAATATTGTCTTTTCCTTGAAAAAATGTGTTAAGTGTTCAACAATATTTGCTGCACTGCTTGGTGAGGTTATAATACAGTATAACTATTTCATGTAACAAAAAGGAAAGGTTAGGGAGGTCCAAGGTGTACTAAACTAGTAACAGTGGTGCTCGGGGGCCGTTGTGCACTCTTTCATTAATCGTTCCCCACCTTTAAATATGCAGCTTCACCCATTTTTTTTTCTTTATTAAAAGGAGCAGGAACATTTCTTAAGGCTCACAGGGTGACTGTAACAAGAATCACAGAACATTTATTGAACTTTGACAAGAATTTTCCTCCCCGTGAGAACAGCAGTTTCAAAACTGTTTTTTTTTTCCTTTTTTTAAACAGCTTTATCTCAACAAACGTCAAATAGTTCCTACAGTACCAACAGTATTTCTTTAAACATAGATAACAGAATGCCTTTACATTGTTAAAAGTTGTGAGGCATTTTATGTGTCCTCGGTTGTCATTAGTCACTTTCACATTATTTCTTTGCCAGTAGACAATAATATCAATATCCAGACATTTGGCCACAGAGTATGTCATGAAGATACTCAGATAGACTTTGTAGAACACATAATTGAGGGCTGTTTCGTTTACTGCACCGCTTTAGGCCCCTTCTACATTAACAGGTGCTTGGTTATTGTATTTAGGGCAGGCTGTGTTAAAAGCGTCGGCCACCAGGGGGCCCTGGCCACCTCTGGCCTCTGCCAGGTGGGGGGTGAGGCGGAGGAGAGACCGGTCCATTGTGGTAGCTGTGTAAAAGGATAAAATCACACATTGGATTCTTGGCTTTGGCCAATATGGGGCACACTCTGATAAGAGCAGCCATCTCAACTACTCCAGTCAGGGACATGTCATCCCCCTCAGTTACTTGAATGGCAAAATACAGTGGAACGTCTTTATTCCATGCACTATTTAAGAGTACGGCTTCAAATAGTTGAGCACTAAGTATGTTCTAAGTATGTTTTTTTTTTTTAAATCTATTTATAAGTTCACATTCTTTGACTCAACATTAAACTATTTGGGCAAAACGCTAAATTATTTCTTCTAATTGAGAAACTGAGAAGAAACGTGATAATTAGAGGACAAGTTATTAAGAAATAGAAGGAAATTAAGCTATAATGAGGCTCAAGAGAAAAAGGGACAGAAAGGACTGTGCGTTGTGTCACAACCCTCAGTCTTTTGGCTCGCAGTGTACTACAAAAGGAATATAACTGGTGTAAGCACTTCTCCGATGCTTTGCCAGATGTGTTTCTACAGGAATCTCAAAAGCGTGCAAGGAAAGGGCTGAGAGCTGTGACTCGGAAAGCTTAAGCGTGATATTAATATTCAAACATTTCTTACCCTCGTGGGCCGCGGGGGTGGAAGTGCCGTGGAGGTCCAGGGGGCGGCATGCCACGGCCTCGAGGGTGTGGCGGACGCCCTCTGAAACCAGGATGACCTGGAGGAGGGGGTGGAAGAGGGCCGTGCCTACGGACAGGGACAAGCATCACAGCGATACAAGACAACTTGTCATTCAGAAAAAAACCTTTTGTAGAGTGTATACTAATGAGCCAGTGTTAATGCAAATGTAGGATCAGTGGAGTGACAACAAATCTTCCCATTGATGGCCAGTGATGTCTTAAACATATAGTTACCTTTAAAGCTTTTAAACTCACGATTGTCACTTAGTTCATTTGGATGGGTATCTCTGTGTGTGTGAGTGAGGTGTTTACCTGGGCATTGGTGGGAAGGGGCCTCTGAGGTGCATGGGAGGTGGTGGAGGTGGTGGTGGATGAGGAGGACCCATGCCCATCGGTCCGCCCCTACCGCGATGACCCCTCATATCTGGGTAAGGTCGCATCCTCCTCATTCCTCTGTGAGAAGAGCGCAATTTACCCAGAAAAGTTAAGAGTTTTCATTTTAAACCCAGCATGGATCATGTTTAACTACATATATGTCAGTACCTCATGGGTCCAAATCCATTCATGGGTCCATCTTTCGGTCGTCCCCTCCCATGTCCAGGCGGACCAAATCCTTTCATCATGCCCCGCCCACCACGCATGCCACCTCGATTCATCCGGCCCCCTCGACCACGACCTCTAAACCCTCGACCCCTGAGGAGAATAAACGATACGGTTAACACGCTGCCACTGTGGTGCTAGTCCAAGTTAAATCATGTAAAGCTGTAATTGGCACATCTGCACATTGATGAATCGCAAATGGGGTGAGGTAAGTTTCACTTCAACACCCAGAAATCACCCGGTGCAACAGTACACTGTAAAACAACCTCATGTTTACCTGACCTCTCCGTGAAGGCTTCCTATAAATAGATATTGGCCAGATGGGACAGGAAAAAGACACGGCCAACTCCGGTTTTCGTTGGAGGGGTGTGTCACAAATGATTGCATTACCTTTACATGCATGTATTATGAATCCATGAATACAGTTGGGCAGAGGAGCCAGAGACTGACCTAGTTTTGTTGTCCATTACGGGTGTCTCAGATTCATCCTTGGAAGTTTTTGAAGTTTCTGTCATCTTTTCTTCTGTGTCTGCATCCATCTGAAAGGACGCAGGCCAATATTTACACAGTTTTATGTTATAATGGCAATCAAATTCTCAAAGCATATATGATAGCGTATTATTCAACTCTGCACAAAGTAAAAAAATAGATAATTTTATCATTTTTTTAAAGAAATTAAGAAATTTGGTTACAAGTTCCCTGCAGGAGACATTTTCAGGCATTTAACTGATGATTCACTGTGATGTTGTACAAGATATTTTTAGACTATGCCTCACTGGTGAGCAGCATATTTAGTTATGTGTTTATACATGTTTGACAAAATGCTATTAAAATACCACTCAGAAGATCTCAGAAACATGAAACCTCAACGCTGCATTCACTGCATTGCTCCATCGCTGGGTGTGACGGACTGTACATGCCTCGTATTGAAGCAGGTGACATGTTTGTGAGTTAAGCACAGACAACTGCAAAGCTGAGAGGGAAATTATTAATAGGCCCCCAAGCGTGGATCGCTAGAGTAAAAGCAGCATCTGTGAGAGAGGAATGCGAGCGAACACTTTAGTGATTAAAGAGGAAAGGTAAGGGAGGGGAGGGGAGGTGTTTGCTCATTGGAAGTGAGGAACCCACCAGTCCAGAAAAGCTTGTTTTTCTCCCAGTGTGTCTGAAACTTTGGCTGATAATTTTGGATCAGTTATTATCCTTCAAAGAGAGACGAACTGTGACTTTCAACACCTTTATGGAGTGTTTTAATTTAGGCAGCCACTGCTGTATTTACATTTTGTATGTTGTTGTTTGCCCCATACTTCAACTGCATGGTGAAGGTACAGCCAGCCAAATTATATATTATATATGAATAGTCTAAAATAAATGCATTATTTATATTTATAAATAAATATTATGTTCACATGTTTTAATCCATAACACCATTTTTGCTTTTATTTACTTATTTACTTAGTTATCTGTCTATTTATACATCTTAAGCCTTATTTTTGGCTATATATTTTCTTGTGCTTCACTTTTATGTGACACGCATTGTCTGTTTGGATCCTACCTTCATGAAGGTTAAACTGTACGCTGCTGTTTGTGGCGTTGTTGTACTATATCTGTATTAGGGCTGAACGTAAAGCTGAAAATGTCTTCATTATTGATTCTTAATTAGGTGTTTGGTCCATAAAATGTTTTGTTCATAACTCAAAAGATATTCAGTTTACTGACTCACAAAACCAGAAAGCTGAACATGAACAGATAATTTAGACATTTCTGATGACTCAAAGTGACTGATTGATCATCAAACCATTACTCAACTAATCATACACAGATATCCACATATGCACCTTTCATTGCACGTTATTGTGAAGGTAGTCAGAGCATGTGACACCATGCACCATCCTGTACAGACCTGCCATGGAGGGACTGTGACATGCACAAACATTATCACTATTTTAAAGTAAATCAGCCTGCAGAGCCAAATGGCACGTCTGGTCGAGCGTCATGGAAACATTTTTATCCTGATCCCGAGAGGCGGCTGGAGCTGCGTGGTGCCTTAAATGTTAAGATAAGAGCATCAAAAATACAAATAAGGTTAGAGTTAAAGGCTCTGATAGAAATCATTTAGCATTGAGGAGCTAAATGATGGCACAGAGCTGACAGGGCCATGTCTAATGCCTGGAGCTGACATCGCAGGGCAGACCTCACTCACTAAATGTTGCGTATAAACAGGCTGTTTTGTTCAAAATGTATTTAAGTGCGCGTTGGACGCTTGGACAACAACTTTCTCAATTGGAAATACGACATGAAACAGCCCCAAATTCAAGTGCATGCTTAAATGTTAGTCGTGTAAAGAGAGGGGCGTTCCTGTGATTCTCAACGCTCCGGTGAAACGTAGACAAACAGGCACGACTTACTTCTGTTTGTGACGCAGGCGAGGTAGATTCAAAAAGTACAATAATTTTCCTATTTTGCTAAGAAAATAAAAATATATTAGAAAAATAAAAAAATGTACAAAATCTCCCCCACAGCTTCTGCGGCTCCTTCGCGCTTTGAAATGGCGGCTTCAGTGAGACTCTCCAGACTACATCCCAGGTTGGGATCTCTTTGTGAGGGACACATTATGAGGGGTGAAGTTACGCCCACCGGGGCAAGATTCTGGCTTCTGATTGGCTACTTGATGCTCACGTCCCGCCCATGCTGGGTGTTTTGGTGTTCTGATTGGAGGAGACGGCTGACGTGCGTTCTATTTGCACTGATCAAATCCCGAAGACGGTTAATTGATTAAATGGGCCACAAATTGGACAAATAAAGCTAATTTATTGTATGATATGTTGCTGAATGTAACCCGTAGCTTTGTGTAAACACGTCAAACAAGTGGAAGGATATATGAAGAACTGAATAGCCCATTTAAATTCATTTTAAAGTACTAATTATGATTGACATTTGCACATTATTTAGCAAATACTTACACATTCCTTCACAAACTCTGCAGCTCTTTTCATTTTAAAACATACTGTATATACATTTAAATTGTTTATATGTTTTAATACTTGATTTTATTTTTTAAAAAACACCAAGACAAATTCCTTGCATGTGAAAACTCGGCAATAAGCCTGATTCTGATTATTTAATAGCTTTCAGACACAACAAAACTTAATATCATGCAGCTACTCAAGCTCTAAAATATACCAGTAAACAAAGTACAAGATGTTAAAAACAGTATCAACAGGTGTGGCTGTCTGAACTGTCTGTTAACACAAATTCATCATGAGTAAAGCTGTATTTCATACCCATTAAGATACCATGAGCCAAACATATACATATCAACAAACAGCAAACTCTATTTCCAAACACTGAATTCGTAATTTCAAAGAAAAAAAGGCAGCCTCATATACAAAAATAATGTAAATAATGTAAAGTGCCCGCTAAACAATATTTACATCAAGAGAAGGGCAAAGAAGACAAAATGAAATCCAATTATTAATTTATCTTAAAGATGTTTCATTACTCATCAGAGATTTCAAAAACTGACTCCATCAAATGTCCGGATGAGAGTAAAACCTGATGCGTAAAAGTTGGTCCATTTATCCATTACGCGTGGCCCAGGATGTCTGAGAGCTTGTTGATGTACTCAATTGTGTATTTGAGGGTTTGTATCTTGGTCAGGGGTTGTCCTCTCTTGCTGTAGTCCGGCGGCAGGTAGTCACGGAGCTGGTGTAAAGCCTCTGCAAGACTCCTCATCCGCATCTTCTCCCTCTCGCTGGCCTTCATGCGTCTTTTGGTGGACATCTTGGGCTTGCTCATTCTCTGCGAGGTCGGAGTGGTCCTACGTCCCGTGAAGCCCGTGAAAGAGAAGTCACCAATCTCCTGATGCCCGCTGGAGTAGCACATCTCCGGCGAGGAGCACATGGAGTCCATGGAGGACTGCGGTGAGGAGGACTGAAGCGAGTCCTGATCCTCGCCAAACGCACTCTCATGGCCCTTCCACTCTGACAGGATTTTAGCAGTAACATCCTCCAGGTCCATGTTAGAAATATCCAGAGACTACCGCAAGTCCGGGCAGCGAGGATGACATGAAGGGCGAATGACAGGCAGATTGCGTGAAGGTGATTTTTATATAGAAGCAGATCTCCGGAGGTTTATGGGTTCACAGCTCAGGCGAAAGAAAGTTCAAAGAAAACCCCAAGTGCCAAAATGCGACCTTCCCGAAGGACGTCGTTAGTTATCACTGGGGTGTGAATACGGCTAAATAGACGGATAATGCGATAGAAAGAAAAATAATTAGATTCCTTTTGTGGGAAATTACTCTTTAAAGTCTGCTCGACGACAATTATCAGTTTGATGTGATTTGTCTAATGAAGGAATGAGAGGATGCTGTTTCACCTGAGAGCTTCACACCTCACTGACAAGTCAGGCCTGCGTGTGTCTTCAGTCTGGAGGCTTTAAAACACAAGTCAGTCGGTTTTATATATAAGAGCGGCTAAATTGTCCTAAATTGTCATTGTCCTGTCTGGAAAATTCCAAAATAATATATTATTACACTCATTTGTACTGAATTTTAAAACCCTGATGCCAACTAAAGCTATTTGTTTCCAATGCACAGTGTTGTTTTTCCTGTTTGAAGAGTTTTCTGTCAACTGAAAATATCACCCACAAGCAAACAAAACAAAACAGCTCAACATACTTTGGAAGACAGGCTAATTTGCACTGGAAAACTATCTAAATTTATCCAGACAAACTGTAGGAAAAATAAGATTTAAGACCACGCATTCAGACAGAGTTGTTATTTGGCCAGAGGATGCAGCTGTCACCAAGCTCCTGCCAGACCTTTCATGTCTGAAAAAGGTGTGTAAGGCCTCACTCATGATCAAGGGGAGCAACACTGGCAGGTTGTAAAAACCAATGGCTCAGCGTCCTCCTCTCTCTCTCTCTAGCCATGTTAAGAGACATGTAGCTTGTCAAACAGCAGTGGGAGAAAACAAGCTCATGTGGTGCTTTTACCGAAGACCGTGCTAATCCACAACCTTTTCAGCTGATTTACATAAACGTGTTGCTTTCAGGGTCAGAGCAGAAGGGCAGCAAACAAAACGTTCTTAAAGAGCTTATTTATTCGAACAATTCTGTGTCTTGTGCATTGATTTCACAATCTCACAATATATATCATCAAATGACACATCTTTGATAAAACTGTTCCTGTCATTTATACTGAAAAAAAAGTTTGACTCAAGGTCCAAACGTCAAACCACATCTCACTCAATTAATCATAATAAGAAATTGGGTTTAAGCCTGGACTAACTTTTTACATCTTGATCAAACATAAGAAAACTGTGAAAAATGATCATCACGGACTGATAAATCACTAGCTGGTGTTATCAAATTTCTTGTGTTGCCTGATCAACAATCAAAACCCCAAAGATATTTAATTATTGCAAAGTTAACACCAGGAAAAGCAGCAAATTCTCATATTTGAGAAGGTAGAACCATCTAATATTTGAATTTTTGGCATGGATAATTATAGTTTATCAGCAGCTCTACTGTAAAAACTGTAAACTTTCATATTCAAGCAGAATAGTTAACATGTAATCATGACTTCAGGAACTTCAGTCTTAGTCTCTCTGCCAGTGGCAGTGGACTCTCGCTACAAATGGCTGAATCATCACTATCTAACACAGCGGCAGGTGATGCTGGAGTCTGAAGGAACACATCGTCCACATTAGCTGGTGAGACGTCCTGGCGTGTGCTTTTACTTGATACGGGTATGCTGTTTACCTCAGTATCTACACTGCGGCTCTGAGGTTTTAGTCGTAATGACTGAACGTTATGAGCCGTCGTCGCTGTCGGTTTGGTCGTTTTAGATCCAGAAACAGGTTTCAGCGGGACGTCTGAAAGCGAGCTGGCCTTGTTCTTGTTCACAGGCTTGATTTGAGTTTTTCTCTGAGGTCCAGACTGCTGGTTCTCTGTGTCACTTTCCTCGCTGGATGAGCCTATGATCACGCACACACTCTTCTTGTGGGTCTGCGGCAGGTTTTTGTCCTTGTTGCTTTGACCTGGGTCGGAGTGGTACCTCTGCGGTGGGACAGCCGACGATGAAATGGCTGTTCTGACAAATTTATATTTTTGAGGAGGCTTTTGGGAGCCACTACATTTGTCCTTTGACTTACTTTGAGGTTTTACCGCAGGCCTCAGCTGCTGTTTTAAACAGCGGGTTTCTGTTACTGTTTTATTTGTTGCGTGCTGCTTTTTGTCAGCGAGTGGTTCTTTTTTGTTAACAGCAGATTCATTTGGCAATTTAGTGTCAATGCTACTTTTACTGGGGATCTGACTTGTTGGTTTTGAGTTTGCGCTATGAGAAGACGTGTGTTTGAACTCATAGGTTAGTTGTTTTGAGACTGCGTCATTGTGCATCTCCATCTGATTCACAGCTTTAGCCGTGTTCCTCATGAGCACCCTGTCTCTTAGAGGACACTCTGTGACCTCTGGAGCAGATCTGGAGTCTGCTTCTTTGACATCGATTGAGGTTTTACGCTTGGTGGTTGTGTCCTCTGTTTCCTTGACCTCACTGTCTGTGGTTTTGGGCTCAGCGGTGTGGTTTGCAGCTGATTGTGGAGTTGGAGAGGATGTGAAGGACAAAGCATCCCAGTCGATGTCACTCAGGTGTAGAGCCTCGATGACAACAGAGACAGAAGGTGAGGCAGCAGCCTCTGATTCTGCACGAGACAGAGGAGTACTCGGGCAATCACCAGCACTGTTTTTGTCCTCTTTTGACTTGCAAAACTGTTTATGGTTCACTGGAGTGTCCAAAACCACTACTTCCAGTTTCTCTGTGGTTGAAGTAGTAGGGAGAAGCGTCTGCTGCTGAGTGTTAGAGGAACTCTGAAGGGTCATCTGGGCCAAGAGGTCTGAAATACCATCAGAGATTTCACATGGCTTCTCCTTTTTACTCTTTGGTTTCCTCTCTGTAAAGAAGATCGAGACTGGGTGTCAGTAAAAGTCACATATCTGGCATTTTTTGAGCTGTAAAGCTTCTTTAATATCAGCCATACACATTAGGAAGTGAAGCTCTACAGCAGTTATGACTGGGGGTGGGTGGGCAAAGTGCAACCTGCATAAACTGACAGCGAAGCCTGTGAGACAGACACCTCTCGGCTGCATCAAAGCCTTTGGTGTGAACTGGTCGAGCTGCCAAACTCTACATTTTCAGGTGTCAGAGCTGCTGTAATAGACAGCCTTGAAAAACAAGCCAGAGCTCCAGGTGCCTTTGATCAGGATGCCCTTGTCAGCCCAGCGTGGGAAGTCTTGGAGCTCAAGCCTGTGTGGGGGCTCCCATTTTTGTTTGGTTAATTTTACAAAAAAATCTCCACAGAGAGATTGTCTGCTCAAGTACTAAGTATGAATTTAAAGTGGATATTATAAATGATTGTCTTACTCTTGGTCTTGTTCTCTTCAGCCAGAGCTTTGTCTCTCAGGTAGCTCTCCACCATCTCTGGGTAGGCCACACGGACGAGAGACTCTTCCTCCACAGTCCTCACCTCATGTTGATCCTCTGCAGGCCGATCCTCCGGAAACACATAATGTTCTGCAGAAACCAGCCCCAACGTCAAGGTTACGTCATTTATCTTACATTGTGGTTAACGCCTACTGTTACTTTTTTTCACTTCACTGAAGGTACAACTTTTTATTAAGGCCTTAACTAACAGTTACACTTGTGATTCATTATGAGAAAAATGGAAAATAAATCCATCAAAATATCCAACAATCTTTTTTTGTCACACCAACAGTACAAAAACATTTAAAAATTTGTTGTACTATACCATTAGTAAAAGAAAATCTGCAAATTTTCACACTCATTTCACAAATTTTGACATTTCTGCTCGATAAAATAACCATAATCATTAATCGGTTATAAAAATAGTTGCTATTTAATTATCTGTTAGTCAATTTATCAACATACCGCAACAGCTGTAATTTCCATATCATGAAATTTCAGGATAAACGAGCAGACAAGAATGTATAAAAAGCATGTAAATGCAATTGCAGATTATTTTTCAAATAATAAATGCCACTAATTTGGGGCTGTCAGAGATCTACATGCATCAATTCAGCGATAGTTTGGACTCAAGACAAAATAATAAGGAGACACAGAGCACACTACAGTTTACAGTAGCACTTATTAAACTGCATGATCTAATACAACAAATGACGAATGAAGAGGAACCACCTTCTGAATTAGTTGATTGAGACTTTCTCAGGCCGGTCATGTCGGGGTGGGCTTGTTAGTGAAGTGGACTTTGATATGACAGATTTCCCAGCCTGGGGAGGAAGCCAGTTTAGCACCTAGTGGCTGTTGTGACTGATCTGTCACCTCTGAACCCCACCTCACAGCAAGTCACTAACAGACAACCCGGTGACGAGCACCCCGCACCCCAACCTCCGCCTAATGCAGCAGTCGTGTCAATCAACCCAGAGGATGTTTTCTTAAATATCGCTTGTTCCCCTGACTGCAGGAAGACACAGCATTACTGAATATATTCATGTGGACAACGTGAGAGATTTAAACTGACCTGGTGTGCTCCAGATGATTTCAAAGCAAGCGATGGCATTCCTCACCCTTGGTTTCAATATTCTTTTGCAGGAAAAAGGTTTAGTTCATTAATCATGTGGATTAACAACAAAATCACTAAAGAGACATTTTTGTTGTTGGAAAACTGAAAGTGAACTTGAAGGTCTACCTGAGGGGCTTGATTTGAGAGGACATCTCTCTTCCATATTTTCTGTTCATCAGCTCTGTGTAGGTCATCAAGACTAACAGCTTTTCACTGGTGTAGTGCTTTGGCCACTCCATCTTATCATAGGCAAATTTCTGGAAAAAACGATGCAAATGTGTGCATGAAACTCACTAACGTGATAACTAACCAAAACAGATTATTTAAATCAACCCATTACCTGCATCAACAGCATGTTTGGCTGCCTCCTCTTGAAGTGTGACACAGGCTTATCCTTCGAAATCAGGAACTCATTAATGATCTGAAAATGAAATTTAAATATTAAAAAAAACACATACTGTAGATCACTGGTTCTCAAACTGTGCTACCACTGGTGGTACCTGACTTTCCTGTAGAGGAATCTCTGAAACATTTCTTTAAATGAAATCATTTAAGAATTTTTTGCATTTCCTAAAATATCTTGTTTCACTATCAGCCTGTAATGTCGTCACGTCCAATCACGTAATACACACATACATCCATGATGAGTTACGAGCTAAAATGCGACGTGAGTGGAGGTAAAATTAACATTTCAAAAAGACTGCAATCGGGTGGTATCGGTACCACTTACCTACCAAATGAGCTCTGGTTTTTGAACCAGTATTCAAACCTGCGTCCAGTGGGGACTGTCCTTAGCTGGACAGGGTCAGCCTACGCTGCAGTATTTGAACGTCTACCAAAATAGTACTAACATTTTCTGAGGTGGTATGTGCTCAAAACACTGCTGTATATTATTATATATGTAAAACAATAAGAAGATGAAAACAGCTGTACCTCTGTAAAGGGGAACTGTTGGCTTGCCAGTGTTTTCCTAAAAGAAGAAATGAGACACTCGTAAAATGAACAGACGACACATAACACGAAGACAAACCATTTTTTAAAATCATTATGAGTTTCCATAGCAAATAATGGCGTCTTCTTGTCTGAGCTGGAAATGACTGAATTTTTGCCATTTGTGCTTATAAGTGCTACTCGTCTCGATTGTCCCCTTATTATATTGACTTAATGTTCTTGCCATGCCACTTTTGTGTTTTTATTTTCTGCACTGACTGTGTTTGTTATAAAATTAGCCAACTGTTTATTTCCAGAGAGACACATACTTCCTGATGTTAGCCTCAAAAGACAAGGCCTGGCGCGTCTGTTCATAGCGGTGCCAGTCGCAGGGACACTGGTAGTCGAAGTCCTGAGGCTGACAGAAACGTTTACTGTCACAAAGCACACAGCCGCCGCGCTCATGTGCCTTTGCTGAGCCTGAAAAAGGGAGGAGATGAATCTGAATAAATATTTGAAAAAAAAAACAGGAGAAGTAGGAGACAAGCCAAGACAAACAAATAACTTTAAAATCTAACACACTACTACAACTTGGGTGCGAAGTCAGAGGCTTATTCAGACATCTCTCACATACGTGTATGTTTTAGCATTACAGTTTAAATGGCTGTAAATCAGCCATGTGTGAGACATGTCCTCTCGGAGACACCACCCTCCACCTCTTATCACACTCAGGGGTCAGAGTTCAAAGCAGGGCTCCACTCACCGGGATGTCGACATACGTTGCAGTGAGCGACCTTCTTCACGACTCCCTCAAGCACGCCTGCATTCTCTGCCTTCCACTGGATGAACCTGAGGTGATGGGAGAAAGGTGAGTGAGGTATATTACCTGCAATCAAAAGATGATCTGCAGAGTTCATGTTTCCTACCTCTGCAGAAGTGTTTGTCCTTTCAGCGTCTGGATAAGCCTCAGAGCTTGCTCTCTACCAACACCTGGTATGCCCTTGTAGAAGAAAGACAATGTACGGTTAACATAAACCATTCATGTCGGTGATTTTAATGTTGCAAATTTCAGATTAAGGCGCCCTTCCATACCTTAGGAATATAATCACAGCCAAGGAGGATGGCCAGACCGACAAGATTCTCTCTGGAGAGCTGTAACTCTGTTTGTACCCTGGAGGTCCTGTAACAGTCCACCTGAGGGTCCTGGAGGGAAAAGTGATCAACACAATCATGACTGTTTTACAATCAAAGCATCGGCAGAATAATAAACAGAATCGACCAGATAGATGTAAACATACTTAAGATAAAAGCTGTAGGGCTCCAGCCAATAATTTTCATTACTGATTAATATAACTGAATTAATGATGTAATGTTAAATGGCCATCACAAGTGTGTGTGTGTGTTTTAAAGTTTTCTGTATTGACATTTGTTGTTATATTCAGCAAATTTGGGGGATTTTTTAAAAAATAAAAACTGATGGACAAAATGAAAATACATTAATCAGCTGCTTGTTTCTTGGATAGTTAGTTAGCTGATTAATGATTTTGCCTATAAAGAATAAAACACAAATTCTATCTAAAACTAGAACCAGATGGAGCAGTGGTTTTAAAACTAGGGTCTGGGTACCAACAGGGGTCCTTGAGTGACAAGAAGAGGGTCGTCAGCAAAAAGAGGAATTTGATTTTGATTTACATTTATCACATTATTTGGAAGTTGGAACAAGAAAAGAAACAATTTGGGGTGTGTGGTCTAATGTGCATCTCTTGTGGGGGGTTTTAAAAGTTTAAGAGCAGAAAACCACAGCGTTGGCAGGTGCCCTAAGGTTAATTTAGTGTCGTGGAGAGAGTTTAATCTAAATCACTCCACTGAGTTTTGATCACAGGAATAAATTCAGCACTAATCCAGTTCAAGCGAGCAGTGAAGCAATCAAATTGAGTCCTGTGATTTAAATAAAATAAAAAATCTCCATATTTTGTACACTGTGGATGAGATGAACTCTCACGAACATACTTTACTGTTCATATTGAAGTTCCTGTACACTGTCCGGGCTCCATACAGGAATGCGTCTCCATCATTAGTGATGCAGCCGTCCACCAGGCCCTGTGAGTCCAGGTAGGCACACATGGCCTCAGCCTCCCCGGCTGCGGTCACCCACGGCACCCCCAGATAGTCCAACATGTCTGCACACTACAGAGGACAAGAGTGGTAAAAAAAGACATTATAAATTTATTCTGACTGTGCATGGTGGGGGGTGCAGGAGAGTGAAAGTACCAACCAACCTCTCTCAGTACAGCTTTAAAGCGCCCTCTGCTGGTGTTTGTTGTAGACTTTGGGGCAGCTGCCTTTTTGAATCCTCCGTATCTTGTCTCTGTCCTCTTGCTCATGGTTTCTGCTTTCAGCTTAGGGGCTTCTCCTTCCATCACAAAGACGAGCTTCACCCCCATGAGGGTGAGAGATGACACCCTGAAAAACAGATTCCTGCACACAACACAGCGCTGCTTTTGGGTTGAGGCGTCAAAACGAGACAATGTTAAGACTTTTATCTAACATTATAAGTTCATCAAAGAATAATGTGTGATAATTACCTCAGGTGGGGTTTGGTAACTCTCCCCATCATTGCTTGGACGTGCTGGGCCTCGCACACCCATAAACTCAGGTCAACAGCCAGCGTCTTTCCGCTCAAACTGTACAGCGGTACTGACTCACGAACCGGCTCCACGATAGACCACAAGTCGTGAACACCCATGACTAAACCTACAATGTGTTTTAAACGTGTTTAACAAGAAGGGGAAACGCGTAGACTTCAATGCTACACAAAACAACACAGCACGACGACAAGGAGATTTCAAACAGTGGCGCCGTTGGGCCGCGTCCCATTTCATTAGGCAGCTCTGTAACTACGCTGCCTTGTTACGACATTAACTGTCACGGCGTTGAAGCTTGAACATATTTGGCGTTTGAACTTAATACATGTCGCAAATATGGTTTCTATTAAGTAAATATAGCACTTTAACCTTCAGTAAACATACTTGTGAGAGAACAAGATGGGAGGAAAAGGCGACAGCTTCACGAAGTCGGTCGCGGCCTGACATTTTAACGTCAACGTCACGTTAAAGCGCCGGCAAATGCTTGTTGCCATGGTTACGAGGCTCATGTTTACAGTCTGACGACTTCTTATTTGTTTATTCTTTTTAGCCATGGACTCTAAAATACGCCTAGAAATTGTAGGTTTAATTAGAGACCCTAACTTTCATGTTGCCGATAGTATCGCCACGGTAAAAGCTGTTAATGTCTTCACGTTAAAACTTATAATTCATGCGTTTTCACCTCTGAATGTTAACAACACTTTTGATTTGTGCATGACAGGGACTAAAACACAAGTTTCCCGAGTCATTTCTGGACCCCCAAATTCAACCGCTACTCGAATTTGACTGGCACACATATCTCTGCAACAAGAAAAGGGTAAGTCGTCTGATTATATTTGTGTTCGTGCCCAGCAGCTTATTCATAAACAACACAAACCTGCTGTTCATTCAGAAATAGAGGTGGTTATGGTGAGGCTGTGTTCAGGTACACAAATATTTACCCGAGTTAAAGTAGAAAAGCCAGTAAGACTAGATCCCATTAGTAAAGTAAAGCTTATGCATTCAGGTTTTTAGCTACTTAAAGAGTGAAAGTCACTTTACACTGAAATCAACTACTCTGTGCAAAATTACCTTACTCATACTATCAGTATTATAAATACTAGTATATCTTATTTTGTAGCATGTATCTATTTATACAGTGATACTTCAAATACTTGTTTTTGCTATTATTGTTGTTGATTAGCTCACTGCTTAAGTTAAAGCCGAACGCTATATTTATGTATTGAATGACAGAGGTATAAGTTGTCCCACCTTAACAAGTAAATTCAATAAAACTATAAGGGATGTGACACAGATGTAATGGTACTTGTGGAGTGACACAGATTTACATTTACATCCCCACAAGTACCATGGGGCTACAGAGGATTTAAGGAAAAGCAGAGACGTAAAATCTACTTAAAGTCGAGTAAAAGTGTTGTGTTATGACTGGGTTATTATTATATTATTATTATAGTACCCAGCATTTTCTGTGTTGAATGATGCAGCTATTCAAAGTGGAGCTCATTTTAGTTCATGTGTATACTGCTGGGCATTGTATTTCAAAATTTATCATAGCTTTTTAAATATAATATTAATCTGTAATAGTATTTTGTGATTAAACCTGAACATAGTCAGGTATCTGAAATTCAGTACGTGAATTAATAAGTAAGTGTAAGTATAAAAGTAAGTACGAATGCATACATTTGTACAGTACTTTAGTAAATATACTTGTTCAGTTGACAACCATATTTTAAATAGGATTTGGCTTTAAATAACAGAGGCAAATGTATGAACTGTACTGTACAGCTACACACTTACATAACAAAATTCTGTTGTGGTTTGACGTCGTGGTTATTCTGAAATGCTGAATCACAACACGTTTGTTGTTCGACACTTGTGATTCAAGGAGCTGCGTGGTGAAGTGTGGCAGTACTCCAGCAGCCTGATGTGCTTTCTGAACGGTCTCCTCCTCGGTAATGAGAAGGATCTTGCCAGCTGGGCCAAGAATCAGTGGAGCTTCGCATTCACTCGACCGCAGGCTTTCTATATGGCCCTGACTGAGGATTATTACACCAAACACCTCCAGAAAACTGGGGCAAGTCACAGTCGCATTAATAACAAATATCGGTAAAGCATATGGATGTATGGAAGGTTAATTTTCTGTGGTGGATATCAGGAAGCATGTCTTTAACTTCTGCATATTATAATTCATTTAGTACCTATTTGCAAGGAAGTTTTGCAAAATCAAAAATCAGGTTCTTGGTTAAAGTCATCAGTTGCTCCTATCATTGTTATATTTATTAGACCTTGAAATATTAACATGAAATGTCTTTTCATCACAGCACCAGTTTGTCTTCATGGAAATTGAGATAGCGGGAGAGGCAGTGGGGAGGTTAATGTTTGAGGTAAGACAACTCACCTTGCCTGCACGTATTATTATCTCAACCTTGGTCGAAACTCAAGCTTTCTAAGCATCCTTCATCGTCAAATGTTATAAACACTAAAATTATTACAGAGGAATGCTGGATGAAAAAAAGATTTATTATTAGATATGATTTATTTTGCAAACATAAAAGACTAAATTACCATTACAGAATAAAAGCCTGTTAACAAATAACATTGTTCTCCTTCTCCTCAGCTGTTCTCAGATGTTTGTCCAAAGACATCAGAGAACTTCAGGGCTCTGTGCACAGGAGAACGAGGTCTGTCACAGGGTGGCTTCCCACTCTGCTACAAAGGCTCCGTGTTTCATCGTGTGGTGCCTGACGGCTGGGTACAAGGTGGAGGTATGATTCACTTAGTAATACTCCTTTCCAACTTTAGCATCAGTGCAGTTAAATAAAATAAGATATGCTGCTAACTGATCTTCTATTTACAGTAAGTGAAATAAGCAAGAAACATAACTTCCTTCCACATTTCACATGACAGCCCAGTGCTTTATATATCAACTGAAGTCATCAAAATAATCACGTTTACTCTATCTTTCTATTTTGCAGATATTTCTCCAGAAAGAAAAGGTAATGGAGGAGAGTCAATATATGGACCAACTTTTGAAGGTACAAAAGATATAAACAGTCCAAGACATCTACGAAAACATGCGGATCATGCGTGTACATTAGTGGATTTACGTGTATTGTCTGTAACATGTCCTTTTAGATGAGAGCTTTGCTGTGCCCCACAATAAACGGGGCATTCTAGGAATGGCCAATAAGGGTCCCCACAGCAATGGATCCCAGTTCTACATCACCCTGCAGCCAACACCCTGGATGGACAGGACCTATGTTGCCTTTGGGTTTGTATCACTAATTTAATTTAATCTCAGATGTCTTATACAGTTTTTTGTTCATGCCTAATGTCTTTATTTCCCTTTCTAGTCAAGTGGTCGAGGGTGTTGACGTCCTCAGGAGATTAGAAGAAACTCTGACTTGCAATGAAAGACCTAAGTATGACTGTAAAGTTACAGATTGTGGAGTGTTTAAATTTTAGCACCGACATGCTAATTATTGATGTTAAATGATGTTTTTCACGTTGTAAAATAAACATTTGCATACACATATCTGCAAGAAGGTATTCTGCTTTTCTACAAAACCATCCTTTTGTTGGTATTCTGCTTATGATGTGTATGACTCAGATAAAAAGAAATAATTAATAATAACAAGTGTCTTTGTGTCCTTGTCAACAAACATGTCATCTTCAGAGGTTTGACATCAAATAATCTGTGCCTGTGAGACAAATATTATAAATTTATGAAGCTTTCTTTGTATTTTTGAAGGTTATATTTAATGTATTTATTCATGAAATACTTACAGGTAGAACAAACAATACGTATTCATCAATGTTAAAGCAGCCCAGAGTTTATTTATATATTATCAAATCATAACAGAAGTTTTCTCATGAGGGAGAGAAGAAGAGAAGAGCTCAGCGCATCATGGAAAGTCCCTAGGTCTTATCACAAAAGGATGGCTCAGGACTCGCTTGAGACAGTAAGAAGATTGGATGTTGTATGTGTGGCGTAACCCAGAGGTTTCCAAAGAGCCGTTATGACGGTCACCACCATGTTGGCTGCGCGGCCTCTTCTGCCTTCCACCTAAACTAAAAAATCAGCAAAGACGTAGATCATTGGTGAACCTGAGGCGGGCTGAATGAAACCTGGTTGTTCAAACAAGCCACCTGTGACAACAACCTCTTGTTAATCAAAGCAGCTATTAATTATGCACCATTTTAAGTCTTAATATATTTCTGCTTTGGGCACCAACTCTAAGCCAATCAGGCGTGAACAAATCTAAAAAACCTGTTCTGCCTTTCTTTCAGATGTAACATGGAATACGTTAAACTTGCATGAAGAAGACCTCGTGTTTATTCTAAACATGACAAAGTCTGTTAACATTTAATTTTAAAACATATCACTCCTTTTATAAAATCATTCACAAAGTAATATTTTGGGTCACATCTACAGGTACATATGTCCTCTAGCGCATTCAAATGCTTTGTTATGCCAACCAAAAAAGCTCAAATCTGCCAGTCATACAGTATCTGACCATCCTAGCAGGCCATGAATAATATATTACAAAAAAAACAAAGCTTCTGCCACTTGAAATCTGACCTCGGACCGTGATTGCCCCCCCGGGGCGGACTTTGGACACGCCTGGTATGAACAGATTGGAGACTATTCGGAGGGTTAGAAGCAGGTCCTCACATCATATTATCTGATAATGTGCAAATTGTAGCGCCTGAAAATGTTGAAAATTATGAATCACCATGATATGAAGTGGATGGAGCCATGAGGGGGGACCAGAGTGTATTTGTGCCCGTGGGCCCTCTAGTGAGTGAGTCCGGCCATAGACGAGAGGTTATTTTTAGCTTATTAATATTCACTGTTTGCAGTCACAGGTGTGTTATTTTATGGTTCACTCTCTCTCTGTGTGTCTATGTTGTATCTCTGACGTGTTGCTCAGCTTCACGTATCGTTTACGTGTGTGTGTGTGTGTGTGTGTCTGTGTTTTCTCACCCCTCCCAGTAAAAAAGTGCCACATGACCTGTCAAATAGGAAGTGAGGAGCTACCGAGCAGCAACAGCAGCAGCAGCAGCTTCATCGACCAGACCAGAGAGAGAAAGAGAGAGAGAGAGAGAGAGGAAGCCGTGTGAAATCTCCTCAAGTGTCATCCTCGACGTTTCCCCCCCCACCGCAGATACCTTCACCCCGTCGGAGCGAGTCATTAGCGACAAGTCGGCCGCAGTCATGGACGTGAGGGTGGTGTTTCTCGCCGTGGTCGTAGCTTTGATTGGCGCATCAGCCGCGACAAACTCAGGTAAGTTTGCCGACCTCTCGCCGCTGAGCTAGCGGCTAAGCTACCTCCTTAGCTCGGTTGAAGACACCCCCCTCCTCCCTCTCCTCTCTCTCTCTCTCCTCCTCCTCCTCCTGTTAGCTGATTTTTAATGTCTGTATGCCTCCATTTTCGGCCACAGCAAGGCCTGTTAAACACCTAATTTACAAGCACATGTGGTTGTCACTCACCCTTGTTTTGGTTTGTGTGAAACTGAGGAATAAAAACATCATTTTTGTCGTGGGGGCAACTTGCTTGTCAGTTTTATTTCCACGCTGGCCAGCTGGGACTCAAGTTGTCAAGTTAGCAGCAGCTAATGCTACACACAGCCTGCTACGCAAAGCTATGTGACCTGAAATCCAATTTAAAGAAGAGAGAGAGAGAGAGAGAGAAAAAGGTGTTAGCTGTGATATTTATGTGTTACTTATGAGAGAGGAACACGTCAGATCCTGCTTCACCAGCTTGTTATGCAACAGCTACATAACATGTGTCACATTTTAAGATTCATTACACTTCCAGCATGGCTGTTTCAGGCTTAGCAGCCACACCTGCACAGTTTCACTTTCTCCCACAAGCAGGACACTTAAAAAAAAAAAGAAAACTACCTTGATTAAACTGGATCTGATCCATGCTTTCTTTTTGCAGATGACTGTCCCACTCTGGCATGTGACGCATGCGGAGCCAGTCCTGACTGCCAATGGCTTAATTGCACATGTGAGTATCTGTCCCCGAAATGTGTGACATAAGGCATAAGTTGTGTCTTTGTGTGTCCGGACGGCTGGTCTGATTGGACACACGATGGAGGTGAATGTATAGGCGACACCGGGTGCTGACTTCTAGGTGATGTCATAGCCCGGCGGGTGCATTGTAATCGTTTGGCTGATTTGGGAGTAAATTACTGGCACACGGCGCCGTAAGGGTGAGGCACAAACCGGTTCAGCGCCGCTTACCACCAGTGTATCTGTGCTGTGGAAGATGTGCCAAGGCCAGGGGGTGCAGTGCTTGCTGCTTTCTCTTTGAATTGAATAAGTCATTGTGGTTTTCTGTCTGTCTACATCTCAAGTGATTTCATTACGGTAATGGTCTGAACATGAATGCTTCAAGTATGAGACTTTGTGCAGTACAGGGGTGACGTGGAGAAAATATGCTGCAGTGGTTGAATTAGGAAATCTGCTAGTTGTGATTAGACGTATGCATCATTCAGTAAAAAGGAGTTGCCGTAACAAAACTGCATGACAGATTGCTTCCTGAGTCAACCAACGGCTTTCCATCCACTGCATGCTCCCCCTGTGGTCTGTGTGTTTTTGTTTTTAGTAGGTCAGAAGAAGAGCTGGTTGTTTTCATGTCGGGTTATCAGTGACAGGAAATCAGGTTACAGGTTTTAGCGGTACAGCATGACTCATTCCACGCAATCTTGTTTCTTCTAAAACTGCAGGTTCATCAGTAAACCCTCGTGATTATTGTCTTGACGACACACCCCTGATGGCTGAGTGTTTTTTTGCTGACACAGAGGCTACGGTAGACCTCGCCAAACCCCGAACCTATTGTGATTATTGACCGTGTTGCCCCCAGAGGGTCTTGCTCCAAAGCTTGGCCTGAGTTCAGTATCTGCAGTCAGGCACACACAGGTGTCTGGTGATTGGCGGAGAAGATGAACAGCAGAGGAAGCGAAGGGGATGTGTGGCAGGAAGCCTGCAATATCCTCACGCTGGGGAACAGAAGGAAGAAGGCACGAGGGAAGGAAAGAGTGTACAGATAGGATAGAAGATAAGTTTCATGTGCCTTGTTCGCCTCATAATTTATGCCCCGGGTGCAGTTTTGGACCTGAATATACCGTGATCTCGTTTTATGTTTCATTTCGGCCGTCGTTAGGCTCAAAGAATGGAAGATACTGTGTCTTGTGTGTAATCTTAACCCAGTTTGTTCATCATAACGTACAAAATCAGCGAGCCTTGCTTCCTACAACACTTCCTTTTAGTAGGACAAACTAAACAGGTATTTTTACGTCTTCTGGGAGCTGACCTGTTTGACAATTTCACCACTGAGAAGACTTTCTAGGAGAGGCTGTGTAGAGATACGTTGATCCCACGCCCTCTTTCTCCATTGTCCACATAATGATGTTTAACTTAATGATTCACTGAGTGGTTGAACAGGACAGGTGGGACGACAATTATGTATCTATTCTCAGAGCCGAGGGAGACGGGAGAGTTTCCTGAGGGAGAGACGTGCACCGGTTTACAATTACAGTAAACGCACATGAGGAAATGACAATCTGCCTCCTACGGGCACAAGAAAAATCAAAAATTAAAAAACAAATGCAAGAAATCTGTTCTCTAATTGAGTTTATAGTAGTTTTCTATATATAATCTGTGACATTTTTTCCCCTAGATCATCTGATGTTGGTGTAAACTAGATAATGACTCAGTGCTAAAAGTTTTAGGGATGTTTGGCTGTTATTTTGCTCTTGTTGGAAAATGTGTCTCTTCCGCTGTGACTTCAGACCAACTCACACCAACTTATTACTACACAGCATACTGCAGAGGGTACAAACAAACACACGCCGAGTAAGTCTACAGCTAAAAACCTTTCACAAACTCAAGAATGGATCACCTATTTGATATGAACTCAGCAAAAAAACGTAAAGGTCAGCTCTGGCCAGCTGAGATGTCTCTGCTGGAGGACTGCGTAACCACACGGCTGCAACGCCTACCACATTGTCATTACCAGATTTATCTTCGGTTAAGGGATTTTGTGTAAACAAGCTTTTGGCGTCAGAGGCACATTTCCCGGCAGGCCAGTGTTTAAACGCTCAAAAACTTTACACGTGTACACGCAAGCTCTGCAGCGCCTCTTTAAGTGCAGGCTTCAGTCTGTGACAAAGCTCGTCGAGCGCTCCTCGACAAGAGGCGGCTTTCCGTGGTGGGATGAGGTTACTGAGGCTTTCATTCACACCCCTGGCTCGAACAAGCTGTGGACGTACCTCGTGGTGATGATGATGTCACCGTCTTGAAAAAGGGTGAGAGTCGGCCCTAACGTTCACAGCTGCCTGTGAGATAACAGCCCCCTGACCTACTGGAGAGTGGAAAAAAAGAAACAAACCCTCCCCCACTCGGCTCGACATACATGCAACGCAAGTGTCGGATCGCACAAAGAGTGTGAAAAATAATGCAGCCAACACTTTGAATCTTTGTATCTAAAGACACCGTTAGAAACGCGGTGAGTCATCAAGTTTCCGTCTTTAAAAGTGGCACTTTTTGGGGAGTTTTAAAAAACATGACGCATCTAAATTTTTCTTTCCTGGTCAGTCGTGTAACGTTGCAGGATAAACCTTGTGGAGAAAGGGTTGAAAACTGCTTTTGTGGTGGCACGTCAGTGCTCGCTAACCGCAATAGACACCTGACAGAATAGCTACCAAAACCACAGCCTCCGTAATAACCACACACTTGAACTGACAGCCAAGTGACACAGTCTCCTTTTACATCGCTGGGCTCCACAATCTCATGATTATGAAAGGACAGCCATTTGGTCGCTTGTATCCAAGGCCAGCGCACAAAGATACATAACCTGATACAAGGACCGCAAAACACAGCCTCTGTGTGAGCTGTGGAAAATGTAACGCAGACTCACGAGTCTTTTTTTTTTTTTTTTTTACCCTATTTGGAAAACCATTGCCTTCAACAATGGATGCTGCCTGACTGTTGAAGTTGGTGTATCTGTGATTTTTGTAATTTATGGAGAGCCATCTGGTGGGAGTCATTAGGTTCGGTTGCTGTGGATTATAGTATAACAAGCAAGGAAGGTGTACGGAGGCTTTTTACAGCACCAGGTGCACTACAGAGCGTAGACAACAGTTCCCTTTATGATGTTCCTGTATCCCAGGAAGATATGACCCCCATATGCTCACAGATTGTCATCACAATGAGCAGGTCACCGGCCTATAATCGCCGTCCCTGACGTTCATTTATTAATCATTATTGAAGCCTGACATAGTCCACTTCCGTATTGCTTGAGACGTTAAGTTTCAGGACCTGTAAAGCAGCATTCCAGAGAGGACTGAGACAAGTGAAGGCAAAGTGTGGCCATGCTGGATATTTGTATACTGTTACGACTTCTTCTTCTCGTTACCGTATCCGTGTCCAATAAGCTCCAAGTTGGATCCTGATAAATCAACGCTTTGTTCAGCTGCTAGCAGCTCGTGGAAAAAAGAGATTTCTACGCTGTAGTTTTTAATTTAATGTCCGGAAGAAGTGAGAAATTCCAGTTACAAGTTCCAACAGCTAAGGGACACAAAGATATTAGATTTAGTAACATGTTTGACAAGGAAAAGCATGAACTCCTCATGACTTGGAGGCAAGAAGCAGACATTTTGTGTCTTTTTTTGTTCCCCTTTGGAAAATGATTCAGTGGGTTAACTATTCACCAGAATTATTTGCAGATTCATTCAATTTCATGTTACACAGTCAGTTTGAAAGAAGGAAGTTTTCTTCAAGATTTCAGTTTCCTGCAATTTGCCGTGTGTGTGTGTGTGTGTGTGTGTGTGTGTGCTGACCAACAGCACTAAACTGGGTGTGAAAGCAAACTATCGTCACAAGGTGCTGTTAGCTGTGACTCATGGTTTCCTCGCTGTGACACGGGCGGACGTTTACCGTTGAAGAAACCAACACAAATTGATAGATTCTGTCGTGGTTGTTTTAACTTGGGGAATTTCTTCCCTCTGTCCGTTGATGAAAGATGTTTCTGACCAAATAACTAAATCAATGTGTGGGTCAGGCGAGACTTCACGGCGGTTCAAAGTCCCTCTCTGTTATGGTTAATTAGTAATCCAATTTTATAATAAGAGTGTTCACCTAGATGATGAAACTGTGACTCAGCCGGCTGAACAAACAAAAAACAAATAATGTCTTATGTCTTAAGCAGCGGGGGAATGTTTGAGTAATAAGTAGATTTACTGAGGTAAAGATGTAAGGCACTTTACATTTCTAAACTACTATATTCCAAAGGAAAAAACTTAAAGATATATTTTTTTTGGCCCTTTTTCAAGTTTTATTTTCCATAGATACAGTTGAAGAGTGACAGGAATGTGAGGAGAGCGAGACGGGGAATGACATGCGGGAAAGAGCCAAAGGTCGGATTCAAACCCTGGGCTGCTGAGGGAAGGACTGAGCCTTTGTACTGTACATGGGGCGGTTCCTCTACCAACTGAGCTAAACACCTCGCCAAGGAAAATACATTTTTATATATGTTTTTAGTTACTTTGCAGATAAAGATTTTACACACAAAATGTTTGATTAGTTTATATAATATAATGCCATGTCACTGACGAAAATACTTTATCGTGAATAAAGTTGTTAAAGGATTTAAAGGTGCGTAGGATTTAGCGCCATCAACCTCGTTTTACTCTCTCCTTCCTTGGGTGAAGAAATTAGGGGTGTGAAACACACACACACAAAAGAAAAACATGAAAAGCTCCATCTGTAATTAAATTTGTCCTTTCTGGGCCACTGTAACATCGAAAATCAAAATGGTGGACTCCCTGGAAGAGGACCCGCTCCAGGTATAGATATAAAAGGCTCATTTTAAAGTCAGAAAAACATAATGGTGATTATACACCATTAAAACATAGTTATACATATTATGTTTTGTAAATAGAGCCACCTAAAATATACATGCTACTTTTCCTTGAAGTTCTTGTTAAGTTACTTTTTTTTCACCTCTTATCAGTGAGTTATAAATGAATGATGCATGTAGTCACATCACTCTATCTGATCTATCACCAGATGTAGTGCCGATGCGGTAAAGAAATAAAGAATGAAACGGGTTTCAGGCCCATATTCAAATAAACATGCTACGACGGGGGCACCAGGATGTTAAATGTGACATCCTCTTAGCTGCAGGATGTGGTGTGTATGTGGGTGTGTGTGTGTGTGTCCAACTGCTCTGATCTTCCTGTGGACGAGATAAGAAGAAAAAGAGTTACCCTGCTGCATATTTCGTCATTTAACTATTTTTTGGCACATAACAAGCGTGTGAGAGATCATCACATCTGTGTGTGTGTGTGTGTTCTTTGCGAACATGAATTGCGATGTAATGTTGGCTTCCTCTTGGTGAGACATCATCGAGATAACGAAGTATTGCCTTGTCATCGGCTCAGCTTAAATGAACAAAATGAAGTGTGTGTACTTTCACCTTGACCACTCGGGTAAAGCTAATACATAAGAAGCATGAAAGTGATTAATTCATGATACTTTTGTCTCTTCCAGCGATCGTTGGCTGTCACAACACGACTCTTCTGGAAAGTAATGACACCTGTGTCAATGTCAGCTGCACAGGTGAGTCTAAACAAGGGGAGCGGGTTCTAAATACCGGACTAGAAATTAACATTTTGTATTAACATATTCTTTTAGACCCAAAGAGAATCAGCAGACTTGCACATTTTCTGTACTCAGAGTTGTGGGTATGAATGTTCTGCAGATTCTGTTTGGGTTTACACTTTAACTAAGGTGTCAGTTAACAGTCAGTCACAGCACTTTGGGTGTTTCTGTCATCTGTCGTCATTGTTTGTGTCTAAAATACTTGTTTTCAGCTGAGAACTGATGACGGTGTGTTGTTAAATGATTGTTGCTGTTGTTGTTGTTGGGTGTTATCGCTTGCTTTCCCCTCCTTTTCACCCTGTTGGTGTCGGTTCTCTGTCCAGCTTCCTCCACAGCTGCCCCACCTAGAACTGTGACTACTCCCCCTCCCATTACAGCCTCCTCTTCTACCCTTACCACCTCTAACAGCACCACCTCAGGTAACCAGTCCAAGAAAAAAAAAATCTCTGCTACTCCTTGCTTTGTTGTCCTGTATTTAAGGTTTGCCGTTGTCTTGTTGATAGTTTTGTTGAGGTCTCTTAAAGTTGTAATCCTTAAGAATTTCATGAAATCAAATCTTGTGTTTGACACAGTTTGTAGTCTGAGTTTTTCGGTGTTATTTACCCCTGTAAATGTTGTTTTCATTGCTAGAGATGGAGTCTGCCATTCCCCCGCATGCACGAGGGATTCACAGGAAACGCTGCAGCGTCTAATCCTGTCAATGTTTTAATTTCATCTCACTGATAACAGCCGCTCTGTTTACCGTTCACTCCCTTTACATCTTATCAGATCTGTATACGTTACTGCTAATGCAAATCCAACATATCCCCACTCCTGCGGCCCCAAACAAAAACTTCAACTGGTGGCTTTTATTGTGACGCACTCACAGGACACACCGTGCATTTGTCACCTCCGGTAGTGCTGACCAGAAGCGTTCATCAGAAAATGTTTCATTTGTCAGTCAGTGGACCGTTTTTACTTGTGGCAAGAGACTAATGGAACAAGTGAGGCCAACCACAGTGAACGTGTTAGCTTTAGAGTTGTGTTACGGATTGCACAAGCTGCACACGTCCAACTCCACAGCAAGGCAACAAACTTTACTGTGCCCCGCTGCTGTGCTTAAAACTACTCGCCCGAGTGCAGAATGAAATCAGATTATGTTTGCAGTTCTTCTTCTTATTATTGGATGTCTTCTTTATTAAAACAACATGTTTGTTTGGCTGCACTGTAAACACAGTCGCTAGACAATAAGCTGCTCAAGGAGTGTGTGTGTGTTCGTATTTAACCGCGCTATTTGATACCGCGAGAAACCACGGGTGTCTGCAAATCAGCCAGAACTGAAATCTCAAGGATTACAACTTTGAACAAGCTAAATGGTGTAAAGGGTGATGGATGTGTTCTTACTGTGACCCTACAACAGGCAACGCCACTGTTCCCACCGCTGCCCCGACTCACAGTGGCAGCACCAGTTCTACTATTTCAACCTCGACTTCACGTAAGTATCTAATTTGTGCTTTTAAATCTGTCCTGTAATGAACATCAAGAGATCGCCAAACCTTTTCGGCTTAAGACATTCATATAAACTATTGATAAAGAACCCACCAGGAGACAGAGGAAACGATGGGATCCTGCATTTTTGCAAACACTGATGTACATAGACAGGAATGACTCTAATATTACAATTTTCTTCCGCTCTGTCTTGTATCACAGCTGGAACTAACACAAGTACCACCACACTGGTTACCCCCACTGCTCAGCCTCACAAGAACACCTTCGACGCCGCGAGCTTCATTGGTGGAATAGTTCTGGTCCTGGGCCTTCAGGCCGTGATCTTCTTCCTCTACAAATTTTGCAAGTCCAAGGACCGCAACTACCACACCCTTTGAAGCAGCCGCACTTTGAATCACCGAACCCACCCCCCAGCAACTAGAACCTTCCAGAGAAGACTCCCTCTACTCGGCACACACTCACCACGACGGACTCAAACAGTGTTTTCAAGCAGGTTTTCGAGATCTTTGATGTTCGTTCCACTTCTGGTTTGTCAGAGCTGCTGCTGTAGCCTGTATCGAGGCTCTTGACGCAGGCCTGTTTTTGTAGGATAATTCACAAACTTGCACAGCTAAACAGATCTCTGGTGATACGGCAGTCAAGCCTTGAGCATATGGATTACATCATCTGGTTGCTACTCCCACCTCCTGCCATTAGTCATTCTGCAAAGACCGTTTTCCAGCAAACTGAGGGGGTTCGCGTTATTTACCGCCCCTCTCCTCGTGATTCGGCAATTAAATACACCACATGAGAGTTAAAGAATTACTCGTGTATACAAAGAAGCTTTCCTGTTGATGTTTGGGTGTAGTACAGCTGCAAACTGGTAACATTTTTATTGAATCTTTACTTGGAAACACTGTTTGAGTTCACAGCTGTTGTGAAACGTGCCGAGTGCGATGATTCAGTATTGCTTTTTAGCCTGTTGAATCGTGAGCAGGTTCCCTGTCCCTCATGCAGCTGTATTATATATATTTGTTCAAAGATGATGTAAAAGAGGCGGGGGTTGCTTACAGCACGAGGGGAATAAAAGCAAAACCAAATCATCTGATGTCAGACTGAAAGAGAGAGAGGAAAAAAAAAGAGGTGTCTCCCTTGGCGTTTAGGAGTGCTGTGCGTTTTCTGCTGTCGACTTCCCTGTGGAAATCTCTCATCCAGTACTCGGTATAAAAATATAAAAAAAAAAAAAAACAACTGCCAGTGGAGCAGCTCAATGCAATAAATTTCATCTCCCATCATACTTTAATCTCCCGATCGTCATTCCTGATCATTACCGACTTCAACTCGGTTTGCTAACATTGAGCTGGCCCCTTTGGCCCCATTTCTGTGGAGGAAGTCAGTCAAAAAAGGGGGTCGAAACGAAAGATTGTAGAATATTTCATAAATAAGATTAATTTGTTTTATTAATGTAGATAATAGAGAGAATGGGGAGATGGCATGCACCTTCTTGACGTGGACAGTGATAGCAGTGAAGTGCCTTTAATGTCCAGTATGACTTAAAGAGAGACCTGGAAGATTATTTTCTTTGGATCGAGGCCCGAGTGTTATCATTAGTTTATGTTTCTAAGGAAGAAACAGTATCGCGGTGCTGATATTGGTGAGAACCGTAGTATCCCAGCTGGACTGAAGAGCCTTTTGGTGTTGAAGTACAGTAGATAGTTGTCACTCGAGGGCCTTAATCAGTCAAGATTGAACTTTTTCCCTATAAGTCGAGGACTATATTCAGCGGTCTTCTCACTGGTGATCTTGTATGAGTGAGTAATTTTAAAGGCGCCCTTCTTTTTTGTAGAGCCCAGCACTGCTCCCAGATTTCCTCCCTCCTCGCTATTTGTTTAAATGTTATGTTTGATTTAAAAAAAAAACCACACAAACTATGACGTGGCAGGAAATTCTGGACCACTGTTGGACGCTATAAATCTGCGAGCGCACCTTGTTTCAGTAAAAGGCAAAAATATCGGGCTTAATTTGAAAACTTGAATATTGCAGAGAGCGCATTCAGGTTATGATGTTGGACTGTCTGAGTGCAGGCAAATGGGTAAATGAGCATTGATTTCTGTCTTTGCCGCGTGAAATGAGAGGATTGTGAATGAAGTGCAGAACTGCAACAACTAAGTGACCGCGCTAGAGTTCATGTAAAGTTCTCTAATTAGCTTGCTGCTATTTGTGTGAATTTTTTCCTCCCCCCCTCCCTTCCATTTTGTCCCTCCTGTACATAGCCATGTCCTGTTTTTGTTTATCTTCTTGGTTTCAACTTGAGGAAAAGCTAAATGAAGGAGTGTTTAATCAGTACATTTTGATCGTAGCGGCTTGTCAGTGTCAAGAATGTTTTGTTAAAAGCTTCTTTTTTTCCTTTTTATTGCATGCTGGATGCTTGGAGTTGTGATTTTTTTTCCCTCCCATTGCATATGCTCTTAAGGATTTAAACTCACTTTAAAAACCACTTTGATTATTTGTGATTAGCCCATATGCTAGCTGAAAGAATGCCTTGAAACAGTGTGCATTTAAGCCAAAGTCCTCAGTTTTGGCATGGAGAATTGAGCATTGCACAATTGACAAGCTTTGTTTTGTAACTTTTGTCTTTGTAAATGTTTTCATGATTCAGCCAAAAAAAAAAAAAAGAAACAAAAAAAATCAGATGCTTGTATAAATACTCAAGTCTTGAATAGTAATAGATAATGGATGAATAATCACCATGTTTTGTATGACCACGAAACAGTAAGAAATTCATACATTTTTGTTTTGGCCTGCATAATTTCGGATGTTTTTCTGCTGCTCACCATTAACACGCCTTTTTAACCTGGTCACCCGGTGGCATTAGGCTACAGCCCAAAGACCCGACTATGGCGAGTAGGCTTCAGAGTTCTGCCTTAGCTGCATCCATCTGTACATTCTCTGCATGCGGAGAGCCTTCTCAGCCCCAAATTTAGAGAGGGAAATGTTTTGAGTTTTAGTCACAGCCGCCAAGCGCTACGCTGTGCAAACCACTGAATCCAGTCAGAGTGCTCTCCTCTGCTTTCCGACATGGTAGCTGCATTCCTTAAGAACACAGCATCACATGCGGACGTCTCGGTGTGTCCCAAACACCTCTGGTATTCATGGAGACCAATAGATGCGGCATTGTGTTGCCTCTCTGCAGCTTCTCCTACAAGTTCCTAACTCAGTCTGTGCACCTCTTAAGGAAAAGTGCCTTATTCAGTTAATATCCACTATATATATATATATATATATATATATAGTTGTAGTTTGTAAAATAATACGCCACACCTATTAAATATCAATGGGACTCAGCACTTTCAGACACTTGTGACGTGGTTTTCCATGTTGTATTCTGCTTCAATGTCTGTTCTGTCATGCTCAGCCTTAACTTCTTTGATCAAACCCACACACACACACAAATCGCTAGTGAATTTCAGAGTTGCATTTAAGCACCTACATTTTGCCCAATCACACAATAGATTTGTGGGTGTTTTTTAAATGCTGCTGAAATGGCTCCAACCGGCTAACTGACAGCATTGTTTTCTGCTAGATGAAGCCCGGTTGTAGCCCCGGACAACTTCTCACTAGCGCGTTGTAATAAAACAACTTAGCGGTATTGTAACAACAGCTACAGACTTCTATTGTTCTCTGTTGCGACATCTTCTCCGCAATGCTAACAGTGACATTTGGTTTGTAATTTTCACTCGCTGTATTGAATGACTTGTTTTTCTGTCCGATTAGGATTCTTACATTCAAAATCCAGATTTGCTTGGTCATGGAGGGCTCTCCTGTCAGTTTTCAGCCTTGCAGTGTTCACTTCCAAGAGCAATGAGTTTAAAAAAAAAAAAAAAAAAAAAGCTTTTTCATTCCCTCCTTTGCCTCGTGGCTTTATTGCAATGTGCACACACACACACTGTAGTGCCATCATATTTTACTTTTTGTGTTAGAGGCCGTGTAGGTACGATTTCTTTCCCACCCGACTTTGACACACACACACAGCCATATGTAGACCCTTTGCAGGTGCCACAGTGCCCCCTTCCACCTTCAAATGTTTTATTTTGTGCCACCCCCACCCCCTCCCTTTTCTTTTTCTTTTTCTCTCAAGCCTTTTTATTTTGTGCCTTGTTTTCTAGTGTTGCCTTTTTAGTTTCACAATGTAAAACCAATAAAGTTTGAATATTGTTAAACAAATCACTGCCTTACCCTCATTTGACAACCAGAGTCATCTTTCTTGGAGCTGGGGGAAAAAAAAAAAAATTTACATGACAAATCACAAGTGGGACGATGATACACAGCCAGGTCTCAGTGCAAGGCTCCATCGCCATGGTTACAATTGAAAGGCTAGTTGCCCAGACAACAAAAGGTATCAAGTTCAGGCTGTGTTTTGTCTTGTCCTCTGTGTGTGTGTGTGGTTAATGCTAGGCCAACAAGTTTTCTTGTTAAAGAAGAAAGTAATAACAAAACTGGGCTGAACAACAATGTCATCAAATCATATTTACAATGTCTTTCATCCTCAGAACCAGACTTTATGCTAAGCTATATAACTGATTGCTAACTGGCTGTACCTTTTGTCTTATTTGGCTGACTTAATGGCATCTGTGGCTGGCTGAGTGCCCTCGTTTCACCCCCACGCTCTGTCTGAGCGCGTTGCTCCGTATGCTTGGATTCAGTAACCCTACTGGGGGAAAGAACCGACCATTTTACCGGCATAATCACATTCCTATTGACGTGCATTTCTGATGGTGTACATGCTGGATCCAGCCCATCCTCATCTCTGTTCTCTACCTGATAATACAGAGTAGAGGTTTCTAACCTTGGGTTTGGGACCACCATGAATTCAACATATTATTCAAGAAGTAATAATAATAGGAGGAAGAGTATTTATCACTTATTTTATTCTATACTGAGCCCGGATCTTGGGTGCGCCTACATTTCAAGAACAAAGAAATCTCTCTTTAGGCCTCAAATAAGAATTCCTAGAAGGACCTGCTGTGACAACAGTTCACAAAAAGACATAATTTTAATATTAAGCCTGAAAAGAATGGGTACCACTGTCCTCCGTGATGATAATAAACAGGGGTTTTAGTGACATTAGTGCCCCCCTTTGGCCATACATAAACAAATAGGCTCAAAGTTCAAGTTAGTATTTATTATCACTGAGGGGCGATTTGTGGTGCAGCAGCCGTAACAACACAAACACAACAGATAAGCAGCGAGCAATAAATGAACAATAAATGCATACCACGTAACAATTGTGTGTACAGCTCACGTGGGGCTGCTGAGGAGGCCAACGGCAGCAGGGACAAAAGAGTGTTTGTGTCTGTTAGTCCTGCAACTTGGCAGACTGTATCTGCGGCCTGACGGTAACAACTCAGAGTTCAGGTGATGGCCGAGGTCAGTCAGGACCGACTGGGCCTTCTTCAGTGACCTACTTAGTTAGGTACACTCTGTGGAGGTCGTTCAGAGTGAACACCTTGACAACACTTTGCAGTCTAATAGCCCTCTCAGTTGGTCTACAATCTACATAGATTATCAGGGAATATAAAGTTTTATGAGTTGACACATGAACTGCTGTTCACCTCGCTAGATGATTACCGTACATGTGATTTCTAGCATTCCTGTGATGTTTACTACTTTGTAAATGTGATAGAAATCAACACGGGTTTTGAAAGTTTGTACAAAGTTTATTCCAGCTATTTGCTGTCACATACCGTTTATATCTGACGGTGAATATCTGGATCTCTGTTTGTTTTTCACAATGTGTTTCGCTCCCGACAGGATGAACAAGGTCACGGCAAGGTTCTGCTTATGTAGCGAAAAAGCCGTTAGCTCTAAAGGAAATGTCCGTGTGCACACTCAAGTATCATGGTCCGTACACTTGGCTACATTCTTGAGCGAGGTGCGTGTGTGCGTATAAAATATGTTTTGTGCTGAGCAGCCTGTTATTCTTCCAGTGGCCCAGAGTCCCCAGCTGGCACAGTTTCCCAAAACCAAAGAGAGTTTCAGGAGAGAATGTTTTTGGACAACCACACTGCAAATTCTCTTCTCTCGTGTGTGTCCATTAAAAACAGCTTTCAACCCTGCCCTTAGTACAGTATAGGCTGTTACTGGACAGAGATAGAAAAGCTTGTGTTGCTCTGTCAAGGACAGCTCGTGATCCTTATACTGAGAAATGGAAAATCCTGAAGTCAGCCAACTTTTTTAGTAACCCGCTAACTTGTATTCGCCCACTGAGGATGATACATTTCAGTCTTTCTCCGTGTTAACTTGACTGTAAGCAAATGTCCTTAGATACATCTTCATAAGATGGACGAGTAGCTGTTTATAGACAATCCTTTCACACACCCACAACAGAATGCCTTATACAGACTCGCCCTCCTACGTGCACTGTTCTCTGAACACACCACTGTTATTCAACACCACACAAAAACAGGGGCGTGGAGTCACAAGGTATCAGAGCTGCAGGGTCAGGAGGGAGAGCGAGAGAGGCGGAGAGAGGGAGAAGATAGGAGTGGATGGAGATGTTGGATATATCCATGAAGGGCTCTTGACTTGCCTCGACTAACCAGATTGCTGTGTCCAGTCATGCTCTATAATCTAATATGGGGAGCACAGAGAAACAATGCATTACGTTTAGCCTCTCGCTCATATGCCAGCTCAGTCCATTTAACCATGCAGTGAACTCCCAAGTCATGCCAAGAATACCAGGACAGAGCTAGATAATGAACTGAAAAGGCTGAATGCTGATAGCAACAATAACACTCAGCTGTTTTCCTCTCCCATGACCGGGGATGTTGGACAGGGAAGTTAAGGATGTTTTTATTTAAACAATTTGTGACCTAACAACCACTGTAAATGTTAGTGGTATAGGGAGTGACTCAGCTTTAAGGTCAGAAACTCTTCTTACTTATCAAAAAAATGTGTAAACGGTTGACCTGATAACGAGGAAATAACGCGGGAATGCTATGACGCAGCTTCACATGTGGTTTATTCATCCCATAAAAAGGTGGCTGACTCGAGTAAACACGGAGCAAATATAAAAAGCCTCGGCCATGCCAGAAATGTCTGACCAGTGTCCAATTAAAGTGACTAACAGCTGTCGTAGTTGAATTTAAAGAGAATTGAGCTGTTTTTTTTTTTGCTGTGTGAAATGGCGAAAATCTTGACAAAAAGCAGTTCCTCCTGCTTGTGCACTGCGATAAAAACCACATCCGTTTGTCCTGTGGTCAGGGCCACATTTACTCAGCTGTCCAACCAGCTGCTGTAACAGAGTTCACAAAGCATCTGATCCACCTCAGTCATAGGCTGTCGAAGACATCAGGAGCTTGAGAGTGCACAAAACATGAAAGTTATATCTTATTATTATACGTGTAACTGTGTGGTGTGGCAGTGGTAAAAGCCTTCACATTTACAGACACATAGGCTGGGCACTGCCACCTAGTGGATCTCTGTATGAAGTCCAAACTTCAGTGCAGAATTAGAAAAACATTTCAGTTGGTCAGAAGTGAAAAATGTATTCACAATACGTAGAGAGAATAAGCTTTATTAACATCTTAAATATTAAAAATAGATTACTCCAGCTTCATTTGAGATCAGATCTACCTATGAAGGACCCTGTATGTGCAAGATTTCGAAACGTGTAATGCATTATCAAGTCCCGTGGAAAACATTAAAACACTTTATTCCCTCTTTTTGTTTGTGGATAAAAAAATATATACCAGAGGCCGTTTAAAAGAGAAAACAGGCTGCAAACAACCAAGGGGAGTTTTGTGGTCCAACCAGCTGTAGTATCAAAGCCCGTACACAGAAACCTCATGTTTCCCAGGAGACGTCGTCTTGTTTTAGGCTGTTTCTGAACTTCTGCGTTTCTCTGAGGAGCTGCAGGTTGTTGAGTTGGGTCCCACCTTTCTTTCCTTTCTGCTTAGACCTAACAGGAGAGGGAGCTGGGGGCTTGATTCCGCTTGACTTCTTGGCTGTGTGCTCATCAGGTTGGCTCTGGGTCAATTTATGGACCTGGGCAGACGACAAAGACAGAAAACATTAGACACCTACACTATAGAGACTTTTCATATTGGCATACAGTACTTTTACATATCTACAAAGAACAAAATTAATCTTTACAAACATGCCTCTGGATTGTGCTGAGTGATGGTTTACGTACTGTCTGCTGGTGTTTGCGGAGCTTCGTGATCTGAGCTCCCTTCTCCTCCATCCTGGTGACCAGCCTCTCCAGTTCTCTCTGCAGATCTTTCCTCTGCTCGGGATGTTGGGTTGCATCTATCTGACCCATCAACTCCTGATGCTCGCTGACAAAAAAACAACACAGAAACAGATAACTAAATGTGTAAAATAAACATTTTTAAAAAGTAAAATTTAAAAAAACAACAACAACTGACTCACAAGCTCATTTGTCCTAGCTCGTCCTGCAGAGCCAAGAGCAGATCAGAAAGCGAGCCCAGTGACTGATCTGATTTTTCAGGCTCCCTGTCAGGTTTGTGTGAAGTGGTGGACGATGGAGAGAAATCCTTCTGGAGGCTTTTCCTGGCTCCGCATCCAGATTTTTGCAGAGCGCTCACTCGTTGGCACAGTTGGGGCTGATGGTGTTTCATCATGTGGAGTATACTTTGTATGTTGGCGTGGACTGAATGGCTTGGGCTTGTTGACTGTGACAGGTAAGGGAGATAAAAAACAATCTCAAGGGATCAAAAACAGGGAAACGAGTGAATGGTATATGGTTTTTTAGAACTGACGTACCGTTCCTGCAACAAAGGGCATTTTTTTGTGCTTCGGGACACTTGGTGATGTCAGCTCATTCTGTCTCGAGGTTTTCTGAGGTAGAAGACAGCTGTTATTACTACTGCGCAAACAAATGTTATCCTTATCAACTAAATACACACTGTCAATCGGCTTTATCAGTAAGAGAAGCACCTTGGTGGTCCTTTTTGTCTTCTTCTTTGGCTTCTCTTCAGAAGATGACACAGACAATCGAAAGTTGATGTCCAACTCCTTCTGCAGCTGTGGACGTGACAATATTAGCGTGATTAAAGTCAGGAAGAGCTTCCTTCTTTCTTTGTTTCCTTACTTTGATTCTTTTATGGTATTTTATGATTAGACAGTGAATTTTATCTTACTTATAACCCACTAGAGAACATTTAATATGAAGTAAAAGTAATAGGATTTAGATATATAAGCACAAAAAAACAGAATTTTGCATTTACTGTGAAACGTGTGCATGTTGGGGTAAGGAAAATAAAAAAAAACAAGGTGGAACTGTGGATACTTCCTGTCATTGTTACTTCAAAGAGCTGACCCAATAAGTGAAGTGTCTGTGGACTGACCTGGTCTGCCTTCTCCTGCACAAGTTGTCGTTCATGCTCTTCTTTCAGTAGTTTTTGCTCCAGAATGGCAAGTTTCATCTGAAAGCAAAACTGCACTGAAATAATGATCTTACCACACACCATGTGATGATTTGTGTTGAGATGAATCACTGTGAAATACCTCTGCCAGAGTTTGGGTCCGACTCAGTTTGAGACACTCTGATTCAAGTTTTTCCAGCTTCTCCCGCTGAGATTGGGTATTTGAGCTGCTCGGCTGCTGGTTCTGCAGCGAAACCTAAAGAGGAGGTAAACAGCTTACATGACAGCTTAGTAACATGCAAATACACGCTGTGTTCCTTTACTTCCTTGTAGTTCTAGATCCAAGGAGGCAAAAAGTACACACTTGTTAAGCTTCTGTGAATGAGTTCTCATATTAAAACATATTAATAATATTAGATTTATAGTTTTAAAGAAAGATTCATTAATGAATTTTGTTTATTTCAGTTCTCAGCCTTTGGACTACCTGATCCTCCATGATAGCGTTCCTCTCCTTCTTAGCATTTTCAACCATCTTCCTCATGTAGTCCAGCTGCTTCTCAAGAACCTTACACCGGGCCTCTGTAGACTGCAGCTTTGAGTCCAGCTCTGTTATCATTAACACAGACACAACCATTAAAGACTATTCACAGAAAAGACTTTGCATTTACACAATGACAGCAGTGGCCTCTCCCTTTGCATCCTCCATTACTCACCTTTCCTGCCAGAGTTATCTGACTCAGGCAGGCTGGCTGCTGGTTGACGGCGCATGCTGGAAGATGCTGTGGCCTGTTGGTTTTTCTGCGTATCATGGGAATACTGCCGGAAGCTCCTTTCTGCTTGCTTCCTCTCCAGCTCCAACCGCCTGATTTTTTGCTGGAGGGTCTTCAGTGCATCAACAACAGCTGAAGGAGAATGTGAAAGTACAAGTGGTAATTACAGCAAAAGGTGGCCATTGTCTGAGACAGTAAGCTTGACACAATGGCCGTGCCATACCTCTGCTGTCAATATTAGGATTGGTCTGAGGGCTGCTCATCTCAGGGTCCGTGCTTGTGGAGGGGTGCGCAGCGAAGTCCAGCTTTCTTGGTATGGGCAGCATCCTGTCTGGAGGCTGATAATAGCTCCCAATGTAACTGTTTTTGGAGGGTGAGTCTAAAATCTACAGGCAAGAAGAGGAGCCACGTGTTTTAAAAACGGCAATGGTTGATTTCAGCATTATTTGTCTTTAAAAATCAAAGAAAAATATTAATAAAATACCCATAAAAAGTCCCCAAAGATGAGGTCTTCAAATTGGTTGCCATGTTTGACTGACACCACAATACCAATACAATAAAGCTATTCGCAGTAATACAGTAATATAAAACAATAAAAACAGCAACTTGTTTTAATTTTTGGAGCTGGACTTTCTTGTGTAAAAGTTAAGAATGAGTGAACATGACAGCTGCTGTTGGTAAACTACGTATCTGACCGATTATTATCCTTTAACAACAAACCCATCGTCACGTTAGGCTGCTAAAAGTTCACATAAGTTTCACAACCGCTAACGTTACGCGAGCAAAAACGCAAAAAAGCAAATTTGTGTACGGAACAAAATGTCGACATATCAATATTAAAGCAGCGGCGACCTCCGCCTTCAAAACAAACCGACAGAGAAGCTCCTTCACACAGCCACAGCAGCTGAAGACGGCAGCTCACCGGACGTAAACAAAGCCAGAGCTAACGTGTTAGCCACATTCGGGGCTAACGGCTGCTAACGGCTGCTAACGGCTGGTCGTCGAACGTTACCTGGTCGTAGTGAGACTCCATTTTGGCGCACAGAGAATGGTCATATGTTTTATTCTCCTGTTTTTTAAGGGAAGTTGTAAATGTTTTTTAAATGTAGCAAACTATATGATGTCGTGTCGAGAGACTTCAGTTGTCCTGTCACCACCAGCAGCAGCAGGCGGTGCGGACTTTTTAAATTTCCCTCCTCTTTGCCGCCCTCGTCCCAGAGGTTCCGCCTGCGCAGTGAGTGCGCCCTGTTTCCTCTTCCACCTCCTCCAGTCCTCCTCACTGCTCCTCCAGACTTCAGTGTAACACAAATACACACTTCTGCATCACGGGTGTCCAGACTTCTTTTAAAACAAGAGGAATAAAGGTTGCACACAAATGCACTGTTCTGTAATAACTGTGTTTTTATTGTCACAATTATCATTTTTCACACCAATCAGGCGTGAACAAATCTGAGTTTAACAGTTCTGCCTTTCTTTCACATCTGAAGTCAGATAACAAAGAATAAATTGTATGGAACATGTTAAACTTGCATGACGTTGATACAAGATCGTGTTAATTTAAAACATGACTTATGAAGAATGCAAAGTCTGTTAACATTTAAGTTTAAAATGCATCACTCTTGCTCTTCTCTTTCACAAAATCACTCAGAAAGTATTATTCAGTGTCACATCTACAGGTACATCAGCAGTTATGTCCTTAACGGTTCAAATGCTTTGTTATACGTTTGCATCAGCTTTGTTATGTAACCAAAATCATCCACTCATGCAGTATCTGACAATTCAAGCAAGCCACTGTCTGAGTCTTTTAATTACTTTGATAAAAAGGAAAAAAAAAACGTTTGAGAATAGTAGTCTAATTTCACCTCCCATCTGATTCCACATGAAAACAACATAAGCTTACACCCATTCCACAGTGATTTGTTTTAGATTAAGTTCTTTCAACGCTCACTTCATTTATAATATGCTTACCCTTCAAGAAAATCTAAGACATTGCAAAACTGTTGGCAGAAATGTGAAATAGCTCTATAGCCAGGATTTTACAAATACTGAGGCGGGTGCAGTGTGAAGAAAAAAGGCTCCAAAGTTGAGAGTGACACAAATTACACATAATATTATAATTCTATAATTCGCACACATATCTTTCACAGTGGTAGCAGTGGCCTTGATTAATGTATATGATGTAAGAAAGAGCCCCTTGTGATCTACACAATGGGACACTAAAATACATGACATTTTGTCAAGATATAACATATTTAAACATACATTTGGAGCCATTTTCTGATCATTTAAGCTATTTCTGGGTAGCCGAGGCAGTAAATCAATCAATCACCCTGTAAACATTTGCACAGCAGTATGCAAATAGCCCAAGAGCCTGTCTGCAGCGTGGCAGGTGTGCTGCACTGAGATAAAGAATGTATTTTCTGGGAAACTTCTTTTAAAAACATATTTGTGCATGTTATGTAAATGTTTTTTTGTTTTTTTTATTTGTCAGAGACAGCCCCTTTGTCTATACATGCCACAACAGAATCTAAATCTGACTTATATCATATAGAACAAATGTTTCAGTGTGTACTTTGTCGGTTTATACAGATTAAAGGTTAAATAAAAAATCAACGTCTCTGTCTAGCTCTATCTTCTGCCTTTTCTTTCAGTTATTACTGATAAACAACAGAAAGGGAGGGGGCTGGTGACGACGAAATGCATGATGGGAGATGTAGTTCCGAGGAGCACCGCTTGAAAACACACTCCGAACGAAGAGAATTCAACTCCCATAAAACCTTCCCCCGCGAGCCTGGCAACTACCTCCCGACCAATCATGTGTCAGAATCCACGCGGTAACGCCCCTAGAACGTCCACAGCGCTCTCCCATTGGCTGGCGGTCCCTGCCAATCAAACGTTCACCCTCAAATTGTTGCCTACTATCGTTTCTACCCAGGGACTAACGTTACTGGTCAGTGCAGTGTCAAGGCGTCCCGTAGCAGAAGACCTGCACCAAAGAATGTGGACAAAGTGAGTATTTGAGAGTGACACTCGTTGTTTTTGGTCCACGGTGAAAGGTTTGTGTGTAGGAATGTTGTTTCCGCCGCGGCTGTGTTGTACTTTGAGCGGTGTCTTTGTTAACGGGCAGCTTGGAAAGCCTTGACACGAAAGGAAAAGACATGGGGAGAGATTGAATGGAGCTCACTTAACTGACAAGTTGCGTATATGTACATTTAAAAAAATCCTGTTATGTCTTAACATTTAAATTAAAAGTCATTAACCATTAACCAACCGTCCGTTCAGTGTCGTTTGCAAACGCAATGTGAGGCAATAACATTTTAATTGCCAGATTATGATGGCCTGTGACATGAGTAAATAGTCTGCACTTTAACCAGGCTTTTTTTTTTTTTAAATTGCAAGTTTGTAACAGAACACTGTTGCAATTTGGGATTTAAATTCCTGTTTTTCTGCAAGAGTCCGAGAAATACTGGCTCTGTTGGGCCAAATAGAAACATAACATTTGATTAAAACCCCTTCAATTTGTTGTTTGAAGAGTTATTTACTGGGCAGGGTCGGGTGATGTGATGAAATATACCATGTGACTGTAAATTTAGCAACACAGAGATTTTTCCCTACCTTTTTATACTGCTTCTGATATCTGTGATAGCATTGTGTTAGGCCACTGTGGGCATTATTGCAAAACCACAAGTAAGACTGTATGACTGTTACAGCATTGTGATGAAGAATGTTGATTTCATGGGTATTTCATTCATTTTTATTATGCCCTGTCTGGTTACTCCTGTGTGTATCTGTATCTGTGGAAGGGTAATATCAGGTAATATCAGTGCCTTCTGGCTGAATGTCTTAATAGATAATATTAAAATCTTTGTTAAAGGTTGTTTTGATGCTGTAATGAAAACATACACTGTTTCATGTGTTATCTGTTGTGCAGCCTGTTGTAAGGCAGCACAAACTTTAGTCCCACATCAAAAGATGGAAGTGCAGGGCCAGGAGTCTCTGGGGAGATGGGAAGGGCTGGGCAGTCGGGATGCCATCTCCAGGACTGAAGCCATGGATAACATCTGCCAGGTGGTCATGAGCAAAGTGGAGTCCATCAGGCCCATACCATCACAAGCTGTGTCACCTCCAGCCTCAGGAAGCCCCCCCAACAGTGACCTGAATGACATGCTGGCTCACCTTCTCATGCTGTCCAAACGGTGCCCCTATGAAGACGTCAGGAAGCAATGTGTTGGGCTTCTGCAGTCTGTCCAGGTAGGACATTCATACAGCTTATGATGAGATGTTATATGTTGCATTAAGCTGCACCATGCTGTCATATGACCCCTGATGCTAGTGCTTATGGTATTGTTCTGCTGCCATCTGGTCCTCTCTTCACCTCCTCATAAGCATTATAAACAGTGTGGCAGAACGTCGTGAAGACCCAATGCACCTTTTGTCATGTGGATTACATTCACTGACACGATGAGGCACCATAAACTCATTACCACTTCAACATGACAAGAGCCAAGGCTAATGCAACCCTTCAACCACATGCATACATGCCCCCAAAACAGATTTATTGGTACACAGAAACAATACAAATCTTCACAAGAAATTATACTCATGGTTAGACTACACACATTTTAATGGATAAAAAGTCTGCCTTCATCTTTACACCTAGAGACACAAAAAACAACTGCTGCCACCAAAGGGTTTATTATGCACATTTTAGCTGTCATAATTATATGATTATTAGTCAAATAGTAAGCTTGTTTAATCTAAAATCTCTGGTTAAGGTTTTTGGAAGGCTGCAGATACAAAAAAAGATACACACACTACAAATTTCACATCTCAGCACTTTGTCACTCTAACTCTAGGAATCTAGGATTTTCCAAATAGTCTTACAATTAATCTGACAGCAGAATAAACTTATAATTCCTTGATCACTTTAAGCAATCAATAGTAAAAAGCTTATATGGCCCTCGACTCTAATATCCTAATGCCCCCTCCACAGTTTCTCCATCACGTACACAGACTAAATGAGTGCACATGTTGTAACTGTCATACAGATATGTTAGGAAAACTTGGATTAGATGACATAGGTTGCCACAAATGTCATACATTCATTCAAGTGCAGCAGGTGATTCTTTCTGAAATAAATAAATAAAATAAAAAAGAACAATTTCAACTCTCAACTACACCGTCGAGTCCTACAACTGAAAAACATCCACAGTATGTGGGTATTCTGAGCGAGCTAAGACATGTTTACTGAAAATACTCAGTAACGCCCTCCATCATCAACATCACGCTAATGTGACGGCCAACATTTCCGTCATCAGCGTATCTTCTTTAACACATCAGCATGTTCTGTCATTTTTATTGGTCATTTAATTGCTTTTCTTGCACGGTGTCGTTCATGTGACAGTGACGCTGCACAGGTGTGTTGCGAATGGTAAGGAATTGGGCTGGCTGAGAGGGAGACGTCTCCCTGACCAGTGCTCTGTTTTAACCATCTTATATCTTATACTCCATCATAAACATCATATCCTTCTATCAGCTAACACCCAGGCCAGCACTAGTTGTTATTGCACATGTGTTGGGGTGTAATCTGGACGCAGCTCCAGAATGTACCTGAATGTACCTGTTTCTGTGTTCACGTTGATGTCAAATTTGTCGGCCTCATTTTCTGATCTCTGCTAACACCCATAAAACCCTTAAAAAGCGGAGAGGACTAAAGTTGAATATTCATGGTTTATATTTTGTGGTGATTAATGCTGGTGCTAAAACGTTTTGGATTTATTATATTTTGTGGGTTAAAATCGTCATTATTTACATGCAGAGGACAAAATATTGGATTTATTCCGGCTTTAGCGAGGCGTTAGCTGTGGCCTTTACCCCTTAATGAGTCCTCTAATAACAAACAAAACTAAGCCTGACAACTTTAGATGGCCAGACATGTTGTTATTCTGAGGAAATAGACTGTTTGGCAGTGGCATTAATTCCTGTTTGTGTGGAAGTGTTTTTGGAAGATGGAGGAGAGGGGCAGAGAGAGAGATGAGAGAGGGAGAAAGCTGCTTTGTGGATTTAGCAGTGCACCACAGTACACACCGTCTGGTATTTTTGTATTATGCTAAGCTGCATTTGCCGTAGGCTCGCCAAAGGGTGCATTTATGAGCCCAATGTGGCAGCTCATGTCGTTCTGGTCCCACGGTTGAAGACTCCCCTGACCAACACACACACACACTCACACCTTTCTCATGTTGTCAGGGTTGGAAGGGGGTAAAGGAGGGGGGCCCAGGCTCAGACAGACCTCTAATTCCAACAGATCCGCTGATTAAAGACAAAATCTTTGAAAGCACAGACAGTCCTTTCCTCATGACAACCCCCTCTCTTCTAGAGGAGGAAGGCCTCCTGCTTGGGGAGAATAATGTACTCTAATACCCTCATGAATTGCATAAAATTTGGCCTCAAACAATCTTTTTTTGCTGGTTTGTCTGCTCCACTGTTTATTTTGTACTTTTTATCAACCATCAGATGCTCTCAAGGATGGGCAGCTCAAGTAGATAGTTAAAAAAAAGGCTAATAAAATGTGCTAGTAAATAAAAATATGCCAATACATATTGGCATATTTATATATCACAGATGGAGGGACTAGTGTGTAGGATTTAGTGGAATCTAGCAGTGTAGAGAAAGTGTTGGAGAAACTAAGGTGGCTGCAAAATGTGTGAAAAAAATTGCAAGGCCAGTTCTTAAGTCCTGAGCTACTGTCGAAACATGGAGGATCAACATGGTGGACTGGTGGATATGAAAGTTTAAACATAATGATTGTTATTACATAGTATAGTCCTTCTTTGCCATATACTATGAAAATAGAGCCCCCTAATTCAGATCCTGGACCCTTTAAACCAAAAGGATCATATCTGTCCATTAAATATGAAGGCACAGCTAACACCCAGTTAGCTTAACACGTGTAGGCCTTCATTTTCTAGATCCAGTAATAATTGCTTAAATAAAGATTCATAAACGTCAAAGACTAAGACCTCTCCTCGCTCCTAACAGTTGCCTCACTTGTCTTTTTTTATGCAATCATGAGTCATTGCTTGTTTTTCAAGGCACCCTGTGAATGTGCAGAGCAAGCTGTTATTAGGTTTGAAGGAATGGGCTTGTAGGCTCAAATGTTTGCCGTGTTATGTCCCCCCAGTATTGCTAAATCCCAGGGGTTAAGGGTTACGGGGTCACGACTGAAAATAGGGTTCTATGTGCGCAGGGAGGGGTTGGGTTCCCATAAGGCGTCCTTGTGTAAAGGTCTGCTGAGGTGAACACAGCAAGGTCAGGATCCCTGTCCTATCCAATCCTGTGAGTACGGTCCTATGTAGAAGCTGTCAGAGGTTCATCCTGGGGCATGTTCAGGTGGTTGACTTGGCTGAGTTTTATTGATCTACTGCGTACACAGGAACACAGCAGACAAACAATGCTGCATGCAAATGCTCACACACACACACATATGCACATACGCACAAATGAAGAGAGACAATAGCAAGTGTTTATTCCGAGTCTATGAAAGGGGTGGGCAGACTCCATCGTTCCACTCCCTCTCCGGTCGCCATGTTCCCTTGCTGGATGAAAGGAGCCCAGTCTTGGGCGGCTGGACAGAGACAGAGAGGGGTTTCTTTGTGTTATGTAATTACACCATTGTGTTAGCCCTCTACCCTAACTTGAATTAAGAGCTACTCTCAAAAGATCAACCTGTTCTTGTGATGCAGGCTGGTGCTGCTCAGATTCCAGAGACTTTGTCCACCTCTACAGCCTACAGGGATGAAATGATGTACTAAAGAACGAATAGTAAATACCAAATGGACTTAGTGTCTCTTTGACTTTGATTCAGTCTGGCCCCGCAGTCCAGTCCTCTTTAGGTCTGACTTTTATTTTTGCTACTAAGAAGCTTCATTGGAAAATGAAACTGCACATTAAAACGTCTAGTTGAACAAAACATAGGAGTGCAGCATCTTACGTTGTTGGTATTGTAGCTTGTTCCACAACCAGGCCTTTCTTCTTCTTATGTCCGAATGCACAGTTCAGAATTACAGAGAAGTGCGCAGCCCCAGTTCATGCCTCTCATGTATTATCATAACAATCAAGTCAACGTTCGAGTCACTGAGTTTAGCGTCTGTTTTTCTAAAACAGAAATCACTGGCAATCTTTCAGAAACCCAGAAGGATGTTTAACAACATAAACTGCAGTTTTGAAGATGTTTCCAGAGTCATCAAGGACTCCTTTGTCCCCAAGGATAAGAAAAAAATCAGCTTACTGTGCAGTAAAGAAAAGATTTTAACCCATTTTCCAAGTCGTGATTTGGATTTCTGATGCAAGTTAGTTGTAGTTATCTTTGTATCTTGTATATCTTTATAGCATATTTTTATTTTTATGGCTTCTTATTTCACCAAATGATCAACCACTTCATCCAGAGTTACATCTTGAGAAACGGGTTAAAAAATTTTTATCACTGCACAGCAGACAGAATATTTTTTCACCCAGATCTTGCCACTTTCACAGATGAAATATTAATTTTATAGAGATTTTTCATACACCATTAACTCGATCTGTGAAGTGACACTCCTGCAGTAGACTTTAGTCTACCTGTTTTCCTCTGAGCAAGGCAAAGGCTGTGGATGTTTCAAGCTTACGCTGCTCCTCAGATTTTACACATACTTATTTAGCTAATTATGGACATTTAGGATGACTCAGCAGCCCCTCTAATAAACACTTACATGTGATTAATTAAGTGAAATGGCTTCCTGGATCTGGCCTCTTCCCAGAATAACCTAGAACACATTTATGTCTCTACATGGAAAGCTTGTGAGTGTCTCCAAGCCCTCGGACATGACATCAGATATTGATTGCATTGCTTTTTCAGGATTGATTTATTCATAGAAGGTGCACATGGGCTCTGTCATACAGGTTTTTAAGGGCGTGCACTGCCTTTTAAGTCTGTACGTCAGGACTGATATATGTATAGCTGGACAACTGCTGTCATAAAAAACTGTGTTCAAGTGTGTGAAGTTCTTGCACCAGCTGCAGCCTTCTTGCAGAGAAATCCTCAGATGCTTCACCCATTGTGTTTTTCATCTCTGAGAAATTGTTGCATAACTTGTGATCGATCGTAGATTAAATTTGTTCTCGGAAAGTCTGTTGTGTGTTTAAGCCTGCCTCAAAGGTGATTCCCTTGTGGTTAGACTATATACACAGACTTGACTTGTCAGCCTTGACAGACAGGCAGGAGTGTGGACAGATGCAATATTGCTCTTCTGTGAAGGCAGAATCAAAGTCCACTTGCAGACTATGACATCAAAGCTTTCCTTTTTATATGTTTTGTGCATGAATGTGTGTGTTTAGATGTGCATGTGTCTTTGAGTGCATGCCTCCAGTCTTCTACCTCTGCATACTCGGTAAATAAAATGACCCATGCAGAGAAAAGGCGAGAGAGAGAGCCTTGTGGTCTGTGCAGATCTGCTGGATTATGCGCGATCTCGGCTCGAACCAGGTCAGACAAATTGCATATCAAGGGGGGAGAGAATGCTGCAGCAGCAGCAGCAGCCGGCAGTGACCTTTGGCACAGTAACTGTACAGTGAAATGCTCTGTGGACATGGAGGAAGTGATAGAGAAATAAAGCTCTGGATTTACAGCTGCTAGCCAGCTGGGCAGAGTGATGGGACAGTGTTGATAGGAACTGGGGTGGGTGATGCGTGTGTGATGTTCAGTCTTAAGCTACACAAAGCTTTATGTTGCGATCACATTGTGGCCACTTAAGGCTTTACTACACTCCTTTAAGCTACTTGTAATATGATTGTTTTTGGCCGTGGTGGTACAGACACTGGCGATGATAGCTGCACAGTGTTGTAGCTCTTCTTTGATGCATTTTAGCTTCTCTTTAGGGGCTTTTTAAAGTTGTAGAGAGCTAAACTGATCGTCCAATCAATCGAAAATTGAATATCTTTGGGTATGGGTCTGTTGGCCGCACAAAACGAGACATTCTAAGACGTTGTCCTGGACTCTTGGTAAGTGTGTTCATTGGCTGCAGCCCTAGTACAATTGATGTTAACGGATTCATGTAATTTTGTGGGTTTTATCCTCATGCTACAAACAACACAACTTTCTCAGTGTACAATATGAATTTAAAGGCTTGCTATGCATATATTATGTAGATTCAGTGCGTGCAGTTCATCGTACAGTGGGCTTTGCAGCACCAGACGTGTTGTTTTTTTTGGTTAGGGTTTCTCTTCAAATGCTAGGAAAGCATAGTAACACACGAGCTCCCACTTTGATCCTACAACACAGACAGACCCCCACCTTCCAGTCAGTGCAGCATGCTGTCGGGTGCAGGCTCGGGAAGACTGGGTGGGGGGGTTGCATGTGGGAAGTGTGCAACTAGGTCACTGTCAATCCTGTTGTAAGCCTGAATAAATGATAAGAAAAGCACCAGTTTCCATTTTTTTGCCATTGTTAAACATGTGAAAAAATCTCTGTAGAAGTGTAGAAAGAAGAAGAAGAATCTTTAATTCGTTCCCTGTAAGCATCACCAGTCTTCATTGTAATGGCCCTTCCACTAAAACATGAAAAGGCTGTATTATCCTGGCACAGAGGGAGAGATGGGCTAGTGTCGGCTATGGGCTTTTGCAGAGTCTAAGCAGTCGTCATGGTACCAGTGGCATGAGGTGCAATGATGGGGTGGGTTGGGTGACTTGAGGGTGGGGGGGGTGCTGGCTTGTCTGCGATTATTTCTGGCCGTGCTATTCAGGAATTGAGAGGGAGAAAGAGAGCGGGAGGGAGGGAGATGGAGGAGTGGGAAAGAAAGTGGAAAAGAAAATGTTGCAAAACACGACGTCTCCGCGCTGAAGGTCGAACAAGAGATGGTGGACAGCGGCTGAATAGATCATGTAGCCGTAGGAGAGGTGAAGGGGTGAAAACGATGGAGGTGGTGGAACAAACACCGTCTTTCTCTGTATTCACTCAGCAACCTCCAGTGGAAAACTACTAGCACCCCGAGTATATGAGCCCCGCTCTGCAGAGCTTGAGCCGAGCCTGGCTCAAAACCTGAATAATTTCTGTGCAATCCAGAACCGAACTCAACGTCAAATAACTTTAAATGTGTCTAAATCAGAGTGAAGCCCCACATGTAGAACAATAAATAATACATTACTGTTTTATAATTTGATAATCAGGTCATGTTTTGTGTCACATGAGCCCAAATGCATTTAATCCACCCGGGTCTGCAGTTGTCTCGCTTCTGATCAAGCCCACATTGCAAGGCTCAGCTTGTCTCACCCACACACCCAGAGACCGTGTGTGCGCGCGCGTGTGTTTGTGGAGAGGAGGCGAGGTGGTGGACAACAGGAACAGGAAGTGGTGGCGAAACAAAGGAGGTGCAAAAGGAACAGCAAACTATTTGAAGGAGAGAATCTACATGAATAAAAGAGCTACAGGGTCAGGACATCACATCGGCCATGTCCTCTTGGTCTGCAGGCATGGTTCAACCTCAGGCTCAGCGGGATTTAGTGTTGTTGCTCCTATCAGGAAATTCAAGAATAGAGATAAGGTGATCACATGGTGCTGTTGAATAAACAAGGGTCTCTCTCTCTCTCTGCTCATTGCCAATATGAGATATTTATAACGTGCATATGGGATTAAAGTTCACAAATTATTCATAAAGTAAAGCCTTCGGGTGCTTCATTAGCTCCTATTTTTATGTCTTTCCCCAGCACTCTCCTTTCTCTTGGCCTAATGTTTCCAGTAGAAACTGAAGCTTTAAGTCATCCTGGTTAATGTCAAAGAACGTCTTAACACCCGCCCTAAGCAGGCTCATCCACGAAGGCGGCTGACAGCAGGCAATAAGACTTCTCCTAGCATGAAAAGCAGAGGGCTAATTAATAACATAACTGTTGGCCGGGTTGCGTTTAGATGCTCCACTTCCACGCAGCTGCTATTGTGCATGTTGGCTCACTGACATGGTTTACTTAGACACAGTCATTAATGTTATTAATCAAGCATGTGCTGTTCCTGCTGTGAAAGGTACAGTACATTTACATTACATCATCACCCTGCAACAATAGGGCTTTTTTGTTCACGTCGGGTCACAGCAAAAACAAAGGTGTAAATAAGGAAATCAGCGATGGCTGAATTCCATTTAGCTGCTTTAGTTTCGGGCTTTACTGGGACACTTGGATAGAAAGCAGTCATTGTTAATGTTTTTCATTTTGATTGTTCATCTAACTGAATGTTTACAATCTAAATGCGGTGGTTCAGTGGTTAGCACTGCCGCCTCACAGTGACAGACCAATGACATGCAGTTAATAGCTTAATTGGTGACTCTAAAAGAAAGAAAAGTTGATTAAAAGTTGTTATCGTGCACTCTCTACGAAAGCTTTGAGTTTTGCCTTCAGTTGTGGCTGTTGCAACACATCATACGAATAAGTTCTTGTGTACTGTGGCCTTAAGGAGCAGCAGAGGTGCTTTGTGATCTCTTTTTTACCCTTGGTTTTGCCTGTCAGGCTCCACATACCCCCCCCACATCACCACCTTAATGGTGGAGGTTGTTTACTGGAGCTTCATGCAGCCTCAGAGGAAGACGACAGGTGCAATCCAGAGAAGAAATAAAATGTTTTATTCACAGTTGTTGTTATTTATTAGAAGGTATCAAGTCTTTATAAAGCAGTGAGTGCGATAATTAAACATACACGTCATTATCTTTTGGTTGGAGCATCTCTGACTTTGTCGTGTCCTCCTTATATCTGAAACCTACACCCTCGAGGGAGTATTCAAACAGCAACACACACCTCCCACCCACAAACACACACACACAGGCACACTATATAGAAGTGGCTACGTATGGCCCCACTTGCCTCATACACTCAGCCCCTGATAACGGACACTTTCATCTATCAACCTGCATACCATCTGTTCAGGATTAATTTGATTGAATTCATAAATTAATGATGAAGGTTATTGTCCAGTGGATTCAGTATTTGAAAGAAAAAAATCAATACACGCCTTTTATCCTCCACCCTCTTACTCTTTAATGCTCCGCCTTTTACTCGATGAAACCGAATGGGCCCGTTGAGTGGTTTCATCACTCACACAGTATGTTCAGAGCAGGTGCAGTTCACATAAGTGGACTCAGGAGGGCGCTCTGTACCAGTCTTCTGCTCTCCTGTCAGATTGCTAGATGGGAATTTTCCATGCAGGGCTGAATGCATGCAAAGCTGTGCATGATTTTCATTTTTTCCTTCAGTCCAGTGTGTGTGTGTGTGTGTGTGTGTGTGTGTGTGTGTGTGTGTGTGTGTGTGTGTGTTTACATGTCTTGAGAGATTTATAGCAGTGAGCATGCAGGATTTAGAGGCATCTGTGGATCAGGTCACAAAGCATGAATAGCCCTGTGGCTGCGGTCCAGGCCTCAGTCTGAGGTAGCCCCTATTAGGATACAAACCACACAGGCTCAACACCAGGCTTAAGCAGCAAGAATACACAAACAAAATATTAGGGACACTCACTCCAAGCATCAAGCCATATTGTGTAATCACTGAATCTGAATCCAGGTGAAAAGCTGCAACTATTTATTGATTTCATTCACCGCATTTGCTTTTCACCTGAGCGGAACAACAGTTAAAACATATTTCTCAACAATCTTTAAGGATTGATTGATTGTTTAATTCATTTACCAAGCTAAAAAAGCCAAACCTGTTCTGGTTCTAGTCCTGTAATATGAGGATTTTCTGCTTTTCTGTGTTGGATATCATTGAAAAATCACAATTTCTTTTGGATTGGGACCATTGATTGGATAAAATAAGCTTTGAGGCTCTCACTTTGAGGTCTCATTTTTCATTGCTTTGACATTTTATTGACCAAATTATTCATTGATCATCAAAAAAAATGTTAACAAATTAGGTTGTTTAACGCTTTTGAGAGGTGGCTTTCCGTAACGGTGTGTACATCAGGAATAATGAGCCAAAATGTAAAAATGAAGATGTATTTATAATGGCATAACTGTCTTTAGTCTCAAAAGGAACTCATTAAACATGCAGCAGTATACACACAGTGCTCACAATGGCTTGTTCACCTCCGTGCATCTCAAAGACCTCACACTTTGAGACGCGAACTTTGCCTTGTCAGCACCCGATTGTTTCCCATTGCAACATTGTGCGGTGCTGCTCACCAAATGGTGTTGCTTCAAGCTTTTGCCCAGTGCCATGTTGGCTTAGGCCCGGCCATGGTGTTGTTTCAGCGTGTGTGGTATTGTTTCAGGCCCAGTGTGGAGTGGTGGAGGGTATTGTGCTCTCTTCTCAGGGTTATTGTCCCGGTCTGATGTATGTGCGCATGTTTATGTTACAGGCCAGTTTGTCAGGACAGCGACAGTTTCACGCTACGGGACCTCCTCGTTCCCACAGTCGTTCACCTCTGACCTCGGCTCTTTTGCTCCAAAGGCAGGCTGAAGTGTGAGTGTGAGTGTGAGTGTGTGTGTGTGTGTGTGTGGGAGAGACACTGAGGGAGAATGTGTGTGTGTGTGGGTTTGTAAAAACTGCATGAGTAGAATTGCTTCACAGTGTTGACTTAGGGTAGGAAAACACAATTCCTCACATTGACGAATGTGTCTGCTCTAAATCTGGACATGCACCTCCATGCTGAAGGTTACCTGGTGTCATACCGCACACATATTTACAAAATTTGCTCTACTTTCGGGCACATTGGATTAAAAACAAACAACGACTGTGAGCTCCAAATCTTAGCTTTAATTTTACTGTTTTTATATCTACATTGAATGAGTAATTTAACACTTTTTACACTTAATACACATCCCATGTGTAACAATAAGGAGCTCTAGTTACAGAATATGTCAGAAATGAAATATTCAAAACCATGTTCTCATTACTCTATAATCACCCGAAAATAAGAATTATTACGTTTTTTGTTACATTAGAATGAGCCTTTTATATCTACAGACGCCGTGGGTCCTCTTCCACGCAGTCTGCCATGTTTCTACAGTAGCCCAGAAAGGACAAACTAAACACTGGCTAAGAAGGAGAGGATGAGGTGAGAGTGAATGCAGTCAACAACTACCCCGCTACTTCCTACACACTGGCTCTTTACTGGTATTTATGGTTGTAGGTTGCAGCCAGCTGTCATTAAGCCTCTCATTTTGTAAGTGTAACGAGACACTGTGTCAAAATATTTCTGATGATACCGATCCACCACACTGGGGGTGGGCCAGACAGCTTGGGGACCAAGATTAATAGCCAGGGATAAATCTTCTTCAAGAAAGTTATTACTAATGCGGACATGGTGTCTGAACATGTAGAGGCAGTTGAATAAGCAAAAAAAGGTCACTTAAAGCCACGATAATCAATATTTTTGGAAGGACAGTGTGAAAGTTATGTGAGATCTGAATGGGACTGCTACAGAGAATCTATTGTCTGGTTTCACTGAGCTTTATAGTGAGTTTTAGTTTGTTGTTTAGCTGTTTTGACTTCACTTCCACGCTCACACATCAATGTTCTCCCATAAGATCTAAAGCAAGCTCTGTGAACTACGTACACCAGCACAAGATGCAGTATGTAGCATCTAAAGAGTTAATAATAGAGTTAGTAGCCAGTAGAGACCAAAAACAGACCTAAAAGGAGAGATTATTCAACAGGTGACCTGAAATTCTACTCCAGATGAATGATAATGTTGCTCTGTAACCATCGGATGATCCATATCAACCTCAAAAGTGACGGCGTGTAAGTGTTTCTGCTGCTCCAAGTGCCCCGTGTGCGGGTTAAACCCTTTAACTTAGCCTTTAAGACCAAGCAAACACACCTCACGATGCAAAGCTTGGTACAGTTCTAAGGATATCACATCAATATTTCGACCCTCAGAACAAACAAAGCCAAACACTAGAAACACGCCTGTGTGTTAGAGATGATAATCTATAATTTTTGGGGGGGTGAATGCAGGCTGTTAGCATGTTTTTCACACTCTGCCCCTCGCCTCTGTGTGTATGTGTGTGTGTGTGTGTTTGAGGCCGATATGGTCACCGTCTGTGTTGATTCTGTCGCTTCTGATACTTGTGTCTTGTGTCTAACTAAAAAGGACACTCACGTGTCAAAGAGGAAATGCTGATGTTCCTTTTTTTTCATTTAACAGTTCAACAGTTTCTAAAGTTCAAGACTGAATAAAGAACAGAAACTTCAGCTCAAAGGTGCAAAGCAAGTGCACGGAGATGTTTACCCTTCTAACGGTCACACACACTCGTACTTTATGTCCTAACGCAGTAGAAGAGATGCCGTTACATCATGTTGTCATATGTCACACACACACACATTCCCCATACGCTAAGCACTCCTGGAATGTTATAATAGCTCATTATCTAACAGCTCCACACTTACTGTATAACTTCTTCTGTCTGTGTGGCACACGCAAACATTTTTGTCATGCTTAACTGACATTTCTTTTTGCATAACGGGATATAATCTGGAAGCTGGTCACTGAGCACATCATGTAACATGCTTTAATTAGGAGGAAGCTGAGCCCTGCTGGCCTGTAGAAACATTTCAGGTCCTTGAGTTTGATTTAAATGGCGGAGCAGCACGCTGTACCTGTCACTAAGTTAATATTGAATGTTCTTACACATACAGTATATGCAGCCCTTTGTGTTTGCTGACTACATTGTGTAATAACATGTTTTCCTACCTGCTGAAAATGTAGGAGCCATTAAGGCAGATGGTTGGACTGTGGCAGTGGTTCTCAAAATTGAGTTCAGAAACTCCCAAGAGCCCTTTCGAAGTATACTGCCGAGGGTTTCCAGCGAAACAGGAACACTTAACTGTAATCCAGAAGAAATTAGCCCAATTACAGGATGATTAAAATTACTCGCTGGACTGGACTGGTCAACAACAGAGAGCAGTATGGGTATTTTCTGAGGTCTGGAGGCACAGTAAACAAAATATAGGTATATGTATGTAGGTATATATGTACAGAAGTATGTCGTCTGTCAGGTTCTAGTATGTCTGATACTGCATAGCAGCGCACAAAGCCTTCGTGAAAACATTTCAACCGGGGTGTGTAGGTTCACTGTGAGCCCGCAGTACATTTGCTCATGGTGATTAAAAGTAAGAACGAGCCCCTCATTGAAAATACCAAGTATAATCTCTGAGGCCAAAGAGCGCATTAGACAGAGATCTAAAAGAGCAGAAATATTTGGAAACAATGCAATCCATTGTTTAATGAGCAGGAGAGGGAAAACGAGAGACCGGAATGGAGGTAAGCGAAGCAAGAAACAGTAAATAGGGGACGGGAGTGAGGTGGAAGGGAAAATGCGATGAGACAACAAAGAAAGTGGCTAATAGAAGATATGTTGGGCAAAACAGAGCAATATCTTACACATCGGGGGCGGGGGCAAGGCTCTAGAAGAGAGAAATAATAAAAAAAAGCAGACTACTTGATTTTTAGTGAGCTTTGAAGTACAAGAATAGTAGGGGCCAAGCTTGGCTAAACTCTTGAGAGAACAGAAGTATCTAGGCTATAGGGAGATTGATGGCGAGAGAGACAAAAACAACTTCTCCATCTGGTTCCTGAATAGTCTTTTCTGGCAGGTTGCCACACCTTGTCTGTTCCTCTGTAGGTTTCTAGTCATGTTGCAGTAAACACTCTGAGGCCCCAAGGAAGCCAGGCATGTAAAGGTTGGCAACTAACCAACGCAAAATATACACAAACCCCTGAGTCACTCGGTAAGATAATTTCACCTCTCTCTCTCTCTTTTCAAGCACTGGCGATACCGTCCGACTGGATATGTTTAAGCTCTGTACTAATCTCAGCCCTGCAGAGCCCATATCTCTCGTAAGAATGGATACCCTCATGACCCACATGAGGGTATTTGGATAAGAGCTCCCCTCAGGATATCAATCAGCGCCACACTCTCGGACGTTCATTGGCTTGTTTCGCGGGAGTGTCAGCGGCCCATTAGGTCACTTCTCGTCACTTGACGTCAGGAGAGAAGGCGGGGAAGGAAGGAACTCTATAAGGACCCTTTGTCATACATTTAACACGGCACAGGCCATGATGTGATGTCAGGAGAGAGTAAACAAGTCATGTAACTTATATAACACTTTTTTCTCAGTGATGATGTCCAGCCAGGGGGAAAGGAGTCAGTTAACAAGTCAAGGCATTGTCACTTTAGTCTGAAGCAGCACCAGAGCTTAAAATCACATAGATAAACCAGTTCTTCTCGTTCTTTACATATAATTTTGTGTATTTTTCAAGTAATCAAACACGTCAGCAATCCCCTCTCGGCGTCTGTATTGTCCATCTGTCGTTTTCTTTGTCAGATCTGTGTGTTTTCTTATCTTCGCCTGGACGGTTAGCTTATTTTGCTTTGCAGCGACGCCTTGCAGTGAAGTCCACACCGTCCTGTTTGTTTGCTCGTTATAGTTTGTGTGCTTTGCTAGATATACTAATCCAGTCTGGTGGTCACGTACTCTGAGATGTATGTGTGTATTTTTAATGTCTGCGTCTAGGTTGATGGAGCTGACTTTGTTGTAAATATGTTGTTTTTAGTCAACTCATGTCATTAGTGATATATAATCTATTAAGAAAAAGTCAAAATAGAAAATCTCTTCTTCTTCTTCTTCTTCTTCTTCTTCTTCTTCTTCTTCTTCTAAAATGTGACAGTTTGTTACTTTTCTTACACTTGAATTGAACTTTTTCTGGGTTTTGTACCAACCAAAACAAGCAGATCAAAATGACACTTGTTTTCTCTTTGTAATGTTAAAACTGCTGATAAGTTGCAGCACAGATGTGCCAAAGATATAGCGTTACAGTAGGTAATTTAGGTCATTGTCTTGTATTTGAATACATTTCTGTTGAACACTACTCATGCTACTGGACACCAGCGATGACATTTTAATAAAATATGAAGCTGCACAGACTTTTCTTTTCTTGTGATTGTGTGCAAGCTTTTTCTACTTGGACAACAAATGCCAAAGATATGTTTGTGATAATGTTGAAACAGTTTTATGAGAGAGAGCAGTGACAAATTGATTTTCTATTAAATATCCTAGTCAATATTTATGGATGCTGATCTATATTTCATCAACTGATTTTCAAATATCAGTATTGGCCCCTACAATACAGTATGTGTCGGGCTTTAGTTGATCAATTTAAGCTTGAAAATAAGTTTATACAGCGAACTAAAGTATAGTTAGATTGATCCTCGATGGGTAATGATTGTGCTTCACGGAGAAGCGTTCACAGACTTCATCCAACAGCCAGTTCTCACTGGCCAACTTGAAAAACTCTGTGGTTCAAAGTTTGTTTTGTGTGGTGCGTTATAGCAGCGACTTAGCCTGTCTTTCCTCACATAGGAATATAGGTCAGTCAGTTATATATGGGTAAGGAAGAAAAAAAAAGATCAGTGAATGTTGTTGAACCAAGGAACGTCTGTGAAATACCACGAGTGCCCGTGTGTTTCTGAACGCAGGTGCGTGAAGGTGATCATCCGTCCGAGACAGGTCGTCCAAACATGCTGTCATCGCCGCCTTGTTTCATAGGTTTTCCCTCCTCACACGGAGCCTTCAAGCTCGCTCTTGTTTTTCACGTCTGATTTGATGTGGCCCTTTGCAAAAAAAAAAAAAAAACACACCACACAACAATATTGCTGATATCACTGGAGGTCTGAGCGGTTACACTTCTCCAGATAACGGCCGTGTTTGCTCAAGATTTCTCTTTTGAGACGTTACAGGTTCGAAGTTGCAAACAACACTCTGGTTCCTTCATTGTGCAATACAAGCCTGTTGCATAAATTTGACTATAAGAGGGAAGAAGGGAGAGTGAGAAAAACAAGTCATGAATGTTCCTTCTACAGATTGTTTTTCACTTTCTGTGTTTTTCAAATGTCTCGAGCTGTTTGGAAACAGAAAAAATTTCCAGATTTTTAAACTACTTGCACTTTTGATTTAGTGATATGTCTTTGACAAATATTCTTATAAAAACAAGAACTACTTTTCACTCAGACGGACTGATGTTGATATGAGGAGTGGGGAATTATCTGTGTTTGTTGACTGGTTTGACAGGTGCTCTGTTTGTACTGGGCAGACAGTCTTTCCCCTATTGCCAGTTTTCCACACCCTCTGACCAGATATAACCAGTAACTGTGGGCTGTGTGTGTGTGTGTGTGTGTGTGGGAGGGACAGAGAGGATGTGAATGATGTTTATGTGCAAGAAACAAAGTCTGGTCTGTGTGTGTGTTTGAGGGAGGGAGATGGATAGATAGAGATAAAGAGCATGTGAATGTTCTTGGGGGGGAAAAACAAAGTATGTGTGTGCGTGCACGCGCGTGCATTGTGCACACACACACTTGTGAATTTGAGATTAGCCCCCACCTAATTGCTGGCAAGCACTCAAAGCTTATTAATGCCTGACCTGACCTCCTCTTTATTCGCTCCATCCATCACCGTGAAGACTCGCAAAAAAAAAAAAAAAAACCCACAGAGAGCAGCAAAACAACAACTGCCGTTAACAGAAGGAGAGACGGCTGCTCCCTCTGGCTGCTGTGATTGGCCCAGACGCGCAGCCTGAGAGGGATGCCATTGGCGGAGATGAGACACACCTCTAGAATCTGTTTATGTGCAGCCAGAAAGGTGGGGGGGGGGTTAGAGGAAAGGGATATCAAGGTTGGGGTGTGATTGCGATGGGGTTGGTGGGCAGAGTCTGATTGTGCAGACCCAGAAGGGAAGAGACGTGGGAGGAAGGGGGAGTTACATGTGCACCCTGGAAAACAGCCATTGGAGCTGGTTCAAAAACTTCTAGGAAATCTGGGATGTTTGTTTGCTCCTGTGTGTGTTCACGCTGAGCCCCATTTAAAATCACATCCAGGCTAAACTCATTTAGTCAGCACCATTTGTGAGCCAGCCACCCTTCTCAGAAAGTTGACCAATAACTGCATGTAAGCTCTGCTGTGATAGAAGAAAAATCGACATCTTTATTATCTCTAATCACATCAACATGTTTCTGCGGTCAGGCCTGCCCTCGCATGCTGCAGAAGAGCTAGTTTATCATCAACAACAGCGGGGACGCTCGCGTTTCACATGTCTGACATACATGAACGCCATCACATGGGTGAAACATACGTGGCATTCATCGCATGTGATATACTGTGCGCGTGTGACACGGAGCCAGCGGGGGAGCTTAGTGGCTCACTCCTCTGAACTTAAAGCAAACCTAGACTGTTACAAGTAGGCGGGTCTGTGTCTGGAGAGCTGTTGTTTTCTAATCACAGATGCCAGGGAGGTAGGAGGAGCTCACAATGTTTGTGTCTCAGTTGGGATGTACAAAAAGTTCTGTACATTTTTCTAGAGGTGAAAAAGGAGTCATTTTGTCAACAGCTGAGCCCACATCAACTGAGATTAGGTAACCTTTACAAAAGAAAATATTCAACGTCAGAGATCGCGTTTCTATTAGTGGTGAACAACAAAGCGATCACAAGGAAGCGGAGTGGATCTCTAAGGCTGTGGCTTCACAAGGTTGAAGAGATATTAAGAGTTAAAGAGATTAATAAAAAATGTGAAATTTGTCACTTGTGCTCCAACGAAGTGAAAAGTGACACAAGTCGACACAAACCAAGATAAAGTAAAGCATTTAATATTGTTCTGTTCTCAATTCTGGTTAGGACCACGATGATAAGTTTGGGAAAATAGCGGAGTAATCACTTTTTTTCATATAAAAATAACTCCACTGTCACCCACTCTCTGGTTTGTCTATAAAATGCCCAAAGGTAGACAAAAATGTACACCACAGTCTCCCCAAGCCCAAAGTGAGATTTTCAAATTGTCTGTAGTAGCAGATCCTGGCAGCTTAGAGTCTCACACAAGGAATATTTTGAATTTTTCTTTGATAATTTACTTGAATCATCGCTTTTTTCACCGCTCGGGACAAAAATAGTTCAAGAACAAGATCAGAAAGGAGTAGGAGGACTTTTGTTTTGTAGACTTAGCTCAGGTTCCTCGGTAGATGAGTGGCGCACATTTAATCTTAACAGGCAAAAAAAATTGATAAGAAACAGTCATCCTCCTCATGTGAGCACAATTAGGTCATGCACTGCAGGCTGTGAAGGTTATTGCCCTTTGACTGCAGTTCCCAGGCCTGACCAAGGTCAAAGGTACTGTAGATGTCATAGTTTTGATTCAGGTATGTTTGAACAGTGCTGCAGTCTGCATTGAGTAGGGGTATATGTGTGTGTGTGGGTGTGTGTACATAGATACTGTATGTGGGTTGTGGATATGAATGGGGTCAAGGCCAGTTATGTACGAAAGCTGAGCCCACGGTAGTGCCATCCACGCCTTGTTTACCACGTGAGTGTTTGGGTGAGCTGAAGTGACCCTGAAGAAGAGTCTATGGTTACTAATGGGTTAATTCCATACATTCACTTCTCTGAGCGTCATGTGACAAAAACAGCAGAGGGGGTACAGGAACTAGTAGTTATGAAATGCATGTTGTTGCATCACCGGACCTCTTGTGTATCCCACCACATCTTCACCACTTCTCATATCACATTTGTTTGTTTCCACTCTTCAGCTTGTTGCATTTCTATCATCTGCTCTGTAGCTGGTGTTCGAGCTGTAGGAACAGAGTTCACCTTGTTCGCCTACTCCCTGCACAAACAAAGCAAAAAAAAAAAAAAAGAGGAAGGACACGCTGATATTTAAAATAAATAGACGACTGATTAGGCTTGAGCTACAGTAATAGGCACTAATAGTGTTAAGCATGCAAGCTATTACATGGGCTTAGCTTTTGGTATGTTTGTGTATCTAAAAAGTAGGACAGAAGCAGTTCGTAAAAATCGCGCGCCACAGCACGGTTTGCATACCGGCTTGGTGTTTTAAATTTGCTGTAATCTCTTAACTCAGACAGAAGCAACTTCTCATTTTTTGCTGCTGACTGTTTATTTTGGCAGCTGGAGTGACAGCCCTCCCTGGCGGGATTTAACAACTGCAGCTCGTTAGCTAATTAATTAATGGGATAATTCATGAGTTATTTTTTAAACTTTGTCTTTGGCTGACTTGTAATGTTTTTGGCTCACTCAAAAATGAGAGTAAATTTAAGGCATTGAGGACATTGATCTGCAGACATCGATCAGGCGATTTTAAAAAATAAAAAACTTGTGGTGTGACTGGGACAAAAGAGCTTAAAATCACCCTCTTACAATAATAATCTGAACAACAGTCTTGTGTATTTCCAATATTCATTCAAGCCAGCTGTGTGGATGAGGGCATTAATATCCAGCACGATGTTGTACGTACAGTACAGCATGTAAACAAATCTGAATTAAATGACATCGAGTCCCAATTTAACGTTCAACAAATCAAATTCAATACTTCCCTTTCCCTCACTCCCTTGTGCGAGCATGTGGTCCGTTCTGTAAATGTCATGTCATGCCTGATTGTAGCTGTAAGGAGCATGAAACATTAAAAGTCACCGTCTGTATATCTGAATGACTAAATGCCATCAAGGTAATACATGCAAAGCATCTGGTCTTCATGGGTTAATAAATAAACAGATGTAGGACGAAAGTGAGATTTGTGCTTCATTCGCAAACATGTTTCACTTCAGTAATAGAAAAGAGGCTTTTTAAAATTCGTGTCTGGTAGACTTCCCCAAATCAACGAGCAAGACAAGCTAACACTTCAACTCAACAAATGCCACAAAACAATGTAGTTAACTAAAGTTATGTTACCGGTTGGCTTTGGAAGCGACTTTGTTAGATATACCCATCCAAGAGCACCACCTTCCAGACATGTTTACTAAGAATCACTCTCACTGTTGCCCCATGCACGCTGCTTCAGCACGCTGAGAAAACGTTAAAGCTTGACAGACCTGCCGTACCTGGTAACCGTTGCAACGTTATGATTGGAATAACTGCACTTGGAGGTTCAGTGAAAAGCCACTTCCAGTCACTTTGTTCTCAGGTGTAATTGTAGTTTCATGGTTACATTGTCACTGTCAGTCACATCCGAGATATTGCGCAACACGCGCAACACAAATGAGTAAACAACAAGGGATGTGTGTGGGTGGCGGCGTACATGTGTTACATACATATTATGTTACGTTCAGTCGATCGGGATCCCCTGCAGGAGACTGCATGCTCAGGCATGTCGCGTTAAGAGTGTGTCGCTCCGTCTGTCATTTGCCCGTCAGAGTCATCCTCATGGCAACAGATTCAATATAAACAAATAAATGCAAGAGCAATTGCCCTTGCAAATCAGGACTCACCTTATCTGTCCATAAAGGTGGTTATACAGCCAGCAGGTACCTGCAGATGTATATAAATCATCTGCTAAACACATACCACGCTTGTTTTTTTCGCACATTGAACATACACAGTCTCCGGTTTTATGTGGGCACAGAAAGTGCGTGAACATTCCTGCTAGCTGTACTGGATGTTCTTCCTGCCTCTGGGTCAGTTTACTCAGAGTTGAAAGGTTACAGCACTTAACAGAATGATGCACACATAAGTCAGAGTTATAGATACATAAAAAGTGTGTATGCAAACAGACACGGAGATGTACACTTGTGTAAGCGAACTGGTAAACCATTCATGAAGCTGTCGTGCAGCAAGCTTGTGTGAAATGTGCAGTCTTTGGGCCAAATCACTCCCATATGTGTGTGTGTCTGTGTGTGAATGTGCAACTGACTCGGCGATGGAAAAAAAAGCTATTTAAATCACAGCAATCATGTGAGAGTGTGTTCAAAATGGGGTGCATGGTAGACAGTATGTTTGCCTGATTGTGCATGTCTGTGCGAGAGGATCTGTGTGTACTGTATGAGGTCTGTGGCCTGTGTCTGTGTGGTGTCTTTTGCCTGGAGCCCACAGTCCTTACTGGTTCAAACTAGTTTATCTGTCATTGTGGGGTATATGGTTGTGGCCTCGCCACACAGAGCCACTTGTAATAACACAGGTTTTTTGCTCTGCCCGTATAAAGGGTGGTGGTTGATGAAGTGAGGTGCTGTGTTTGGACAGATTTGCACAAACCAGTTCGGTGCCAAATTCAACCACCGCTCCTCTTTCCAGCTACTTCACACAGAGCGGCGAGGGCAAGGGGGGAGAAAAATACACAACCGTGAACAAGTGGTTAGGCAATTACACAAATAAACCAAAGCGATATGAGAAGGAGAGAAAAAGAAGCTACAAAGATTCAAAGAGGAAGACTGACGCTGAAAATGCTGCGAGGGGAAAGTTTGTGCATTGTTCACAGGAAGTGAAGCTCGGAGTGTGCTACCCCACACAGGAAGTAGAAAGAGTGGGTAAGAGGTCGTCTGAGCCCACAGGGGGAAGTTCCTTCAAGGCTTCAGCAGCTGTGTGTGATATCTACTGGAGCCTACAGTTACATGTAAGGCTGAATGCAAAAACATAATTCACAGATCATCATGCACCAAATGGAAAGAATTAGAGACTCAGATATACCTGAACTTGCACTGCATGAGACAGAGCACTAATCCAGTACAAGTAGGCAAAAATATAGAATACAGAATGAATGCCACAAACTTTAAACTTTAAACTTTTCTTTGCCTCTCTAAAACAATTGCCGCAAGTTCCCAGTGACCTCAAGTGACTGCGCTTTTTGGCAGATTAGTTGGGACGAATTGATATTCTCAACCTCACCCTAATCAAACAGCCGACCCAAACCAATGAAGGCAGATTAAGGCAATCAGAGTCAGAGTAGGGTGTGTCATGAATTTGCCCTCCTGGGGGAAAAAAAGGCGAATGGGACTGTCCCGTTTCAGGGCTAATAGATTAAACGGTATCAGATCAGTGCACAGATGTGTACCACATTTTAGTCAGTATCAGAGGCGTTTCTAATACTTGTATCCAATATTGGGACTCAGAATATGGTTACACCAAACCTTGGAGCATCTACTTTGGTTTGTTAGGGTGCTAAAAAACAAACTTTAATGGGGCACTCGGCCTGTTTTGCATATCAAAGTACATTACAGGGACCTCAGTATGCCTCAAACAAACGAGGTCGTGCGATGTGTCTAAAACCCAGAAATCTGTTTTTGAAGAACTGCGTCCTTACTCCTGTGAGAATATCTGTATAAGCAAATGTTATCAAGTCAGAAGTGACATTGCTTGGCCTTAGAAATGACAGAGTGTTCATAAGATAGGGATGTTATCAAGTTTCATTATAGTACAGCATCAAGTAATCTGTGGAGGTTCTCAGTCATGCGGGTCATCTTTCTTCAAGAAGGGTTAAATCTGGGGCATCTGTAGACCTGTGAAGACTCATCCAAGAGGCAGGGGATTTCAGCCTCTGCTGCATTAACGTGACCACACATAATATTACTTTTATTGGCACTGAGACACCTGAGATTGAGTTCCTCCTATAACTGCACCAACCCCGCTCTAAATCAGGGTTAAATGTTGAGTAAATATGATGGCAAAGTCTGTGTTGCTCATGTAAATCTACAGGGATTGGGTTTTACTCCTCCTTACTGCCAAAAACTTGTTTACTTGAAACTAGGCATTCGGGAATAAATAAACCACACAGAACAATCCAGTTCAGTGTGCTCGCTGACCAGCATCACCCCCGAGATATTGACTGTATTATTCTTCTCTGCTTCATGTCCCACTTGAATAATCATTATCTCTGTGTGTCTCAGTTTCTCTCTCTCAGATCTGGCAGATTTCAGTATCTCATTTCACACATCAGCCTTGTGTTCTTACTGTATTACTTTCACTCTTAGTTCATCGTTTTCACACCCGGCTCATCTTTTCCCCCCGCAGATGCTCCTTTCTTTTCTCTTTGTCACACACACACACACTCTCACTGACAGTGACTAAGGTCGGCTTGTTATTGTAGGCAGCTGGCGGAGGGCTTTCCTGTCCAAACAGCGCAAACGCTGAGGTGGCAGAGCTGTGAGGGACACGGAGAGACACACAGAGGGGAGAGAATATAGGCTGAGTGGGGTGACCACAAGCTAATCCTCGGGGCTGGCCAGAGCTGGGGTTGGGGGTGGGGGGGTGGGTGGAGCAGGAAACAGAGGGCATGGGAGATGGGCGAAGGCCAACAAGTCCTTCCTCTCTCAACCCGGGAATGGCTGATTCGCTTGGACCTACACATTCACACGCATACATGAGGTTGTTTGCACGGCCGTGTGCAAAGACTTGCATGAACACATAAATACACGCTTGCTGGGAGCAAACATGCCAAACAACCTGCTCCACCACCTGCTGAGTTTGTCCGAGGACAGTTGTGCTGTTGCTCTCCTCCAAACTTCTTCCTCATATCTTTTTCTCCCTTGCTTACTGGTGAGAGGAGCTTAAGACACAGAACCGTTGAAAACTCCCTGCACTGTTTTATTTACTCGGTGACAGAAAACGATCTGCATTGTGATTTGCTTGGAAGTCATTCCAGAAAGCCACACCGCAATTAAATATACTGCTCAGAACCCAAAACTTCAGCCAGGTAATATTAGATGGTGAGTCATACCTCTCACTGAGTCCAACTTCCTGCTGTCAGACCCTGTCGGTGCTCCTCTGGGTGTTGAAGTAATATTAACACTTGAAGAAGTGTTAATGTGGAAGCTTTTAATGTCCTCTCTTCATGGTTATATGTGTGACATCGAACTGAAACAACGCACAAACGATTATTCAGCAACTATCTTGATTAATTAGCTAACATTCATTAGTCCCACCTTCTCAGTCGTGAAGATTTGCTGCTCTGTCTTATGTGACAGCAAACTGAGTATTTTTGGGATGTGTGAAACTGTAGGAAGATGTCACCTAGGGCTTTAGGGAACTGTGATGGAGATTTTTATTTTCCGATATTTATAAACCAATTCATTAAAGGAACAGTGTGTAGGACTTAGTGGCCTATTTTTGTCTTGTTGCTGGTTGCAATCCCTTGCCTCATCTTCCTAGGATGAAGGAGAAACTATGGCAGCATGCAAATGCACAAACAACACGAAAACACCCGATCTAGAGCCAGTGTTTGGTTTGTCCTTACTTGGATATTGTAGAAACATGGTGGTTCAACATGGAAGAGGACCCACGACATGTAGAAATACAAGGCTCGTTCTAAGTTTTATTTTCAGGTGATTATGTGTATATTATATTCCATTTTTGCTATTTTCTGTAAGTAGAGTGCCTTATATCTTTCACCCTGGGCCTTTTAATTGAGAACAGTTGACAGATTAATAGATAATGAAAGGTATCATTTGTTGCAACCCTAGTGCAGTACTTTAATTTGCTAAAATGTTTTATCTGTCTTCGTTTTCATGGCATCCTAAAGATATCTGAAGGGAAATAGCTGGACTTGCATATTTTTGGGGTGGACTTTTGCAAAATATGTCTTGTGGTGACATTTTGCAACATTTTGGCATTGGGACTGTGACTCTAAAAAATGACTGGTTATCCCTGTAATAGCTACACTTTGGACAATTTTCCCGCTGACCATCACGTCGTTACAAAGAAATCAGTATAGGCTTGGACCGATCGGTCCAACGAGTGGTTCAGTTTCAGAGTAACAGTTAAAACTTGGCATTGAACTGCCTGAAAGAAATGTGAAACTAGTTGTTCCTCCCTGATATGAAAACTTTTGTCTTGTGACTATTTGGTATTAGTTTCCTTGAATGAAAATTATGCTCGAGTTAAGGGGGAAATGTCGTTCAGTTGGATACTTATTCATCAGCACCAAAACTTAGTTAATGTTTGAGACATATTACAGTTACAGATGTTTTAAAAGCCTAAATATTATCAGTAGATGCTGGCAGGCAGTATGAGCTGTACTCCCAGGGTAAATGACCTGAAGATCAACCTGCTGAGGGTCATGTGACCCCCCTCCCTCCAGCACCACCACCACCACCACCAACTCAGCCGCTCAGTGTTATGTAACCCTCGGGGTGAGACTGACGGCTGCGGGGGGTTTATTTCCGTACTGTGACGCTCCTGTGTGACATTCTACACAAGCCTAAACTGATAACGTCCTCTAGTTTATGTTTTTGCATTTCCTCTTCAACATGCTCATTCGGGACAGGAAAACTCTCATCATGAAAACACAGCTGACACTGATATTACAGTGGGAACAGCCAAATAACACGGAGAAAGGAAAAGGGAAGGACCAGAAACCAAACACAAAGAGTGGAGACGCCCTGGAGAAGCACTGGACAGTGGGAACCGTGTGCCTTCTCCACTCTGTGTGTTTTCTCTCATATTAGCAGATGGCTCTGCTTTCGTTGAAGTTTTTTTCCTTATCAGTGTCAGGGAAGGGAGAAAGGAGAGAGGAAGAGATAGTCTGAGGGAAAGAGGAAGAATGGGCAGACTGGGAGTTTAGGAGATGACTGAGGTGAGACAATACTGGGAATTAGAGAAAAAAAACACATGTGGAGATGCTGAATAGACAATGAAAAGACAGTGCTAGAGGGGATAGAGTGGGAGTGGTTATTTTGGCACATAGCCGATGCAGCTGCTTTAGACAAGGCCCCTACGCAGCAAAGATCAGGAAAATATTAGCCACACGGATACACACTTTCTCTGTCTCTCTCTCTCTCTCTCTCACACACACACACACACACACACACACACACACACACACACACACACACACACGTCATCTTAAAGACCGTCACCTTTTGGCATCGGATGCTTGTTTTTGTCTTCTGTGCTCTCGAAGGGGGTTTTGGACGATTGATTTAAATCTCAGGAATTATAAACTGGGAGGCCGTCACGGTTTGATGATGCAATCACCGGGCTGCTGTTAATAAGTTATTTAGAGGATACTGACTCAGTGGAAACGAATAAAGAATGGACGGCATATGTGTCACATCACCCGCAGGTTTCTGAAGACACGTTTTGAAGTTCAAAATCTGTGGCTCTGGCCGCCACCATATCCACCTCACAGCTAGTCTGAAAATTGGCGAGCCTGAGGTGGGCTGATGGACCCCTGGGGGCTCAAACAAGCCGCCTCTAATGGCACAAGCCTGTCAATCAAAGCGTCCATGCTCTTAATTCTGCATAACTTTAAGCCTGAATGGATGAAGTCTATAAAAATTTACCCTCGGTACAGTTGTCATGAATGGGGAAATGATCTATAGAGACCAAAACAGTTTTTTGTACCAGGCTGTGAACATGTTTATTTCTTCTGTGAAACCATATTCAACATGGGGACTTATGGAGACTGACTTACTGGAGCCAGCCTCAAATGAAGGGTTCACTTCACAGCCACTCTTGAGGTTTCAGTCGCATGTCACTGCCTGTATCACTTGATGGAGTTTCATATTATTCACTGAAGCTTTATGTGATAGTAGAGATGCCAGCAGGAAATGCAGGCAGAGCAAGAAATGTGTTTTTCACACTTTACAAGCTAATAAAAGCAAGCTAGTGTTTAAGAGTCACTAAAACAGCCTGTGCTTTACCTTCTTATGACTTAATATGCAATCCAACAAAGTTTATAAACGAGCTGAGAGCTTTCAGTCCTGAAGTTTCAGAGCTGTTGCATAACTACACAAGTGCACCGTCATTCGCACTGCATCCATCAAACAGCTCAGCAACTCCAGCACATTTGACATGAAGGTGTAAAACACTCCTGCTGCTATCTAGAATTAATGAGCCGCATGTTTAGGTGTATGTTTGAGCTAGTCTGTGAAACTGGCTCATCATTATTGACTGTACAGCAGAGCTGGACCTCCAGGTGACCGCTGAGTGACACGATACAACACATTCACATACAGTGCACACGAACACACAGTCACACACACATACAGACCAGCTATGTCCTGAGGGGACACGATGTTCTGTTGACCCCAGAGTTGGAGGACAGTGGAGGAATATAGGGAGCAGCTATGGTGACATGTCCATTAACATGCCTGTGAGAAACAGCACCCCGCCTAGACCCCAGGCAACCTTTTTCTGACTCTGCTTATTCAACTGTGTGTGAGTGTGTGTGTGTGTGTGTGCACTCGTGTTCTCTGTCAACATGTATTGTACCCCTGCAGGTCATTGTTGAGTAACTCTATACAGATGTGTGCTGTCTGTTTATTGAAACAGTTGCCGTATAGCCAGATTTGATCAAAACAGAATGTGGATCACGTATTTGTGTGGCTTTATTTGTCGGGAATTTATTTATCCAAAAGTTACATGAGCTTTTAACCAAGCGGCAACCTCCGTGGCTGAGAAATAAGCCATTGCTGAAGTGCCAAAAAGTTGCAGTTCCTCAAACGGCCACCTGAGGCTGGCTACAGAACGAGTCAGTCTCCATAAGTCCCCATGTTAAAATGTCCAACTTCACAGCAGAAATAAACATGTTTACAGCCTTGGTCTCTATAGCTAATTGTACTGAGGGTGAATTTTTATACAACTCACCTGCTCAAATTATATTAAGGCTTAAAGTTATACATAATTCAAAGTTGTGTCTCCCTTATTTATTGGATCAACTAATTTTTCTGACACAACTGATTATTTTTTGCCCAGTCTTAACTGACCATCTAATTAAAATGAGGACCTGGATATCTAATGAAGGACACAGCTGTAAGTTCACCTGCTGCCTTTCTATTAAAGCACCTCATACATTTGTGTCACGGTCAGTGTTCAAGTTCATTACTATGGAGCTGTAACTCTCTGAGTGTGTGTGTGTGTCCTGTCAGAGTCCTCTTTTCCTGGCTGCTTCCTGTTCAGATCCAGGGGTGTGTTCCACTTCCTTCCTGCACTGCCACAATCTTGGTCAGGCTTCCTCCATGTCTTCCAGCTTCATGAACTCTACTGTGTATGACTGTGTATGTTGGCCTGCGTCTCCGTACACAAGTTTGCACAAGACGTGTGCACACGCAGGTGTTGATGTGGGCGCACGCGGAAAATGGGACGCAGGGCTTCCCTGCCGCGATGTTGCTGCTGTTGATGTGACCTTCGCTCTACAAGCACAAACATCGCCTGACACCTTTCGACTCCAGAGAAAGACAGATAAGGAAAAGACCTGAAGTAACTTTCCCACAGTGTGACGTCACCGCTTGTGAAAATCCTGTCACAAAAACCAGCTTCACAATTTCTCATTCACGTCTTCCTTTGGGTTTCACCTCTTTTATCAGTCCTACCTGATCAGACTTTGGCCTGCGTCACCGATACCTGCCAAGAGGTCACGGTATCATCACTGCTGGTTCAGACTCTGAGAGACATGGCAACGCAGAAAAAGCAAACAAAAAAAGCGAATGCAAAAAAAAAAAACAGTCAAAGTCTTGCCTCGTGTTTATGTGGTTCGCACTTCTCCATCATTGATGAAATGGCGTTTTTTTTTGCAACACAAAGGAATGTTTCTGCTTCCCGTCTGGATGCTGTTGTTTGTTGACCGTTGCAGACTTTATTGGCTGCTTGTTGTGCTGGTGTTACACCAGTTAAATCTTATTTTGCTCTTTTGTAATCTGGACAAAGGCAGAAAGCCTGCTGTTCACTTCAAGTGTCCAAATAATGTTTGCACTGCATTCTTTAAGGCTAACATCAGTGATACAAACATTTTTTGTACTTTCACGCACCGCCAAGAATCTGATCTATGTATAGATACTGGATGTCTGCTTCTGCCTATAGTAATTGTGTGTTTATGTTAGTCTTTGTTTAGTTTTATGTGTGTATTGTATCTTTCTGTAAATGTTTATCTGCACTGTGCATAAATATATTCACAGCTACTGGAAACCGGAGGTAACAAACTTGGTACTCACTACACATAGTGATTGACAGCTGATTAATCATTGAGAGCGTCCAAAATAAAAAATGCATGCATAGTCCATTTTACAGTATCTCCATATCAAATATGTTTCTACGTTGTTTAATCATTTCAGCCGTAGGAGTGTCAGGATCGACATCACTCGGGGAGTATTTGTAACTAAAACAACCAGATAAAGAAAAATAGCATTGATAACGGCGTCATCTGCATTTCAAAACTGCTGCACCTGCAAAAGATGAAACATAATAATCTTGTGCAACTCGTGCAGGGCAATAATTCACTCAGACTGAACATGTAGGACACCGAAAACAGAGCCTGACTCATATCAAGAAGAAAGATGACACTCTGATCGTCTCAACACATTATTCAAGATAAAAAGATCTATCATAACCTTTATTTATATACCAGTATGCTCGGTTTTGATTGATAACAAGTTCACATCCGTTCTTGCGTGTTTGTTGACAGTCCTTCTGGGAAATTTAAACCTGTTGTAATAGATATGTTTGGCCACTTGGAGCAGCGGAAACAAGCTGACATAGTATCACCTTTTAAGTTGATCTGGTGAACTTGTTAGCAAACAGTTGCTTATTTACACATCCAGCGGTTTCCGAGCACCTTTATTATTAATTTGGAGTCATGGTTCTGGTCATATTTTGAGTGTTCTGTCCGGTAATCCCTCTGTTTGGACCTCATTACTCCTAACTGAAGCAAATATCTGGTTACTTACCCGATAAATACTCAAAAAGACCCATTTGTCCGTCGTGTAATGCTTGTTGTGGGATGTGTACAGTGAGTTTACTGTTGTATTATTGTATTTACGTGTGCTGCGGTGGTTTTCCCTGAGCACAGAATATCAGACTGATGATGAGTGTAACATTATCCGAGGGTGGACGTTTTTATTCAAGGTGGATGCTGACAGTGAGGTGTAGGGATCTGGCTTACTCGCTGTGTATTGACCCTGTGGAAGCTCCTCCAGCCCGTCCGAGACTATTTCAATGTTTGTGTGCGGCTGCTATAGAAACCATCTATTCGATGGGAGGACATGTCCCCTATCTCGCCCACTCTCAGTCCACTCTTATGAAGCACTTTGGGAAATATGCACTTTAACTTACTGCCAGTGTTAGACACACAATCACACAGAGATAACCGGTAAATTCAGGCCACGACAGATGTCCTACATGCTGGAGCAGACCGACCAGCAGCAGTTCCTTTAAGGTTCACTGTTAAAGTTCATTTTTTGTCTCTAAATGGAAAATCCAGTGCCGGAAAACCAGACAAACAAAACAGGAAGACTTCAGGAGCATTTCTAAAAGCAGATGAGTAGACAAAAACAGAAATACAATTGTCATGTGCCCTCTAAGATGCAGACAAACTAAGCCACCTTGGCTGTTGCTGGAGATATTTTAGTGCATTTGTGTTTTTAAATAACACTACTTGCATGACAGTGTCAGTCTAGTCCCACAGACAGCCTGACTTTTGCACAGATAATGAGACACCCTCTGCAAATATCACGCCAAAAAATGTGCTGATTGCATCAACACGTCTAATCAAACACCTCGTTCGCACCTCGCAACCCAAACTTTGTCCCTAAATATCTCACCCACCGCAAGTCTCGTTCAATTTCTTTCAAACAAAACAACTTGCACAACCCCACTTCAGAGCAAAGCTTCTCCTACACAGGCCGCAAAACACCAAACAATCCCCGAAGAAAGGCCTCAGTCTGGCTTTAGAGAGAAAACACAATCTGTCCTCCGAGAGAAAAGCACTTTTCAAGAAGCCAGTGTTTTTCAGCGCTCACAGAAAACGGTGTGGAAAACATATTTGCCTCTTTTGTTCCACAATTGTTTCCATGCCGTATAATCATTTCAGCTGTAGGAGTGTGCGATCGAGGGGAGATGCCTGTACAATCACAGGGGGAATAGCTGTAAGTAGGACGATACGATGAAGATATGAAGAACGACAAACGGTGCGAAAAGCTTTGACATCGACCTGAAAGCTGAGAGTGCAGCGAGCATATCCACTAGCATAGTCACTTTTTGAGGGAGTGCCTCCCCAGCAAAGTCTGAGGACTTGCGGGCCGACTATAACTGGATTGTGTTTGCGACGGGGTGTGTGTGTGTGGCGGGGGGGCAGCAGAGGAGGTACAGATGGGGCCCTGTTTTCCATGTTCATACTTGCAGTGTCCCTCTTCAGTCAGGCTGTCAGTATGTGGAACAGTCGTGAAGGGCCTTGGCTCAGGCCTTACTGTTTTTTTGTTTTTTTTCCATAGAGCTGATGAATTTGCTGGGGTTTGAGCCGTAGCATCTGTTGCTTTGAGGGGGCCTGCTATTTATCAAACTGAGGCTGAGTCTGCTGGGAGCCCAAAGGGAAAGAAACATGGCTTACTATATAGGTTAACCCCCCCCTTTCTCCTTTGCTACTCCCTCTCCCCTTTTTTACCCTCAGCCCTCAATCTGAAGGCGGCGTGTTATGCAGGGCTGTGTTTGTGCGAAGGGAATAACTCGGAGGGGGTTTATGGGGGATACTAAGAGAACGTAGGGGGTGAGGGAGGAAAAAATCAGAAAGATTGAATGTGGCTTACAGTATTTTGACTCTCTTGTGTCATAGTTAAAGCTATGAAAAAATTGATTCTCCTCCAAGAACTTGGCACCCGATGTTGTTTTTCGAAACTGCTGAAATAGTTGAGTCCTGAAATGCTCATTAGCCCCGGGCTTTTCAGGAATCCGCCAGCATGTTCTTAGAAAGATTGCGCAGATGGGGAGAAAAAACTTGAAAGTTTGGTTTTAACCCAGGCACCTTTAAGCAATCAAAAACAAGTCGTATTCTTTGTTTTTGCAGACTGTCGTAGCCTCATAAGCACACTTGCATATCGAGACACGTCAGGTCAGGCGTCTCCTAGAGTTACTTCTCACCTTTTATGTAACAATTTAGCCATCTGCTTATACACACTGTCACACAAACACGCGCAGGCGTGAACCGAGAGGCTCCTCGTCGAGGTGACTAATGCGTCAGTCAGCCCTCGGGCGTGCTGTGAGTCCTCCTTTGGCCATATTCTTCTTCTTGACTGTCCCATTGACAAAAACAGCAGTCAGGGAGGATTGCTTCAAGGCAATGATGAAAGGCAGCGGGGAAACAAATTAACAATGGAGAGGAGGAACAGGGGAAGGTGGGCGGGAGATGAATAGCATCGGTGAAAGAAGGGTATTGATTGACAGGACGGAAGAAAACAGCTCGACTGAACAGACAGAAAACAGCCCAGAGGGTGGACTGGACGAGCTACTGTGTAATGTGAACAGAAAACGAGGTTACATATCGACATAAACATACATGTACATGCATTTCCTCCACGTCTAATGACCCACTTCCACCACCACCGGTCACCTTTCTCTGCCTCTCTTTCCATTTCTCCCTTGTCCCACTTTCCCTGTTTGCTCTGACACTTTCTCTTCCCTTTACTTCTCTTTGACCTCTCTCCCTCTTTTTCTCTCTGACTCGTCCCTCTCTCATACCTCCGCTGTGATGTAACGCTCCCTAACAAACATGTTTTCTTGACTCGGCTGCTGCTGCTGCGCACAGAGGCTCCATTCATACAAAGTTATTTTCTGTGCTTTAAATCTTTTTTTTTTTTTTCTACACACGATCACAAATAGCTCACATGTCTTCTCCTGCATACGCCTGGCCTGCCGCAGCCAATAAGTCCTTTATTTATGTAAGATGACTCTTGTTATGGGTTCAGTCACCCCAAAACATGCCGCCTGACACGCTACAGAAAATACAGGAGGGGGAAAAAAATGCACGGCTGTTGGTTTTCCTTTCCTCCGTTAACATGGACTGAGATGAGCAGAGAGTGTAAACAGTTTTTTTTTACAGTGCACACAGTAGGCTAGAGGTTCTTCCTCCTCCTCCTCCTCTCTATTGAGCACACACACTTCTGTATGCGCACACCGACGCATGCTCTCCAATCAAAACTTTCACGCTGAGAGGCAGCAACTGGTCAACAGGATACGAAACCTTCCTCCGTCTTTCTTTTTTTTCCCTTCTTCTTTTCTTCTTCGTGTCAGAATTGACCTTTCCCCTACTTTTATGCCTTCCCTTCGCTAAATCTAACCCCCTCTTGTGTGTGAGTGTTTTTCTGTGTGTTGGTGGTTCACCCGAGTTTTGTTTGGTTGGATTTTTTGAGCCTGTGGCATTCATCTCAAATAGCAGTGAAAAGCAATGATCTCCCTTTAGGGCAAACGCGTGTGCGCTTTTTTGCTCAGCACATCTTGAGCGAGGAAACTTTCCATTTCTGCGCCGTAACTCCGTGCAGACTCGCAGATAATCAGTGTCCAGCTCATTTGCTTTATGGGTTATAGCTGAGTCATTCCCACGTACTTTTGTGAAAGGTGTTCGCTCAGAGACGGAGACCACTCTACTCCCCTCCCTCCTTACTGGTGTTAGTGGAAGGGAAGATGACCATCTGCTGCCCCAGTTGCCCAGTGACTGGACAACAGCCTTCCCTTATGGCACAGATCCACTGTCCATTGTCTGCTTGAGACTCTGAGTGTGTGTGTGTGTGTGTGTGTGCACATTGCATTTAACATGTGTGAGAGGGGACCGTGTACTTGCCTTTTATGTGTGGGTGCTGAAGTTTGTCCTAATCCGTCTTTGTGTGTGTGTGTGTGACTCTGTGTAGTGTGTGTCTACCTCAAGGAGAGCCAAGTATTGTGTGAAGCTTTCCTGTGGGAGTCCCGTAGAGAACGCACCCTCACCCAGCAGGACGGTCCGCTGTGCCGTGTGCGCTGGCTGGGCCTTACAGTCAGGTTAGTGGAGGGTCAGAGATTTATGAGGCTGTAGGCCAAAACTTTGCTCCGGTGCATCAAGAGAATAGATTTCCTCTCCAGACGTGTGCATGATCGCACACAGACAACAACAACAACACACACACACACACACACACACTATTGTTTGTCCTCGTCATTTGCCCTTATGAACACGTTGGGGGAAACGTAAAAGTGTGTACAAAGTGAGTGAAATGTTCACCCACAAAGCTGCAGTTCATCAGCAAGGAGTTTAAGTCTCCAGGGTTGAAGGTTAAATCCATGCAATGGTAAGCTTAGCTTAGCTTAGCATAGAGCATAGAGACTGGAAGAGGAAGAAACAGCTAGAGCCCCGGAGCGAACTGTTTTTTACATTTGTGTTTGTGTACAGATTAAACAAACACGATAAAAACATATTAGTGCGGATTAGAGCTGCTCGTAGGCAGATTTTTTTTTTACCTTTGGACACAGCCAGGCTCTGTTTCCAGCCATTATGCTAAGCTAAAATAACCACCGCATACAGCTCTAGCTCCAGATACTTTCAGTTAGTTAGTGAGCAAAGTGGGCCTCAGAATATAAAGTGGTCATCATCTTTGTTTTAGTTACATGTGACAGAGATTAAACACTTGCTATGACGTCTGCGCTTGTTACATTTTGTCTCTCCAGCCGTCACTGCTCATGCAAACTCCCTGTTTCCTTTAGTCCAACTAGTCCAACTATCGTCTTTGCTGTAAATTCAAAGGAATAGTTTTTGGTTCACACACTTCTTCTTGCAACTTTCTGTCTGTGCCATAAGTATAAAGTTACAGCCAGAAGATGGTTAGCTTAGCATAAAGACTGGAAACAGAGGGAAACAGCTACCCTGCCATATAGGTATATAGATATATCTTGTTTGTTTAATCAGAATAATCCAAGAAAGTAAGAGTGGCTCATCCAATAACCTGAAGGTTGGAAGGTGAACTGACAGCTGGTGGGGTGGCAGTCCATCTCCTCGCCACAGGCGAGGTGCCCTTGAGCAAGGCACCGTACTCCCCGGGTGCTGTGAATTGATTTCCCCCGCTCCAGTATATATGTGCATATGGCATCTGTCTATGTGTGTGTTCCTGTGCATTTGCATGCGTATGTGTGTGCTAACAGGCGCCAGCTGGATGGGATAAAAGCGTAGAAGTAATTTTGTGTGTACAAACATGATTAATAAAGTTTCAACTTGACTTAACGTATAAGTTCATACGAAATCCGATGATCGAGCCGCAGGCTGTAATAAATAGCACAAAACTAATATCAAGAGAAGGCGCAGATTATTAAATCTTGATTTTGAATTATCGTGGCCATCTTTGCTCATAATCCCGTCTTGGCCACGCTGTTATGACACGGGGCTTTCTCTGCACCATTTGGAGTCTCAGCAGGATGCGGACAGACAGACAGACGGCGCCCCAGGTGAGCGCACACTGCGAGGACGAGAGGAGGTCGTTTTGTTAGCTCACTGTTCGCGTTTTGTTATCTGCCCAAAACCAATACTGAAAGATCTGCTGTGGCTAACCACACGTTTATTTTCCGACAAAAGAAATATACAGGCCTGTGTAGAAAAAAAAATACACCCACTCAGCAAATGCATCTTTATTTTAGTCAATTCAGGAAGTTAACATGCCCCCCCCCCCCCTTTCCTCCTTTTTGGTGTTTGAGAATGAGAACACCAGTCAGTTTTTAACTTTTCTGATCGCACATTTATCTCTGGCTGTATTTAGTTCATGTTGTTTGACCGTCTCCCCGTCCTCCTTCCTGTTGCACACTCTCTCAGACACACACACACACAGGTGATGGGGAACTGCACCGAGCTCAGTTACTCATTATCCTCCACGCAGTCCTGTCAGTTTCACTGTTCGCCTTGGCACGGGAAAGGTGGCAATCTGAGAACTTTTCCTCTCGGGCATGTAGCGGAGGGGCGGGGGAATAAAAGCCCAGAGCGGTGAATTTTTTCGCTTGAAGAATGTTGTAAGCACATCCAGCTACAGTTTTGTCAATGCTCGGAGCTCATACCACATACAAGACACTCGTTTATGGGTGACAGAGTTTACAAGGAGCTCTTTGAGCGATGCCAAATGCCTGTGTGGTTCAGAATGTTTTTCATTTTTATTACCTTTTAACCCCGAAGTCAGCCTTTAATGCTTAATAATATACTGTAAAGAAGGGGGATAGAGGCTGATGAATGCTCCTGAGGAAAGCAGGGGGATCTGGGAGATTTGCGGATTGGTGCTGAGCCACGCTGCTCTGGTTTTTAGGTGTGTGTATGTGTGTGTTTGTGTGGGAAACCTGATGGAAATCTGATTTGGCAGAGCTATTATCCCCTTTAGACTTCAACAGTAGGCCCTACACCACGCTGTGGCTGCCACTAATCCCATAATGGGCTGACTCTGCACTGAAGCCACACAAATACTGTTCCCCTTGGTGAAAATGTGCGACGGCGGGGTTTGTTTCTGTTAATGCTCCTCACGTATGTGCTCCGCTCTGTTACAGCGTGTGCATTAGTTGTCTGTGGTGCGTGCGCCTCTTCCTCAGGTGAGTGGGCACAGATAGGTAATCTAGTGTACAGAGTCATCGATTTTCCTGCTGCACAGGAAGTGGCTGGTTATTGATTCCCAGGGACAATGATGTCACTCCAGACGGTGCGGGGTGTTTACTTATCCATGATAAGGTCCGAGGCGCTTTCCCTCCGCACTCTGATCAAATAATCCTCTCCCTCTGTCCTCTTACCTTTTATCACTCTTCTCTCATCACTCTTTCCACCCTCCATCTTTTCATTCGTTGTGAATGCCCTCTTTAACCCCAACCACCATTATGTGTGACATAATCACCGATGAGAGATATCACTTATCGAGTTCATGCGTTTGGCAAAGATTTGTAGTCTATGAGGTGTTTGTTACAGACATATTTATTCATTTAAATCAAGATAACTTGCCCTTTAACACAGCTGCACGCAGATGTAGTTTAACAGCGTGAAATGTGATTATGAAGCAAAGTCGGCGGCGTCGAAGCTCCACAGTCTTGTGAGACAGACTTATTACGGCTCTTTGTAGTTTAAAAGGCTTAATCTTTTATCAAGTGCGACACCAGTGGGACACTGCCAGACTTCCTGGCGTTAACACAATGGTATCTACCTATTGGGGTTACGTAAGACTCATTTATTGCGCATCAGCTCCCAGCGTACAGCAGGTCACCTGTGCACCTGTTTTTAACACCAATACAAAAAATGTATGAAAAATTAAAATGAAAACAATCATGAAACATGATCTAGTGTGTCAAAACTGTATTTTACTCGCCGCGCGAACTGACAGACTGATTAACATTATTCTGTTATGTCATAATATAATGAGCGAGTGCTACACTGGACAGAAGACATCTTATCTCCTAATTGTATGTGACACTTGAAAGTTAGCGAGATATTTGAATCAGACTCGAGTCCACAAGGGGAAAAGAGTTTTTTCGGCTGTTTGGTTTCTTCTTTGCAGGCCTGTAATTGATTAACCACAGAGCAAATATGTCCAACACTACCTGTGGCATGAGACAGAGGACCGCGCGCACACACACACACACACACACACACACACACACACACACACACACACACACACACACAGAAACACACTGTCAGGGTTACGAGGTCCACAGAGAGTTCGTAAAAGTGAAGCATGCACACAAACCCTAGGCGTTAACCCTGTGGAGTTATAAGTTTAATATTGTCTTATATATTGTCTTATATGCCCATACATCAAGCAAACACAGCATGTAATAATAAAAAAATGCAAATATGAACAATATTTCTGAATGTAGACGTCTATCCTGCAAATAAAGATAGATATTTTTCCTCAACATGTCTAATTAGCAGGTGATAGTTTGCAAAAGTTGCTTATTCTAATACATTTTAAAGTTTTTAAATATAATGACTATGATATATGAGTGACTCAACATGCGCCGTTTGCATAGCTGGTCGGATATATGGGCATATTTTAAGGCCGGAACATAATGTGCCGAGCTCAGCATTTTCTACATTTTTCCAGTGTTGTTTTGGACAGTGCAAACTCATGACCTCATGTCGTGTCATGTGATTTCATATTTGAGGAACTCGTTGGGTATAGTCTCAAAAGGGCGACATGCATGTACATGTGCTATGAGTTCGAGTGTGTGTTGCTACTTGTCCCTCTTGTGTTTGCACACACTGAGCGTGCCGGCTTCTCTTTGTATGTTTTTTAAACTTTGTCTCAGCACCACTTGTTTGAAGTTGTGGTGCAAGAAAAACAGCCTACACCTCAGTCTATTCGAAGACACATATACTGTTATTCAGACTTCTCCCAGTGACCTTTGACTGGCCTGGTTTATTCCTGGTAAGTTGGAGTTTTGGGTGTTGTTGTTGCATTTTTGGAATCAGAGTTCACTCAGGAGAGTAAAAAATTAAACAGGTGGCGCTTGGAGGGGAAAACCAGCCTCACATGTCTGTGTATAATACCTGCACTTACTGCCTGTAGAACAGGAATCACAATTTAGGAGGGCCGTGCCATTGACTGAAATCCATATGAAGATGTTGGCATATGGCTTAAACCCTTTCCCTGAACAGATTGTCCAATAATAGCTTAATAATGGTCTCAGGATTTCATTTCAAGACCACGACTGCAGAGATATCACCAGTGTTTCCCATTAATCATCTAAAGTCTGACTTGTCCTGTTGCCACAGTTCATAATTAACTGAAAATACTTTTACACTCCCATGATAAATGTACTGAGAAGACTGGAAGCAGGCTATGAACTTTCTGATCTTGGTATTCTCGTCTTGTCGTGATACACCCTGGTCTTTGACTTGGTTTAGCTGGCCTTGACTACAACACTGGTTACAGGTTTTGTAACAAAACAGAAAAAAAACAAACCTGTACATGGTTGCACATCCGCTGTGTTGTATTTCTGCACCGTGTGGAGTGTAGGGTAACGTTAGCAGGTCTGTCTTGGTCTTAATTGGATTTGCAGAAGTTTACACTCCAGCAACTGCAGCCAAACTCATTATCAAGATAGTGGTACAGTCTACCGTTTGCCAAACACACGGGTTACTTCTCACCCTTAAAGCCCTTTTCTTGTAACAAAACATCTATTAAAAATATGTATAAAACACAACTTCTGTCCACGTATGTAAGTTAGCTGTCAGACAGGGTGTAATGCTCTTCTTTTTTCTATTTATGTCTTCTGCATGAATCATCACCTGGTAAGGATGTTGTTGTTTTTTCGTCCTTAGCCTTTATTTTATGTTGTGTGAATATTTAAGACCCATTTACAGGATTTCTGTTTTACGAGTCAGCATGAGACCTTATAAAGACAGCCAGTGGCTGCATTCTCAACCAACTCAAGGAGCTAATGTTAACTTAATTAACTGGCTAGCTGCGGCTGATTAAATCGTCTAGCAGTCAGTTGAGTTGAAGAATTGATGGTCGCCAGCTGGAAGTGAGAGGTCTGCTTTCTGTCCACAGCTGTCTGAGAGAAAGGAGTCATTGTTTCATAAGTTATGAAGAATGTCAAGTGTTAAATCTGGCAGCGTTGTAATTGTAAATCGTGCGGTGAAGAAGGGAAAGCTTGATAGTTGTGGCAACAGGTAATAAGGAAGGCAGAGCTTTGCGGATGCTCAACTGTAACTTCATGCAGAAACTTAATTTACACTATTAAATATAGAAATGTTCTCATATTACATATGGGGGAGATTGAGTGGAAATTAATCGAATAACGTCATGTGACTTTAAATTTCCACCTTCACTCTTCACCTTCTCCGCTGTTCAGTGTCGTATGAAGCACGGACGGCTTAAAATAATCTCTAAAATTACGGGGAAATGTTGAGTCAGTGTTGACGGGTGAGCCGGACAGAGACCAAGGTGATCGAGTTTCCACCTAATCAAACAGACATTTCATAAACGATTAAACATTAATGGGGCGGCTGCCGTGACGTCGCAGTCAAATGAGGTTCTGCCAGCTATTTTGTTCTGCCATTCAGTACCGGGGCTCATTGCCTATTAATGAGGTAACAGGACACGGTGAAAATGGTTCTGAGGGCAAACGATTAGGCCATATCACTTCCTACCCCCTTAAAGAACAGCGGTATCACTTCCACTCTTTGCAGTCAGAATGCATCCTGGTGAAGGTTACAGATTGAGAAGGTAGATAGTGGCGGGGGGGAAAAACGAGGGCAGAAGTGAAACTGACATGAGAACAGATTGCAGTGCAATAGTTTCTAATCTTTGCTGCAGCCTGTATGATGTGTTACATCAGATGCGATCAGTGTCTGCTGTCTTAGCCGGTATACCTCGCACTGGATCTCTGCGATCAGGACCGCCAACCTTTCTTGTCCTGTTATATAAAATAAGACCTGGCTTGTTTTCCACGGGCAGCGGCACGGAAATGATTAAATCTTAGCCTCAATGGCTCATCAGCCACTGAATCAAACCAGCCACTTTTGATTACTGGTTGCTGCTCCTATCTGCAGTTAGAAACGTGTTTATTGGTTTGTTTGTGAGTGAATCATCTCCTTTCCGTATCCTCACAGGAACAGGTGAAGAGTCTGATCTTTTGTGCTGTGTTTACGGTGCCCATTGAAGAATTATAGGATCATTATATGATCAACAACTTTTTTGGCCATGTTCCCAGTGACATGAGTCATTTTCTTTCTTTCTTTTTATGCTCAGTCAGCAGAACCGAGGTCTTGTCAGAGAAACATAGAGAGAGAGAGAGAGAGAAAAAAAACAGCTGTGCATGCCAGGAGGCACACAGCAGCGTCCGATCAGAGGGGCTGTTTTCTTTGGGGCTGTTAGAGGCCCAATGCTGGTATAAGGTCAGCTTTGTTAGTCTCATGTTTTTGGGTGAGTTGTAAAGTTGGATTTCACCGCGCATATCTTCAGTGTCTCAAACATACGATACGATTGGAGCGCTGTCTTCCATGTTATTTTACTATAGCGAGAAAAGAGGACAGGTGAAGCAGGGCGGTGGGTTTTTCATTGATTTGTGGTGGCTGTGTCATATCAGGCTAAAGATAGCAGAGGGAGGGTTTGGTATTTTCTGTTTTTCTATGGGATCTTTTCTGTTGGGAGCCTGTTGTATTGTGACAGCTGCCCTCTCCCTGTTAGAATAACATCCCCGGGAACTCTCTCTTCCTCACGTGCACACAGGGGTTGCAGGGCCAACGCCTTTTCCCCTGGATTGTAGCCTGCAGTACATATAGACAGATTTGTAAGGGAACTGTGCATATGCATGGTTACGCCTGTCAGTGTAAAGCCATAAAAGAGAGGTTATCTTTTGTTCCAGATACCTCTTCACCCTGTAGTTCTTCGTTTGTTTTTTTTGCATCTTTTCCGTGTTCTCCCTGAGGTCTCTGCAGTTCCTCCATGTTTCATGGAATCCAGGGAACGTTGCTTCCTCCCAATGTTGGTGTGCATTGGTCCAGGGCCTGCTGGTCTGGTCTTGGGGAGGCGGGCGGTGGCGGCGGCTGTGGTGGTGGTGGTGGTGGAGGGGGGGCACGCCTCCCCTCTCAGGAAAGCCGGTGCTTGGCGAGACCGCTCCACTCTGATAGCCTGCCAGAATACACACAGATCAGAGAAGAGGCGACCGAGGATAGAAGAAAAGGGGACCATGAGTTGCTGAAGGAGGGCCAAAAGGGCAACTTCGGTCCCACATAGGCTCAACATCAAGTAATAAAATAACACTATATGTAGCTGTCACTTCTCCTGAAGCAGTGATCAACAGGTTGATCACTGCTCTGTGAGATGGGGGGGAAACATCTGCAGGTTGCTGCCTGCCAGGCAGGTAGGGGTTAACCCTCCATTCAGCTCAGTGAAGTACTCAGCGATAGACAAACAGCCTCAAACGAAGAGCTGTGTTTGAAGAGTGGGGTGGGGGGATACCCTCTTAGTCTGCAGTTTTCACTCTTTGGCTGAAGTTTCAAGCCATCCTCGCATCTCCAGATAGTATTTAAAAGTACTGATTCACTCATTTGCCGCCGAGAAAACAGAGTCAACATTGTTGTCAACGTGGTGGCTAGTTGTTTTTCTCAGATGAAAGCTGCTGCGCGAGCCTCCGGGCTAAGTTCAACCATGCGGTTTTGTGTTTGCCGTGAAGTTAGGAGACATTTGTTTTGACACTTTTTTTTTGTGCGCGAGCGCAAATAGATCAGTAAAAACTGAAGCACTCTCCATGAAACAGAGCAGATTCGTTTGTTCAGTGAAGTTCATACCTCGGCAGAACTTTTTTTTTTCTGTTTTCCTTTTCTTTCTTTCTTTCTTTCTTTCTTTCTTTCTTTCTTTCTTTTTTTCTCACAGAAACAAGAGAGGCAAAGAGAGAGAGAGAGAGAGAGAGAGAGAGAGAGAGAGAGAGAGAGAGAGAGAGAGAGAGAGAGCGGACAAGATTGGTTCCTGTAACTGTTGTCCTGCCCCGTGATTGGTTGAAGCCTGTTGCTAGGCTTATGTCAGTGTTCAAGAGTTTTCTGCTTCCTCTCCTCTGTGCACCGATAGGTTAGGTTTGAACTGGTCTGGTGGACTTCTGCCACTTGTTGAACATCCCCACGTTTTTCTGCGGTTCCCTCGCATCTCACTGCGCGAGAAAACACAGTCAGCCGCAGCGCTGACAGACGCATATGTACAGAGTTTACATCTGGCATGGCTTCCTCTTCTGTTTTTTAATCTTATTAACTTTTATCATCTCCTTGATTGGTTTAAGGCTGTTGTAAACTCTGAAAGGGAAAACAACTGCTATAAGTGAGCGTCTGAGAAAGCAGCTGCCGTACTTTTTTTTAACTTATAAAAAGTTTAGTGAACTCATTCTTGACAATAAATAGTTAGATCTTAATGAAACAGCTACTTTAATTTAAAACTAAAGAATGTCTATCCTCATAACTTTATAAATGTACAACATACCATCTGTTGCCTGCTCTGTATCTGTTTACTGGTGTACTTGTACCTTAATTTGCTTACTACTGTACACGGAACATGGTTTCACTATTTTTCCTGTGACATTGTGGTATTTCAGGCTTTGTTTTGAGTGTGAAACGTTGACACTTTATAGACTCGAAGGCTGCAGGTTGTAGTTTGTGTCTTCACACAGCTCAGGGATGTTGTCACCTTAAATTTAAGGAAGGAAATGAATGTTATTAATAATGTTTGAATCTGTTTTTTTTTTTCCATTAAAATACAAACTTTGCAAAGCCTCTGAAATGTGCAGAAGTTTGAGAATGTTGTGAAATGAAGCGTGGGAGTTGCTACATCTACATCATTTCACTGAAGCTGAAGGAGGGGGTCGTCTCTGAGCAGCTGGGTCTTCGGGAGGTTAAAGGTAGAGAGGGACACCCCTGATCTGGTAGGAACTGTACTGAACAAAACATATAACAGAGAACAAATCAGCTTTAAACATTTTAATGTAGACATGTTTCATATTAAACCTTTAACTCTGCTTATATGAGCTGACGCTCTCATGTGCAAAATATGCATGAAGTTTCCATGGGCGCTGATTAACGCATTAAAGTGAGCTCATGTCACAAAGTATTAGATCATGCTAAAAAGTTAGCACAAGCTAACATTAGCCGTCATAGGTTACTGGTCACACCACCTTTAAAGGCACTACAGCTGGGTGACAATGGTGCCCAGGAAGGTGGAGAAAACAGTTCGTTATCATGGCCGTGGAAGTGTTTATTTTAAAAAAAAGTTTTATCTTTATTACTCTTGTTACTCTGAATGTGATTTTTTTTTTATTACCATTAGTGAAAGACCAGTGGAAACGTGTCCATTGTTCAGGCCTTTTCCTCGAACTGATAACCATCTGATGACACACTGTTAAAACAAATGTGAGATTATTCCAGGAGCCTTTGCGCCATCATAACTAATCTTCCCAATGTTGTCCTAACCCCTGTTACTCCAAATGCCCATCGTATGCACGTCGGCTTAGCGGCCATCCACTAAGCCACCGTAAAAGGTCACCGGTTTATCTCCTACAACAACTAATGAGCCTCCGAGCTGCCGTGTTGTCTCGCAAGTCTAAAAACACCAAGTAACAAATGATCTCCACGCATGAATAACGAGCATGTTTGGAGTGCATCATTTGATCTTCTGCAGTCATTAGCCATGCGAGAACATCATTCAGACCCACTGTAGGTGACATCAAATAACTGATTTGCTTAGGATGTAGGTCTGCAGACTCCCCGGAGACACCTGCGTTGTGGTTTTTATGTGTCACACCGTGTACTGAACAGGTTTCAGAAGACACCACAGAACACACCAGATGAAGTGTTGCAGATATTTTGTTTTCTTGAATTGCGTGAATGGCAGAGAAATAAAACAAAGTGTGCAACACGCTCATCTGAGGATACAGGGACTGGAACTAGATGTATAGTTGTATATCTGGGGCTTTCCTAGTCTTCCCAGAGCTTATATAATCTTCTCTGTGTGTAGCGTTTTGACGCAACTTCTTATAATTTCATGTAATTTGTTTATCATCTTTGATTTGCATACTTCAGCTCTGTGTACCAACTACAAACATGATGTACCAGAGACGTAGCCACAGCCGCGATCTAAGAAGGAGCAAGTATGTCGTGGTCTCTGCACTCACGCAGATACTCCTGATGTGGGTACAGTAAAGCCTCACAGAGTAGTGAGTGCGTGCACTTTGACAATAGTGTTTGGCCCTGTCCGCGAGGCCGGACCCCTGAGCCTAAGCGCTTTTATGTGAAAAGGTTTGGTGTGTCGTAAACCCCTAACGCTGACCAGCCTCTTCTGCAGCTTTGCTGAGCCATGGGGCTCCCGGCAGCCCTGGGAGTGCTGACTCCAGCCCTGGGAACATGTTTACCACTGCCCCACACCCCACCCTGTGGCATCAGGAGAGGGACCGGGGAGGGGTGGGGGCAGTTGGCTCGATCCACACAATGAACCTGCTGAATACTGTGCTATCCAGCCATCACTTGAACTACAGCCGGCAGCCGAACTGGCCGGGCAGGCTCTTGATCGTAGTGCCCAGGGGCAAACTTGGCTTTTCTCGGCTTTGGCTAATATTTTCCTCATTAGTACGAACTTGAACTTGCCTGTCTGCTTTCACTGTACGCCCCCGACACTTTTGTAGCCAGAGTTGTCGCTGTGAGGATGAACTGAAACCAGGATGGTATGTCACAGAGTGATCAAAGCTACTTTTCACCCATAAAATGAGTCTTTGTGAAATCTCAGATAAGAAAATGCCTTTTTTTTCTCTCCTTTGCTTGGGAAACGTTATTTTGAAACATGACTCACATATGTGTGTGTCTGTGGACACATTGGCCAATATGTGGATGCTTTTGTAATGTGGTTGCTGGCAATCCACGGGGGGGAAACAACACTTGACTCGCATAGGCTTTTACACGAGAATACAACTGTTTGTCTGCTGTTTACAGGTGGACTTCTGATACAAATCATTTCCACATTGACAGACTTGTTTTGAGGGGGAAATAAGGTGGACGGTCAATACATTCCCGTCTATATCAGATGCGGATTCTGAGTAATGAATGACTTTCCAACCACCGCGGCGTGATAAACCAGTTGTGCAGTTCGAACGTGTTATTGTCAGGCTGGGATAAACAAAGCCATAAGAGCTGCCTCCCTTATCTCTGCTTCCTCTTGTCTTTTTAAAGGACTCCTTCTTCGGTCTGGGCTGATTGGTGGGGGGGAATGGCATTATCTGTGGCCTGATAGGCTGCGGTGCAAAAACCACTAACTGAAGGGCCGCTGTCGTCTTTGTCGTCGTTGCTGCTGTTGTTGTTGTTGCAGCACCTCCAAGCCCTGCTGCTGCTGCTGCTGCTGCTGCTGCTGCTATCCATCTCGCCCGTCTGCTGATGCTGATCTTTGCACGGCAGAACCTCCACCTTCTTCTGGACACAGCTGAGGGCTCGGTTGGCGCAGACTTGCTGCAGCACGCTCCATCTGCCTTTGTGTTGTTGTTGTTCATCGAATGCACGTTACACACATGAACACACACACACACACTTTTTTTTTTTGGCAGTCGTGCTTGGCAGTGCTCGAGGAAACAATTTCTAGTAATGCTGCAGGGTGTCTGATAATTGATTTAACTACTGATCAATAATTAAGCAGCCGTCAATTAAAGGTGACATCATTTAGCATACAGAGTTGAGTGGATGACTGTGAACGTAGCCATGATCAATGGCAGCAGGGAACAAAAGAAGAAGAGAGAAGTGATGAGGTTTTCTTAAAGGGGGGGGGGGGGTTGTTCTCTCTGCTCACGTTTTGAACCCCCCTGCATCCTCCTCCTCCTCCTCCTCCCTTCACCGCTAAACTCCTCCTTGCACGCTCTCCCTCTACGCCTATTGGCTGCCGGGGGCCTGTTTTCGCCACCCGATTGGCCGCCGGGCGCGTCAATCACACGAGCCTCGACTTATTTACCGAATGTATGAGCCAGAGAGGACGGTATTCTGCTTCAGGGCTGCAACAGCTGACTGCCGAGCACTTTACCCAGTGCCTCAAGGAACAAAGAGAAGAGGAAACAGCCATCCAGAATACGTTTTGTTTTTTTGTTTTATTTTTTTTTTTTTTTACCTTTTGTACCTTTTTGAAATAATCAAAGCGCAGCGAGGACGCGAGATGAGGCACGCAGTCGCACCGGCAGAAAACGTGGAAAATAATTCTTTCGCAGTGACAAGCCTGTTAAAGATATGCACTCATTGTGAACGGCTGAGCAAAAAGGTAAGAGAGAGAGAGGGGAAAAGGCTTTAATAAGACATATTAATAATGCAAAGCGTCAATCTGAGGGTGGCATTTATGAAAATCTGCGTGTCGCCTCGTTGGTGTTTGCAGGCGACGTTTTTCTGTCCAGGCTGCAGTGCAGTCTTTTGTGCACGGGCTTGTTTACGACTAAGAAAGAGTTTGTGGTCAGTGAAGGGGCCAGAGATCATCTCTGCCTTTATTTTTCTTCACGTCACAAGAATGAGACACGTGGACGAGACGTTTGAAGGCATTTTTATTCATTTATTGTTTTAAACCAAGTGTCATTTTCTGAATATTTTTTTGCATTTGCTGGTCATTCATTCATGCGCTGCCGCTGCCGCTGCTGCTTCATTGTGCGCTGCTGCGGGACGGTGTCCGCTGGTAGACATGTCTCGGCAAGCAGCGGAAAGTTACAGGACATAATAGAGGCGATGTAAAGGTTTCTATTGTCCGCTTTTAATCCTGCATGAAGGTGAAGAGTCGCCCCGTGTGTTCGCGTTTCTCTTCAGCTGGATGTCAGACTTTTTGATTTTGGTTTGAAGCGTCAATTTCTTGTGACATCCCAAATATTTGGACGCGGATTTTTTTTTTTAATCTAACAATTAAAACACTTTTAAACTTGTTTTTTTTTTTTTTTTTTTTTATCAAAGCGACCCTGATTTGTCACCCAGCTGGAGGAATGAAGTGACAGTACACAAATGAGAAGTGATGGTCTCGCACAAACTTGGGGTTTTAACTGAATGTGTTTCTTCCCCTTTTTTTTTTGCGTCTTACAGGACTTGGGAGTAAGGATCCCAAGACCCTTAGGTAACGGACCAAGCAGATTTATCCCTGAGAAAGAGGTAGGAGACAGTCTGTAATCTCATCTGAGACTTATAACTCAGTTACAGACATGACATTTGTGTAACAGATCTCGTTTGACTGTGTGTGTGTGTTTTAGATTCTGAAAGTCAGTAAAGTGGACACCAGGACACAGTCGATATTTGAGGATGCGTTTGCAGCCCTCGGTCGCCTCGACAACATTTCCCTGGTCATGGGATTTCACCCGCAGTACCTGGAGAGCTTTCTCCGGACGCAGCACTACCTGCTGCAGATGGACGGACCCCTGTCTTTGCACTACAGACACTACATTGGCATCATGGTACGGCCATTTTTATCCCCTGAAATCTCAAATCATTCGAGTGTTGATACGTCATAGCAGTGAAGTAACCCTGTGGTTAATGTCTCCCGCAGGCGGCAGCTAGACATCAGTGTTCCTACTTGGTCAACCTGCATGTCAACGACTTCCTCCAAGTCGGCGGTGACCCCAAGTGGCTGGACGGCTTGAACGAAGCCCCGCAGAAGCTGCAGCAGCTCGGAGAGCTCAACAAAATCCTGGCCCACCGACCGTGGCTTCTCACCAAGGAACACATCGAGGTGAGGGGACAGGCACGGTCCGGAGGGTGGATGTGGACGTGAGAAGTGTTATGTAACTGGCTGAGATCATGGGTGGAGGCTAGACTATAGCTGCAGCTGTAAAAAATTTGGGTGGATTTTTAGCAGTGGAGGTATAGTGTCAGAGATGAGGCTGGAAAACAAAGAGATAATAAATTGGTTGGGATGGATGAAAACATATTTTCCCACTTTCTTTAAAGGTCAGCGAAGTCATTATCTGGCTGCGGTTTCCAGGACTCACCATGTTTTTCCTTTGTTTCTTCCAGCACCTTCTCAAGGCAGAGGAACACAGCTGGTCCCTCGCAGAGCTAATCCACGCCGTGGTCCTCCTCACACACTACCACTCCCTCGCCTCGTTCACCTTCGGCTGCGGCATCACGCCCGAGATCCACTGCGACGGCGGACACACTTTCAGACCCCCCTCCGTCAGCCAGTACTGCGTCTGTGACATCGCCAATGGCAACGGTCATGCTAACCACCACGACGACCCGCTCGGCAACCAGGTGAGTGGAAGCAGCAGGACTTAACATCCTCTGTGTGTGTGTGTTTTTTAAATGCAAATAAATCCCCCACTGTACTGCGATCTGTACGGCTCCTTCCTAACTGTCCTGTCTTTCCGTAGGAGATGTGTGGCGAGGTGGAGGTGCTGATGGAGCGCATGAAGCAGCTGCAGGAGTGCCGCGACGACGAGGAGGCGAGCCAGGAGGAGATGGCGACCCGCTTTGAGAGGGAGAAGACGGAGAGCATGCTGGTGGTCACTGCAGAGGACGACGAGTGTGTCCCCTCCAGAGACATCTCCCGACACTTTGAGGACCCCAGCTATGGCTACAAGGACTTCTCCAGGAGGGGGGAGCATGTGCCCACACTCAGAGTGCAGGTAGAGACCAAATATGTCGTAGTATGTTTAAACAAATATGTTTTACATGCCTGTTATTTACCTTTTTAACTCCCCTTTTCTGCAGGACTACAGCTGGGAGGATCACGGCTTCTCTCTGGTCAACAGACTGTACCCTGATGTTGGTCAAATGCTGGACGAGAAGTTCCAGATGGCCTACAATCTGACCTACAACACCATGGCAACACACAAGGACGTGGACACCAGTATGCTGCGCAGGGCCATCTGGAACTACATCCACTGCATGTTCGGCATCAGGTCAGTCACTGGAAACTTTCGTCTTGCCGCGTGACGTAACCTTTGTTTTGTAACGCCTGCCGTTCTGCTCAGTCAGTGCTGCCGCCCTCATGTTTCCTCACACCGTTTCTCGTCGTTCTTCAGGTATGACGACTACGACTACGGAGAGATAAACCAGCTCCTGGACCGTAGCTTTAAGATCTATATTAAGACCATGGTGTGCAGCCCTGAGAAGACCACCAAACGAATGTATGAGAGTTTCTGGAGGCAGTTTCAGCACTCCGAGAAGGTGAGATCCAGATCTCCTCTCCTGATCTGTAGCAGTTATTTTAAATAACCTGCAGTGTCTTAATAACTCCCTCTCCTCTCCTTACAGGTTCACGTTAATCTGCTTCTTATGGAAGCGCGAATGCAAGCAGAACTGTTATACGCTCTGAGAGCGATCACCCGCTACATGACATGAAGTGCTTTTGGCATTTTTATTGTTGTCTTTTTACTGTCGTCATTGTTGTTGCTCATTTTGGGACACTTCAAGAAAAAAAAAACAACAAAAAAAAAAATCAAAAACGGGGTGGGAGGGGGTTTTCAACAAAAACACGGGAGAGACGTGAGGAAAAAAATGCCCTGAGTTGTGATCGAGCTTGTTGGATGGACGTCGAGAAGAGGATCAGAACAAACGAGAGAAAAGAACTGTTGAAGGAAGTCATCTCAAACTCACAAGTGGGATACACAAACTCAGCTCGTGTTGCCTGCAGTGCCAAAACTGACCAAGAGAGAGCAGCCTGGAGCAAACTCCTGCTCTGCCGTGGAGGCCGACTGCCTGAGCACTGACACCGGAGGCATCCAGGACAACGTTTCAGTATTCCAGCATGCAACAACGATTTTATTATTTTTTTTAATTTTTGCCAATCTCTTCTGTCTCCTGGTAGTGTGAAGACCCACCGAAAAAAAAAAAAAATCCCCAAGAAAAGCTGTGCAGCCAGAAACAGTCTGCACTTTGATTCTGTCATCACTGTTATATTTGTTTAGTTTCTTTAATATCATTTTTTTTTTTTTTTTTGTATTAAGGGAAGTGGATGTCGTTGTGGTTGCTGTTAGTGGTAACTGGAGATGGAAGCATTACTTCTTTTTTTTTTTTTTTTACGTGTGCCTGAACTATCCAGCACAGTGTGCATACGTGCTGATGCTGCTGCTCCCATGTTGTATTCAGCGGGATCATATTGATCCCCAGATCACCCCCCCCCCCCCCTCATTATATCCCTTTAAGCCCCTATCCATTAGAAATCCACTGCATTACCCCCCCGCCCCCCCACCTCTCCCCCTTTTTGTCCTGCCCCCAAATCTCAAATGTCAATGTAAGCTAATCCAAGGAGTGTGTGAAAAGTTAGAGAGGCGTGGAAAGAAACTCAAAGAACACTGTCTGAGCCCTTTTTTTTTTTTTTTTTAAGCGTGACTGTACACGAGTGGATGAGTTCTTGTATTCATGATGACCGACTGAGGTGTGGATGTTATGCGTGCGCGCGCGTGTGTGTGTTTCACAGAAATGATGGAGAAAAAAAAAAAACGTCTTTGAATTTCACGTGTCAAAAAAAAGAAAAAAGAAAAAAAGCAAGGCACTTTGAAGGAAAGACTTCTTGCTTCTGATGTAGCTCTGTTTTTGTGAGAACTGTTTATCATTTGTTGTTCATGATGATGATGATGATGTCTTTATTGTTCTGGTAATGGGAAAACAAAAAAGATATAAAAAAAAGCTAATCAAAAAGAAAGTTAGAAACCAGGTTTTCCAGGAGGGATTTGCTTCCGGTTGCCCTAACCACACCTTATCTGTCTTCCGCTTATCCCAGTTGCCTGGTCACCCTAACACTTTCAAAGCTTTGGATTGTGAATTTTACCAGTAAATGAATACCTCTTCTGTTTTTCTCTAGAAAACATATAAGAAGTGCTCTTTGATGAGCAGAGACTCTTTCCGGGCTGCCGCGTTCCCTTTTTGCTCGGGGACCAGGTTCGCCCACACAGGGCCGACTGCGGTTGACAGCTGTTGAACGCAAAAGGTTGTAGCTGTGCTTATTTCCCTGCTGGGGAAGTCTAACCAGTGCAAAAGCAGCTTTTTTTTGTTTGTTTGTTTGTTTCTTTTTTTTTTTTATTTTAATTTTGCACGGAGGCGTAAAGCCTCTGCTCTTTTTGTTTTTTTGTTTACTAAAACCAGTTTAAGTACTGCATTCTTCTGAGGGCGGACTGAGAGAATCAGACAGACGAATGAGCGATATATCCCGACGAGGAAGAGGAGGCTGATGATGATAAAAAGAATGGTACATTTGGAAGTGGTTTGAGAGGAAGTGGAGGTTTTTTTTTTTTTTTTCAAACTTCTGACTGATGTCAGTTACTGACACCTTTTTTTTTTATATGAAAATATATGAAAAATCTGAAAAAAATAAACTATGATATTGAATTGTTGTGTATCATTCGTAGTTCTCTCCTAAAAGATTTGATTTCATTGCTTCATCCAAGCGATTGTATTCGATGCGGAGGAGGCCTACGCTGTTCAGGAATCAAACAAAGTCATAGCACAATCAGTATTGCCATCAGCTCACTTCCACCGCTGCAGTCGCACGAGTGTAGGAAGTCAAATAACCCACGGTAATTATGTAAGCATATTTCAATGCTTTTATGCAAAAGATGACTCATGAAAAGACGTTGAGTATTATCCTATCACCTCATGGTCCAAAGTACACTCAGCTGTTTGATAATAAAGGCTGACTTCATCAACAGTAAGCTGAGCTCAGGGGAATAGTTCAGTTGGTCATCAGTGCAGTCCGGAGACTTTCATGTGAATTTCATTTTACTGTACAAGCTCGAGAACTGAATGACTCACAGGGAGCCAGATAATGGACCCTGTTCCTGTGGCGTGGTCCAGGTCAAAGTTTCTCTTTGCTCCTGACCAACATTTGGATCGCGATAAGCCTCCACGCTGCTGGGAAAAATCCTTCACTTCCCCGGTGAGGCTTGGTCTGAACTTCAGGGTCTTTCCCATCGAGGCCGCAGAGGCCCGTCTGTCAATTCACAATCACCAGGAGAAACTCAGTGTTATTATCCTCACCGACCAAACTGCCTTCACAGCTCGGTGGCTTTCCCAGACGACACACGGAATAGGAAACATTTGATATCAGCCAGCCAACTTGTCTTTCATATCAACCTGATGAATTCTATGTAGAGAACAATGTTTATTGCTCGCTCTGGCTAATGAGTTGTTTAGGGGTTTTTGAAACATCGGCTTGTCTTGTGGTTGTTTAAGGTCACTATTGTGTGAAAACTGGGGGAGCTGACACAGAGGGTTTTTACATTAAGTGCCGTTTCTGATTTGTTTCGATGTAATAACGATGTGATTTTTGAAATGCTGTACTTTAGGCTACTTGGTGTAACTTGTAAGCACTGCCTGGACCCATATCTGTGTAACAATAAAGGCTTTGAGAAGCAGACACGTTTTCCACTCGCTTCAGCTTTATTATGTACCAAGTTCCAATGTCACACAATCAACAGACAATAAAAGATTTCCTTATGAGGTAAATTCCAGGTCAGCCATCTGTTCTCCAGACTTCATCATAAAAGAACTTTTACAACAACAGCGCGTTTACAAAACAGTTCAAGTCTGTTACATAAATGTGCAAAGAGCTTGTATTAAATTATCCCTGTATATGTGAAGATACCCAGAAGTTAAAGCTTTTACAAGCTTCATGGGAATTAAAGTGCATAAAAAGTGAAAAAAAAGGCCACTACAAACTTAAAAAAATAAAATAAAAAATGTGATGTTGATAAGGCCGAGAAAATAAAAATGTTTAGATTTAGAATACAGAATTGAGAATAAAATCCACATGAGTATGTTTCTGCTATGTACTTATACTTTCATAATTACCTTTATTTGCCATCTAAACTCTATTGTTTTGAGTATCACACGCTGACAAACCAGAAGAAAACAGTTTTGCTACATTCTGACGCACTCGAGCACGTGGATGACGGTGGAGGAGTGATTTATGCTTTAATAGCGGCCTGAGATGTTTATAAAGGTGTTTCAACAACGCTGACCTCACCTGCTTTCTCAAACTACAAACCTTTACAGCTACATTCAAAACCCACTGGAGTGTTTAATAATTATAACGTAGGCTAAAGTTGTTAAAAAATGCTAAGGTGTCTCTGACATGGAACTCGTCTTGGTGTGTTGTGAGCCTCCCCCGTCTGAAGGTTGAAGCGTCTTCATCAGTTTTTGAGCAACGGGCTGGAACTCTAACTCCCAGCATGCCTTGTGGTAGTCCCTCAAATCTTCATTTTCTATCCACTTCAGAGCCTCTTCTCCATCTGAAGAATGAATTAAAAACAGCAGACAGGGGGATAAGTGAGGGTTGTGAAAGATGTGACCATGGAGGCACTGTGTTCATGATAGTGGGGACGTGTGTGTCTCTGGTGTGACTACTTTTCTTCCAAGCTATGCCTCCCTCCCCTGTTATGTAACTGTTACTGACAACACCGTGCACCAACCTAGGTATGTAATGAGAATCTCCAGCAGTGACTCCCTCTCCTGCGTGTCCATCAGCTTCTCTGAGGCGCCGCCGCCGCTGCCGATCATATTCCACAGCGCCTGACAAACCTGGCCCGCCAGCTGCCAATCACCTGGTCCCAAGTCTTTCAGACAGTCCACAAGCCTGGTCACACACACACACACACACCTCATACATCATATGACTCGAGGGAGAGGGATTCACATGACCGGCAGGTTTGTGGGCATTAACTCCACTTCATTGGACAGACATCACACATGTGTGTGCGTGCAAAGGGGAAATAAGAACTTAAATGTTCAAGCATGGCTCACTCTTGGAAGCAGATAGGAGATAGGAGGTCCCAGAATCTGTTCCACTTTCGAGTTCTCATGTATTAAAAATGAACAAATGAATCCAAACTGACAGTAATCATAACTTTGTGTAACTACTGTGAACAAATAACATTAAGGCTGAGATGATTAGTAGCATCTTGTTCATGCCAGTGGAGTTGTTGTTGCTCATGTTTGTCAAAATGAAGACCATATTTCCCCCCCCAAAAAAACCTGTTTACTCTCTGTGGCAAAGCTACGTTTGCCAAACACTCAGAAAACTTTACGAGCAGATCAACATTTTGGTAAATATGTGAAACAGGAATTAGATTACAAGATTGGTAGACTGTCATCCACGTCTGGAAAGGAGAAATAGTGAGCCTGGCTCTGTTCAAAGGTAATAGCACTGCAAATAACCACCTCTAAAACCACAAGTTTTCACACTTCGGTTTTTTGTACAGATCAAGCTAAAAAAGTTGAGTGTCAGTGAGCTTTAGAGGCGCTGAACTGCTGAACTGTGTTACTTTCGGACAGAGCCAGGTTAGCTGTTATCCCTGGTTTAAGCTGCTATTTCTAGCTTCATATAGTCAAATGACTCATTCTTTTTTTCACCACACGGCTACTTTTTATGGCCTGTACCAATTCAGCAGATTTAGCTGCCAAATCTAACCCACTGGCACAAAAAGTAGAACACAGTAATCGTGATAATATCTCTGAATAATGCACCAGTTATTTGTTTATGGGCACCGAGATGCTTTTAACTATACTGTCATAATCACCTTCACCAAAGATGCACTCTTTATAGACACACACACATCCACGTGAACACAGTTTGTGTGTTAGTTAGTCCTTACTTGACAGCAGCCCCCTCTAGTGAGAGACTGACCCTGTTTGGAGGGTCCAGAGCCAGGTTGGTGAGGACCCCGCAGGCTGAGAAACACATCTCAGTGCTTTTTGAGTCGAGCAGCGTCACTACAAACTGGTGCACTGAGCGAGAGAGAGAGAGAGAGAGAGGGGAGAAAGATGACAGTGTGAGGGAGCGGACAAAGACAAAGCAGGGCAAAGATAAGAAAGCCGCTATCACCAGAGTCAGCAGGCATGTTTATACTGACTGTATCTGGGCTTGGAGATAAGTCCATCCTAAGCATGACACAGCAGTATGCAGAGGTGCATACTGTACTGCACAGTCTGTGTACTTCTGTACAGTTATGTGCTTGGATGATATGATGAGTGCATCTTTAGATAAGACTTTTTTTTGGATTCTGTCTGCACATTGAAGAGTTTCCTGCAAAAGTCAGTGTATAGAGTATGGTTTAAACAAAATATGAAATAAGGATAGCCACGTGTGTGTCTGTGTCCATCATATACCTTTGTTTTGTATAATAAAGTCCCGTACATCCTTGGACTGTGACAAATTTCCATATACGCGGGTGGCCTCAAGCATGGCGTCCATACTGGAGCTGAGCACCAACTTCAACATCACTGAAGCGCAAAGAGAGAGTGAGCACAGGTAAAAAAAATAAAATCATGTCTACTTTTACATGGAGGGTCTTACACTTTGCGATGGTGAGTTGACTGTGCCTGAGGACGGAGCTTTCCTCCTGGTAGAAAGACATGTTGTTGATGGTGGCAGCCACATTCACCAATAGCTCCTCGCTCTCCTGCACGGACCTCAGCTCTGTGTCGTGCACGCACAAACACAGAAGAAAAACAATCATCATCATCAATCATCAATCAATCAGTAAGAGTAACCTTAAGTTATGACTGTCGTGTCCTGGACAGGTTGTCGGTTCTTCACGGGGCTGACACAGAGAGACAAACAACCATTCATGCTCACATTTGCACATATTGGGAAGGTTAGTCATTAACCTGCATATCTTTGGACAGTGGGAGCAGACATGGGGAGAACATATAAAAAGTTCTGATGGCTGGAGAGTTCAAACAACAACAAGCTCAACGTGATCGGAGAAATGATAAATCCGACTTACAAAGGATGCATGCTCTCTCCCTGATAATGACTAACCAGTGTCAAGGTCATTCAGGTCATTTTATGCTGATGGGATAAAGTAAAGGTAGATTATTAATCCATAAAGCGACTGCAACATGGATTGTGTAAACTGTGTGGCACTCGTGTGCATATGCATGAGGATTTTATAGGTAAGCTGAATGTTCTTGGCGCAGTTTAAAGAAGATAAACAGATGTAGGAGAACAGTTGGCACCTGAGGTTGTCAGCCTTTTTGCATATTACAGCTCGCCCACACTAATGTGACACTGTGACATTATCATAAAAGAGACTGTTGTCTGCGGTTAATTCTGGCCTGATATCGGTTTGATCATGAGCTGGTGCACAAAGGTCAGCGTGACCCAATCCAACCAGCTATGACACGGTGAGCGGCTTGGAAACCAAGCCCGTTCCCGATATAGCAGCAGATGTCGTGTGCTAAGTCATAAATCGAGGATATTGCGGTCGGCGTCAACCAGCAGCTTGTGTCACACTGAATTCTGTTTCTGGTTCTGACTGAAAATGCCGCTTTGTTGTGCCCCTCCCTCGAAACTCGGTAATGTAAAGCAGCACAGCCTGTCATGAATTTGAACAAAACAGGACATCGATCAGCCAAGTCTGCTCTTTCATCCTCCACTGAGATTTTGTTTTCAGTTTCCAGCTGTCACAAACCACCGCATTCTCCCTCATTCGCACGTGTTATGTTTCTGTCTTTGGTTACTTCATTTACTTCCCATCTTACTCTGTGGCATCAAACACACACGCGCCGCTCTATCTTCTTCTATTTTTCACAAGTTTTGACCTCTGTGTTCTTTATTTTATTTCTCTCCAAACTGTCATGAAGTGTGTGTAGGAGGCAGGCAGCAGAGAAATCGAGAGTTTCGCACCCACCTGCGTATCAGCTCAACCTGTCCTGAAACCATCTAACCACATGGGAGAATTTCACACACGCAAACCAAGTCGGCTGTGAGATGTGACAGAACATCCTGCTCATGCAGTGAAGCGCTTCGCTCTGTCAGACTCTTTAAAAAAAAAAAACAAGTAAACCAAAAGAGGATGTGCTGCGTATCGAACAGTGAGCTCTGAGAGGAAAGCGAGCGATGGAATGAAAAGACAAATGAGGAGTGTGTTTTCGACCAAAGTCATGTCTTGTTCCCAGCACAAGGGAAGTGGTTGGGTGCTTAGCAGATACTTACTGTACGTACAATGCAGCAAACAGCTATTTTTAAACTTATCAGAACTCCAGATTTTCACACACTGTTTCCTTTGTACGGCAGAGACATAAAATGGCTGAAAAGGACAAATCTGCTGCAGCCATAAATGATTTAGTTAAACAGTGACTCGAGGAGGATCCTCCGTCCTCCTGCTCTCTGCTCACCGAGTGTCTCCGTCAGCAGCTGAATGCAGGTTGTGTTGGTTGCCAGAGCTGGACCTACAGCCGGGTGGATGCACATGTTTGCAAGCACCCTGACCAGCTTCACCAGCACGTCGTCATGCTCCTGCACACACGCTGGAGGTGCAGGAGGCCTGTTGCTGTTCCGCGTAGGTGTGTGCGGTGAATCGTCTCTTCGCTGGTAGCTGTCGTACAGCTGCAGCAGTGTGCCCATGCAGCCCTCGCACTGAAAGAGCTGCTGCCGGGCCTCGTCGCTTTTGGCTGTGAGGTTCCCGAGGGTGAAAAGAAGGCGTACGACAAGGTCCTGTGGGAGAGCGGAGGAGAGTGCTGTGGTGGTCAATTTGCATCTGTCAATTATTTGACTTTCAGAATGAAAGCAAACCAATAAAAACATCAGTGTTTTTATTCTAGTTCCTGATTCTTGTTCATTACATGAGTATAAGTTAGTGATGCAACAAATGATTTATTTCAGGATCTATTAGTCTGCAGATCATTTTGCTGAATAATCAATTCAAAGTTTTAGCTGTAAATTATCAGAAAATATAGAAAAGTAGTCCAACGTATTATCTTCAAATGTCTTATTTTGTCTCATCAGCCATCCCAAACTCAAACATATTCAGCTTACAGTCATACAAAGCAGAGAAAATCCTCACTTTCAAGCAGGAATCAGGGTGTTTTACTTAAAAACTGACTAAGTAACAACTTATGGGTGAAATATGGTGGTACATATATCATATGAATATAGTAGATTTACAGTAAGCTGATAAGAAAGTGAAACACATTTTGATATGAGATGATATTAAAGGATCAGCAGCCACCTGCTGCTCGCTCTGTCTGGTGGCACCATTGTCTTCCCCCTAGAGACTTGTAGACTTGTCTGAGTATGACTATCTGCCTATCTCTTCAATGAGTTGTCACACACTTACAGAGACAAGAGGTAACAAATGACACCGTGTGCGTCATCCTTGTATCCTGACTCTACTTAGTAAATAACAAGAAGAGTAGTAGAGCTAGGAGCACACTCTTGACTCCCATTAAAGGCACCGTGACATTGGTGGATGAGGACAGGACGGGCTGTCCCTGCACTAGGTGCACATTACATATCATAGTGACGTGTGTGTGTATTAATTTCATGTGAGATTAAGCACACTTGCCAGTCATGTCTGATTGCCAAAGTCCCACCCCTCCACCTCTGTATCACCTCTACTATCTAGTATCTACTCACCCTCCCTCCCTCCCTCCCTCCCTCCCTTTCCTTGATTATCCAGCCATCCTGGGATGATTGAATGTCAAAACACATGCGCACACGCACAACAGAGCAGAGACAGCGGGACAAACACTACGTGCAGATGGACACAATGTCCTGTGAGTGTGTTTGGACTCGATGCACACAAGCAACTTGCTCCGAGGGTAAACACGCTCAGCGGAGTTACATGAGCACTGAAAAAGGCTTGTCTTCACTTCTCGCTAATACACACAGAGTCGAGCACACACACAAACAAGAGGAGGCTGGTGGACTCACCTGTTTTTGATGATGTTTGCTCAGCAGTTCTAAAAATAGCTGGTAGCAGTCGGGGGTCTGGGCCAGAGCGAGGCGGCACTCCGAGTAAGAGGAGAGTTTACTGAGGAGAGCGAAGGGACAACAAATACCGCTGATCGTCCACTCACTGACTGCTCCACTACACTGACTAAATATGGAGATATTAAATCAACAGGCCTAATGGACAAATGAGCCTGGGATGGGATTTACCTTTCATTCTTTCATTACCTTGGGCAACAATATTCAGGCAGTGTTCCCTTTATCAGCACTAAAACCCAGTGAACAGATTTGCCTTATATGTTATATTAAAAAAACACACATGCTCTGAATATTTCATTTTGTGCATCACTGTGCCAGAGCAGGAGACTGGGACCTGGATGAGGAAGATAGGGACTCATTTGTGTCACCCTGTTTGGTGGAGGTATCAAGCTCAGATGATGAAGAGCCTGTAGTAAGTGGTGTGCTGTCACTGAGCTCTCTGTCTGCTTTAAACATTGAACCATTGTCTCAAGTGGCACCACACACTGCTGCACCAACTGCACAGCATTTATTCTGAAGTAAGAAGCAGGAAGTTCATCAGGGGAATAAATGTGATGTGTGATGAGGGTGGAGCTTCCAGTTTAGCGTCTAATTTCATTAGAGTGAAACATTTCAAAGTGAGACTATGAAACCTTTGAAGGAAGAAATGACAACTTATTCCTCTTGTGTGTATAATATAATATCATTCTCAGAGGATTTGCTGTCACAGCCACGCCATGACAGCTAATGACGGCAAACTTTAGATAGATCTTACTATGTAACGGACATAACTGAGTCAGCTTATTATCCCACAACTGTGACTTGTGGCTACACTGGCCGGTGTTCAACAAGAGCTACATTGTCTCCCTTTAAACTGTTTAATACAGACATATAAGCCACATTAGCTTATGTAACATTAGTCAATGCTTTGGAAATGCTTTGTGCAAACTGTAGCATTTTATTTGTCAGGAACACGTGTGAGTTAAAAGCGCCTTACTATTAAAGACCTGTGTATCCGTCTAGTGTGCAATTCCCTGTGGATACAAGGAACTGCGTGTTTCCTTTTCCTTTTGCCATTTCCAACTTTGATATGGTTTGTTCAGTTTTTGAGCATAAACAACTTTAAAGTGACCATGTTTTATTTTTTTGTCCTGTGATCACATCCCATCTGATAAATACAGGGTTTCTTTGGAGACTCTAGTTTTGTGAGATTCAACTATAAAGATGACACGTCAACACGGCCTGTTTTGATTGAGCTCATGTGTGAGCTATGAAGAGGAGTAGGAAGAAATAAGACAGTCCAAACTAGAAGTGAGGCGTGCCTTCATGTTGTATTAGTATAATGTTATTGGCATGCATGTGTGATACCTGTATATCCTGGAAATGTTGGTGCAGATGTCCTGGTCTTTGCGGTGATGACGCAGCACCACACAGAGCTCTGGTAGTATAGAGAAGGAGATGAAGAGTGGACGGGAATCAGGGTGATCTGCAAGGTTCCTCAGGGTCGCTGTCAGCTACAGGGGTCAAAGGTCAGACAGAGAGAAGGAGGGGTCGAGTGTTGGACAACGAGAAGAAATGTATACAAGCTCTTTAATACTGCATGTAAGCCTTTATATCTAGGTCAGTATTGTGTGTCAGTGTGCTACTGTGGCTTGGATACAATGTTAGTCATATGCTCATTAAAGCTGGCTGCTGGCCTGTACAGGACGCCATACAGCAGGGCGACCGGAAACTATTCAGTATGGACATAAATCATTCTATCGCAAGGGGGAAACATTCATTTCCAACATACGGCAGCACTGGAAGTTCTGGAAAGTCATGGTCTGCTTATTTCCCTCCTCTAAAAGCATAATGACTTGGGTTAGATATCAAATGAAGCGCTGGCTCAAGATGTTTGCTTGGGCCAACTTATGCGGTTAGCAGCAATCATTTTCGGAAAAGCGAAGCAGGATTTAGCCTGAAGTGGCGAGGAGAGAACATTATGTTCTTGGAACAGCTTATATACCAGACATAAACAAAAACATTTTTGTCTAAAAGTGGGAAAACCAGCCAACAAACACATAAAGAAGAATATTTCACATCGTGTTCCTTTTAACTTAGTACAACTTTTTTACTCACATAGAAAAACTGTTAGAAAGTATGTGTATTCTTTGGTATTCATTGGTTTAAAATAATTATATCCAAGAAAACTTAAAATACCCTTTAAAACTTTACCCGACTCTTTCCACCAGTGTTAAACCTGTGACACACCTGTACAAGGATGTGGCCTGCTATAGTGAAGTGGGTGTCATCGGCTGTGCAGAGCTTCTGGATGAGTTTTTGAGCTACACCAATGCAGTTCTTGTCCAAAAGGAGTCTGAGGATTGCACTGTTTCCTGAGAGGAATTTCAGAGTCGCAACACAGTACAGCAGAGCTTCTCCAGATGCGGACACATCCTCGTTGCTCAAAATCCCCAAAAACGAGTCTAGATACAGAGAAAAATTGAACGTTAACAACCAGGGAAATTTACTCTAAGCCAGCAGAGAACATTGTGTTCTTGGAGCAACTTATATACCAGACATAAACAAAAACAGTGGGAAAATCTAAACTGGCCAACAAACATAAAGAATATTTATCATTGCATTCCTTTAAATTGACTTGGTGTGACCTATTTTTTGCTCACATATATTTTAAACCACAGAACTTGCTACTGAACAGAAACCTCATCTATGTCAAGAGTGTTCACCTATGATGGAGTTGTTCTGGAAGAGGATGTCGTTGCTTTCACTGCGGCTGATCTGGAAGATGAGCTTACAGATGTTGAGCAGGTTTTTTCCACTGACACACAGCTAAAGAGAAAAAAAAAACCCTTTTGTGTTAAATGCTCAGGCGCTCTTGTGATTGAGTCTTATCGGCACACCTGCTGACAGTCACACACCCAGTCAGACACGGACGACTCACAGCAAGGCACAGCTTGGCGATGTGTAGGTTGAGCTGGGCAGAGTTGAGGTCGATGAGGCGGAACAGTGTTCGAAGTATCCCCGACCTCCTCTTACAGCATCGGCCGAGCATGTCTGCTTCTGCCAAGGTGCCGTAGAGAGCGTCGCACAAATCACACAGGCGGTCCACGGAGCCCTCAGAGCTGCCTGGCATCGCAGGATTTTGCAAACAAAAATAATTATGTCAAGTTCGGGGCAGCATTTCAAATATTCACAGAGAAAGCAAACATCCCAAAATGAAAACACTCACTTGTGTGTGTGTTGGCAAGTGTGCATCCATATAAATACAGATGAGTGACATTTTATGTATGTCTTCGGTATGTATGTGCAATATACTTGGGCTCTACTGCACGGTGTACATTTGTTATTTGCATGGTAAACTTGAGGTTAAAGCCTCAACATCAATAACACACTGGTCAGCAGTAAAATAACATTCCCCTTCCTTTTCTAAGAAGCAGCTCTTAGTTTCTCTGGTCAAACGCTGGGGAACAATTTCTGCAACAGGCAGCTACAATCTTGACACAGAGGAAGAGGCAGGGTGGAGTCTTTTCCTTGTTTTTGAGGTAAAATAAATGTTTTCCCTGCACAAATAACTGGGTTGGGTCATTTCTATAAAAGGTTGGCTGCTGTCTCACACTCAACACTTCACTGCAATTTCCCACTGAATCTGAAAGGTGTTTTATGCATGAGCCAGAAGGCACTTGGCCCAATAAATATTTAATATTTATCTTTCGAATGAATTTTCCATTAAATTTGTAGAGTATTAAAATATTCACAGCCATAGATTTGATTTCATGGCTGCCAGACCAGCAGTTTCAAGGGGAAGACAATTCGGGTATGGATGCCAAACATAACACGACTTGTTTGCCTTTCTTCTGTGGGTGAAATGACAGTGCTTTTTCATTTTGTGAGACTTTGTGCATGACAATCTGCAAATGCTAAAAATCTATTTCGCAACATGGTGGTTAAAAATGAAATGTGGAAACAGTGAAATGAGGCAGTAATAAGAGAAGCATAACTTTTTTTACTGTAACCACATTACATTTTAGATTCGCTTCTTTAACTCAAAAGAGAAGTGTAATATTAAAAACATTGTGAGGGAGAGAAATCATATATTTGTCACGTTTGTACTTTCTCACTGTTTTTTCGTATTGCTTCGCTCACACTACCTGCAGCCACACTCTCTAGCTGTTGAAGTAGAGGAGCGATCATATTATTAAACACCAATGACTCTGCATCCTCCTCGGTGCTTGTGGCGTTGTTTCCATTCCAAGGCTCTGAAATGTGCAGAGAGAATTGCAGTTAGCCAATTACCACCTCAAAACCCAGACGCTAAACATGAGCGGCAAGCGTGGTTCACAAGTTCACTGTCTTAAAATAAAACAGCAGGAAGTTTGATGCCACAATGAAAGGTCACCATCCACAGCTACACTTCCTCTAATTTCTGTTTTTGTGCTGATGTAAAATTGTCTGTGCATGGGCATGTGAAATATGTACGTGTGATCAAAACGCGTGTTTGTGCACGCAAATGTCTGCAGTCTCTCACACACCGTGCATCTTTTTTTCTGCTGAACATTTGCATACCCTTTTGCTTGGTGTGATGCAGGAAACTGTGGTTGCCCAAACCAACAGCTCTCTCAGCTATTGGCTGGCTGCCTCTCATGGTGGAAATTAGGCCCTTAGCAACAACACCCCAATCAAAGTTTCATACTCAGGAAGGGGAGTTCAGTTACTGAAGAGAAGTGTGTCTATAATGTTGGTGAAGCAACATTTCTCATAATATATGGGAATACGTGCTTAGCTTTAGTCATCTTAGGAAATAAGTTGCTTTTGAAGTAAAAGTTTTCATTTTAAATGTCATACAAAATGCATCATTTATGTTTAATGTGTAAAAAAACAACAGTCAAGCGCTTTCAGTGTATCTGGACAAACCTGTTCTCTGTCCTGCTCTGTTGTCTGTGGGTTTGACTCCTGAGTCATCACCAGGCTGCATTATTCTACTGTTGGCACAAAGAAGCACACAAACACAAAGAGTCTGGTTACATCAGATTTTTGAGAGAGACATATTTGACTACTGACTTGTTTAGTCTAATTTAATTGACTTTGGGATATTTGGCTCATTTGGTCATTCACAATTAATAGTAAATTTGAAAGAAAAGCAGAATGATGAATGATGAAGTGTTGTGTAAGAGAATAAATCTCCATGAAAAGTTGCTGACTTTATACTCCGTCAACAAGGCTACAAGTGTATTTTCATCGCGTGCCACTAGGTGTCCCTCTTGCAGCAGAGGTAGAGACTTATGCAGGTGCGGTTATAAGTGTGTGTGTGTCTGTGTGAGTACATATGTGCACATATATATGTGTGCGTGTGTGTTTGTCTATATGTTTGTGCGTGACTGCTTGTAAGTTTCTGTCAGCATGTGAATCTTTGTGTCTGTACAGGCCCGTGCGCCGTTGTGCATCACAAACTGCAATACCCAACAGACAGGAACTAAGATCTGAGCTTTGTGGGTAGCCTGGTTAAAGCTGTTCATGCTTTGTCACTGTGAGCTGTCTCCCCAGACTTACCGCCTCTGTGCAGTAACCGTAAAGTGCTCCCAAAAACACGCCCCCTTGTCATGCTATGCTCTGTGTTGTGGCTTGCCCTCTGCATGTCACTGTTGCATCTTACTCTCTGCATGTCAGTGTCAAGTCTGCGCCATTCCTCTCAAGCACAAAGAGAGAATGACTCAATGCTACAGCAATTTGTGTGACACACTACAGGTAGTGTCTTGTGACTAATTTGCTACGTGACCAGCTGAGAAAATGATTAATTAAATAAACAGAGACAAACACAAGCAGCATTGAGTCATCACGCTGAATGCTACACCTACAAGATTAATGCACAAATCTCACAGAAAAGAATGAATCGACCTTTCATCAAATCATTTATGTCAAAAACAAACATTATTATGTTGCCGGGACTATCTGAAGCTCCTGCAGTGACACTGGAGCAGAAGCTCTAAGGATTGAATATTAAGTGTGCTTTATTTCGCAGTCTTGCTGACAGGTATTAGGCAGAAAAGGGTACGCTGATATTGTAAAAATGTCATCGCCAGAAGGCGCTGCTTGATGACATTAGCCTTAATATACAATATGCGGGCGCTACTATAGAGCGCACTTTCCCTTTGATGGAAATTTAGTGATTGGTACAAGCTGGCATGCAGGGCATATGCAGCGAGGAGTGCTGGCCGAGGCATGTTGCAGTGAATGTCAGCGAGGGGGCTTTGGCTCTGTATGATAGGATTAAGAGCCTGATAATAAGGCCTCTTTGTGTGATACTGCATTCTCTGAGACATGACCTCATCCCTGTCTTAGGCCTCGCCAGTACACTGCAGTCACAACACATGCTGCTGCCAGCCTTGCCCAGATGGGCACCCAAATCTAATAGAGAGCCATTTGAAGCTATAAAGCTCTGGCTTATTGGAGAAAAAGAACCTAGTGGATGTCTAATCTCCCCTATCTTTATATCTCATCCAACTCATCACATTAATCTGCTATGCTGTGTCTATTTCCACTTGCAGTCAGTGTAGTTCTGGCTTGACTATCTCTGTGATTTTCAATCTGTTTGTCCCTGTTTAATGCAAGTATATAGTTCACTGCAACACCAAAGAACAGTACTTCAAAAACTCTGACCTAACACTAATCAAGGAGGGGAAGTCTTTAATCTTATCCTCTTAAATCATGAATTGACCACAGTCTCATCTCTTGGGAGCTATCTTTGTCAGCAACAAGTAACACAAACATTGTGTGCACACTTGGCTTGTGAGGGAGGAGGTTAGGAGGTTGTGCTGCCGGCAATAACCCAGATTTCCTGTAAAAGTGTTTTATGGTCTGTTCCCCCTCTACAGCCCAAGCTGCCCCACCCAATCAATAGGCGGATGGATTGTAACGACAGCCCCCCTGACCTCAAGCCCAGAATTATGCCCCTCGTGCTGACACACAGCTGATGAGGTCGGCAGAAAAAAGCAGAGCTTTTAGCCTCTTTGCACTGGGAAGGTGTAAAAGCTGACACGTGATTGTAATGACAGATAGAGGCAGTTTAATTGGGAATGAAGATTTCCAAGAAGCCAGACCTAACTGTGACCAATACGTAGTGTACAGTAACGTATGAGGGTTGAGAATGGGGTCGAGTGTCTCACGTTGAAGAATCTGTCCGATCTGTTAGTCAGTGACACTTTGCTGGTCTAACTGACTTCATATATTCAGCTGTCAGCGCTGGTAGCTGAACGTGTCTAAGAGGTTTTGGCTCCGGATCAAGTAAATCGTTGCTTTGAAAGCAATTCGCTTTGGAAAAAGTTCAGGGGTAATTTAGCTGTAATTAAAGGAACAAGCCTTGCAAATGGAATATCAGCATTTTGTGTGTTGTCCAAGCAATCATAATTAAAAATGCATGACTCTTTATATGCTGTGTTTCCAAATATTACAGATGTAAACAACTCTTCCGCCGGATTAGAAAACTCTAGTCATTTATTCTAGGTTTAAGTTTGCTCCTTGTGCAAAAGATAATTAATCTGAGAGCGATAGCAGCTTCCAGGCCTGTGTCTCTATTTGAACATTTGGACCATGAGTTGGACATTTAACCGAAAACACAAACAATTATAATGATACCAGCCTTACTAAGTAAGGCATTTCCTATTATGGTTTTCTCTTCCCACAAAAAAAACATTAAAATCTCAGAGAATATGACTTATTGGGGCAAAGAGAAAGAGAGAGAGAGAGGCAAAAAAACAAGGCGGTTTTGGTGAAAGGCAAAAAAGGGCACAATCAACTCCATCTACTAATGGCTACCACTGCAACCTTTGTGTGCCTGTAAATCTTCAACTCATTGTTGTACTGTCACTTTGCTTAAAAAGAGGGTGCAGGGGAGGGGCGGGGGGTGCAGACAAGAGAGAAGCACAGACCCTGCAAGTCAAACAGAGGGATAGAAAACGTACCTTTCACTTGATGCTCTGCGTGGGCCAGGTTTGTGAGGACCACTGCGGACCTCAGAGTGGTCTCTACCGGGGAGTCGCTTAGCTGACAGCTGCTTTTGTCCTGGCGATGGATTCAATCTCTCTTTGACTTAGCGCATAGAAAGGATGTGGCAAGAGGTTATTCGCAGGTTGCTGCAGTGTGCTGCATATGACGTTTGACCAGCTAAAAGTAGCGTGTCAGTTTGTACACACTCACATACTGTACTGCGTATGTAAACCATATTCAGGTCAAAGATATGCAAATCCTCATCGTCATCATCTGTTTATTATTATCAGATTTGTGAGAAAATGTTCGACGGAGAGAGACAGTAACCCACTCAAAACAGCTGCAGTAAGTAGCGTTTTTTCACCCAGGCCCACAACAGAGAATGTAAATCAGGTGTAATGTCAGCATGTGAATAGCTCCATTCATTTCCCCTTTTAGAAAAGTGCTCTTGGACAGAAGATTTACAGTGATGCAACGGGTGAACTAAACATCATCTAAAACCGTCCGTTCTTAGTATTTTATTGTACGCACAACTTAGACGACAGTCCTGTAATAACTTTACTATGTCGACATACATACATTCAGTACACTCTTTTATCTGCCATCTTTTTGCCCTTGATCCAGACTTGCATCAATATGTGTTTCCTTCCTTACCATCTGTGTGTCCCTCTACAGGAGGCAAAGTGGTGAGAGATCCAGTCCTGAGGAGGCGTGCCCGTGCCACTGCCAACCCCCTCTTCACTTCCAGTGGGTCAGTGGGGGGTTTGGGAAAGGCCTTGCATGGGTCCTCAGTCTCACGGGGGACGGGAAACTTCGGCTTCTGGCACCACATAAACATATCAGTGGCATGTAATGGTGTTAAACTACTAAGAGATCCTTTAATTTTACTACTCATTTAGTCATATTTTTGATCTTATATATTAACATTGTAATCTAATTTATTAAAACCAGATAAGCTTTTATGGTGGCGTACAGAGGCGTGTATACTCCTGATCCTATTTTTCAGTTTTCATGGTAATGTTCATAATGCAAATATGTACTTGAGCAGCAAGCGGTGCCAAAATTTGAATTCAAAATATATTTAAAACAATATAATATTTGAACCGAGACAGAGAGGGATAGCTTACATGATCCAGAGGAGAGAGGCGAGTCCCTGAACCTGGCCTGGAGTCAGGAGCATCAAAATTTTGAGCATGAAGACTGAAAAGTAAAAAAAAATGGCTCATTACTTAGTTTAAGTTACAAGTTACATGAGCATCTCATAATGTCAAAACAAAAAGGAGATTTAAGTGGAGTTTGTGACTAACCTAAAGGTGGATGGAGGCCTGTTGTCACGCTCAGCACGAACAGAGCTATTTCCAAAGAGCTGCCTATGTCCATCTCTGGGAGTGAACGGTCGCTGCGTGGACGGCACTCGCAGGGACTGTCTGGCTTCACTGACAATTTCAGCACTCGTCTTCCTCAAAGAACTGCGCCGTGGAACGAATGGGCTGCAAACATCATGTTTTCTCTCCATGGAGGCCATTTAGGCCTGTGTGACATTTGCCAAGACAGCCTGCAAATGACTTCAGTGGTTTGATTTCATAATGCGAGTGGTTACAGGGTGTCTCACTGATGGCAAACTGTTGGAAATAAAAAACAATATGCCAGAACAGAAAATGAACTGTAGGTTGCAATAAATAACATTTGATGCATAGCAAGCCAGAGCTCCTTTGGTAGAAAAGTGGTACTCCTGAAAAGCACTTTTCTTTTTAATATTTAATATATAAAGACTAAATGTTAGTTTTACCTCCACTTAACTATGTCAAGTCACATTTTAGTTCATAACTAATCATGGATGTACGTGTGCACTACATGTATAAACATGATAACATATTGGGAAATGCAACACTCCAGTGGTATCTTTATGTTGTAGATGATTTGATATGTAAGAAAATATTTCACAGATTCCTTCCAAGTACCACTACAGGTAGGTCACGTACCGCCACAGTTTGAGAAGCAGTGATAGTCTATAATGTCAGAAGATAATAAACAATGTTTATCACATTTTTCCAAAAGTACAAGCTGCAACTGCAAAGTAAGAACTACAACATACAAGTTAAGTCATATTATTTGCATCTGAAATGAGGTGAGGTAAAAGTATAAAATGTTGAAATGAACAAAATTAAAGAACAAGTACCTTAAAATTGTGTGGTACTTGAGAAAATACACACAAAATTAGTGTAACAGTCAAAATATAGATATTCTAGGGCCGCAAACATCCTAATAATGTTTTGTCACTTTGGATTAGAGTATAAAAATTAAAAACTGCCATTATATGACTGTTTGCTGGTGTTCATGCTCTTAAAAACTCAGTTATATCCAAATATTCATGTCTTAGTTTGTTGTTAGTTTGACTGAGAAGCCCCTGTGCGCGTTCACGCTCCGTCTCCATGGTGACCAAACACCGCTGTGGTTTAGCTTTGGACAACAAACAGAAGAAACAACATGACAATAGTCGACTTAAACTGTTTGTTATTCGCTGTAAGAGAAGTATAAAGCTTTTGTTTTGTAGTCAATGTACTCAACGTTTATCGGACCGGAAACAGAAGAAACCTGGGTATGAATGAACCTCCACACTGAACAAGATAGTGAAGAAAACTAAAAAAAAACTCACCGTTAACCCAGTTAAAATCCTCTGTGGCTGATGTGGGTGACTGTTATCATTCCAAATCTGAAGTCAGTCCACTGATAAAGCAAAATAATCATGACAAACTGTAAAAATCTGTTAAAAACCGTCAAAGTTTTTCAGCTTGCAGCAAGCTAGCCCGGGGAAGACTCGTGCACGAGCTTCACTTCAGTTCAGTCTCGCGCGAAACGGTGACGCGCCTCTGGCAGGAGGAGGTTTGGATGCAAACTTCAGCTTCCCGCGGAAAACTGTGAGTTTATTTCTAACAAATTTATACATTTAAGATGTGTTATGTATTGTCCTGATATACATTATCACTATATACAGTGATGGAAAAAATATTCAAACCTTTTACGTTAGAAAAAGTAGCAATACATTGTAAAATAATGGTACTTAAAGTACCAATAAAACAGTACTCCTGATGTAGAATGGCCTATTTCAGATTAATATATTATATTATTGCATTGTAATTAGTAATGTGTATATTAATTTAATGTTGCAGTTGGGAAATGTGAGGCCAGTTATAATTTATATCCTCCTGGCTAGCTTCACCTATAACAATAAAAAAATATTTATTAGTTGATTTTTGTTGTTAATGATCCGAATCTGCAAAGTGACTAATAACTAAAATAAATATAGTAAAAGGTACAATATTATAAAAAAAATATAAAGAGGAAATACTCAAGGAAAGTACAAGTACCTAAAAAGTAGCACTGAGTAAATGTACCCACTGACTATATGATAACTACGAACTAAGTTAGATGAAACGTCACTTAATTTAAAGTATTTTGTATTTTGTGGATCTTGACCAGCTGGGGAGAAAAAGCTGGATGTCCTTGTCCCGGTGGTGGACCAGGATGTGCCTGGTAGTATTACACAATATAAGAGTTAACACCACTTTGATCCTGTATGTAAAGGTAGTAAGATGCATGCCTGATTCAAGTCAAACAAAAAGCGAAAAAATAAAATCTAAAAATGATTTACACATATTTATAACAACAACAATAAATAACTGTAATGGTAAGTTTACACTTTAAGATATTTGACCGTCTTGAATTACACCCAGTTTAAGTCTGTGATAACACTTAAAAAACTGAAATCAAGGTGGAAAAACAGTTTATTAACTGAAATTAAAACATGCTAAACAGTGAATTATGCATTATAATGTGCTTAAAAAAACAAACCAAAAAACATGAACATGATCTCTAACGTGATCTTGTCATGAATAACAGAAAAAATCAGAGAAACCTATTTGGAACGATTATGTTAATGTCATAGCAGAAATATGGTGTCGAACATTTTAAGTCTATAAGACAAACTGTGACAGGTTACATTAACAGTACAGTATGTGACAAAGGACGTGTGTTAAAAAATATATGGGTAGCCATAATTAGATAGAAGCTGGTGAAAAAAAACACATCAGTATCACAATTCAGGGTTAGCTGACTGAAAATAATATTTAAGTGAAGCGTTAATGGTTAAATATATTCTTGACAATTACATTTGTATTCAGTAGCAACTAAAAAGAGTAAAAGAGATCACAAATCACTTCACAGAGAAAAAGTGTGACTAAAATGTAAACAAATACTGTTTTTTGTGCATTTTTATTTGCATTCATCAACCTTCACTTCAAGGTTTATTCAGTTTACAAAAAAAGACTCTTTTCTACTTTCTGACTGACATTTGGAGACCTTTAGTCAGAGTAGTTCTGTTGTTATCACGGTCTTCCTGTAGCTCGGAGCGTCGGTCGTAGCTGTGGCACGCTTTCCCTTCTCCTCTCATTCATGTTAAAGACACACAGGTCGCTCTCTATAATCCTGTAAGCCCTATCTGGCTCATTCTGTCCACATGTCCATGGGTAAGAGACAGAGAAGGACGTGTGGGAAAGTAAAAGCAATATAATGTTTGAAGGGCAAGTAGCTACAAAATAATTAAAGACAAACTCTGACTGTAATTCATCAAAACACACGAAGACAGAGCAATCATACATGTTTATATTAGCAGCATACAGTCATTATAATCCGCTATAATATGATTTCGGTTTAAAAAAAATAATTTTAGTGTTGCCAGTCGAGCATTTGGATTCGTCCGCCATTTTGTTCTCAGAAAGTATGACGTTTCAAAAAATGAGTGGACACAAAATGGCCACAGACTTACGCTGTGTTCGTCAGCGAGTTTCACTCTCTAGTTGTTGTCCACTGCAAGTTGGTATTTGATGCAACGTTCCTGCTCCGGGTGCACCAAGAAGCACCAATGGCTGGCTGCCCGCCCTGATAGTCGTACAGGAGAAAAGACCTCCAGCTTTGACTTCCTCTCTCCATTTGATTTTAACCATGCCGTGCCCGCTCTCTTTAAGCTTAAGCAACTCAAGCATCATTGTAGAGAAGGAGAAGGATTTGCTTGGTATTTATAGAGAAACTCAAGGTTCAGGATGAGTACATGATGCAGAAGTTCATTCATTCAACTCACGCTTCGCTCTGGGTCTCTTTAACCCCGTCTAGATGGGCCGACCACTTTGAACACCAATCAGGTCTGTCTGGATTTGCACACTCGTCCACTCGTAAACCCCCCCTGAGCTTTTTATTTTTTACACTGTGAAATATACATCTGAACAATCTTGTGAGTCTCTGGTTGGATTTAAATAGCCTTACATGCTTCAGTCTCTTGGATACAGTGAACCTGATTGGCCGAGAGTGCATGCTGGGCATGCCCAATCACAGGGCATCACCATGGAGCTTACCAGCCAATGGGAGGAGGAAGATGGTCTCTGTGATTTCATTGTCACTAAGGGAGGAGGAAACATACTGCCAGGACAGTTGGCACTAACATGCTAAGCAGTGAGCGCTGTTATAATGACAGTCTATACGTTTGAACTAACCTGTGGAGCCAGATCAAGAGTGTTGCCATGGAGAGAGAAAGCACAAGATGAAGCTCCTCTCAGCCAACAGTCCCATGCACACGAGCTCATAGTACACTCACGTCACTGTTATCGGCGCTGCTCACGTCACAGAAATGAATGGGTTGATTTGTAAGAGCCATCGTCCTGCTTGAAGGTGGTGTGTCTCCTTGGCAACCAGCTCCATCTCTGGCCAGAAGCTCAGACTGACAGAGAGCACTCAGCTCGCAGGACAGGGGTGGCTTTACTCTGCATCGCCACTCAGCCCTGGTTTGACCCCTGAAGAGTGGCATCTCTCCATCCCTCCATCTGTCCTTCTGTTTTAGTCTTCTCCTCTTTTGACCTGTTTTTTTGTCCATCACCTTTCCCCAAACCTCTTCATCTCTTTATTTTTACTAGAGATTCAACTGATTATTATTTAACCACTGATTCATCTTTAATATTTAGAAATGTCCATTACAATTTTATAACAAGCCAAATTCAAATTATTACTGAAAAAGAAGCTAATCCTCCCATGTGAGCTCAAAATTGTCACCAATTCTCTTTCATATCCAGGTGTCCAAAACTGTATTCTTAAAATTATGACTAATTATACTTTATAATTAGCAGTTATATATCACGAACCTGCCATTTCATACTTCCTATGAAAATATATTGTATTTCAAATATATATTGTGTTTCAAGAACTAAAATATTTCTGTATAATTTAAGGATTTTAGTCCAGCAAGTGTCAGCAAGCATCAGTATACACCGACCGGCCACTTCATACAATCCAATGTGATAAAAAACAGTTTAACTATTATGTTTATTATTGGCATTGTATTTGCATTGTAATCATTGCATTGAAAAACTAATGAAATTGAATTTATTAGTTTAGAACTGAACATTCAGTTCTCATATTTCAGCCCATAATAATGCACTCCTGTACCACAACAGCACCCACTGAGACCTCGATAATAAAATAAAGTAGAATTATGACCTCTCTGATAGTGTCAACAGAAAGTGAAACATTATGAGCTTTGTAAAGGTTGAATTTATGGCAGAGTTGTTGTGTTGGATCATGTTAGATTGTGTACCCAATGAAATGGCCGGTCGATTTAAAACGTTCACTGTGAAGTCTAGATGGAATTAGACACAAAAAAAAAAATATACAGCTTAACTTGAAGTATATTTTTGGGCTTTTTCCAGATCTTCAGGATACTCCAGGAGAAAACTCTGTCCACTGATGAAGGAATGAAATATGGCTGGAATACAAACATTTTCAGTAAGTGAACCTTATGTGGATAAGTTTAGAAAGAGAAAAATATTCATTTAATACTCAGACATAAAATATTCACTTGTGCTTTCTGTTTGTCCGTTGACTCATAAGACCACAATGCTCTAAATGAGACAGAGGTTCCTTCTTATCTCGTAACATGTTGCCTTTTTATAACTCTTTAGTCAGCTTTTCCACCAAGTGATATAAGTAACACCCTGAGTAGCTTTTTCATGAGCCAGCAGGTCAACGTTAGAACATGACAGAAATTAGCAACGAGTCGTTCTTCGGTTTTGCTCTTAGTCAGCAGCTTGCTTGTTTCTGACAGACGTGGTGCGTGTGCACTGACAGACAGACACACACACACACAAAAACGTACTCCTAACTTTTCAGCTCTGTTGCTTGCACAGGATTACAGATTCAGCTTAGTCAGATAGTCTAAGATGAATTAGGTTCTTTGAAGGAATTTTGTAATAAGGAGAGCTGTCTCATAGAGGAAGGACAGGCCAGAACAGTGTGTATTCTGCATATTTTGTGGAGATAAAAAGATGCCAGAGTAACTTTTATTACTTGACGGCAAGCACTTTTTTCAGTTGATCAGCGCTGGCTGTCAGTTTTATTATGGAAGGAAAAGCAAAAAGAAATTTCTGAATCACTTAATCCTGCATAGTCAGTGCATTTTATCCATGCAATCGTTTTCCTTGGCAGTACTTTTAATTTCTTTGTAAATGTCAGACTGTCCACATTCATGTCAGGAGACTGAAGCATCTTTCCACAGTGTTCAGTCAGAAAGCCAGACGCTGTCGCTGTTTGAAAGGAGTGAACTGACCCCGTATGCAGACATCCAAATAAAGCAGATATGCCAGGCAGACAGTCGCCGTTTTATCACTCATCTCTCTTTGTGTGCATGGAAAATAAAATATCTCACACGCACACACTCGTATTACACGTAGATGAGCTTTTTAAGAGCGCCACCCAACCGTGAAGACGACATGCACACAAACTGTTGGACATATGGGCATGCGGGTGTACAGTACAGGAAGGGACACCAGGAAATATAAATACAAACATAAAACTATCATTCTCTAACAACTTAGAAGTTTGATCTGATACTCTCTATTACCTATTTCTTAGTGCAATATTGATTAAACCATAAAACATTTTACATTTACGTATATCAGCATCTATTTATCTAAGAAACTATGTATTTTCCATCAGTCAAAGCTAAGGATTTGGTTGAATAAAAGCACACAAACAACAAGCTTCCCAACCTTTACCAAAATGTTAATCTTTTCCCATCACAAAATATGCATTAAAACCTTATTAGTGATGAGTAAAATTTTAAATAGACCCAGTGAGGAACTGGTTCTTGACCCACCCCACCCAAGATCGCCATCACCCTGACAGATCAGTGAGGCGTATCCGTCTCATTTCGTATGCAAATCAAAACGCAGGCGACTCAGCCCTATCTTGATGGAGCTTATATTGTGTCTATGAATAGATATGCGAGTGTGGGTGCTGACCTGTCTGTGTGTTTCACCGTGTTCCTCCCCTAAATCAATCCTTGCAGCGCTTTTTACCATCAAGGCCATCCAAGACCACACATAAACATCCTCAAACACACACATCCATTGACTTACTCTATTCGAGACTGTTCATTTATTTATTTTTTTGCAGTATTTATCTATTTGGAAAGCATTCACCGATGCTGAAATGCTAATGCAGCGTGCGCTCCGTGCTGTGCCAGAAATTCGCTCCCTCCTCATGTTTTTAGGTCTGAAAAAAAAAGGAGATTCAGTTTATAAAGTGAGCATCAAGGTCTGTGTTCGGTGCTCTCACAATAGGCTTTTCTCAACAAGTGCACGTGGGGGCTGGTGAAGGCCACCGATGCATTGCTCTTTTACAGATCCTGTTCTTTTTCAGGCTTTGGTGTGCTCATCAGGGTCATACTCAAGTGTGTTTGCGTGTCTTTTTGCGTATGAATGACAACTCCCTCACGTTTTACTTGGATGGCTTTTGCTTATTTATGTTGCACAACCAAGGGTGCAATCACACTTATTAGGAGCAAAGAAAACAAGAAATGGTGTGTTAGCTTTCATAGTCACATGGCTGTTCATCGTATTCTAGGAAAAGATTTTTTATGATCTTCTGTTTTCATGCAGTTTGTCACGTTGCTTTGATGACGCAAGAAATTCCCATTCGAGTCTGAGATTACCTGCTAAAAAGTGTTTCTTTTCTTTCTAAATCTTTGTTTCTACTATTGTTCTGAAGAACCCAGACTGTCCCTAACAGCCCCAAAAGAATGCTTTATATTGTTTCATGTTAATACTTAATGACTTTTCCTAATTCTATGAGAAATACTTCAAATAATAACGTGCTTCAGAAGTCTACAACAGAAAATGACACATTACTTTTGTTTGGAGTCTCAGTCGACAGCTGCAGAACGTGGATTTTCCTTTATTCTATATTTGAGATTGGTGTTGACAGAACATTTTACACAACACTACTCCTGTCAAACCTTATATACGTCTAGTTGGGTTTCTGTTATTGATCGATGGCACCTGAATTTTATCACGTACCAAACTGAATTTGATATTTTAGTTTGAAGCTGCGGCACAGTGATGCAATGGTTAGCACTGACAGTCCAAAGACATGCACTTAATAGGTTAATTGATGACTCTGAATTGCCTGTAGCTATGAATTTTTTTTTTTGCCTCTATGCGGCTTTATATGATGAACTGGCAACTTGTCCAGAATGCCCCTCTTGTCAGCTGTCTCCAGCCCTCCATAACCCAGATGAAGATAAGCGGTTACAGAAAATGGATGGATGGAACAGTTTGAAGCTGCTGTTTTACTAGTGAAAGACTCAAACTACTTGCTTGTTTTTAATGAAAGACTAAAGTATTGTAATGGAAACAATGCATTTCAGGAGCAACATATACTCGGATAAACAAGATCAGCTGTTGTAGTTGCACAACGTTCTGGAAATTGGACTGAGAACTGCACCTTGCGTTTTTGGTCACTGTTGCAAAAAATTCTGAAATCCAGTTGGAAATATATTAGGCGCATAGGTGCATACAAGCCTTAAGGCAACAAACGCTAATTTGGAAATGTCTTCCACATGTATTGCTGCATGCTGATGGGATTGTTTCCCTGCATATCACACGAGAAGACATCCCCTATGACCCCTGTATGCTCAGAAAGGCCGAGCCAAGTGGAACACAAAACAGGAAAAAAAAATACAGGACACAGCATTCCCAGCTGAACCACATGCGTCAAGTCCAAGCCGCATTTTTTTAACCAAAACTAAACATCCAGTAAACACTGTCAACAAATTCTAAAATGGTAAGAATATTACGTCTAACAAAAAAACGGAGAGACTGAACCCACATGCACCAGGATGACCTCCGATGTGTCTATGGCAGGACATTCTGCAGAGCATTTTATGGAGCTTTGTAGTAACCAGCACTATATTAACCGCCACGCACACACTATATCGCCATCATCGGTGAGGTCTTCTCGTCCTGCCGTCACCCCTCCCCCAGACCTGATGTCCTTTGTTCCACTGTGAGGATATCCATCCCTCTTGGGTGATATCTGCCAGTGAGCAACCACACTGTCATAGCTGACCTTCTTCTAGCATTACAATAAAACCCCTCTTTCTTTCTCCCGCTCTCTTTTGTCCCTAAATCCTGTCATGATCTCCCTCTGATTGATGGTGATGGACTTTCTTGTCTGGACTTGCTTGGTGTAAACACACACATACACACACACACAAACACAATGGTAGAATCAAACATTTAATCAGTTAACAATCTGTTAAGATCGCTTCACGAAAGATGACAAGGTGCAGAGGTGGTACCGATCATTATGTGTGCCTGTGCAGGTTTGTGTCTTTTGTTCTCATGGGAGGGGTTCTGCTGCAGTCTCGGTAAACATCAGGGAGCAAAGCCACAAGTTTTACTGTACACGGGCACGCACATGCGCGCACACACGCTCGCACGCCACATAAACATATAAACACAGATGTACACGTCAAAGATAGAACACAGACCCATAAACACACATGTAACGCAGATGAGAAAGAGGCCTTTAAAAGGAGGCTGGGGAAATAACTCACTGTCACACGAGCGTAAACATTCGAGCACGCTGCTGACGTATGATGAGGACAAAGACGCATAAGGATGCAAGATAGACAATAAAAGAGACCCAAGATGCTAATTAAAGTTATCAAAAATCATTCGACTAGACTGATTAGAGTCAGGCAGCATCTGGTCTGTAAAGTGCACGTGGTGTGTTTGTCATGTTGAACCATTTTGCAAAAAATATATATAATAAATTAGAATCTACATTATTAGCTTCATGTTTGATTGGACCGAGGACTTAACCTCCCTATCAGTTCATTCTTTATGGTAGATTAGCTCCTCTTTGTCTCGCCAGCCAACACACCACCACCGCTATTACTTAATGCGTGAAGAGAACGGGACGGACGGATGGAGGAAGGGAAAGCTTGAGAAAGGGAGTAATGAAGCTATGTATGTGCTTTCCCTGGTGGTTTTAATGGTGAGTGCAGGCTATAATTCACTCCAACGCACACGCATGAAGGCACAAATGAATGCGCACACACGCACGCACACACACATACACACATAGATGCCCAAAGCAATACCTTTGACTCTCTCTTTGTGTCTTTGTGTGTGTCCTACCCTCCATTTAGGCCAGTGCAGAGAAGATATATGGATGTGTGGAACACAGTGACCTTGACACTGTGTGTACGTGTGTGTATGTAGGTGTGTGTGTGTTGGATGGGGGTGGACGAGGATCTACACTGACTGTGCACCGACCATCTATGAATCATTATAATGGCTCACCAGTACATCAATTTTCAAAAACATTAAATGAATATGGTAACATGCCTGCTAGAGCTATTTAAAATGTTAGTCATCAGTTTAAGAATGATCCGTTACTGTAATCTTTACCGTTACCGTAAATTAGAAGATTTTATATTTATTATTTGAGGTTTGAGGCTGATCTAAAACACAGGAATGTTTGCACTCTGTAATCTATTTCAGTGCAGTCACCTTCAATTCAGTTTGACACGCTTTACTATCCAAATGTTGTTAAGAAAAATCACCAAGTGCAGTGCTCACAACACATTATAGAGGGTGGACTCATTATATTTTCACTACTGACAGTATAAAGAATGAATGGTCTATCCGTGACATCACCAGCAGCTCAAAATCATATATCATATATCTCCTTTGTTTGCAATCTACCACCTCACTGCTAAATACTACTAAATCCGACATACTGGACCTTTAAGGATCAAAATAACAACTACTTCCTTTGTCATGTTATGTGTCTATTGCATGACTCTATGCCCAACCAAGCAGCATCCTCTGTGGCTGTAAAGTGAAGCCAAAAACTGCAGCTCCTCCTTGAAAATGGCTACAGAACGAGTCAATCTTCACAGGCCCCCATATTGGTGTAATTACAGGTGGCTTGTTAGAGCACCCATACAGTACGAGACAGAGCCACGTCTCACTGCGTCTCCATCTGCAGACATTTTAATTCATCTGTTCCATAAAGGAGTTTTTCATGAAGAAGGCTGCACCATAAAAAGGCAGCACAGTAGAGTACAGTGTAATATATTGCGCCCTATGACCCAGTGCACACGCATATAGTGGAGTCACATGCAGCCACATGCTACAGTGGGAAGTAGCTAATGCTCTCAACCCAGAGGGTGGTGGGGGATGGGAACATGATGGGGGTTAGTGGACTTATACAGCAACAGGATTGAGAACAAGCTGGGCATGATGCCCCCTCATATGGTGAGAAATAACACAGCATAGGTGTGTGTGTGTGTGTGTGGGAGGGAGAGATGAACTCTACTTGCTTGCTACAAAGGAGGAGGAGATGAAGGTTGGACAGGCAGCTTTTCTGTTTCCTGCATGATTATTCCACCTCAGCTCCCTCCCTGCATCCGGCCCAGCATCGCCCTCTCTCCTTTCCTGTGTGTGTGGCTGTTACTGAAGAAAAGTGGAGTTGACAGTGGAGAAATAAGAGAAGAAACATACTGAGAATAATATAGGGAAGAGGTGTGAGGATGAATGAAGGGAAGGTGAGAAAAGAGCAGGAGGGGGAGCAAAAGCTGAGGAAATGACTGTGAGGGGAAAAAGAGAGATTTAAACCAGATTTTATCGTGTCATGCACACGCTTTCATTTCGCATTTGGTTATATTACCGAATAAATCTCCAGATACAATAAAACAAAATAGGTTTATCGCGTGTAACTCCGATTATATCACATGCTCACAAGTCCAAAACAAATCAATGTGACAAATGAAAAGCATCAATCAAAACAATGATTTCCCCCTCTTCTAACAGTTCACTGCTGGTGCGTGAGGTTACCCAGTTCAATCCCATCAATGGTCAAGCCCCCATCGATTGAGACGGAAAGAGCAAAATCATTTTGAATCCATGGCGAAGCTTTACTACGGTGGATAACAAAAGAAAGACTGGGAACATCCATCAACCCCCGCCTGAACATCTCCTCATCCACATCCTCCAAGTTTCATCTGCACTTATTTTCTTCTACACCTTCACGTATCAGCGCCTTTCGTACAGGAGAGAGAGAGATCCAACAAAAACAAGAGAGAAAAGGAAAGATGGAATGAAATGCAACCGTCCACTTACACCGGCGTGAATAATTAGCTCTGTATTTGATGTAAATTCGGTAATAAGGCTAAAATATTGCTTCCTTTATGAAACTCATTAATGAAACTCACACTGGGAAGACATTGGAGTCAATCTGAGACTTGCGTTAATATTCTCAAAGCACTCTACCAGTGTTCAGTTTGTAGCAAGATGTGGGATATTTAAGGTCAGCTGGGTGCATCTGCAGGGGATGACCCTGTCTGGTGTCTTCTAGTAACTCTGCAGTATATTACTGTCATTGTCCCTCTTGATTTTAATTCTCTGATTACCACGTATCAGCTAAAATAGTTGACTATTTGTTATTGCCATCTGGATGCATTACTGTTTTCAGTACACCAAAATATAGTTTGGATTATCTTTTTATTACCTCATTTCTTTTCTTAGAGGTGATGCGATATACAAAGTACAATATGTTTTATAATTAATTTAATAGCTTGCACACCCACCAGAGGTGAGGTCATGTTCATGCTTCAGTTGCCAACGTGTATCGTAATCTCTCTCTCTGTGTTTTTGGCATTAAATATATCTTTCGTTGAAACTTTTTTAACGTCATGTTCTCTTGAATAGTTGTGTTGTGTTGTGGATTTAGCGACTTGAGGGCTGCGCCGATGTAGAGCAGACCTCGAAGGCAAGGCTCAGGTGTTTATACGACTGTGTGTGTTTGACCACAGCACCTGCCGTCTTGTAGATATTAGACACCATGCCACATCTGACTCTTCCTCTCTCTTTCTACTAACACAACCATTTCTTCTCACTCCCTATCTTATCTCTATTTCTGTCATTTCATTGCACCTCACCTCTGCCTATCACTACTCACACCTATATTGCGCATCACATCCTCACACGTTCATGCTCGTGATGTGCCCGTACTGTATGTATGCACACGCTGAATCTCAAAGGACACAGACTAGAAGGAACCCGGAGGCCTGTGATTATGTAGATAAATATCTTACCACATTACGACAAGCAATATGTGTGAATCCATGATGATGATGATTGTTTTTTGTCTGTCGGTGCGTGCTCTTTGTGTGTGTATGTGTGTGAATCTGTAATTACAAAACGTCTGTGCAGTGTGAACCGATCTGTCGTCCCACCACAGGCTGTGATTCTGAGCTATAATCTGCCGTGATGACGCTGATCACAGTCTGTGAATGGAGGTGCTGCGGGACAATGCTCAACCGCTCTGTGCCGGTGTGCCATTACAGAGATGACATCATTCCACTGCAGCACTTAGCGCGCGCATGCACACCCTCACACTCACACACAATTACACACACACACACACACACAGAGGTATCATTTACGACTGCTCAGTTCTCAAGTCCCACACCATCACCACCACCACCCCCTCTCGTCTTGGCTCTGTCCTCATGTGGCCAACGGCAATTAGTAAGTGTGTTTGTGCACATTTGTGTGTGTGTGTGTTCAGATAACATATAGAGATCAGGCGAGCTATTGAGATTAAGAGAAGCCCTATACCACATCCATCAACGGAGCCGTGTCACTGCTGGGGGATGAGGAGCCCACTAATGGCCATATCTCAACAGATCCATCACATCTCCATCTTGTTTACACTTTGAACCCCGCACCACATATTGATGACTCACTTCTCATTAGCCAGTCAGTGCATTTGTGCATGGCATCAAGTGTCCAGATAGATAGATAGATGCACGGAGCACACCCTTTAAGGGTATGCTTCATGTCACTCATTACTCTGTATTTAACTGTTTTATCTTCATGTCAGGCCCAACTTGTCGCCCAACCTGTCATTATGACTAATATCACTGGAAGGCAGGCAGCGGCCGCAGTGACTCCTCTCGTCTTTTTTCGCGTGTTCTTAAGTAATTAATGCCGAAGCCGTTTGTTATGGTTCAAAGTTAGTGTCAGACCATATCATGCATCAACAGGCCAGGTTGGTCATGCCTATTATATTAATGGCTAAACTCAGAGGTGGGGCAAGAAACTGTCCATCAGTGATAGGACAGAGTTTAGTCATAGGTCATGAGGTTTGAGGGAGGATTAGCGGTGGACATAGAAGATATTATGATGATTAATATGCTGTTTTTTCTTCAGAAATCTTAATGTTGTGTAGAGTATGTCCATGTTGCGGTATGTGCGTGTTTTGATGTAATACCAGATGACATATCACTGGACAGCAGAGTTGTATTCGATTTTATGTTGAAGCTGCAAACATAGCGTGTCTACTCACATAAGAAATTTCAGCAGTCTCCCCCTCAGCGAATGCAGAGCAACTTTAATCACCAAGGCACAAAAAAATAGGATCATCAGACGTAACGCCAATGTTTCAGAAGAAAAGTATTTTTAAAATATGACTCCCTCATCTCGTCTTCTTTTGCGGTCTTGGAGCTGTCACAATGGATGAAACTATGACTCATAGTCATGGCTTTATGAAGGTAACATTATGTAATAGACTACCTGGTAAAACCACAGCTCAGGACATTGTTAACCTGCTGCCAGGCCTCTGAATCACCATCTGTATCTCAGATTGCTCAAAGGGCCTGGCTGTTCCTACAGGTGAGTCAAATAACTGACATCAACTTATTTAATAGCTAAATCAGTGGCAGAAACATGAAAATAACGCAGCTGTGCAAGGTTTTGTCAGTTGAACTGCTCCTGGCAAACACTTCCACAGCGTCTGTGTCAACTGAAAATGATGTTGGCAGGATCAATATGTCACTCACTTCTAATTGGATATAGTAAAACAAATAAAATAACCTCTTGTAATTAGAAATATTGGCTAACATGAACACAGTGGATGGCTGGATGAATTATCAGTGTAGGAGATTGTTCAGGCGACGCTTCAAATGAAACAGCACATAAAACACAGTAAACTGTACGCTGCAGTGTATGATATGGTTCGTGGCATAAGTTGTGTGTTTGCCTGCTTCACAGTTTTAAAGACCTTTAATTGTGAAACAGCTGCAGGCGTGTTATGAAACCGGCGTGGAGTGCTGACTCACGATACTACACGACACTGCACGCAATGAACAATAAACAAACACAAAGACACACGTGTGTCTGGAGAGACTCACAGGGCACACCACTCCCTCTGAGGTAGAATTACATCTGAGTCTGACACTCAAAGTAATCCAACTACTTTTCACACAGGCACTGTACGTCAGCCCACGTGAAGACACCTGTAATTTAACCACTGGTGGAATCTAACTAAGTACATTTACTTCAATACAAACGTGAGGAATTTGTACTTTTTCACTTTCTCCATTTCATGACACTATAAATCGGGTGTCGGTTCGCGCCCCACGTAGCAGGCCTCGGCCCTGGCAGGGTTGAGTTCCAGCATTTGCCGCATGTCGTCCCTCTCTCTCGATCCCTGCTTTCCTGTCACTCTTCTGCTGTCTCTGTCGAAATGTGGAGTACATTTACGGTGTGTTATTGGTTTTTTTAGTTAAGTATCTACGTAAATACTTCCTCGACCTTTAAACCTAATGCAAACATGCAACATGCTGATGTGGAAAACTGGTGTTAGTGCCTGATAGGATAGTGATACATAATGTAAACCGTAAATACATACACATCCCCAGACAGTACATCAGTACACACCGTGCGTCCAGTCACACGTTCACACGGTGAACGCCGCTCACTTGAATCCACTCTGGTGGCACACGGTGAACTCCGAGTACGCAGCTTAATTGCTTCCTGTATTGAAACAAAGATGACATTTACAAGATAGCAGCCCACTGACATAGCACGAGGCGGAGGCGAATAAAACGCCAAAATGTGGGTGGCAGGAAAACAAATAGACAGTTAGTTATGACATAATATGAAGCCAGCCTGAGAGGCAACCATCAGAAATAAGAAGCAGACAACAGACTGATGCTTGTTTTTCTGTGGATATAATGACGTGAGAATATAGCTTTGGAATGCTCTAAAAAGTGAACATTTTAAAGTCTCGCTTAGATTTCTGTCATTGTAAAGCTAAAAAAATAACACTACAGTAAGTATGATACATATCATTTGGACCACTGGATGCAGTTGTTCTTAAAATAGAGTTGAGAAATGACATGAAAATGTGAAAAAACATGAAATAACAGGCGAGTTCAGATGAGTTTCCAGCCAAACAATAACCTCAGTGACCTCGTGCAGACTGGTGTGACAGCAGCCAGGCCAGACATGTAGTCAGTCAGGTGACCAGCTGACTGGGAACTGCTATTGAAATGCGGCTTTGGTATTTGTAGTTGTGGTGAGCTGGCTCTCTCAGTCATAAAGCATGTTTGAGTATTTTGGAGTTTGCAGTCAACCCTGAGCTTTGCAGTGGCTGTTTGGAAGCACACAGAGGATTTTCTTTTTCTTTTATCCCGTCTAAAATGTCTCCTCCTCATGAAAGAGGGCTTGAAGATACCAAGCAAACAGAACTGACTTTCTGTTTGTTTGAGGTTCTTTTGTATATTTGAGTACAAATGAAAGGGCCACATTGGTAGACCTAAAGTACCTGATGCATGTCCTGGGTTTGGCAACAATGACAAACAGTGTGGTTATGAATGTACCATGTTGTATATGACAACACAGCTTGGGTTTCATAACTCATTCAGACTTTAACTCCGACGAAGAGCGAAGGCATTGGAGTGCTGAGAATATGCAAAGCTTTGAAGGTTTGAAGTAGGTCTGTAATTGCATGTTCATAATATGGAGCATACTATAAATATGGATGGTGACAGGGCCTCTAATTGAAGTTTTTAATAAGCAAATGTATTTTTGCTGCTTTGGTGTTAAGGTGTAAATTGTGTAAAGCCTGGTGAGACAATAATAACTGTCAACAGTAGCTAGAAATTAGTCAAAGGTCTTGATTAAAAGTGCTGAAATACTGAAATACTTAAACTACAAGATCACTGACGTACAATCCAATTTTTAAAAAAGTTTTTCCTGTAACATAGTTTTAATATCAGCCCGCTACTTAGTCGTTCATGTTTGTAGCACTCTATACATCAATGATTAGTTACAAGTTAAAATGTGACGGTAAGAAATGCTGCAATCGTGGCTCCAAACAAGAAATATTAGAATAAAAAGTATGGATCAGGTTTACTCCTTTTCCACCAAAATATCACAACAAATCAACTTACCGGTGCTGGGAATACAGTGTCCTTCATAGACTGTGTATGCTAATGTGTTTGAATGTAATGGTGGTATGTGGAGAGTCTTTTTATATGGTGGTACACGTAAAAAATCTGAGAAATAATGTTTTGTCATCTTGCAGTCTGCCATGTTTAACCACTAAGTTTCTAAAGCAGCCTAGACGGGACGATCCAAACAATGGCTCTAACCTTTTGTGTTTTTTCGGGGTCACTGTAGTTTCTTCTTCATGTTTGCAACAAGAGTGAGAAGTTAGGAGTATTCTGACATTTGCAACTTTTGCCACAAAATTCTATACGCTGAGCCTTAAAAAAACCCCGCCTTCTTAGCTCATCAAAATCCCCAGAAACGATTATTTGCAGATGACAAATGAAAAATGAGAAAATTACAAACAAATGACTAAAAGCTGACCCTCACTGGGATGTTCAAATGTTTAGTATTCCACCAAAAGACGCTTTTTTTTAGATACATTCGTATCTCCTTGCTCGTCTCCGTAAACGTCAGACAGTAGCGCGAGATGTCCTTGCTTTTATTATAATTTGATATTATTACTAATGGGCATCTAAGTCCTCTCATGAGAGCTCTGTAACTGATTGCAATTAATTGAACGAGGAGCCCAGCTTTCATTAATACTTTTGAGATCAATACAATCTCTTTAAGAGGATTTAAAAAAGCTATTAAAGTTCTTATAAATGTTGAAGTCTGAAGATTCACAGAGTTTCAGATTTATGAATAAGTCTTCTGTAACTTAAACTTACAGGATAGTCTGGAATAATTTTTGGTATCAGATCTCTGGTAGAGGGAACGTGCCCTATAGTCTGCTCTAAAGGCAAGAAAGAGAATAAGAGGAGTATCAGCAGGTCTGCCCGGACAGTGAGTAATACTTGGCACAGAGGCCCGGGGGAAACTTCAGACATGCTGGTGACCCTCATCTTTGACTGCTCTCCCATTCCCTTTATGTTTCGCAACAACCGAGTGAAAGTACCCAGCCCAGTTGTAACAGAGCGTTTCTGTACGTCTGCTCTCATTTAATGCAGCTTTACACAAAACAAACATTGTGCAAGAGAACTTCCAGGAACTTGAGAAGAACACGGAGTTGTTTTGCTGTTCCCTCCAGACTGACATGAGAAAGAGATTTATCTTCTGGAGGGAGTGTGAGGTTAAATTTGTTCATGCACAAGGATTCAGACACACACACTGTTTTGGAAAACAGTTGGCAAGTTGATTTGTGAATTAACATCACATGTAAGGCAGTCGTGAGCTGTAAGACTTTCCTCACAGGGCTGGAAATTCCTATCGTAGCAACATGAGCTGTTAACAGTGGCCCTGTGCTTTCACGCCACTTGTGAAATAGATGTACTTGTAAGACTTTCATATTTTTATAGCAATAAAATGAGCCAAGACACGGAGACAGAAAGGGTGTGGAGCCTCACCAAGCTTTATTTACATGCGCACCATTTCTTATACAAACTAGATTACATTTCAAAATGGAATACACAGGAAAAATACCCACTAACATCAAGTCAAGAAGAAGCAAGATTAATAAAGGGCAAAGTTCAAAGGGCAAAGTTCAGAGGGGGTACGGAGGGGAGCTGGCCTGGGCCTCTAAACAAGGATGGAAAAGGTCTGAGAGGAGATAATGAAAAGGAAACGTCCGAGAGGTGATTAAGGTATCTAGTGGTATGTCTCTTCTATTCTTCTTTTTTTTTTTTTTTGCTTCTCTTTGCTTTAAATTTGCACGTTGTGCTGCAGGTGTGTGTGTGTGTGTGTTGGGCACAAGAAGAGATAATCTCTCCCTGAATGAAGCAGTAGCACTGAGTGGTTTGTGTGGAATGCCTGCTCCACTATGACTAAGTGTAAACTATCTCCCCGAAGAGCCAAAACATTTTACGCTAAATGTACAAAATGTAAGGAACACCTTCCTGCGATTGAGATTAGCAGTTTATCAAGGATCGATAACCCCTCGTTTAAATCGGAAGGATTACAGGGTTCCCTGGATTCACCTTGTCCGTCTTCTTCACAGGAGGAGATAAAATGCTCCAAATATTCAGTACAGTCAGCGTGAACAAATTTAAATGCTTTTAGCAGTTCAGGCGATGGCTCAGGATTCCCCCTGCCAAAAGACGTAATAATGCTTTAAATGTGACATGGTGAAGGAATTTTCCAGCTCGCTGTCGGATGACGCTTTTAAACCACATCGACGTTATAACCAAGCGCTCGCTGAGAGCACCGCGGACGTGAACCTACTGTACTCCACGTGGAATAAAACAAGTGTGAAGCCGAGGAACGTCCGTTAAAGAGGCTTACCCTGTGTCTGCGTCCATGTGCACACACTCGTAATAATAATAACCCCATTAATATGGGAGGAGGGTGCAAATGCTGCACTGTAAGCCCTGATTTTAAAAATAGAAAGTGTGTGTTTGAGTGCTAAAGACACAGGGTTTGTCTCTGTGTTACAATTTCTGTCGCAGGACGGCACCATTGGAAGGGTTGAGGGGGGGGGGGTTACAGCTAGGTCATGCACTAAACCTCAGATAGCACAGTAGATCATTCTAGCCAACCATGCACACACACTCCTCTGCCTTGGCCTCAAAGTGATATACACACATCTGTACACTATTATACACAGCTGGGCATACACTTCCATACGCAAAGAAGGGATACCAGGGTCTCCAGATGCTACAACAATGGTGTTTTCCACCATTAAAAAAAAAATCTGGTTCAACAATTAAATTGCTGGTAACAGTGTTCCCTCCTTCCCGGCGTGTAACGTTGTTCATTATTTCTTCAACTCTACCTTCCTTACCTTCCGAGGTATCACAAAATCCAAGGGTCAAGTACTACATGAGTATATAAGGACATACAGCGAGTATATATGCATTTCACACAATTCATAATGCATAAATACATACATGCATACAGTCGGCTGTGCTGTATGCACCATGAGGGATAGTGAGGGATTTACACATCCTCGTGAGATTAATTCATCAGAAATAAACTCTACGGATACACACATACACACATTAACATGTACTCGGGAGATACAGGAAGTCACCTGCAGGAGCACCAGGCGTGTCCATGAGGGGATGTGTGTAGGGGTATCACAAGAAGTCCAACAAGAGGAGAAAAAAAAAACAACAAAAAAAAAGCTATGACAGCAAAACCAAAAAAAAAAATAACAGACCGTGTGAAGTCTTAATCCTGACGTTTATCTTCCTTCTTCCTCTTCATCTTGACGGCCAAAAGTTCACAGGTTACAAGTTCACGAACACAAAGCATTACTGTTTTTTTTTTCTATCAAGAAATGTTAAAATACCATTAGAATGTGACTTGATGTTACTTCAACGGGAAGCCTCCCTTTTCCCCCCTGAGTGATTCTATATATGCATAACAAGCCCCACAAGCTCATGACAAGAAAACAACAGAGCTTAACACAGATCCCTGGTATTATTATTTTTTTTCTATCTATGTGTGTATACGTGTGTGTGTGCGTGTGTATGTGCTGTGATTTGGCTGCCAGCATATCCTACTGTTTGTTTCAAGTAATTTGGCAATATACAGAGATAGCTTATTGTTTTTACTCGAGAACCAAATGGCTTCTAGAGGAATGAGCCTAAAAAAAAAAAAAAAAAAACCCTGTCCCCCAGGCCCCCTGCCGTCTACAGGTTCAAACTTCGCCGTGCTACAAGTGGCTGCAGCTTTGGGCTTCTGCAGGTCTTGGGTAGAAAAAACAGAAACAAAACGAACACGCAAAATGCACGGCTTGCTCTCAGGGCAGGATTCAACACTGTTTACATAGCACCTGTTATGGTGTGGAAATGTTCACAACCCTAGGACACAGGTATTCATTTTGGCTACATCATATGCAGTGATAAACGACCTCGACAGAACTCACCAGAAGTTAAGAAATCCAAGAATAGACAGACAAGATCTTCCCCCTCTCCTTGAACTTTCCACTGCCCTGCACTGTACAAATATCCATGACAGAGATTTTCTTCCTCTAGTCTTTTTTCTTTTCTTTTTTTTTACAGTTAGATATACACAAAAGATAACAAATATTTTTGTAGTATTCAGCTAATTGTAATGAAACCCTCAGTGTGCAGCATTGAACTGAATCCAAGCAATTTATATGAACAAAACTGGAAGTGCATGGCAAGAAGATGAGAAACTTTCAAGGGTTCTGAAAGTTTCGCAAACTGGGACAAGGTGTGGGTTTGTCTGTTTGTGTGTTTGCATGTTCTGTATGCGTGGCCACTCAGTGAGTAAGATACTCCATTTCCATCTCTACATTTCATCAAAACACCAATTCATTTTGTACAGACATGTACTGTATGATGCAGAAACAATTATGATAGAACAGAAAATCCAAAAAACAAACACTGAACATTTAAAATCACTAAGTAAGAACAGAGGGAACTTTTTCTCAACATAACACAACCCAGGAAACCACTGGATCAGATTTACACCACATCACTTCTTGATTTTTTTCACTTTACACTTCTTTTTTTTTTTTTACTGTCTTTTTTTGTCTTCAACGGGAACAACTGCACCGTGCACTCCTTCAATCTTTGTTTTGATATTTAGTTCTTGGATTCCACCTGAAACCCCTTCTGATAAGCAGTGTCTCTTTGATATCAACAGACTGGGTGTCAAAGAAAAATTGCATAATTCTAGGATTTGTGAGTTTGACATATCTTTTTTCCTTGTTGTTTCACAGGAGGCTTTGAGGGACGATGTGCAGCATCTCTAGAGTCTGTCGGATTGTTCATGGTTCACCAGTGTGGGAGCGAAGGTAAAGCTCTCGAGAGGAAGTCTTCTTCTGTAAACACAGGGTTTGTATTTTACGTTGTGCTGATGGCAGGTTTGGCAAAAAGGATGTTGTGTGTCTGATCTTCTCTTGCACTACACAGTTCAGACCTGGAGAGATAAAGGACGAGATGATTAAGTCTGAGTATTCGCACCTGACTTGTAGGCAGACGTTATTCTAGGAATGCAAAATGCCACAGTGAGTCCTTTTTTTGTCTTGCTCTGTCATTCGTAGTCTTCACTGGTTCATTTGTACTTCATGCATGTGCTTCTAAATAAATGCATTTTAACGTAAAGTGTTGACAGTAACTTTGAATGTTCACTAATGTTTCCAGGAATTTACTCCATAAACAGTAGATCAAGAAAGGCTTTTTTTTTTTATCAGAAAGTTGTTTCGAAACTTCACATGGATGTGAAACATTCAATTATATTTTTATCAAATCTTGATAGACTTCTAGCTTAAAACTCTTGGAGAAGCAGTTCAAGATGTCGTTTTTTGGTTTGGGTAAAACCACAAAGCAATGCACGGTTGTGTTGCGCTGCGAGAACCCTTTCCATATGGATCCACAGCGGTACAACATCGTCCCCATTATGGAGTGCTTTTTTTCAGGTCTGTATCTGATTTCAACAGCAATTTCACAGCAACAAATGTAGCAAGCATGATATGTATGATTGTTTCCATTTATTAAGACACGATCACTACACTCTCATGTCAGCTCTACAGGTGAGAAAAGGTTGGATCAGTGCATCCCTAATTCCTACATATAAATGTGCTCACCTTTGTTCAAACAGCGCATGTGTTATGCTTGCACACACAACCCTCCCACATACACACCTGCTCTGCTCCTTCCTGGCCTGACCCTCTCAGCTGGGTACCCAGGTCTGCTTGGTGTTCGTGAAGTTGCCGACTCCATTCATGTTGGCCAGAGGGTCAAAGTTAAAGTCCAGGCCATCTGCGTCCATCAGCTCGTTCCTGATGATGGAGTCCATGTCACACTCCAGGCTGCTGTTGAACATATCCAGGTCCAGATCTGTGGGGAAACGGTCCTGACAGATCCCTCCACTGCTGCTAATGGTTCCATTCAGGAAGATTGAGGTGTCGATCTGCATGGAAGAAGAACCTTTTACGCCCAAGGGTGAGAGGAGTAGCTGCTGCTTGGCATTAGCCAGAGCGTTAGCCTCGTTGGCTAGGTTCAGGCCTCCGTTTAAAGACCTCAGGGAGCTCTGGTTGTGGTTGTTACTTTGCAGCATCTCCCCTTGGCTGCCCTGAAGTCCTCCAGTGGTCCCAAAGGTCATTACGGGATCATTACGGAGCATGAGGCCACGGCGAGAGTTCTGTGAAATGACGGCTGCGGCGCTGGCCTGTGACATCAGTGGGTCAGACTGGGTCATCATGACATCGCTGTGGCTGTGGCTGTCAGAGTTGAGCAAGTCTTGTAGTGTCTGACTGCCAAAGCGGGACAAGCTGATGTTGGAGAAAGAGGTCTGCTTGTTCTCTTGGATGGTCTGCATGGGGGACGGACGCAGAGAAGATCCAGGCGTGTGGGGGCCAAAGATGGAGTTACCGTAACCATTAACTCCACCGTTGGGAGAAGAATTGGAGGAGGGAGAGGAGTTGGAGGAAGGTGAGCCTAGCCCATTGGGTTTGGACCCAAAATTGAACCCTGAGGAACCATTTGGAGTGGCCTGTCCTGTAACGGTTGACACCATATTGATGTTATCCAGCAACTCGTCCATCAGGTCATCTGTGAGTCCATCATTCAGGTTCATTGTTCCTGCCAGGTCTGCCAGGCGGGGCAGCTCAGCTGGTGCAGACTTCCCGTTGGTCGTGGAATTGCCAGGAGACAGCGCTCTACCGGGGCTGGAGTAGAGCATAGGCGAGAGAGGAGGCTCGTCATCAGGCACCTCGTCTAGCTCAGGGTTGGCCAGAATGGGCGATAGGCGGCCGCTCAGTGTGCTGGCATTGGAATTAGTGCGGGAGCGGAAGTCTGTCCAGGCATCCAGGTCCTCGCTGCTACGTGATGTTGGGCTTCCAGGCCACTTGGAGAGACCTGAAGGACTGTCTCCCCCACCCTCACCAGCTGCAGCAGCTGCAGCCTGCAGAGCAGCCTTCTTCTTGGCAGCGCGACCTCTGGCAGACTTGGTGTACTTGTTGCTGTTGTCCATTGAGACTGCACGACGGCGAGGAGCCTTTCCTCCCTTGCCTCCCTCTGGGTTGATCATCCACCAGGAACTCTTCCCTGTTCCCTCATTCTGGACGCGAATGAAGCGGCTGTGGAGGGAAAGGTTGTGCCGGATGGAGTTCTGCAACACAAAGGAGAGAAAGAAAAGAGACTACACTGAGTGATGTGTGTAAAATCCTTTTGAAACAATTACCCAAACAATGCTTGTCATCAATATTGATTTGTTGTGTTCTTTCTTTCCTTTTACCAATACAACATTCAATGAATACCTCTCATTAAGTCCAACAGCACTGATCCATAAACCACCCACTACTGCTGATTCTGCAGTGATGTAAACAGTTGCTGTTGGTGACTAGACACACAAACAAAGCAAAAATCCTGTTTCGATTGTGCATCCACTAAATATAGACAAAAAGACATTTTGGCGCAGCACCACTTAGCGCTGATGTCTGCATTATTCCCACTGTAGCTTTTGTGTTGTGCACAGAAAAGAGAAAAGAGAGACAGTGGTCTATAATCAAGCGTCTCCTCGATTATGAATGACACATACAAAGAGCCCCTGTGTTGCTTAAGGAGCGCGTTCAGTGTCAGATCATGTGTGTTTGTGCATGCCTGTGTGTGAGTCTCGGATGGCGTATATTGATCAGCTCTGAGCTCCTTTCTTGTGTGAGATCCAGAGGCTCATTGTGGGGGAACTGGTGCACATGACAGCCCCTGGTAATGATCAAGAGTTTTTTTTTTTTTCCCCCCACAACACAGAGATGTATTCACACAATTAGACCCAAACAGTGATAACTCTTTTGAATCACTTGTTGCCTCACTGCTGGCTTTGTTTACATGTACATTTATCAGACAGCGGTTGTACATGTTCCTTGCCTTGCTAGCAAGACATGGCAATATCCATATCACTTTAGGCCAGACCAATAAAAATACCTGCATGACTAATGACACTCATCAGCCTCAGTTGTTTAGTTCTAACGTGCTAATTCAAATGTTTGCATGCTAACATGGCAATGTGTGCTTGATATTAGCATGTTAGCGTCAACGCTGTGAGCTCTTAATGTGGCTCTTAAAGCGACATTGTGTAACTGTTCTACCATAAAATAACTCATTTTAAATCATGTTGATGCTACACTGACTTCAGTTGAATGCCCGTTTTTGCAGTATGTAATGCGGCGCTACAATACACTTTACTGCTAAATGCTATGCTGGACAACTGTTGCAACTGTCTGATGTTTGGCAGGTTATCAAAGTCATCGACTTGAAAGTTTTCCATCATGAGTAATGTAATTATAACAAATACACGTGTAGAGCAGTCAGCTGACAGCACTTTGAAGCTGGGGCTGCTAAGTTGAAAAAAATGCTTTCTACGCAATGTTGTTTTACGGTTGTTGAGTTATGACGGGGTTGTTTTGAATGCAAGTATGCTCAGATTTTTAAGAGGTGGATCTAACTTCTATAACCTTTGTCACATTTCAGTCTAACTGATAATTGAAGTGCTAATCCTGGGTGGGAAACACTTATTGTTGGAGAACAAGGAAGAATTGAGAACAAGATCTGACAGAATCAATGAACCAACAGGGATTTTAGATTGGCGTCACAAGGTTGGGTTATATTTAAACCAGAAAGAAAAGAGACAAAAAACAGGAAACCATATTGCTATTTAATGAAAGTTCAGCACCATTTAAACAATTCAAACGAGTCAATAAACCTTTGGAAAACTGCATTTTAAGTCTATTTTGGATAATTAACATGTGTGCCTTTCACCTTTTTTGACTTGACTTTTATCTTATGACACTTCTTCTATTCCCTTCTCTTTTTTGTGCTCCACAACCTACTGAACAACATTGTTGAATTCATTATTTTGTCTCAGTCTCCTTCTCTTTCCATACCCCCTTCCTCTTCCGCAGTTTCTGTTGTTTCACAAACACATAGCTCTTATGGGCCCTGAGGGACTCTGGGGCTATGCTATATCCTCCCATATAAACAAGCCGACCGCCATCCACAACAGGCATGCATTTTTCTCTCTGTGTTTTCCTATGTATATTTTTATTCCCTAAAACAGAACAGATTTCTGGGCTCCAAATGATGAAGGCCAAAAAAAAAAAAAAAAGTTTTCTTTTTTTTTTTGCGGGAATAACAATATTGTTTTCCATGAAGCAGTCCCGTCTGTCCTGGGCAACAGTTTACAGACAATTTGGTCTGGATTGTTTTTCTGGTCAGAGGCAGTTCAATCAGAGAGGAGAAAAGAGGAGGCTTAGGTTACTGTTCTGAATGCTACGCTGGCAGAGTAAGAAAGTAAGAAAGTGATCTCTAGGGCCAAACTGAACCTATGACCCAATGTGAGAGAGTATTTAAGTATGCATGTGTGTGTGTTTGTGTTAGTCCTATGGAAATTCAGATTTGCATTTGCAGGCTCTTGAGTGTTTTGTGCAAAAGTTGTTTCTGCTGGACTCTGGGCTTTTCATGACCACTGTTGTGCATTTAGAGAGTTGCATTTAATCATGAATGGTGTGTGCATGCGAATGCGCATTTCACCAAGTGTGTGTGTGTTTTGTGAAATGAAGTAAGATGAGAAGAGATGCCAGTGAGAATAGTGTTTATCCTCTGCCAGCATCTCTTGAGGCATGACGTAATGCTGCTTTTTTACAGAACATTTTACACACACACACACACACACACACAAGCTAAATGTTTCCAGCTGCCAAGAAGATGTAAATAATGGCAGAAGATAGACTTCATAAAGGAAAACTTCTGGAGGGATGAATGAGAATGGAATGTGAGTTTCCTTCTCGTGCAGCTATAAACATTTACCTGCCAACACCTGACACTTCATCACTCCTTCTCCCCTCTCTTCATCCTACACCACCTTTATCCCCGCTGCCTCCACACCCTCCTCCTCCTCCAAATGAAGCCACTCGTTTAATGTTTCTCTTTTCCGTGCCACTGCTCGCATCCTTCAAATGTCAGGTGAGATATTTCTAACTCGGTGTGATGGAGCAGCAATAAAAGGAAACGGGACGTCTGCAACCGAAGCGCAGACACTGATAAAAAGGCAAAAAAAAAAAAAAAAATGGGTTGCCGAGTGAAAATGTGTGAAAATGTGTGAGTGATGGTGAGAAAGAGGGTGAGAAGATGATGATTGCTGGATGAAAGAAGGAAAATGTGCCTGCTATGTATCAGTAGTACGTGCGATGTGTGTGTGGTACATAGCAGTAGCAGATACTCTTCCTCACAAACCCTTCTGGACAATTCAAAGATATATTTTCTATATATTTTATTCACATGGAATGAAGCAAAGTTCTCGAATGTCTTCACAAATAAAACCTAAACTATCTTCACGGCTGATACACTTGTGGTTCTCTGTGGAAAGTATGTTGTTTTATGATGTTAGCGGACCGACCTTTTAACCATATATGTCTGTATATTTTCTTTGCTTCACATTTCATGTAGACATTCAGTCTCTCCTGCAGACCACAACATTTCATTTCTGGCAACCACAATTCTTTCTGTATTTAATGACACAACCAATAATATTATTTAACTTCCCAGGAGTTCATTAAAGTACTAAATCACACCTGAATTTGGGAGTAACCATTCATAATTCACTAGAGAGAAGAGTCTCCAAAGGTTCATACTACATATATTCATACTACACATGTGGGAGTTACTCCTTTTGTGAAATCTAAATCCCAAGCCCGATTCTTAAATTTAACATCCATCATTAACCCGTCTCCTCCCCTACATCTAATCTCCCCCTTCATGACTGAAATAGACGTAATAGCTAAAATCAATACGGCGTTACAGCTCTTTCCTGGAATCCTCGGCTCTATTTAATTTGTTCTTGTGCTTTCATTTTAAAATGTTCCCCCGCTTCAACTGTGATCGAATAAACACGACTATTTTATGTTGTTGTTATTTGCAGAATGTAGGCGCTCCGTAGGTTTGTGTGTGAATGGTATACTGTACATGCTTACTACCGTACAGCTCCTCTGGGGTATTCCCAAAGTCCATTAATAAAAACAGCTCACTGAGACAGCAGCTCTGATTCATAACTCCTACTATGCAGCCACAAGAGCTAAATAACACACACACGAACACGAACACAGCTTGCAGCAACGACCTTCCGAGGGATAATGACGTTGTTGACACTGCCTGGATAATTTTAGGGATTCTTTAGATTTCTCCTCTGTCGACTTTTCTGTTTTGTGCCCATCTCCTCATTCTCTCTAATCTGAGCATCCGTCACCTAAACGGACACTCATAAAGGTAGATAAGCAGGTTAGTGAGCTAACCTTGAATTCAATCCTGGCAATCCGGTATTTTAGAAACACGCTAATTCGCTTTCTTGTCAAGAGTTAAATGAGAAGATCGACACCGCTTTCATTTCTTTTATTTAAGTACGAAGCTATAGCCAGCAGCCGGTTAGCTTAGCTTAGCATAAAGACAGGAAATGGGTGAAAACTGCTTGCTTTGCAACCACACCATAACAAGAAGAGGTCACAGTTTGCAGTTTTTGTGCTCAGTTAAGCTAACTCACAGCTAGCTGTAACTTTAGTGTACAGACATAACAGTCATATTGATCTTCTCATCTCGGCAAGAGGGAAAATAATGGTCGCTCCTAAAATCTCCTTTAAGTTAAAAACAAGCTTTGGGGCAAATCACAAATGTCTGCTAGGTAGTTTTAAAAAAGAAGTGATTGTTTTGGGGATTTCAATAATTTTTACTCTGCAGTGGAAAGACAGCTGATATGTTTTCCGTGCTTTAATACTATTAACTCATTTACTTGATATTTCTTAATCATAAAAGTTTCTCACGACAGAGGACTACAACTGTAGTCTTGTGCTCTCATACCCACTTTTAAAGCAGACAACAAGCCTAGTGTTGTTTACATGTCAAATTATATATTTTTTACTGTTTTCTATGATTGGTCTGATATTGTATCACATCAGCTGCTCTGGAAAACTGTTTTACAAAACTTTGGGTCAGCGGTGTCAACTGTTCACGGGACCGGTTATCCAGGTTCAACAGTGTAACATTTTTGAAGCGAACTAACTCAAAGATGATGACGCTGAACTCGCTTCGTGAGACCAGCTTGTGTGTGTGCATATGTGTGAGTAAGTATGTGTGTAAGTGTAAGTGTGTGTGTGTGTGTGTGTGCACCAGCTGCAGCCAGAGCTCAGGAACACAGAGGCCTTTTTGTCCGTCAGCAACATGTGGGAACAATTAATCACTGTCAGCAACCACGCTAGGAATCTCTCTCTCTCCTTTCTCTCATTATTCTGATTTTTGAAGGTGCGTAGGTGGGAACTCGTATATTTGCATTTATGTAAATGTGAATGTAGAAGGTACATTGAATTTTCTAAAAGGGACATTTGAGTCCATTGTGGGGGAATTAGACTGATTTAACACGACAGATGTATAGTGTATAGAAATGAATACCTCAAACTCGTGAGGTTACTGAGAAAGCAGCCTCCTCTGATTGGCCGGGACGACTCTGAGACTGCTTTCTAACTGGATGTAGCTATTCTAGCTCCTGCTGTCGTGATTGGTGGAGTGGAATTGGTTTGCGTAGCCAGGCAGTACAGAAAAGGGAGGGTCTGCATGGTATTGCAAGTGTATTTCATCACCCAGCTACAGTGCATATCTGAACTCAAATGTATGAACTGGGTCAGTTCCACTTTGTCAGGTTGCTGTACTTGCTGTGTCTGTGCCTGAGACAATCATTTTACTGGTCAGTCAAACCCAGACGCAACCTTCCCTGACTTCAGCTGTAAGGAAATACAGAGAAAAACATACAAACCCCCCCTTAACACACACACACACACACTCGCAGCTCTTCATGTATTGTGCTACAGGAAGACGTTGGGTCACAGTGTCATGGAGCCTGGAGACCTCACTGTGTTAAAGGTCAAAGTGCTTTGAGGTTGAAGCTCATACACGTTAGTCCCACCCCCGACCCTATCACCACTGCTGTGATTGGACCAACACTGTGACCTGAGCCTCACACCTCTGGTGTACTTCACCACCCACTGACACACAGTGTATGTGTGTGTGTGAGTCCCAGCCAAACATAACCACACGTTATCAGCCATTATGTAAACCAGCACTAATCTGAGTCTAATGTCAACAGTGACCGCTGCTGGGTCGAACTGACAACTTGCGCAACATTAGTTACCATTAAGATGAAGAACTGACAAAAGGCTGTGGTTAAAATAACACTTGTCTTGTTGTGAAAAGAAAGTGTTCTCTCTGCAAATTAGATTAACTTTTGCGCAAACAGGCGACAGGTAGTATCCCAGAAAATGAATGATGACTATAAAATGTTATGAAATCTTAAAATATAATGACAGAAAGAAGGTTGGAACTTTATCAGCCGAGAAACAAACAAAAGCCTTAGCCCAGTCATTTAAATACTTTATTTAATAGCATATATTGTTGGAAAAGTGAGTTAATAAAATACCAAAATAAAATCCACGCCCTTCTTGAGGTGGATTTCTTGTGGTGTAGTTAAATGAATGTTGCCTTCAGAGATTGAGACACAAATTGTGGCTACAGGTTTATAAATAAAACATATGCGCACACATCTGACTGTCTGAATCTGTGTAAAGCCTTGATCATACTCCAAGACAGACACGCTTTTATACACACTACAATCAGGGACCGCCTGACAGAAAGAGGAAGCGCTTCTTTGTTTGTTTGTTGTATTTGGCTGAAACATGAAAAAGTCAAAAAAGAAGCTAGTCCGTGCGACCAAAAGTAAGAAAAATAAGACCGAGGACATACACACAGTCAAACATCTGCCCAGTTTACTTTTCTAGCACATCCACAGATGCGCCTGTAGTGCAGACAGTCATGAATTTTTCACGAATTGGTAAAAAGTAGCAGAGGAGAGCGGCGCGAGTGCGAGGCGAGGTACATACAGGTCTTTGACACGTATGAGGCGGTTTATAAATAAACAGGCTGGCTGGTCTGCGTTAACACTGCCGAGAGAGGACGGTTATTTATACTGTGACCCTACACACACACACACATACACAAAACCCACACACAAAACCCACACACACTCACAAAAACACACACACAGACACACACACACACACATTGGGTCCAGGTTCCAGCTGCCCTGAGCTCTGGACTGCAGACAGAACATTCCATTCTCTTCAATCATATGTGCGTTTCCCGGCCAGCGGCTGGGTGTCTCTCAGCTTGCGTGTGTTTTAACTTGTCTGTGTGTGTGTGTGTGTGTGTATACACTGGACAGGGATCTGGAGTCTGGCAGAAGGAATCCTGTTACATCGCATTTTGCTTATATTTCTGCTCTTACTCCCACTCCTTTGCCGTTTTTTGCGAATATTTTGTGTCAGGCCGACGTCAAATCAATTCAGATAATAGATTTCCATTTTCCAGGGGGTTTATCCAATCTATTGAGATTCAAATCAATTACTGCGGTGAGCAATATCAAGTTAAAGTGAACACACACAGACATGAAAGCATGCACACACACTTCTTTCCAAGAGCTGCGACCTTGTTAAATCACCAAAAAGCCAGCTCTTGTCATCACCGAGACCTTGCTACTACAATGTCAACCTTTTTCTTTCTATCTTTCCCATCTGTCTGCCTCTCCCTCTCCTCTCTCCTCTCTTTCTTTGCCTTCATCTCTCGTGTCCCGTGTTGTGTAAGGCCACATGCTCAAAGAACCGCTTGTTTACTCTTACATTCCCTCCAATCGCTCTGCAAGGTGGGAGAGGTGGCTGACCCAGCCCACTTCCAGCAGCCAATCGGTGCGGGCCAATGTGGAGGCATGGTTAGTCACGTTACCCTAGTAAGGCCTCATTGGGTCAGTGTGTTTTGATCAGCGCTGAAGGGTCACCTCGGTACTAAAGCGCTGGCTCATGGTCGCAGTGGAAAGTTAAGTACACACGCTGGAAGAAGAATCATGGCTATGAAAAGCAAGAAGCAGCAGGGAAATCGATCACTGGATATTTTCATGAGTTAGTTTCCTGCAAAAATAAACAAACATATGAGCTCATGAGTCATGTGCTGTCAGTGTATGTTGACACACACACACACACACACACACAATGTTCACTGCAGCTCAGTACGGGACGTGCACACTTTGCTTTTGGACAACACAGGACATCCCTGCTGGGCTTTATCAACCCAAGTTCCAGGACACTGCGTCCTTAAGCTATGAAGCAACTGTGTCTGCCAAGAACACACACATGCACACGCGCACACACACACACACACACACACACACACACACACACACACCGACAACAGAAACATCTCAGCGAAGACAAAGACGACTTATGCAGACAGAAGGAGAAACAGGCTTACAAGTCAAGCAGCAGCGAGGAAAAAGAACTGACAGCACAACAATTTTCTTATTTGTGTGTGTGTTTTTTTAAACAATTCAAGCTTTAACAAACTTAAATACGGCACGTGGCGATGAGATACACACAGAGATGGGTGAGATGAGTTAAAGCAGCTGTCTGTTGTGCTTTTTAACCAAATGGGAATGTATGTTTTGAGCAATCTAACAAGGCAAATAAAGGCAGTTTGTCACATTAATCTTCTAAGATCCTGTAAATATGCAACACAAAGACCTTCATTGGAATTACAGTAAAAAGTGCTAGTCCACTCTGTAATAAAGAAACTTTCTCCCACATGTTCAACCATTTGTCCTGATAGAGAGTGAGAGCGATCTTGGTATAGATGTTCGATGGGTAGATAAATCTTGATTGTTTCTCAGTACGGTGTGTATCATCATAATCTCCAAACCCTGTTGCACCTCTCACATAAATCTCTACAGGAGCTCCTTTGACAGAAAAATGTTAAACTCTTTCGATCTGTTATGAAAGTAAAACAAAAAACACACTCAAGGCGTTACTGAAGGGGCTGTATAAGTCATCTGTCAGTCGGTAAATACAACCAGCGGGAACGTGCTCTTAATATATTTGCTGATAAACTGCCGATGGATTTTAAATAATTTATTTGCTGCGTGACATGAATGTTGTTTGGGTTTGTCAGCGGGGTTGGGTTGACAGATGTTCTGCCCGGGCGTTGTGACGATGCCACGGTGACTCGCAGCCTGGCCTTTTTTAAGAACTTGAACTATTTCGACATCTGAAATCTAAAAATAGAGAGAGGGACCAGAGGGCAAGTCTGCCGGTGACGATTATTGTATTTATCCTGGCGTATGAGCGGGCTGATGATAGACGTACATAAAGCACACACTGAGAATGACAGCAGCGGTACAAAAAAAAAAAAAAAAGTATACGAGGCACGGGGAGGAGGACAGGAGAGGAGAACCACCGCTGGTCTGCCTCACAGCGCTTTAATACTGTATGTGAACAGGTGATAAATGAAACCTTCAAACTGTGCGTGAGAGGCACTGAGTGAGACGGAGATACATAAAGAGCATAGGGGGAAGACACAGAGATAAAGAGAAAGAGGGCACCCTTAGTATTAAGACTAGCAGGGTGTCTACATGATTAATTACATCTCTGCGCGATACGAGCAGCGCCGAGGAGTGGAGGGATAGAGGGAGGAGTGGGGGAAGGGCAGAATCATTCATAATTATCAGGAAGGGGAATGTTACTATTCCTGTGGGAAGATATGCTGCAGCCGACAAGGAATACGCTTGGGAAAAGTGCCATCTACACCTCAACCCACTGTCCTACTTCAAGGGCAATAGAGTGGAGAGGTGGGATGATTTTTTCTCTGGCTTTGAGAGTTCAAAAGTAGAAGTCCTGCTTGTTTTTTCTGCATAGACAAATCTCCTGTTGTAGATATAAGAAGATATAAGATGTGTACACTCAACGCAACATGAGTAATGTCAACTCACCAGTCTTAATTTAGAGGCAGAGCTTTGTTTGATTATTCCTTAATTTGCCTTTCATTTAAGAGCTACAACAACATGCACAGCTGCATCGATCCAACCCGCGCTTGGCGTTGCTCTTCCATCCATCAGTGGAAATACTCATCACGTTTGAACTGCCGCATATATTGCAGATGTGAGTGGTGATTCAGAAGTCTGATTTGGTTAATCTGGACCAATTTGCGATCAACAGCATGACTATTATATGGTGTTTTATTCCTGATTGCATGCTGACTACACAGCAGCAGTCACTGAGGCTCATGGGTACTGTAGTACCGTACTTTAGTCTTGGTGATACGCCAAAGAAGATTCCCATAACATAACCGGCCTAACATAAATCATTCACTGTTGCTTTACAGAGAAGTTCTGAATTTCTATGTGGAGGAGAATTGAGGATATCATCAAAAATTTCAAAGGAAAATTTTCTACTTTGTGACTCCATGGATGGGAAGCAGAAGGGAAAAGATCCACGGAGAAGAAGATTTATTCAAAGAAGGGAAAGAGAGGTGGAGGGGACAGAGGGAGGAAGTCAGGGAGGGGAGGAGGACATGCTGTTTTTATGTGCGTAGCTTGGGTGAGGGGTTGACTGAGGTTTATTGCCTCCCTTAACACCACTCGGCCCTGTGTGCATACTTGTATTTCCACTGAGGACCGGCCTGGCTTCTGCACAGAACAAAATGGTAGCTTTTTGGTGAACTGAGGACATTTTATTTCTGGGAGTTCTGTGCTACTGTCGAGATACAGATCAACCTAAATTACAAATTGGAATTACAAATTAATTTCTGGTATCTTGTCACTGTCTGGAAATCTTCTGTACACACAGGAAATGACAAATGCGTGTCTTCCTGACCGTTATCTCTCCGTTTAGATCAGAACTGTCTGTTTTAGTGTTTTTTTTCATATCTATAATGAAGAACTTTTTAAAATCTCAAAACTAAACTCAACACAAATGGACATTTATGTAGCTTTAGTGTGAAAAATGGTGACTTCATTTTACATGACTGGTTCCTAAACTTCCTCTTCAAGGAATCTTCAGATAAATTTGTGAGTCACAAGATCAGAATCAGATGACAGAAGAGTTGAGTTAACGGGAAAACACAGGATATGAAAGAGATCATTTATGGATCATATACACAGAATTATATTTTTTTACACATCCTTTATGAAACACTGAATACCATTTTAACTTTTTGTACCCTCTAAAAATGTTTTAAATGACACAATCTGAACAGTTAAACTAACAAACCTGTGACAAAGACAAAGTAGACTTTGCTTTATTTTAAAGGGATCACAAGCCAAAAAGTTGTTTGCATTTGGCATGATGGAAGAGTGTCCTTCAAATTATGTAACACAAACGTGTTGATATGTCCTACCTTTCTCCTAAACTGTTGTATAATCTCCAGCACCCACAACTTAAACATGAATGTATGTTTTTTTTCCGGGGTGCATTCAGTAACATCTTGCAGTAAAGCTGAATGCATACTGGACACTAAAACAAACACACACACACACACACACACATGCCTTAGCCACGGACTTTCCCTCTGTGCATTCCTGTATGTCCACATGTGATTTATCATTACACTTGTCTGCTTCAGTTACCTTTGCTCTGGCCTGTGTGTGTGTGTGTGTGTGTGTGACACGGAGGTGTGCCGTCTCTTTGACCCGGTGTTTCCACAACACAGCCTGCTTCATACCTCGAGGCTCGATCCAGTCCCCGCCCATGGGACTAAGTGTGGGTCGAAGGAGGGTTGACTCATTTTCTATCTGTTGACGTACGCGGTTTCGTGACCTCTCAAATCTCCAATTAACTCAGCTGAAGGTGAGCTATGATCTCATTGAGACAGATTATAGCGATAATAGCATTATGCATAATCATGTTGGCTAACTAAACAGTTAGACTTCAGATCTAGTTGGAGCCCGATTGTTTGGAACTGGTGATGTGCTGGTTCTTGCTTATAACGTGTGTATTTGTGTGTGTGTGTGTGTGTATGTTTTGAGTTTTGGTGGAGTTCACATCTGGTCTAGATTAGTGTTGGGGGCCCTGCTGGTGTTCATGGGGCTCTTCACTCTAATGGTGCTAAAAACAGATACTGTACACGCTATGACACACACACACGCACACACCAGGCCACAGACCACTGATTCTTACCGTATGTTGAAACATGACACACACTTAAAGGATAATTCCCGTTTATTACAAGTTTTATTTTCTTAGTTTTGGCAAATCATTTGTAGTTGTGATAGCAATAGAGATTAGGAACTCTGTCACGTTCCTGAATAGACGTCAGAGTCTGGCAAGAGCAGCCAATCAGAAATCCTCGGTTAGCCACACTTATCGTGACGCAAAGATGATCAAATTTGGTTGAACTTCCCTTTGATCTCTCCCTCTTTTTTCTTCCTAGCGGGTCAGTTGTATAAGTCCGTGGCTTCTTGACCTCTCCTGCCACATCTGCTTTATTTCTATGGTTTTAAATCCTGTCCAATCGCCTGACAGTTTGACTCCAGAGCAGCACGGTCTCAGCAATCACACGTGAGTACGATATTACCTAAAAAAAAAAAAAAGACCACAAGGATAAGGTCGAGATTTAATAGACCGATAATGATGAACCACGCTGCAGACTCCGTGTGACCTCGGAGACTAACTGAGCTTTTAAAGCCCTGCGAGCGCTTATGAAGAAAATTGGACATTGTTTTCTTTGTTCCTCTCCAGTTTGACTTCTCTGACCCGATCTACCCAGCACCTCTGTACTATTAAGTGTTTCAGTTTGACCGTGCGTGTGTGTGTGTGTGCCTCGTTCTCTGCTGATGTCAGCACTTCCAGGCCTGTCAGCCCTCTTCCTCCTACTGAGCAGCTGGAGAAAGGGAAGGAGGAGGAGGAGGTGGTGGTGGTTTTTGACACCCATACACTCGCACAGTGTATTTGTGTCCTGAGTGTGTATTTTTTTATGTGTTTGTTTTAGCACGGGGCGAGATCCTAACCTTTGCAAGGTAAACACCCAATGGCTGACACACACACACACACACACACAGACACACAGGCTGTTAAAACACAGACAAACTGCACACACACACACATACACTTTGGGAGCGTTTTCTCCCAGCAACAGGGAGCCTCTTCCTCAGCCCCTCTTGGCTCTGGCCCTCTGAGGAGTCACATGACTTCCTGCTTTGAGACAAAAAGGAAGCAGTTTGCCTTCACTCTCTGGTCTTCTTCTCTTATTTTTTGACCTGGTTATGATCATGTGTGCCCATGCATTTCATAGTTTGTTGTTTGTCTAGCAGTGTGATTTCTCTGCCTCACATCAGGCTTTCCAGCTCGCATGAAATATTTTATAAAATACAACCAGGGTCAGATCTCTCTCCTCTGCTCCGTCTTCTCCTCTCTTCTCTTCTCATTGCATCACTTCCTGTCTAACTGACCTCAGAGGATGCTTTGAAATCCTGGTGTCTAGTGCAAAGCTATTGTTTCACGACAGCAATAACTACCGTTCCTGTTTGTGTGTCCAATATGATTATGCCTAATTACGTGCGTGCATCATTGGAGCTTGCATGTGTACGCGTTTGTCTGCCTAAGCAAACACCAGCGCCAAAGCTTTTGTTTATACATGTCTGCTTGCGTGTGTGGAGCACGTTTCTGTTTAAGCTTATTAATCATTGCCAAAGGAGGAGATGATGACGTAACCATGGTGCCATACTCCACTGCGCTGTGTCAGCTTAAATCTGCACGTCGTCCTCGCCTTCATTCAGCTATTGTCGTGCACGTCCGTATGCATTTTTGTCTGTTTGCTCGGCCTCTGCACGCAATTTATGACTTTGTCATCTCCATGCCTAACCACATTTACAGTCTATTCAATCTCAACGTAAATTGAAGCCACGGTTCTCATTATGCAAGATTTATTTTGCACAGATTTGACATTTTTTCCGAACCCAAACATTTCCCAGTATTGAACCAAGAATTAAATCTAAATCTCCTGCATTGACTCAAATGGTGAGTGACTTAAATCCAAAGCCTGATATCATCTGCGTGTGTGGTTGTTTGACACAGTACGTGCACTCTAAACAGAGACTTTAAACCGCAGCTGCAGGAGAGTGCGCTGAGCAGCCATTAACACGGGCTCGCTCTCTTTTGTGCTTCGTAGCTGTTTTTCTACTTTCCTTTCTCTCTTGCAGCTCCTTACTGAAGTATAAGACGATCCAGTTTTTGGATCTTGGCACGGCCCCTCTGCACTTTTAATTGAAAAAAAAAAAAAATCCTGCCCACGACTGTCCTGTTTTTTCTTCTTTCGTTTCTCCATCTGTGATTAAGAGCTTCTGGTACTCAAGAAATTTGAGATTTACTGCTGAAAGAGACAAAGCATGAAAGTGACGTGCCAGGATACTTCTCGGCTATGCTCGTCTTGTATGGCACTTTGTTTTTTTTTTTAATCAAAAAGTGAACAAAGGAGGATGACGGGAAGTCTGGGGGAGGGAGAGAGGACATACTGGAAAGGTTATGAGTCGGGTTTCAAACATGAATCTTTGTCCAAAGGGACCCACCACTCCTTCTAATGTCTTGTTCGCCCACTCTTAAGCTTCCTTTTATCCACTTGTACAGCCAATGGAATCCTCACCGCATGCAAGCCGAGCTGTTTTGTTTCTCGAAACAAGTGAGGAGGCAAATTAAACTCCATATTCGCGTTCATGCACTGAAGGTCATCGTTATTTTGGCTGAATTCAAACTTCACACACACCTCCTGTCGGCCGTGCCATGGTGACTGTGATGGAATTTCATTAGCGGAGTCTAAGCGCACTGTATATTATTATCAGGTCTCAGTATTTATTTTGGGCTCAGTGGTGATGTGAACTTAAATACCCCCGTGTTATAGGGGGTTGTTTGGGGGTGCGAGAATGGGCATCTGGGCCCCAGTTTACCCGAAACAGAGAGGGTTCAATGGGGTCACAAGGGGCCTTCCTTCATCCTTCTCTTTTGTGCTGGCTCTCTCAGGCGCTCACAGCTTAGTGCTCGTACATGGCAATACGCACAAACACACTCACAGTGCTGTTCACAGGACAGGTTGGTATTTCCTTACACCCACTAGCATGTTGTACACATCCACAAGGACGCACACACACACACAGGCAGTCAGGTGAACAGTGGCCTCTATTGAATTGTGTCCCCTCCCCTCCCAACCACGTCACCCTCCCTCCAGTTGAGCCCTTTTCCCCACACGCAGCACTTTGTATTTATATTGCCCTGCTATTAATAGACCCCTGGCAACCGCACAGCTACCCCTTCTGTCTTCTCTGTGTGTGCATATTGTGTATTTTTGCATGTGGAGCCACAAAAAGAAAAAAAAACCTGCTACGTTTAAGTTTGGTATTTGCAGGTTGCTCGTTCTGTGGCGCACACGCATGCGTTTTGTGTTGGCAAGACAGGAAACAACGGTCTCGACAGAAGCAGGTAATTGACTCATCTAAACTGTGGCTGGCAGCGTTACCCAAAATCACTGGCTGGTGACACAGTGACATCAGTGCACTTCCCCTGACCTCACCTGGGGGAAAGAAGAAACTGCAGAGATTGCCTAGGTGGATGCCTGCATGTAAATTAACGCGCTACAGTTTTTCTGTGACCTGTGAAGAAGGATGGAGGGAGGGCAGAAGGTTATAGTTACGGCTGGATCTCTTTATTCTACTGTACAGGCTCATGAATGAGTCTCTATCATCTGGTTTAAACCCTCCTCCCACTCCTCATTTTTCCCCTCTCTCATTATTTGTCTGTCTTCTCCCTTACAGCTGCCTTTTGTGATGATTCCTCTCCCTTCTCTTTTCGCTCCGACGTTCTCTCGCTTGCCCGTTCTTCTGTATTTTTCTGTCATCTCCCACTCTTTTCTCTCCCTCTCTGAAAGGTCCTTTTCTAAGTCAACTTTCCGCACAAAAGCTGTATGGTGGCACTGGCTGGCTGCAGGCCAAAACTCTGCTCTCTGACTCCTTCTCCCTCTCTGTGTCGGTGAGCAGCAATCACTCAATCTGCAACACAACCCCCCCCCTACCAACTCTCCTCTTTCCACCTCTCTTTTTGTTCTTCCTCCTCCACTTTTTTTTCCTCCGAGGAGGCAGAGTGGGTAGAAAGTGCGAGATCTCGAATCTTTCGCTCAAATGTTCCCTTTCACACGCACATGCACACTGTGAGGTGACTGAGAAGCTGTAGGGCTTCAGTGCTTCTGAAAGGGGTGTGTCTGGTAATCCTTTGGAGCTTGTGTGCGAAGGCCTTGTAAACCGGAGAGAGAGGGGTAGAAAAAAAAACGGGAAGAAGAAAGAAAGTGTGGAGGGGAAAAAAAATGAAAGAGAAAGAAAGCGCTGACAGGCTTTTCAGCCAAGCTGGCCTCTTTCTGATAGTGGGTTCGACGCCACGGCATCTACACGCTAATAAAAAAAGGCACACATATGCTCACACGCCACACTGACCTTAAGAGTGTGTGAAACCTTTCAAGGGGCACTCTTCAAAAAAACCTCACCACAAAGCTGATTGACAACGCTCACAGTCATGCTAATGGTAATGAAAGGCTTGCTCATGAATGCTAGTCACGCAGAAAGTTCATATTTCTTTGGATGAGAAAGTAAAACGAAGAAAGTTGGTGAAAAAAGGCAAAACAGGGATAAAAATGAATCTGTTATTAAATTAATGGATTGGCGGGCATCCTGCAGCCCTGTGCAAACACAATGTTTTCAGATGTCCGATGTGTGAAATCCAACTTGTGACTTTTACCCCCCTGAACTCACATGCTGACCTCGCCCCAGTCACTGCTCTGTGGCACGAGCACAGACTGAAATAACCAGAGGAAAAAGGGAAGTGGTGGTGTCACATTAGTTAGTCAGTCTGTTGCTCGCTCATGTGGTGGAAGAAATGGCTACTTCTGTGTTGTAGCATTAAGATATCCTCTTTTTTTTGTCCTGTCTGTGAAATCATGGCACAGAATAATTAGTGCTGTCTCTATTGTGTATGGTGTGCACCTGTGCTGCATTGTCCTCAGTGTGCTGCAGGCTGTGCTGAGTGTGTGTGTTTAAGTTTTAAAGGTGTGGTCACACTCTATATACAGTGTATTGCATGTTTTATGGGGTGTGTGCGTGTTCTGCTACTATATACTAAACTACATCCACGACTGAGGATGAAAGAAGAAGACAGGAATTAAAGGAATAGTTTCACATTTTGGTAAAATGCTGTTACTTGCTCACTTGCAGACAACAATACCAGTCTCCTGTCTAGTCACTGTGGAGCTGGAGCTGGAGCCAGCAGTTGTTTAGCTTAGCTTAGCATAAAGACTGAAAACAGTTAGCCTGGATCTGTCAAAAGGTAACAAAACCCGCCAATCAGACGCTCTGACACCCAGAAAGAAACACGTTGTTGTTTTATCTCGATTGGCTGGGAGCAGTGACTTCCTTGACGGTCCTTTGGTTGCCTGGCAACCACACAGCGAACACAAGACTACAGGAAGTCATTGCCAAGACAAAAGTCTGGTACATATCACCCACCACCAGCCACCCAAAGAACAAATTTCAGGTTTTGCATGGATTAAACAAACAAGAGGATGGATTTTAGTCAACGCTAAAGATTTTGTTGCCTCTCCACTTATTTCCAGTCTTTATGCTAAGCTAAGCTAACTTGCTACTGGCTCTAGCATCACATTGAACCGTTTTTGATGTGTGTCTTCCCACCTAACGCTCTGCATAAAAGCGAATGAGCGTCTCTCAAAATGTTGAACCAGTCCTTAAAAGGAAGGCACCAGAGACTGGAGTGTATTCACTGACGATCGTTGCTAATATCGATGCGGTGCGATGCCAGGTGATGACACCACTGGACCAGTCAGTCCAAAGCAGACTGTACGTTCCATCGTCTGCATGATCAGACTCTGAGTAAGCTTGTCCACTGTATGTTTGTGTGTGTATCTTTCGTTGTTTTTAGCTTATTTTCCCAGAGTGCCCTGGAGTAAAAAGCCTGCCGTCCGTCTGGTGCACTATTCCACACTAAGTGGGTCAGCGGCTGGCTGAGTAAGAGGGTAAAGTCAGGCTAAAGTCACTCACTGTGTGTGCATGTGTATGTGTGTGTGTGTGTGTGTGCATAATTGTGGGTTGGTGGGGGAAGAGTCGCCTAAATCAACCATAATGAGTTCAAAGCTGGGGCAAAGAGTGAGAAGAAGACGAGAGAGACGAGATTTTACAGAAAAAAAAAGGAAATAGAAAAAGCCAGACGGGGAGGAATGCACTTCACCTCATGTGGGCAGGGCTACAGCTAGAATTCAATGAGTGCTACTGTACCAAATGATGGGTTTCTAATAAAAGAAAACCCAGGCGGGTGTAAAAGCGCGAGATGTGTAGATAGCGAGACAGACAGACATGGAAAGGGAGGGCTGCAGAAAACACAAACTGCTGCGGGGTGCTTTTAATGTGAAGTATGCAGACAGACATGGCAGCGGAGGGAGTAGTAAAGTGAAGTGTACAAGACTTTATTTTGTCTGCTTTTCACAGTCTGCTTGTCTGAGTTAGACTACTATGGGCAACGCCTAGGGACCACCACTTACAGGGGGTGCTTGAGTGTGCGTGTATGTGCGTGGGAGCACTTAGGGGTAGAATAAGCACTGTGGAAGAATTTGGGTTAGCGTGAATTATTCACCGGCGTAGCCGAGTACAGCGGGGGCCTCTCCTCGGGCGGCGCACTCACTTAAAATGCTGGAATAGGACGCGTGGGGTTGCTGCGGCAGGGCTGCCGCGTGTATTAACGGGTTTACTGTGTCCACAAAGTCACAACCTGACCGGGCAGATTAGATAACCCAACGATCCATCTAAGTCGTCTGCGGTCCCCGGCTTTGTGAGGACGGCGAGCAGTTAACCGTGTCGGTTTGAAATAACAGAAAATCAAGGCAACGTCCCAATCTGTTTCCTTCTTTCGTACCAAGATAGTCTTTCCTGCCTTTCTCCTTCATCTTTCAAACACAGAGAAAATAAAACACCCCGAGCTGCTACATTCACCAGGAGTCGTCTGTTTGGATAGTGTGTGTGCGCGCGTGTGTGTTAGACTGACTAACACTGTACTATTGCACCGTTCAGTGCAACAGGGCACCCCATGTTAAATCACCCCCCCCCCCCCACCCCCCCCACCCCCACCCCCACCCCCACCCCTCCAACCAACGCTCCTCTACCCTCTTCCTTCTCCTCCCCCTCCTTTGCCTCTTCAACTTCCCTTCCTCTTTTAACCTCCCCGCTTTATTCCCCCTTTCCTCTCTTGCCTCCAGTCTCTCTGGGTTTGAAAGTTGGAACGTGGCCAATTAACACAACAGCCGGTTCACCAAACCGAGGTGGTGGAGGAGGGGAACAGAGAGAGACACAGAGAGAGAGAGAGAGAGAAGGCTCACATCCCTACACACTGACCTACATACACTTCCACCCAGCTGATTGAAGCTTACGTTGAAGCCTGCGGCCAATCACGAGTGGGGGTGGAGTGCCAACCAGCCAATGGCACGGGCCGCTCTCCACGGCGCTCTTGCACTGTCTCCATACAGTTTTCAGTAATCATACAGGGGCAGAGAGAATGAGGGAGACAGGGCGAGCTTGACAGATGAGAGTCACAGAAAATGAGCGAAAGAAAGAGACAGAAGGGGGTGAAGCCGAGAGAGAGAGAGAGGGAGAAAGAAAGGCAGAGCGTGGAGGCAGACAGACAAAAATAAACGGTTGTTCCTTCCTCGTTTGCTGACGGCTTCAGTGTCTTAGGGCGCTACAACTGCAGACAGATAAAGGCTAATACTGGCTAATGGTAAAGAGTGGATTAGCGTCCCATATTTGTCCTTGCTCCTTTCCCAGCCCGAGGCCCAGGCTAGCCTTTTTCTGAGCCTGACAAGTCAGTGCTCCACCTCCTCCTCGCTCCAAAATAGTGTCTTAACATCATTAAGAGCCACTCAAAAATATCAAAAGTGGCAGAGTGCGTTAGCTGCTGTTTCCCAAACATCTCATGACTCAAAGTTTGGACGATTTTCACGTTTTTTTCCCCTTGAACTTGAACTCGGTTCCCTGAACCATTGACTTCTATGAAAGTCATTCAAAACCTGTGATTAAACTTTAAAAAATGTTGAATTTTTTTTAAGGCTTTGTGGTTTTCATTCAGCACCAGTAAAAGAGAGCTGTGCTGTCCTTTTTTAGCAGTTATCCACCCCATGCACCACTACCAATACAGTAGCTACTGAACCTCATAATCCCACAATAAAGATGGAAGCTGTGGCTGCATTTCTGTTGCTAACCATGCGCGGCTGTTATTCATGTAAAAAGAAAAGAAAAAAGAAAATGTAGACGTCGTGCCAGATGAAACAATCAATAAAAGTGTACAACATTCACTGTAGATAACTTTGACTGAGACTGACAAGAAAAACACTGAGCTCATCTAAACACAGCCCGAAGACAGAGACGCTGAGATAACTCTCGCCCACAAACACACGCACACACTACACACAACACTTAGACACACACCTTTGCCAGCGCGATGCTACCGCAGAGAGGATGAGGGCATCCCTGGCAACAAGTGAAATGGAAAGTTCAACCTGCAGCCAACTCTAAAAGAGAAAACCTTACATAAGTGTTTATTTGTGCAGCGAAGGTGCTCTGCTCGATTCTGTGTGCAGTTGTTTTTGCTACGGTGGCAAAAAAAATTGGTTAGGAAGAGAGAGAGAGAAAAAAAAAAAGTCTCAAAAGAAAGGCAATAAAAAAGCCAAGAAAGGCAAACTGAAGGGAAAAGAGGGGGGCAGCGGGGAGGTGCAGCGAGGCAGTGTGAGGCACACTAACCCATATTTAAAGGGATGGAGGCTTATACAGCTCCCACAACAGAGCCAGCACTCTGGAAAAGATGGATTATGGGAAGTAGAGGGAAGACAAAAAGCTATAATATGGTGCCCAGGGACAAGATGGGATTTGACTCATTGGGTGTGCACAGACACAACACATTTAAACATGCACACACATGCATGCACTAAGTTAAAGCACATATATGCGGTTACATACACTCACGTGAGAAAAAAAAAAATCACTCACTAGCACACCAGATCTGTATCTGGTTCACACGTACTGGTGCGCGCGCACACACACACACACACACACACACAGTGCACATTAATCAGACTAAAAGCCTTTCAACCACACAGTGATGTCACTGCGCAGCAATAATCCATCCCCGAGGATACAGTGGTCAGCACAGGTCCGTCTCACGCTGCCAGTCCATACGCGGCGTCCCGACCTCCCCCTCTCTCCCTCCTTTTTTCAGCGGACAGCTGAGCCAATCAGGGGTGATGGCTCTTCATGAATAATGCACACATTGACTCGAGTGCTCATATGAAAATGGATTCCTGACCAATATTGACCCGTCTACTTGAAACAAACAAACAATCTAAATAAATAAGTAACGAAACAAGCAGCACTCAAACTGAAGAGAGGTGTCCAGAATAATTATACCGTACTGTGAAAGTGAGAGGAGTGGAGGGCCGGTGTGACCCTCCAGCCTGAACGCGCCATTAAACCACGGCGAAAGAAGGGAGCCGGGCCATACTCGGGAACGTTATAGTAGTTCACGCAGAGTGTGAAGACTCCTTTCTGTTTATTATGAACAATTCGTGCAACTTTTTGACAATTCACGGCCGCTTTACGCAGCAAAGTGTCTGAAAGTGTGCACCGTTATCCCCATTTATAAAACGAGCACGTCTCGCCGCTCTGTGTGCGCCCTGCCTTCAAGTGTGGATGTTTGGGAAAGCTAGCAGATCATGCTAGGAATGAAGAATCAGAGTCAAATAAAGCACCGTGCATATCAGAGTGGCAGCTGCTGACAATGCACTCATCAACATATCAGCCTATAATGGCCAATATCAGGTTACCACAGATTGGCCTCAGTGTGTATGTCAGCTGAAAAGTACTAAGAAATTGCAGTTGGATGTCCTTTAGAAACAGTGTCCCGCTTGATGTGTGCAAAATCTAAATCTAAAAGTTCACCCCATCAGATTTTCCTTTCTTCTCCAACCTGCCACATCTACTTCAGTTTGAGTTAGTTACTTGCTTTGTTTCCCATAATGCACCTTGACAGTAAAAAAAAAAGGCCGTCCCTGGACTTGTCTCTTTCAGCAGCAGGTGTAGACAGTGCTGTAATATTGATAATGATGAGGGAGAAATAGTTGAAAGAAGGTGACCTTTGTTCAAAATGCAGGATCTCTTTGCTTTCTGTTCCACTTAGACTCATCGTTGTCGGTCTTGATGTTTTAATTCTGGGAGACGAGGGCCGTAATTTACAATTTTCCACGCATGTTTGAGATTTTCCTGCCACCCAAAAGTCTTCTTATTACCACGATTAAAAAACAAAGCGCTCCCGCCCGCAGCTGCCTGTAGTGTGCGGGATTCTTACACAGATAGTAACAGTGCAACAGGGTGGGACTGCACATACTGTCTGTTCGCTTGACTCTCCCAAGCCGGATCACATGAGCTCCAACACTGTACGTACCCCTCCCCCACCACTACCACAACCACCAACACGCAGAGGGAATGACAGAAAGAAATGGAGGGAGAGCCTGGAAGAGGAGGAGAAGGCAGAAGGCAGAAGGCGGGAGGCCCACTTTCTGTCTCTCTCTCTCTCTCTTACTCTGTTGCTTTAAGTTGTAACGCGTCACGGTGACCTGAAGGCTTCCTCCAGCAAGGAAAGCGGGAGAGAAAGTTGGCTGGTGCAGGGAAAGTGAGGATCTCTCTGGGGGGAAATGTACAACAACAGCTGAGGCCAGGGCTTTCCCCTGCATTAGCCCAGCCCCCCCTCCGTATAGTACTACACACACACACACACACGTGCATATATATTCATAGCGAACACAAAGCCTTCACTATATCAGGGCCCCCTACGTATTCAAGCGCCTGGAGCAGAGTATGGAAATACGAAATGAAATGTGCACTGGAGAATATCTCCCTGATTGCCTGAAGTGTGTGTATTAGTCCTGTTTTACATGTGTATATAACGTATGCATGCTGGTGCGCGCTTGTTTCCCTCCAAATTTGCACAGCATTTGAATACACACACTTATGTGTACAGTCAGCACTCCTTGCACCGTCCTTGCTGCGGAGCCGTTTTGAGACCCTCCAGGTCTTTAGGTCATCGTCTCCCGGTATCGGTTACTCTCCTCAGCAGCACAGAGCGACTAAGTGATTGATGGACAGATGGCTCGCTGGTTGGGATGAAGGTCGCCGTGGGAACGGAGGGATGAGCTACAAGTTGAGAGGAATCACACATGCGTGCACCCGTAATGGCTTCAAACACACCACGCGGGGCGAAGATGGAAGGAAAAGGTTAAGAGAGGGAGACTCTGTGTGTCTGGGTAGAACAGTGCCCGATGTGCCTTGGGGCATTGGAGCGATTTCATGCCCCCATAAGCAATGAAACACACACAGCACAGACACACACAAACACACACTCACTGCTGGGCATTCTCTCTGCCCAGCTATCCACATCAGATGAAAAAAAAAAAAGCATGGCACGTGGTGAGGGACAGACAAACAAAGATAAGCAAAGAGAGAGCGCTACTACATGCATTCGCTAATGGCTGCATCAGAGCGCTCTAACTATTCATACAGCATTTTCCTTTTAATGTTATTGGCTAAAGAGTGCATATTCAGCTTCCCTGGGTCAGCAATCTTCAGTAATTATTTCTGAGAAAGTAGTTTATGTATTTTTTTTAGCTGTTGCAAAGAAACCACCAATGTCAGCTGGGGTCAGCTCTCGCCTCGCGTGACCCTGCAGAGGGTGAGCGGTTATAGATGGATGTGGTATGGATGGATAGTATGGCCATCCTAAATTTAGGAAGGTGTACATGTGGGGAACAAAATATGTCTCTTCGGTCCAGTTTTTCCATTTTTTTTTTTTTACCTAGCTGGTCCAAGGATTTGACCTGGTGACCTCTGTTGCATATCTATGTTTTAGACCCGGACATCAAATGCAACACCGTCATGTTGAATTTCAACAGAGCAGAATATGTGAGAGAAAGTGGTTGAGGTTCATTGCTTTCAGCTGTAGGTCTGTAGGTGAGAGGTCCTACAGAAACATTTCTCTCCAGGTTACTGGGCCAGCAGTCAAGTTCTGACCTTTTCTCTTCGTCAGCTTAAGGTAGATTTGCCCCGGCCCACGACCCTAGAGTCAGATTTCACTAACTCCACAGTCTAAAGCTCAGCCTTAAAAGAGCTGCAAGATCCTCCTGTCAGCTCTTCAGCTCTCAAGTCTTTTTCCAATAAAACAAACTTGTCCAAAATTATTTGGCTAAAGGTCAAGTCAGTTTGTGCACCGTCAGCAAACACATCGGGGCATGCTTATTAGATCGACTTGTATCTGCTGCTGCCTTTCTCTGCTGACCCTTATCAGCTCGCTGCCCAGGTGTGCAAACACAAAGGTTTACCTAGGCCTCATAAACGATAACAGATAAGACGAGAGGAGGGGAGAAATGAAAAGGAAAGAGGCCCAGCTCCTCAGATCCATGATGACCTCCTAACCTATGTTATGACATGGCCTAGTTTTTTCATCCCAAGACGACACGAAGCATAAAAACTAGGAGATTTTGCACAGATGCAAGGTCATTTATTGTCTTTTCCTCTCTTATAAGTTGATGATATGATTACAGTGACAAAAACCTAATCAGTTAAATGAGGGGACAGGCATCTGGTATCTGCTTTGGAAACAGGAGGTCACGGGCAGGAATACTGGTAAGAGACATCTATAAATCTGGAAGAGGGCTCAAGGCATCAGCTAGTACTCAGGAAGACTCCAAAGATATTAAAATTCTTCCAATGGGGGACATGAATATTTATATATAACTCCACAGCAGTTCATCCAATAGTTGTTCAGATATTTCACATCAACCTCATGGTGACACCACAGATGAAAACCATTAGGATCCTTCCTCTGGGAACCATGAACGCACCAAACTCGGTCAAAGAAATGTTGAGATATTTTACAGTATACGTAAAAAGTATCAGAAGTTAAGAGGTGGCGAGTGGATGCAACAGATCTCAGCTCGCAGTGCTGCAGAGCGAACGGATTCCAGTGTTTAAAGAGCGACACGAGAAAGCTAAATTGTTTAATTGAAACTCGATCCCTCGCGTCTTTTAGCCTCTCGTGCAAGCTGGCAAAGGGGAAAAACGCTGAGGTCTTCACATTTGACGCACGTGGAAAACATAAATTGCACAAAACAAATAAAACAGGCCGACGTCAAAACCTTTTCAAACGTTGTTGGGATGCGTGCACACAAAGGCTCACTCTTTGATGTAAGTTCAGCTGCTGCCATCGGCCTTCAGTCTTTCTGTTTCAGTGTTCAGTGGCTAAAGCAGCTCAACAATGGCTTGCCTTCATCCAACAGTAACCCGCCTCCACACACACACACACACACACTCACACACACATACACATACGCACACATAATCTCTGAAGTCCATGGCCATAGTTGTGACTTCATGAAGAGTGGGATTAATACTAAGAGGCTGGTGTGTGTGGGACCTTGAGGCTGACTAACACAATGGACCGTGAACCGCCAGCTACATGCTAAACATCTGAGAAGGCCTTGAAAGGCCAACACACACACAGACACACACACAGACACACACACACACAAAGAGACTATTTTGCATAGTGAAATCAGCACAGTGACATTATGGGAACTATTATCAGATCAGCCCAGAAAGAACTGAAAACATAATTCCCCTGTTTTAATGATGCATTGACGATGTGGAACATTGGAGCCCAGCATGTGTACAGCAACACATCTCGAATTGTGTAATTCATACCAGAAACCGACACGCTTTGCATGTGTGACTCTGACCTATAGGATTTCACAGAGACAAGAGAATCCTGTGCGTCCAGATAGAAAGCCTGTGGACTGAACAGGTGGCTTGCAGGCCGGTTGTTTGATGGCACTCTCAATCTTTGCTTATCAAATCTGGGAGTGCCGTCTCTGTGGTTGGAGAGCTTCCACGCGTTACTCGGAGAGCTACGGACAATGTGCAACTGCACACTGGCCACACACGACGGAACAGTCTGTGGGCTGGTGTTCGAATCAATTATCGCTTGTTGATTTCTCAAAAAAAGTGATAAAAACTCTGACAATCAGTTAATGTGTCAAGTTAATGTGTCAAGTTTTTAGTGAGGACTTTTTGTCTTATTTCATGTGTTTCTGTTTAGAAAAGCAATATGAATAGATGATTTTTTGGCTGTAGGAGACATTTTTTTGCACTAAACTTGACCATAAACAGTCAGATCAGCTGATCTATAAATAATTAATCAGTAACTAATGATAAAATTATGTTTAAATTATGTTTAATTAATTGTTTCAAAGTCATTTTCAAATAAAATGCCAAATATTCCAATAAATTATTAGTTCCAAACCTGTTCTCAAACCTTTTCTCTCTGTTATGTCAGACAAAATAAATGTTTATTGGTGAAACTATTAAGTGAGAAAACAATTAACAGGTAAACTGATGATGAAAACCATCTTAAGATTTTGTACTAAATCTAAATCTTTTATGTGAAGCAATCGTGATTTTAAACTGCATTTCACAGAGATGGCCTCTCTTGTGTGTGTTGAGTATTGTGTCATCCGTTTCCTTGGATTTTCCATTGATGAAACGCACAAGTGGTGTCCTCTTTCTTCTTTGTTCTGCCATAATGACATACCTCTTACACTCATTACCAAGTGCTGTGACAGAAACATGAAATGCACCACTTCCTGTGTGGTACAGAAAACACTGACCTGACATCAGTTAATTAGACGAGCGGCCTCAGCTCCAATAAAAAAGTAAAAACACTAAAACAGCTTTTATGATTCTAGATATGACGGGAGAGGATAGTAAAATAAAATGTTGTTTTTTAAGTAATAAAGTGTGTTACTGCTTTAAAATGAGTCAAATGAATCATGTAAAATGTCACAATTTTTTGAGGAAACTACAAACTGAAAACTATCCTCCTGATACCTGCTAAAGAGTCACAATATAAGATTTTTGTTATTTAATTCAAAGCTACAAATAAAGCTAGCGTTCCTTACATACAGCATCAATTCAGTGGCTTTTGAAAGGAAAATACCTGAACTACTGACAAGTGTGGTTATGAAAGCAGATCTCGGTTTTAAGAACGAGTGTGGGCAACACAGAAAGTGATTTTTTTCCCTCTGTGATATGTCAGCAGCACATCACTTTCACCCCCTCCCCCGCAATTGCCACCTTTCTTCTTCTTCTTCTCCTTCTTCTGTCTTTCTCCTTTGACGCAAAAAGCTTTATTGTAGTCAATTAAATCTTAATCAGGAACAGTAGCCCAGCCCGTCCTTTGCAGACTCGGTGATGCCAGATAGGTGGAGTGGTGTAATTGAAAGAGACAGGCTCAGAAGAAAACAAATTAAAGTTTAAAAGCCGGGAGTTGCGCCGGAGAGCCGAGTACAGAGATGATCACTTCAAATAAGCCACGCGCAGATGACTGTTGACAGAGTTCAAATGGCGCTCAGGCATTCACCTGCTTCTCCGACCCCCAAAATAAACACTGCTCTTTATTTTAACTCCTCAAAAAGCATGCACACTATTAATGACTTATGAAAATATGGCTGGGCAACACACACACACACACAGTGTTTGTATGGAGTGATGTGTGTGTGGTGGAGGGAGTCGATTACAGAGGAGGAGGCGGCCGAGAGGCAAGGGGCCCTCTTCAGCAATGTGGTTATCGGAGAAACTAAGAAGCAGGGCCAGAAGGGGAGGTATGTGCAGTCTGACTGTGTGTGTGTGTGTGTGTGTGTGTGTGTGTGTGCGTGTCTTTAAGCAAAGGGGGAGGGGAGATGTGTTCAGTGGGTCACTCTGTTATCAGCTGTCACCCAAACCGTGAGTCGTTCCTCCACCTGCTTGACAAGTTATCAGTTGTTATGGAGACAAACAAGTAACAACTCCCTCCCTTGCTCTGTGGACACAAATATGCATACCTCTATGCATGCACACATACGTACACGCACACACACACATACTGAAACAGCCGTTGAGAGGACGGCAGTCATTAACTGTATTCTCCCTAAGACTCCTTTTCTGCCCAGGGAGACTTCCTGTGCTCCACTGCCCATTTCCTGTATGATATAAACAAAATATTTCCTTTACTGTACTCACGGCCACAGTTTTGTTTGCTGTATTGATGCATTAAACGGTTGTACTGTACAGCAACCAGTGGTGGAAGAAGTAGACAAAGAAGAACGGTAAAATACCAAAGATGAAGTCGGTGAGGTTACACGTCTGTTGTCCCACTAGAAAGAAGATTTAGGGTGCACTTAGAGGAATGGTTTGACATTTTGGGGGCTATGCTTATTGACAGAGTTACATTAAAGCCTTAAAGCCTTATTATCAGGTCTGTATGGTACAGCAGCTAGCAAGCTTACTTTAGCATAAAGAGTTATGGGACTGTGCAAAACTGATTAGCAGGGGAGGAGGGGATCAGAAGAGGGGGCACATTTTGCTGAACAACTTGTTTAAATGGGAGGGTCCAAAGAAAATATTAATAATAATACAGGAGAGTGTGCATTTGCTTTTTTACAGGGCCTATGTACCGGACTGTTTCTTGAACAGGTCTCTGATGTTTACTGGGTGACGGGTCTCTGACAAAACAGTCATAACATAATCTCTGTAAAACCACAACTTCTCGTTTTTACACTTTCTTTTTGGTTCAAATTAAACAAATAAGACACAACACGTTAACTTGTGAGTTTTTGATATGCTGCTAGGTGAATTTTGTTTGTCACATATGTGAGCTATGTCTAATTCCTGGCAGGACAGCACAACATATTTCCCAAAATGTCAAATCTCAATGTTCCTTGGAGATTTCATGTTGATGAAAGTTCCCCATAAAGTTCCTGGAGCTCAGCGTGATGCGCTCAGGGCCACATGAGCACTGATGGTCATCGTTTAGTGACAGTTATAACTGCTCGTAACTCCTAAAATAACTTACATATAGTAGTGTTGGAGCATCAGTGTAATGCTCGTTGACTGAAATACTTCTGTGAAGAGTGGCCAGAGATGCTTGCTTAATAAATACTTGTGCTTTTTTTTTGGCAGAGCCTACAGAAATACACCACAGACAAAAATACACTTCTGCAAACACTGTGCAGAACAGTGTAACTGAGTTATGTTTCTTTTTTTTTTTGCAACATTTTTGTTTAGCATGTATGTATTTGCAGAGATATCTTATTTAGACAGAGCAAACTGGGCTACGGGTGAGGTGTAATTGTTGGTTTCCTAGAGGATTATTTATTTACCTTTCCAGCTGCCGTATTTCTTAGACCGTCACGTCTGTAAGACGATTTTCCAGTCAGACCGGCCTTTCTGTATTCTCTGACACGACTGAAACACTTCTGCACATTATAATTTATTGATCCTGCTGAAGAAACATGTCCTCTGCTTAACCTTTCGCCACAGAGGTCAAAGATCAGGTTCAACTACAGAACAGATAGTCTGCAGGAATTCTATTATGTTTTTAGTTTCAGGCAGTAGTTTAACCCTGCCTCAGTTAAAGACGAATCTCTAACCACTAAACCAATACAGTCCCTGCTCTACCATGCTGAGCTGGTATGTTGTGTGCATGTCCTAGATGTTCAAAAGAAATCTATACTTCCTGTATATCGTTTTTTGTTTTGCATTACTAAGGAATTTCTGTCATTACAATGCAATTCTTGCCAACAGATCAGCTCCTGACGACTTCTTGCAACTTTAGCTGTGCATTTTACTACAGTTATCTGGCTGGAACACCAGTTTCATGCATCAACCGTTGGAAAAGATCAGTGTGATCTGAGGTTGGATAAACCGCTGAGTGATAGTCTTACAGAGCGAGCTTGCTTTGATAACAGGATCAGAAATGTTGGTGATTCAACAGGAAGTCCTGGAAAGATACTGAAAGTTCTTCTAGCTATAGTTCTGTACAATAATGAACAGGTTTAAGTAAATGTTCTAGGAAAATCCCAGCTTCAATTTGTTTTCATGACAGCTGAGGAAAATTACAGCATCAGCACATAAACTGTTACACAATGGGATATTTTTCCTGCAGGATGTTATTTTGCTTACTTGAACTGAAGCACAGTGAGTATTAAAGTAACAAATATACCTCCTTATACTTGACTTTAAGTACACAAGCGAAGGAAACTCTGCGGGAACTCTGACAAAAGTTAGATGAGAAGATTGATTGTACGTCTGCACAGAAGCTGCTGCAAGCAGTTGGTTAGCTTAGCATAAACTGGAGGGAAGGAGCTCTACTGAAAGGCGGCAATCTCTTAAAACCACAACGAGCTGTTGATGTGGACAGAGTCAAACTTACTGCTTGCCACTGTTTTCAGTCTTTATGCTAAGCTAGGCTTCATATTGACAATAGACATGAGAGTGGTATCAATCTTCTCATCTAACTCTTGGCCAAAAATTCAAATTAATCCTAATGTCCTGCAAGAATGCTGGTTTAATCCCACCCCCCACCTTTAACAGAGTGTGCTATAGATGCTATAAAGAGCCGGGCATGTGCAGGCAGCTGGTTTATCTTTTACTGTGTGCATGTGTCTGTTAAACACATACAAAAACACACAACATATAAATCCTCATCATCATGTAGAGCCATGTCCGCCTCGAACTCTGGGATTTCTGCAAACAGCTCAGACCAGCTGGCCCGCACTGAGGTTTTAAGGCTATTCATTTCTTTTACAATCTGCATATTTTCACAGCAACAACAACAGTGCGGCCATAATGCCTCAAGTGTGTAAAAAGAAAATTCTGCAGAGTTACCACGATGGCCACAACAAGACAAGAAGGAATCGAGGGAGCGCAGAGTGTAACAAGAGCAGAGGCCCAAGATTTATCTCCTTTCATTAGCGTGCACAACAGATTTCAAGAGTTGAGCTTTAGAGGAGCTACAGGGGGACGGCTTGTTTTTGCTCACCACAGTATTTTACATTCAGACAAATGAGGGAGCTGGCAGGAAAATAATGAGGGATGGCATGGGAGGGGGGAAAAATGGAGTGAAAAAGGAGAGACCATGAAAGAGAGACAGCAACTGTGAAAGAGGGTTAGCCTTTAGCCAAGAACGGGCTCTTAAAAATTAATACAGTGATCTGAATTCATCGCGAGCGCATTAAATAATTGAGAAGTGTCTTTGAGGAGAACAGATCGTTCCGAGTGTGACATGGTTGGGATGGTGATGGGACGCAGAAAATGACGGCGAAACAGAGACAAAAATCGTCTTTTTCTCTCTTGCAGATACAAACACGTGCATAAACACACAGGAGGGGACTTCAACTAGATTAACGTGCATCTGTAAATTTCAAAGCCTGGATTAATTAAGACCGAAAATCTGACACATTACGTGTCCACTTTGAGACACAGACAGATGTGAGACAGTGAAAAAGAGATGGAGGAAGATGAGGCTCTCACTGACATACCACATACACCTATAAACTTTTGGTCTGAGGCTATGTATAACTCATTGTTTTGATTACATGTATTTATTTGATTTCTTGCCAAGAGTCAAATGGAGAGACTGAAACCACACACGCCTGTACAGTAAATATGATCAAATCAGCCCACCAAACCCTTCAACCCTCTATAAAACCACTTCATGGTGTTTTTATACATAGATAGAGAGTGTTAATTTCTGAGCTTTTCACCTTCGGATAGAGCCGGACTAGCTGTTTTATGTTAAACTAAACAAACTGGCTGCTGGCGGTAGTTTCTGATTCACTGTACAGACAGGAAAAAAAAAAAGCAGATCAGTGGTTTTCTGAAAACGTCGAACTATTCCTTCAAGGGAAACATAAAAATCGTTATTTAGACAACAGTTGAGGATCCCTCATGTTTCAACATGGCAGTGAGGTCCATGTAGAAATGGTTTCCTGATGGTTTGGTTAGGAGGACCTTGACTGATCCGCGCAGAGTCCGACCTCAAACCAATCCAACACCTTCGGGATCAACTGGAAGCCTGACAGCGAGCCAGCCGTTATCCCCCAATACTGAGGCCAACCTCAACCGTCCCTGCAGCCGGCTTCTCAAAACCATGTGGAAAGCCTTCAGAGAAGAGTTATAGCTGCAGATTAATGTAAATGGTTTTGGATTTAGATGTTCAACAGTCACATATCGGGTGTAACGCTCATGTGTCTGCATAATTTCGGCCATATATATTGTGATTTTCAGATGAAAAATCTTGATATAGTCAAACTCCACCTCAGGCGTTCAAAGAAAAAAAAACGTGTCCATTGATTGGAAATAAAACCAGAACAGAGCCTGAGGGTTCGCCTCCACGCAGAGGTTGACTGCTTGGATTGACACAGTTCAGACTTGGAGGGGTGTCTGGAGCTGGTGGGTTCCCATAACCCATCGCCCCCTTTAGCCTCACACACCCACAAACCCCTCCATTGGGAATCACAGCCAGAGGGCAGTTGTAATACACCAATTTAGAGCAAAGCTTGTTAATTTACTCCCTCAGCTCCCCCTCCCTTTTCCTCCTTCTACTGTCTTCATGCCTCCCACTCCCTCCTCGACCCCCTCACTCCCCCTTTTTATTGCCTTTTTGCTTCAGTTCCTTCAGCTCGGCACAGTGCCAGCTCCATCTGAGGGGCCCCAGATTGGATTCTGAGTACCTGAATGCACACACACACACACACATACACACACTCAAACACACACACAAATCCATGCAGATCCTGTTTTTAATACTTTCTTCAGTGTTCGCCAGTTATCTCATATATAGTTCAAATTCCAGCCATTAGAAGCCAGATCTTCGGGGATATTCATGGCTGACTCTGGGATCTTATCACGCACATAAAGCTCACCCCGCTCTGAAATGATTGACAGCCAATGAAAAGTTTAATGTTTTCTTTTCTTCCTTGGCAGGCCCCCTTTTCTCTTTTGTCAACCCCCGTCCTGCTCTGATAGGAACAATAAATAATTTCAGGCCCAAAGAATCAACACTTTGAGCGTGCAAGGCCATTAAAATGATAATCAACATGCCCAGTGGGCTTACAAGGGCCTGTTTTCCATACGCCTCCAGACAAAGTCAGATGGGGGAATGTGCGGAGTGGGTGTGTGTGTGTGTGAAGGTTGTACCATGGATGAACCTCTGCTTTGTGGTCTCTTTGTAAAGTGACAGATCAAATGAGAAAAGCCGTGCTTAACGCTTAACGCTGGTCATGACTCACTGTTTGGCGGTTTGAGCTGCCTGAAAATAACCATCAATTAACATTAAGGCTAATGTAAATATTTAGCAGCAATCTCATGTTGTCAATGATCACTACTCATCGCAGCCCCTCAGGAGTCTTTGAGATTAATCTCGGGAATAAATTCTAATGACTTAAACTAATTTCAGACTTTGTTATAAATTAGGACCTGCAGCAGACACTTACACTCTTGAACTTGGGTGACAAGCCTGAACATGACCGGGCAAACACACCGTGTAAGTCTGAGCATGTCTGTCTGTGTAGCAGGTTTCAAAACACACAAGCTGTCGACTTCAGCTCCAGGAGAAAGAACTGTATGTACTGCGAGTGTGTGGCTGTTGAAACATGCGTGTGTTTTTGTGTGTCACTGTGACATAACTGGGTTTTGGCCTGTGATGGGCAGCTGCTGTGAACAGGGAGCCTGTTAGGGCAGGGTTAAGTAACACTAGAGCACAAAGTTCACTGTAGCCAGGAATACTTCCACACACACACACACACACACACACACACACATATACACAAATACACACAGGTGCACCTAATCTTTCGATTATGCAAAGACACACACAGGTGAAAGGCACACACACACTCGGAGGGTTACACGCGTGTTTACAGGTGCTATTTTGAGACTGTTTTGGCAGACTGTCACTCCCCCCCGCCATACCAAAGTTTCTCTTAGCACACATTTCAGCGCCTCTGAACTGGACCGGCCCCTCTGGGACAGAAGTCCGGCTGGAAAAGTCCAACACAGACTGTGAGTGTGATGTGTGTAACTAAAAAAGGGCTTCGACACTTGAGCTGACAACAACACGCACGGATGAGTTTGATTTGATTTTGTTTATCACGACGGGCTTACTTCATATTGTATCACTAAACATTTATTAACATTTGAAAGGTTTAAAAGGAAATTTATTTTCTTATTTATCACCATCTTTGACATGACTCGACAGCGCTGAGGTCAGTGTTAAATCATAGCTGACACTCTGTAGTTCTTCATTGTGTAAGAACAAGTAAATGACCAAACCTCGTGTTACTATTTAAAGCCTGTGCGGTGGCGTCTCCTGGTTAAAGACAATCTAAGGTGATAAAAAGATTTCCGAGTGTTATGCTTGGCTGTCTTAATCTACTTTTACCGCGGCTAATGGTTAACTGACAAAGATATGAAATAGAATGACGTAAGTGGGAACCTGGGAGAGAAACCCAGGGGGATTACTAGGATTTGCTCAGCAAATCTCCTCAACAAAGGTGCCCTGGCTGCATGAAACCGTAGGTGTTCAAAACCGGCTCTGTGTGAAGGTGAAACCTAATAGTCTCTGAGAGTGAAATAGAGACAGAGAGGGGCTCTGAAAAAAAAAAAAGTCCCCGTACAGGAGCTAGCCCTCCGAACACCTGGCTTTGCAGTCCAACTTTAGTTTCATGAGCTTTTTTTCTTTTTACTAAAACCTAACAGCTCGTGGCATGCACAGGCGTTAATGCCGAGGAACCTGCAGATATCTGTCATCCTACAGGAGAGTCTCTGCTTCATCTGAGCTCATTTGCGATGCTGTGTCTTGCCACGTCTCTGCGAGTCTGTACTGAAAAGAGTCTCTTGTAAGTAAACTAAAAAAGGCCGTGAGCCGCAGATGAGATTTATTGACAGACCATGGGTAACACTAAACCACCGACAGCCTGGCCCTCATGCCCGAAATTCCAGGAGCAACAGCCCTGCATGGTGACGGTGAACCCGGCCTTGACTTGTTGGGCTATACACACACACACACACACACACACACACACACACGCACAACCACCCTTTTTGCTCTTCACTGAAGCATATCATATAGCAAAACTTGAGAAGCCCTGATAAAATATGGCCTATAGGCTCCACGCACCCATGGGACTGCTCCTCCAGCCTCTGATGGGTGTTAATCTCTGCTCTCTGACCTTCTGTGCCTCCCTCCTTGTCTGTCTTTTTTTTTTTCGTGGGTCCCATATGTCTTTTTGGTGGGTGACCAGATAGCATGCCTTAAAAAAAAAATTGCCCTTAACAGCTCACCCAAACACTCAGCAGTTATGTAATTCCCCCATGGCAAGATCAGCAACCTTGGCAGTCGCCTACCTGACCCAGGAGACTGACAGATCCCTGCCAGGGTTTACATAACAAATGGCAAACAGGGTAATGCCACTGTGGTTACAGTAGACAGATTGCGTCAGTCTAAAATAGACATAATACTTTTATCACTCTTATCACACTTTATTTAGTCTCTAATTATAAAGTGTGATAAAAAGCATTATGTCACAATAATCACACTATTCACAACCACACAAGTGTGCCACATGGATTCTTTACAGTGATGGTTGTGCCTGCAGGGGGGGTCTTCTCAGGATTCACACTTTTCCACGCTGCCTTATTGTTAAATGGTTAAATTGTTTGCATCCAGCTCCTTGTCCTATTAATGGATTATGTGCTGTACAGTAAACTGTCTCATGTAATTGTATCATTCTCTTAAGTCTTAAACGAGGTTGCGTCACTCTGAAATAGGCTACTGTGTTTCCAGACAAACCGGTTACAACGTTTCTGTTTGCTCTAATTCCAGCCATGTGACTGTGACTGTGGCCGCGGAGGACTATCGTGCACATAACTCATCACAGACGTCAAATAAAAGCAGACAAAGGGAATGCATCTGATGCAGTTTCAGTTTTGAAACGCCACCGCTCTGTCCATTAAATGTCTGGGAATAAAGTGCAACACATCATGTTTTGGTCAATTTAAAAGATAAATTACGCGCAGGTCACCAAAGCCCACGCTGCGTAAAGAGATTAATGATCCCTAATGCCTCCCTCATGTGATTTTTTCTCATTTGCTCGACGTTTTCGGGCTGATCTGTAATTTCCATTAGAATGATAATGAGAGGAATAATGAGTGCCAGACTTTCCAAATAGACGCTCGTAAAAGCACGACTGCGCTGGCATACGTGTGTGTCTGTGCGTGTGTGTGCGTCAGTGGGTTTACAAGCCACATGCTTTTTGTTTTTGTTTTGATGGAGGAAGGAGGGGGGCTGGGTGGGTTGGCGAGTGAGTAAGCGAGTGGGACAACTCTTACCTTCCACCCTGCAGAGCTGTTGCTGTCTCCTTTGTCTTTGAAGTAGGGGATGGATCTCACCATCCAGTCATAAATCTGAGACAGTGTCAGTCTCTTGTCCGGTGCGCTCTCAATGGCTTTGGTTATCAGGTCGGCGTAGGAGAGATTTCCCCAGGCGTTACGGCGAGATGACGCCTTCCTCGGGGTCTGCTGGGCAGCCAAGCTGCTGGGAGTCAGCGCGCCAGAGGTGGCCACCGGGGAGTGCGCTGAAAGCGGGGAGCCTCCGCTCTCCTGGCCGGGGGAGGAGAGCGCTCCATTGGCTACGGGGCTGTTGCTACTCTGGTCCTCTGTCGCCAAGCCAGAGCCATTGACACTGATGGCTGTAGGGGTGGCGTTATCCTCCTCATCATCTTCTTCTTCGGGTATAATATCTGTGTCATGGTTCTCTGGTTTCACCGCGTTTGAGTCTGGTCGTGGCAGCGGCCAGGTGCAAGATCTGGGCCGCTTCTGGGGCTCGAAGTCCGGGTCGATGACCACGTCCAAGTCCGGGAGTGTGTCGGGGAGCGGAGCCTCGGCCATTATCTCCTGCTCCAGTCACAATCTCGTCCCAGGTGTCAGGTAATAAAGTTACAAGACAAGAAATGAAGAGCTGTCAAAGTCGCGTCCCATGAATGCGCGCTCCCGTCCTTTGTTGCTATTCCACACCAGCGAAGTCCCGACAGGGCCAACAGCAACTTAGTTGTGAACGCCTGTTGAGGACATAAAGACAGAAACAATGAAGCCAACACATTCAGCTAGAGAACACCCTGAAAGACACGACACAGCAGCTCAGCGTGCCTCCTTAACCTATTTCTGTCAATGAAGGTACGGTGCGTAAAAATAACAAGATTTCAATGAAGCGACTCTCCTCTCCTAAGCTTCACTTCATTCTAAAACGCATGAATAGCAGCTCTACACAAAATCCCGTCCTGGTGCAAGGGTCTGAATCCACCCAGCGGAGATCAATGGCAGAGGAGAAAGTGTTCAAACCTTCATCTCTCTGGGAAATAAATCCGCTCCCAACACTTTAAATGAAATACCTTGCACGGCCAGTCACTTGCGCTCCGTGGTACCAAATTAAAAAAAAAGAAGAGAGAGAGAGAGAGAGAGACTAAATCCCGGATTGTCCACGACTACTTCCAGATGCCATCTTGACTCTCTCCTCTTTCACTCCTCCAAGTGCGCTCTGAGACGATAAAGAGACAGATAGGATGTGTGCAGGGCAAGTCAGTGTCGATGTGGAATAAGACTGCCACCTCACTCTGGGTTACTACTGTATCTCGATTTGCTCTCCACACAGCGCTGCACACACACACACACACACACACACACACACACACACACACAACACACAACACACACACACACACACACGCAAAGTCGATCAAGGGCCAGCCCCCTGGATCCTGCGCATGGGATCGCCTTTTAAAGAGACATTACAGTCCAACAGGACGGAGCGGTCTGTAGGCAGGTGGAGGCTGGGATACGTCCTGACATGTTGGTGATAGACACAGAAAATACAGGGGCACAACAGTAAAGGGAAGGGAGAACCATTAGAATGGATTAATGTATTAATTTTTATACAGATTCATACTGTCACAGCCAAACTGTGCTGGTAAAGGAGTGTTTAAATGTCAGTTTGGTGTGCTACAGGTTTCCACTTTTAGCAATTAATGAATCTGAAACGAGCAGTCCAAAAATGTAAAACAAATATTCAGTTTAATAGAATACAAAGACAACCCACAGTGTTACATAGTCACTAGCACTGTTGGAATAGAGATAATCCAGAATTAAAATGTTAAAGAAATATGTTCAGCATTTAATCAGATATGAAACGTTTCACAAACACCTTTATTCACGTCACCCTCTCGCTGCACTGACTGATTGTGCCTTTAATCAGAGAACCAGGTTGTCAATCACGCCTGTCACTGCGCTCAGACCACGCCCCCTCACCCCCACCCCCATTCTGGAGCACGTTCAGGGTGACGTCATGCAGTTTATTAGCCAGAGAGAGAGAGAGAGAGAGATAAGGGGGCAGATATCCTAGATGGTTCTCCATCCTGTAAGTGATGCTCTGGACCTCCCTCCTCCACCTCCTCCACGGATCAAAACAGCCCCCGTCCACATCTTCTTTGTTCCACCGAGAGGGTTGGCCGCCTTGACGCGCAAGGTGCGCGTCCACCTGCGCGTGTTTACGCGGTTTCTGTGCAGGAATGCGCATCCACAGCTGACCATAACAAGACACCACGCTGTGACTGTGATAACTACATCCATATTTTTCTTTATTCGATTTGACACCACCATAATATTTTTTATTTTACTGTATCATAAGACTCTTGCATCAGTCTTTTCACTGCTAAAACAGAGCTTAAGATTCAATATATTTCCCTTGTGCATGTGTTTTATCTTCATCACAGGCTGTCAGACGTGCTCTGCACATTGTTTATGTGTGTTCGCTGCCTATTTACAGCAGTCTGGAGTCCTTACTGTACAGGATTACAGGAGGTAGTTTGGCACACAGTACACACATTGTTATGTGATAGTTTTTGTTCCCTTCACATCAAAAAGAATACCTGATGCAGCAGTTTGACTCCTGCGGAGAACTATAGAGTTAACTGTTCAGAGAGAGGTTAGGATGTTTGAGTGTGTGTGCAGAAAAACTGTATGTGACCAACTGTATCAGATATTTAAATGACTTCGCATCATGCTGATTCAATTCTCAGCGCTTTTAGATGGCAGAAGATCATTTTGTGTATGATTCTGTGTGAATATTTGCTGTTGGTGATCATTTCTTTTGTTTCCTTTTCAAACCTTTCGATGAAGCCGGGTAACAAAGGGCAGCTTTTTTCCAAAGTGAGCAGCCTTTGGTATGTTTTTTGCTTTTCTTTGTGAAGATTTCAACTCTCTTTACTTCAACATCACCAGCATTTATTTACTGACTGCATGTTTATTAAATGTGTGGCTCTATGTCACGTGCAACAAAATAAGGGTCAGACGTGTCCCCTCGATAACTTGCTGCAGTATATATCTGGCATTTGGCCCATTTATCTGCTAATCTAACCTTTACCCAATGCTACAATGCATGCATGTGCGACACTAGTAAGCAAACAAACATACAGCCACAAACTATTTGTATTATTACTCTTTCTTTGCACTTCACACTTCACAACTTCTTCCAGCTTGGAGCCACGTAACACAATCCAGTGGGCTGAGAACCAGATTGAATAACCGTATTAGCACAATGCCTGAGTTTCATTTAGTGTTTAACATACTGGTGTTGTCCACGGTGCTCCATCAACACTTAATTTCATCCATGTTTATCAGACCTTCTCTCTTTGGAGCCAACCATCAATTTTTGTTCCTGTTTTAGCCGAGAAAGAGACAAAAGGTGTGCTGTTCTCCATCTTACCTCCATCAGCATGGGGTTTCAAGGCTGTGGTCCAGAGAGGATGGAGACTATGGCCACCCCCCTAAGCCAGCGTGAATCATCCAATTAAGGCAATCAGAAAGCATGGCGGCCATCTCTGTTTGTGTCTGATGTTTCCCCCCAAACAGCATAATGCTCTGATTGGATTAGAGGCCTCGGCGTAGGGAGTGATTGATTTTCCTTTAATTGAGAGTTATAGTGGGATAGACTCGAGGCTTTGCTACCGACTCAAGCACTCTTTAATGATACATGTCATGTGCATGCACACACCCACGCACCTGCACACACACACACACACACTGAGAGGCCACTGAGCCATTTATCGTGGCTTGAGTCTAATGAGATTATACATTTTTACTCTGTTTTGTGCCATGATCCCAGCTGCTCGGACATTTGGTACGACAACAACATCTTATATAACGCTCTTGGTGTGCATACTGTAGATGCTGCTCACTGTTCTGGCTGTAGTTGTCAGGGTGGGCTGGTCTAGGCTGGAGTGGTGCACAAGGATGACCTCATCCTTCCATGGACGCAATAACAAATCATGCAGTGATTGTTTGCCCTCTGCTGCCACCTACAGGCAAACAGGAAGAAGTTCCAAAACATCACAGGGAATTTAAAACGCTGCTCCTCAACTGTGTCTGAAATATAATTTAAAATCCTTTAAAATATATTATATAGCTTTAATGTTGCCATTAACGCACCTCATCAAACTGTGCAAGCAGTTTTTAATTCATTTATTTGGTTCATTCATGTTTTTTGTACAATCCAATAAAAAGCAAGCTCACACATTTACCACATCTTCTCACATTTCATCACATTTTGTACAACTTTTTTTTAACATCTGAAGAGCTACGTCTACTTTTTTTGGCCTTTGTTTTGTGGATTTTTAACACTTTGATTTGACTCTTGATCTTGACCCGCATGACAAGACTTCCTGGAAAGCCTGGATTTAAAAGTACAATGCCCTTTCACAATTACGTGTCTCAATAATTTGATTAGATTTAAACGCTGTTTGCAGCTTGCAGCTGTGTATGTATTGTCTGTAATAACACAGGACCAACCTTTCCTTCAGATAGTAAAGTCAGGATCAAAATCAAGACCATTTTTACTTGATTAAGATCTGGAATATGTCAAGAAAAATCCAATACCCACTAAGTTTAAGGTAAAGATGACTTAACATCTCTCTGAATTCTAGTGTCATTCATTAACATCATACATAGCATCTTTAATTGTTTCATAAAAACAGCTTGAGAATACCTTTCTCCCTTTTTGAGATTCACCCACTAGAGGGCAGCAGCCAACTACTCTGAGGGACACTTGGCCCTCGTTCTCTCTGTGAAGTGAGCACCTGTTTGCCTTGTGGTTCACACACGTTGGAGAGGTTTCCATGTTCTTTAAAATAAAGAGTCCACAAGGGGGAGAGAGCACACCTCACAGAGGAGGATCAGACGTTAACGTGGGAAAACGCACATGCATCAGATACAAATCGAAAACGGGTCTCTAGTTTTGCATAGTTACATATTCACTCCATATCTGCTCTGTTTTGGATACACTGGCTGTAAAGTGCAGCTTATTTACAAAAAAGACTGGATCAAACGTTGCCTATGCAGTGTGGGTGGTTAGTGAGGTAACATGTTGTTTGGAGGTATATGCTTCTGATTCAGTCAGCAGTGGATGTCAAGTGTTCATGCGTTTCTTGCTGTGACTGCGGTCTCCCTCCATCCAGTATGACTCAGTCTGCATCTCCATCAGTCTGGAGACGGTCCTCTGGAAGGCAAAGATCTCCTCCTCGGCTGTGAACAGAGCCAGGCGCTCTGCGGCCTCCTGAAGAGAGGAGCCAACAGCAGGGTTAGCGGCTGATGCACTCAAAATCCAACTTAAGTTAAAACACATTTCAGGTCAGAGTAGGAAGGTTTCACATTTCCTAAAAATGTACAAATGATAAAATGAAATAAAAACTCTTCAAGGGGGGTGCATGGGAAGAAAATGATGTACAACATTGACGTTCAGCAGTTTGTGGCCAAGCCAGAATAAGCATGTGACATATTGAATATGACAAAAAAATGATTTGATTACAATTGAAATTTCAGTTTTACAGTTTTAACTTCACGTCATATTCTGCTGCAGCAGATGCGTTGTTTACCCCGCTGAGGCCCAGCTCATCCAGCAGCTGTCGGTCCCTCTCATCCTCCCCTCCGGTGTGGACGAACAGACGGTCCAGAGGAGCCGCCGCCAGCAGCACCACTCTCACCTGGGAGTTAAAAAAAAAAAAAAAGTCTGATTGGTTTATGGAGGTTACTTCCTGTATCGTTAATGATGAAGTGTTCCTGTTTCCTGTGACAAAATATTATTATTTATAAGTTATTATTAAACATAAGTGGTTAACCGTTCATTCACTGCCTCTTTAAAATGACAGTACTTATATTTCTGGTTAATTTGAGGCGTTTTAATGCATCTCTGATGAGATTTAAGTGCATGTCAGATGCTGTGTGTGTTTCCTTTTACCTTGTTGTCGTAGAAGTTGTCTATGAGGGTGGTGAAGCGCCTGGCCTCGTCCTTCCGGGTCAGCGTCAGCATGGGAACATGGCGAATGAATACGGTGTCAAAGAGCCGCGCCATTTCTAGATAGTCACTGGCACCCAGAGCCTGGAAGACAACTGAGCAGGTTTACATGCTGGATCAAAGTCAGACTTGAGCTTCTAATCTGCAGCAGCACATAGCTTCAATATAACACCCGTGCACGGCTTTCCTGTAAACACACACGGATACAATTTGCACTTCGAATGTTGCGGTCTGTACAGTATGTTTGGCTCAGATTGATGTCGTTTCAGTCGCTGTCCTTGGTTCTTTACTATTCAGGATGATTGCTCTCAAAATCAATGTGGACTTGCCAACATATGTCGGAAGAAGGAGCCTTGAAGCTCAGATGCCTGCAAAAGCTCACCCCTGTCCTCAGGCTTCAGTCTTTACCCCCCCGACACACACACACTGCAGATCACTGTAATACACTGCTTTATTTGAGGCACAACGGGCTCAACTATTCACAAAATTGTCAATAGACTTGCTTTTTGACATTGAGAAGAAAATAGGACTGAGATGGAGGGAAGGTGATTCAGTTTGAGAGCAAAGGCTTGGACAATAAGTACACAGAGGAGGGAAGAAACAGAATGCGGAGGCAATAAAGAGAAGTGCTTTGAATTTGAGCAGTTTTGATTAGTGGTGAGTGGATGCTGTGTGTGGCTGTGGACTGTGTGTGTGTTCATGTGTGGGTGTATGTGAGTCGGGAAGAGACTGGGAACGTTCCAGTGCTCAGGTCGTCTAACATACATACCGACTGGGATATCTGCGGTTTGAGCCGGCTATAAGTCACACCCCATAATTCCTCACTCAAACAGGAGAAACTCTACATCGACTCAATGTTATTTCACATGTGCTCCCTCTTTCTTTTAATGCTCTTTGACACAAAATGATTTGAAGTAAAAACAAACCAGGATGGAGACACTCACTCTGCCACACAGCTCATCAAAAGTACAGTCGGCGATGGAGCCACAGGTCTTTTCCAGAGTCACGTCTCTGCCCAGCACTGTGAGCGAGCGAGGGCCTGTAACTATGGAAACACACCCAACAATATACCCGATTGTCATATCATACAGCTTTTAGCGTCACATTTACAGTTGAATCATTATATTAGAAACATATCTATGAAGTACACAGGAGGTAAATCCTCTTAGACTTTCAGTGTGTCTGCAAATGTTAGTGTTTACATGTACGTCAATACAAAAACCTTCAAATGTAACTGTACACGTGACCCTGGTGGCTGAATTAAAAACAGCAAAACCTTCACAAAACCTCTATCAGGCATTTTTAAAACCTTTAAATTCAAAATAACTTTTCTGAACTTTGTGCTGTCTTGGCTGCAGCTCTAAAGCTAAACATGAGTGACCCAGAATACATAACCAAGCCTGTCAGCATTGTGAAGAAAAATCTGAAGAATTTTCTGAAGGATTCTGCAAAATAAGATGCCATAATGTTGCTGTGAATACTCAGTGGAGCCTCACATTGGTAGCCGAGTAGTCAACAACAAAAAGTTCCTGTTTACTAAGTAACATTACCGAATTTCTTAAAATGTATACGTGTGTTTAGATTGTCCGTAGGAACAAATGGGATTGGGAGCCACGGTTGGGCATGTGGATGGGTGTGTTTGTCTTACTGGTAATATTTTATCCTGAGATTAAATATAATGGAGAAAGTTGACTGGTGGACAAATCTGCCCAAACAGCTGATGTTTGCGGCGCCTTTAACTTCCTTACCATCTTTTTGTCTTAAGGCCAGCTCCTCGAAAAGTGCATCCAAGAAGGCCTCCGCACCGGGCTCCCTTGTACTGCACAAGACACACGCAAACGCACACAACGAAGCAGAGAAGAAAAAAAAAAAAAAATAGGATATGAAATTAATAATGCTGAAGTGGCTACATCAAACGGTGGCAGCAAGGAGAGCACGGGAGGGGGGGGTACTTAGCTTTTCACTCCATCAGTAAAAAACAGGATGTTAGGCTCTAAACACAAGCATTAGCCTGTGAATGCACGTCAAAATGAGCGTGTGTGTGTGTGTGTGTGCATGCGTGTGTGTTTGTGTTTTAACTCCAGGTAAAAGGGTGAGATGCGCTCTATTTACATACAGTGAAAAGACGAAAGCACTTGAAAGCTCCAATACAGCGATGAGCAGCATCAGTGTCATTCATACCTTGTTTGTCTGCATGCATGTGTGTTCCCAACGGCGTATATGTTATGAGGAAAATAGAAAACTAGCTTTTAAAGCTCTACCATTTTCTCATATTCTATTGATTCCTCTTTCACTCTTTTCATGGATCTCTCAAGGTAATGTAGGGCTTTATAAATCGCCAAGTCTGCTTCCTCCCATTTATCCATCTGTTTGCCTTCTCTTTCTGTCCTTAAAAAATGAAATCTAACTCGGTGTTGTGCACATTTCTGTGTGTGTGTTGTTGTTGTTGTGGGTACAGGTTAATGTCGACCTCTGCGCAGTTGCTGAACTGAGATGGACAGCAAGCAGAGGAACAAATATGACGAATATCTGTGTGTGTGTGTGTGTGTGTGTGTGTGTGCGCGTGTGCCTTACAGGTAGTAGAGTTTCCCTGCTGCAGCCTTGTCCAGCTTCCTGTAGTCAATCCCAGAGTCTAAGCGGATGGTGTGGCAGTGCTCCTGCACACATGCACACACACAAATATACATACATACACAAAGACAAATAAAAAAATAAATGAAATAAATAGTGCAAAAATTAAAAAATAGTCTTGTCTTTTTAAAAAAAGCAAAGCTGCAGAAAAACATTTAGTTTATTATACTAATTACAACTTGATCAAATGATCATAATCAGTATGCACATTGTGTATTGGGCTGCAGTTTCTTTAAATTATTCATCCTCTCTGATAAAATATGTAACGAGCCACATATATCATTAACAAATCCCAGTGATGGGCCAAACCCAACGACGTCTTACCGTCTCTCAGTACTTTACGTCTTACCTACCTTGTTTGTGATACTCAGTCCTAAACTCATTTGTTCCTAATGAGAATGTAAATCTTGAAAAATAGGCTGTGAATATATATTTCTTTCTTTGAGCTGCTGTGCACTGCAGTGTTTTACTAACTGTTGCTTACACTTGTAAATACCCTTTTGTTATGGACTATTTTCAGTGGCGGATTTATTTTATTTTTGAGTATTTGCGGCAGCAGGATGACGTATGAGGGGACTGACTTGGATGAACGACGCTGTGTGTCCTCATGAACATGTTTCCCAGTGCAACGGTGTGACTCACTGATGTATAACGGACAACAATGGAGCTCTTCTATCACAGAGGAATACGATATCTTTGTCATCAGGATAATTCATTGTTTTGTTTTTTCATGGAATGTTGTTATTTCACAGTATGGCATCACATTTGGTGAACAGCCACTCTTTATTTAGCTTTAGAGCTAAACCAAAATGTTGTTTAAATCTGCATTTAGACATCAAATTCTGTTTTGCTATTGCAGTTTCATTTAAGCCACCAATTTTAAAAGTTTTATTTCATATATTAATATGCAGCACTGGTTCTCAAACTGAAGTACAAGTACCACTGGTGGTATGCAAGCTTCCTTGAGTGGTACGCAGAGGAATCTCTGAAATACACTCTCTAATTAAATACATTAATTTGGAAACAAATAACAAAATACAACAACATCTTGAAAGAAAACACTTGAACTAAGACCACAGGAATGTAATATAAAATAAAATGAGCATTTCCTGTAATACTTTAATTATTACATTGGATTATCACGTGGAGATGGTAAGTAGAGGTAAAACAAACGGTTCAAAAACACTGAAATTGTAGCTCCAGACAAGAAATATGTGGAAGAGATATGCAGAGGTAGTTCTGGATAACAATAAATAATCTTCTTGTACAAATAAACCTTTGTTAACTGTCTGTAACTGAAGAGAGTTGACTGTATTTTAACCTCTTGGTACTTGGAGAGACAAATATTTTCTGAGGTGGTACACAGTGTAAAACGTTTGAGAAACACTCAGTATATCTAAAACACTTATATACACAAATCACATATAGAAAAGTGAAGACCCACTGTGCAGGAATACAGTTTATAAACTGATGAATATCCAATAAAAAAATATAGAACCTTTTATATGTTTTGTCCCAAAAATCTAAATGTATTCAGCTGGATATGAGTTTTATATTGATATTGGTTGTGGCACATAGTACAAGCATTAAAAATATGAAAATATATACAGTAAATGGAATAAACAAGCTGTAGCATGAAATGCTACAGGACGTGCCAACATTATAAAACATGAGATACAGGAGTGTTAAGAGCTTTGTGTAACTGCTTCCGTCTGAGTATAAATAAAAGAGCAAATAAGGAAGAAATTCAACGACGGGGCAGCGCAGACGACAGGAGGCATCTCACTCTCGTCTGACAGCGCCGAGATTTGGTGCCACTTCTTCATGGTTTATTGAGCTGATCTATTGTTCCTGCTGCTATTCAAGTGTGTTACAGCGGGGGTGAACTTGTGAGGCAGGGTTCAAACTTTTCCACATAGTGTAAAACGTCAACAGGATTCATGTCAGGGAGTACAGCACAAACTATAATCATCATCTCCACCATTCTATCAAAGAAAAGAAAGGAATTGCATATCATCCCATCCAAGCCATCGCCGGCTGACTGAGTATTCGACGACAGCTCCAGTAAATTATGAAATCAGTGAATTTCTGCCACTGGCCTCCTTAAGCTGCAGGATAATTAGTAATCATCACAAAGCAAGGGGACGGAAATACTCTATTCTTCTCCGCTGTCAACTTTTTATCTCCATGTCCGCTCACACAAACGGGGTTCCCACTCTGAGCCAATTGGCTGAATCAGGCTTAATAACAACCTGACAAACTCGCCCTCCCCCACGCACAAAAGGGAGGTGTCATTTCATCAACCTACTGTGACCCCACCAACGGGTAAATAGTCCCTCCAAAATGGAAAAAAAAGGAAGAAGGGGAAGAAAGAAGAAAAAAAAAAACTTGTCACTATCGCCGCCACATCATTAGAATCTCAGTTTGTCTTTTCTCCTGCCATCTTCTACTCCCTCCCTTTATGAGGCGTCTCTACCTACAGTGAAGACGGCTGATGCGTTTCTTGACGGAGGAGCGAGGTACAAAGAAGGAGGAATGGAAACACAATCAGTGATGATGATTCCATTGGTTATTTATAATCAGATGAGGCTGAGGCCTTGCGGGTCATTACTTGATTATCCATCTTGAGAGGATTGTCAAGTTCTCACTCCTCCAAGATTTCATCCGCCCACACATTGTGGTCTTGTCCCCCTCCTCCACCGCCGCCGCCACTACCACCAATGCCGCCGCCACCACGCTCCTCTAACTCTAATCCTAGTCAGTGTTACTTTGCAACTTATAGTCTCATCTCCAACCGTCCCTTTAGCGCATCCTGTATAGTTTTTATTTCACATATTTTACCACATTCATGGTAATATTTATCTTCTTCAGTACTTTGTGACTTACCTACCACATCTGTGGCACTCAGCTCTAAACCCATTTGTTCCTACTGAAATGTAAATATTGAAAAACATAAACATATACTATCCACTTCTATACTTTTATACTTAATTTTGAGTGGCAGGCTTATTGTGTTTGTGCGTCTTTGCTGCAGCAGGACAGTGTGAGGGACTGACTTATATACGAGTGTGTGTGTGCTCACAGTATGAAGGTACACATCTGGAGATGGAGCTGTGCTTTGGACAGACATATATAGACTCTTACAGCCACATTGTTTATGTCAGGTGGCGTTTGATTGACACATTTTGATGATAATTTCATCATTTTGAGCAACATTTGAGTTTTGTACTGTTGTTTTGCTAATCAACTGATCAGTTAATCATTAAATTAAGGAAGAAATTCATTAATAATGGTGCCTTTATTCGACAATTCCTTACACCAAAGATCATTTATGACAAAATATTTGGGATTTTCTCCATGAAGTGCACCGATAAGGATGTTTTTGTAAATTTACTACTAATTTAATACACAAATACTGTGATTATAACATTACTACAGTGCTTTCTTTCCTTTGCACTTGTATTCATCTTTGCCGATCCCCAGAGTTTTTCTTTTTCACTAATGGCTCAAAAGAAATAATATAAAATTTGAACTTATGTGTGTTTCACTTTGTGACTTAAAGCTAAATGATAAGATAACTGACTGATGAGTGGATTAACAGGACACTGACTGACTGGCTCGTAGAAAAGACCAGATGTGGTGGAAGATTTGCTGCATGTCTTCATTTTATGATTTTATTAACTGAATATATTTTGGATTTGTCGTGTTGATACAACAAGAAATCATGAAGATGTCACTTTGAGCTCTGCAAAATCATCAGAGACATTTCAAAGACGTAACACTTAATCAAAAAAAATAATTGACAGATTAAATCGATGTGGAAATAATCAGTCATGAGTCATGCCACGCTATTAGCTTTTTGTGCTTAAAATCTAGTCCCGTGTGTGGCTGTTACTGGAAGCAGCGGCGCTGCAAATTAAGAGTTTCACTGCTTGCACGGACGCATTCACAGTGACTAAAGAGGGGAGGGAGAGACAGAAGAGGGAGAGATGACAGACATGAGAATCAGAGTGTCTTTAGAAGAAAGTCATCCAAACACATGTAGCTCCAATCATGTCATTGTCCAAGCTGTCCACTGCTCGCTCTGGACAGCCGTTTAGCATAAAAACAGAGTGGCTTTTTTTTTTTTTTTTTTTTTTTTTTTAGTAGCTGCTTCTGCTCCCCGCTCCCTCTGTGCCATATCTTTCTCTATCCTTTACTCCTCAAAAAGTTGCTTTTGAGTTTTTCAAAGAGCGCGGTGCCATTGAGCTGCAACAAAAGCCAAGGATAGCTGACTATTGGGCCCTGATGAGGTCCACTCCCTCATTACCCAGCAGCAGAAAACATTTGATGCTTTTTTTGTTTGGCCCAGAGAATTGACCAGGCCTCAAAGAAATGCGGGGTGGGAAGGCTGAAAAAGAGACGAAGGGGGGGAGAGACGGGGAGAGAGAGAGAGAGGGGGAGAGGGGAGGAGGGGAAAGGTTGTCGTTCATTCAACCATGTGTGTCTTACAGCCTTGTGTGGAGGGACAGAAGAAAAGAGGGAGGGAGGGATAGAGGGGTCGAGAGAGAGAGAGAGAGAGAGAGGGAGAGAGAGACGGGGGAGAAAAGAGAGAAAGCTTAAAACACTGCCTTTATGCTGGCAAGTTCTGGACGACTCTTCTGACATCAAAGTGTTTTCACTAACTGGGGAGCTGGTGTGTGTGTGTGTGTGTGTGTGAGTGGGGGGTGTATCTGGTGATTTTATTCATTCTTGGGCAGCCGGGGGGGTACATGACAATGTGAACACCCTAATTACACCTAATGATCTATTCCCTTAAAGTGTGACCGCCTTGGGCCAGCGATGGTTTGTTCTGAGAGGTCGTTCTCACAACCTCCCCCTGCCTCGGCTGCTCCTCTTGGGGAAACATCTTTTGAGATGGAGGCCCCACCTTTCGTGATCCAGGACCCCGCTGGACCCCCCACCCTCAACCCCTCTTGAGCTCTGCCGAGGCCCAAAAAAACCGAACCCGCTGCAAAACTCTCGGTGGAGTCTGTGCTACCTGCACCTGGCCAACAGAGGCTCCACGTGTCAGCGCAAACACACGGACAGCAGAAATGAACTCCCCGCAGCTGAGCTCGTCACCTCAGCACCGAACGCTCTGGACCAGCTTTAAGACATCACATCACAATGCAACTTAACCTCCATCAGACTGGTGGGATATGCTAGCAACAGCTAATACGGCCTTGTGCTGCTAGCCTTAAGCAGAGATGATGAGTGATGGTACGCTCACATCTTTTTAACTGCACACCACCAGATTTTATTTTCACTTTCAAACTTGTAGTCTTGAATTAAGTGAAACCACTTGAGGCAAATTATCAGACAAAAGCTGTTGTACAACTTTTTTCACATGTAGTTATAAACCTCTAATCAAACTTGTGTAAAATCAGTGGATTTATTCTTCTCTACATCTAAATGAGGATGCTACTACATGGCCAGAGCAACAGGATCAATAATAATAAAAGAAGGTTATTCTCTTGATGTGTTACAATGTTTAAACATCTCTTGACTTATGTGAAAAAAACTTGTTTGTTCTCAGGTAAACTAGTTAGTAACCCGCCATATTTCCATAAATAGACTATCTGAGAAGCTATTTATGTTCATAACATTTCAGCTTAGGATGCTACAGATGTAAAAAAGTGACAGAATGGAGAGGTGAGTGAGCTGACAGAGTGTGACAGTGTACAAGTGTACGAAAATGGCTTTAAATGTACGTGTAAGTTAGATGTAAGAGCGACATTTCTGAATGAAGAGTTGCCTTCACATTGCAGGAGGCCTGCTTTACAAATGAATACATAGCACACAATATAAAGCACCTGTCCGTGGATGCATGTATGCTTGATCAAACACATGCTCGTGAGACAACACTGGGAAACATCATCAGTTAGGCAGCAGAAAAATAACAAGCCAAGGTGACTGCATCAATTAAAAACCAGGCGATAAATACGGAGCCAGAATTCATTCCCCGTGTTCAAAAGGAGCAAAATCGATTTGTCCGTCATTAATTCTTCGGTTTTGCAGCAGTGAGACACTGATATGAAAGAACTCAGGTGCGCCCTGGACGCATACAGTGAGTGGCACTGCCCTGCCATTAAATGCTCCGGAAGACAATGACAGTCATCAAACATCAACATCCATTTGATGTGAACTGGCAGGCTGCCGTCTTTTCACAGGCAGTCCTTCTCACCAAGGTCTCCGCTCGGAGCACCGCATCCCCATTTCGTTCCTCAATTTTTTTTTCCTTTCTCTGTCATCCTGTTTTTTTTTTTTTTAAATACATTTCTTTTTCTCTCATCGCCGACTGCACAGCACACAGCAGATTATTAACAATAGCACAAAAAAAAGAGAAGAAGAGCTGATCAAAAGAAGGGTTAAAAACAGCAGGAAAAGCAGAGATACTCAAAGTTGCCTCAGGGTTGTTGTCATGCCACACCCCCCCCCCCCCACCCTCTCTGGCAGCATTGTGCACAACTGCAATCGAACAAGCGGAGGGAAAATAAAGTCACTATTCTGCTACCAAAATACAGGGACCTGACCTTGGGTGAGTAAAGCCAGCGAGCAGAGCAGGATAGTAATAGAATAAAGAGCGGGGATAGAGGGGTAGAGAGAGGATGGGTGATGAAGAGTGGAGTGGAGAGGGAGGACAGTCTGTGAGAGAGAAAGAGTGTCTTAGTTACAATACTGGCAGTGTCCATTAAAAAAAAAAAGCCCTTAAACCCTGTATTTCACAAAACTGAGCTTTGCCATGGCTACAAAGAAAAAGAAGCCTAAACAACTGAATAGATTCCCCGATGGAGCCTACAGAGACGCTAAAAAGAAAATTATAAATGACTGAGTGCATGAAAAAGCTAGTAAACAAACCAAAAAGTGAAAAGCAGTCAGAGACTTTCGGGTTCAGGGAAGTCGTGTGTTTCTGTGCGTCTGCTTAAAAGCTCGTATTTCTAATGATTTTTTAATTTTAAGATTAGGAGAGTGGATGATTTCGGGGGGTTGGGTGCTGAGGAAAAAAAGGGGTCCCGACTAATCAGAAGTCAATAGTTAAATAAAGACGTCAACCCAGGCGGACAGAAGGGTGGGATTAACCCTTCCCACTCCAGCTCAGGTGATAGGGTGGAGAGGTCAGGGCCTATTTTTTTTTTTCTTACTTTTTAAACACCCTCATTCACTCCCTCACTCGCTATAGAAACACACTCAGTCATGCCCATACTAGAGCGAGCTGCATCGGGGAGGAGGGACCCCGTATTACCGGTGCCTGCAAGCATTAATTCAATCTATTAAGGGTCAGCTAGTTAGCAGCGTGACCCCGCTAAAACACGCTTTAACTTTACAGAACAGGCCGCTATAGAGAATGCTTTGCACCCCCCCGACCCCCCCAAAAAAACCCCGACCCCCAAAACCAGATGGCCTCACAAAGGGAAACATGGGACCCTGAAAGAGAGGAGGTAGTGCAGGGCAGAGAGGGACAACAGGCATTCAGGACCTCGATGAGGGTGGATTAGAGAGGGCAAGGGTGCTGCTGGGAGAGTGGGTGGGGAGCAGGGTGACTCCAAGGCCTCCCTGGTTGTAGTATGTTTACATTTGTGTGTGTATGTTTGAAGAATGTTATGTTACAGTGCAGCTCTGATAACCCTGAAACTGGTCTGGACACTGCAGATTGACCACGATGCTCCTGTTGAAGCAGCCATGGTGGACATTTGAGGCCAATCCGGCTAATAGTGACACGAGCTCACAGTGAAGTGCCTTTCACTGCATTGTGTACTAAACATATTCTCTGTTATAGTATAAGTACCAGTACAGCAGTGAGAGTTTGTTTCTGGACCAGATTCATGTATTAATGATGAGTGAATTTCTTTTAACAAGCCATAAAATTCAGGTAGTGCTGTGAGTGGTGATTTTCACTACTCCGTCACCGGAGAGCATTTATCGGATCTCAGCCAGATGTTTGCTGAGCACTTATTTGCTCGTTTGTAAGTAAAATAAACTCTTATGTTTGTATGCCTGTGCATACGTCTATTAACTTATCTACTTAGCTAGTGATTATTTAGTGTACTATGGAGAAAAGGCTGCACAAAATTAGCTCAAAGTGTAAAAATAAATCTGTTTCTGTTGGCTGTTGTTGCCTCACGAACGTTCAGAATAAGCCGCGTGTTTGCAGCCCAATACGCTGAAGTTGCATGTCGTTTGCCTTTACTATTTGGACTAAATACCAATAAAAGGTGCAAGAATGCTGCCCTCCTCTGTTGCAAAATGCATGACAACAAATTATTATGCAATTATTTATGATCATGATCACTCCAAACACATCAATGATCATCATGAGAAGCAGGCAGGATAATGGTGCTACCTGCTTAAATTGCAAAGTAGATTTTTTGCTGGAAATGCTAACCACTGCATCGCTTTTCTCCTCTCCTCTCCTCTCCTCTCCTCTCCTCTCCTCTCCTCTCCTCTCCCCCCACCACGCATCCCCACCGAGCCCCCTCCTTTACTTTTGAAATGCAAGCAGCCTGGGTCAGTCACTCAGCTCGTCCGCCCATCTCTCATTCATATTACCTGTACTCACACACGCTCTTTTCCATTTCTCCCTACCTTTCTCCTGCTCTCTCTCTCTCTCTCTCTGAGTCTTTTCACTGTGCACTGGCATGATCAAAGACAGCTTTGTGACACTGTGCAAGGCATCCAGGAAGCAGAAAACATCAAACCGCTAAAGAGCAACTTGCAAAAAAAGGACAGACACAGAGACACAGAGGGACAGAGGCGCACATACAAGTGTGTGTATACGTGCTCGTGTGTGTGCGATAAACAAATGAATAAATTAACGAGACAAGAGAGAGGGATGACTTTGTCTCTACCTTCAGCACGTCGATGAAAGGTAGGAAGGTGTCCCTCTGAAGTCCGTTTTTGTACAGATCTGAAAGAGGAAGGGAGGGCCTGTATTAGAGCTGCTGTTTAGCCTCCTAATAATGTCATTCCCCCACCGCAGATTGGCAGATAAAGTGGCTATTGATGAACTGAAGGATGGGTGGGGAGGCACGACAAAAGGATTGGGACCAGGAGAGAAAAATGGATTTCTCTACCGGCAGCGGCAGCAACATAAAATTCATTACATTCCCAAACAATGGTGGCGGGAGAAAGGACTGTCGCCTTTTCAGCGTGGACAATGTCCACAGCAGCTCGCTGAATAGAGGTTTCAATTAGCTCGGCTGGAACAAATTACATCTGAAGTAGCATCCCTGATAGACAGATAAAACAGATAGGGATGTACACACAAACACGGACAAAGACGCACGCGCACGGACACGCACCGAGGCTTAAGCTCTCTCCAGCTGCAAACAAGTGGTTGTTGTTGATGTTTGGGCTTAGGCTTGCTACAGGACCTGACACAAAAATAAAACGAGCTTGATAACTCCTATACTGTAATGAACTCTGCCATGCATTGGACATTGTTACTGACAAGGTTAACGGAAGAGTTTAATATTTGGGGACGTGGGAGATTGTGACCGCTCTGATGTAAATAAGAAGCTGGGAAAAGGGAGGCAGTTAGCTTAGCTTAGCACAAAGAATATAAAAACATGACAAGAGCTAACGTGGCTCTGTCTAAAGGTTAGAAACTCCACCGATGCCTCAACATTGCCGAATTAAAATGTTATACCTAGTGTGTCTGTTAACAAGTTGTGGTTTTATGGGGGGATGTGTCCCAGACTATTTGTTGACCAGGAGGAGTGAATCCATGGAAATAGTCCACTGTATTAAGTGCCTGGAAAAACACACTGTGCTATTTTAACAGATTAAACAACCGATATATGACATGTTAGAGTTAGTTAGAGGCTTATGTTTGGAAGAGCCAGACCAGCAGTTTCCATGTTTCCAGTCTTTGTGCTTAACTAAACTACTAGACTGGTATCAATCTGCACACTTGACTCGCAGCAGGAAAGTGAATGAGCATATTCCCCAAAATGTTAAACTGTTCCTTTGCTTTGAAAAGGGGGGCACTAAAACACACTCCGAGATGCTCTGACATAAGACCGTAAGACCATTTCCCATGATCCTGTCCTGTTGATTGCTATGTGTTGGTGTAACTGATGCCGCCATCAAGGAAGTTAATCAAAATAAGCTCATACAAACTTAAGTCCATGAATGTGAATTACATGTGAGATCCAGTGAACATCGAGGGTGTTCCACTCCAAAAAGACACCATTTATACCTCCCTCTTCCCAACCCTCCTCAATCTCATTAAACTCTATCAGTGTATAACGACAACAAAACACTATTTTAGCCTTTATAGTTAAAAAAACCCTATTTTAAACTCCCCCGGCAAACACATCTAGGGCTTTTTGATAGCGGCATCTCCACATCAATAAAGATGGAAAATATATGCCTTTCATGTCCAGTTGTCTCTTATGGCTTTCAGTGTTCCATTAACCATGTAATTAATACCAAGTAGGCTCTCTATCAAGTTTTCTGTGGTTTGTCGCTTTGTTCTTAATAGCTAGTAAATATCAGAGACAAGCGTCTTTGTATATGAGAGCGATCTTACTGCCATCCACTTTGTACCCACTCGAGACTTTTAGGTATCAACATCTTCCCATGGGAAAGAAAGACGTCAGATAAGCACATCATGCATTTATCTCCACCTTGATCACCACCTTGCTCATTCTTTCTCCAACCTTGCTCCACTGGCACTAAATGCAACATCAAAGCCTGTTTAAAGGTTGTATCATGCCACTGAGAGCTGTTTCAAATGTTCCTTGCCCCCCCTCGGGTAATTGCTTTTAAAGGTATGGTCTCGTAAAGCTCAATTGATTTCTTGCTGGAGCCAAGCACTTTTGGATTATAGCATTAAGTGAATAATAATGGAGATGTATGTAAAGTAAGTGAGAGATTTGCTTGTTCAAGAGGCAAACGTTACGATGTTTCAGGAATAATACTTGCAGGCAGCTTGTGTAGTCTTAGCTGAGTAGTTAAGTGGACCTCCTGGTGTTGTCTGACTATATTTCACAGTTAGCCTATTCCCCCCTCAGTCCGTCTGACTAACTCTACTCGCTAATTTTGATCATGCAGTGACACACACGTACATCTCCAACATACCACGCTCAACTCCCAACAAATTACCATGACTTACAGTATGTCACAAACTGTGACAGGTGAAGCTCAGATATCCTCAAAAATGACACGGTACTTTGGAGAAGAGTTAAGTAATGTTTTGATTTAATTTTGAGAACAAATTAGTAGTTAAAAGTGATATGTGCTTTTTTAAATGTAATCATTTTTATGTCAGGAAAATGTGCTGGTGCTAATGTTGTGTTGTGTTGAATTTTTCAGCATCTCGATTAAAAAAAAAAAAAAAAACTCTCTGCAAGGCATTCAATTTCATTTTATATTCAGTATAAATATATTGGATATCTTCAAGGTGTGACTTCTCTGACTGAAGCAAAACTGTAACTTTACAGCTATTAGAATAACCCTTTTTGTTTTCTCCATATTCGTCTTTCTTATTAAGGACTTACCAACATAACAAATATAGGATAAAAGCAATAAGATATTTATGATGCTAAATTGCAGCTGCAGTCTAATAGTTCATAAGAATAGAGCTAGTGTTAGGCAGTTTTGAACTGAGCTTTCTAACTACTATCTAAAACTCTGAACCATTGTGTAAAATTATTACATGTTCCTGCAACAATACTAGCATTAAATATTTGTTTTTGCTACAGTTGATGTTGTGGTAGATAGTGCTAGGTAGTAGTCCTGTTACTACTTTATTTTTTTAATATAATATTTGTGATATTATTGACAGTTAGAGAGAGAGTTGGAGAGTTAACTGTTAACCTGCGGTGTGTAAAGAAGGAGAGTGGTTGTGTGCTCATAACTTATAAACTCATAAACCATCCAGATTAGGAACTACAATATAAATAATTATTAAGCAATATTAAAAAAAAAAAAAAAGTCACATGGAAACATACTGTACGCGCTCAGACACTGGTCGTCTTACCATCAGGGGCTCTGTTGGAAGTGGCCACCACCACCACTCCAGTCTTGAACAGCGTCTCGAATAGCTGCTTGAGGATCATGGCATCAGCGATGTCGGTCACCTGACAGAACAGAACCAGAAAAGAAGAGAGACACATTCACGTACTGTATAATTTACCTTTTCTTGCCACACCGTGTGCGTGTGTGTGCGCCTGAGGTCAAACCATGCTGTCAACACTCCATATTGATTAGTGTCATTCAGGTGTGCTCATTCAGCCCTTTGTGTCTGGTCATGGCCATTCACACTCACACATCCACGTGCACACAAACACACGCACGCACGCACACACACACACAAACACCCAAACCACTTGAACTGACTGCAAATGGTCACGAAGCAGCTTTCGGCTGAGGACAAGTAGCTGAGGCAAGGCAGCGGTCCTGAGCTAATCAACAGAACAGACGCGAGAATGACTGAACGCAGGCGAGAAAACAAGAGGAAGAAAAGGATAATGAAAACGGAGCAATGTGAATCCAGACTGGGGTCACGATGGCATATGAAGCCTCTATCCAAGATGGCCAAATAAAGGCATATAAAAAGGTGCGCATGTGTGTTGTGGATGATCTAGACACAAGGCTGCCAGGTTATAATACATAAATCCAATTCAACTGTTTGCTGCCTTTTTCATCTACATCATTTCCATGAGTCCACAATAAACAAAGGTCAATGACAACACTGATGCAAGGACGCTTATGAAGAGCTCTGACCTTTCTATTCATATTCCAGTGCTCTCACTTTTGTTCTTATTCTCTCATCTCTCTCTCTCTCTCTCTCTTTTTCACCTCTGTTGTTCTTTTGAACATCCATGAAGGGAGACGTCATGTTACCCTGTGAGGCACATTAGTCAAAGCAGCATGTATATAGACACACACCTAATTAAACGTGCTGACAAACAAGCATATTGTCAAAGATTTTTCAGGCCTCTACCGTCAGTCTCATGTCACCGACATTCAGTACATGGATAAATGACGCTTTCCTCCAATAAGACAACTAAAAATTGCAAAATTAAACATCCTTTGCCAGCACACCAACCACATTTTAAGTAAACTGAGAGGTACACTTCAAGTTACTTAAAGAAAGGACATGAAACCTTCTTAAAACTAGGATGTCTTGAATAAAAGAAAGACTTCTGTCCCGCCCTCTCCTCTTACTCCCTCTTACCTACTTTTCCTGTCTATAACAGGCACTTCTGATGGCCATACCCACAGCATATGCCTCCTTTCATACTCTGGAGAGTCTTCTGCTTTTGCATATTAGCCCCACTGCCCTTGCCAATACTTGATTAACATTTGTGTTAAAGCCTTGATTTCGCTAAGGAGAGGTGGCTAGGGGCATCGAATTAGTGTGTGTGTGTGTGTGTGTGAGTGATTGTGTGTGAGCGTAATGAGAATCAACAGAAAGCCAAGGCTCTGTGGCTCTCTGAAGGGGCCCCCATTTCCTCCGACCGCAGGATTTTATTTTCATTTCAAAAGAATCATTTAAAAATGACCTTTTATACAACCTGGATTTGTTTATTCATGTGCCCTCAACATGGGCATAGTATGAGGGGCAATATTGATTGCTGAATGAGTAGGGGGAGAGGGAAAGAGAATGGGTACCCACAGAATGAGAAAGGTGGAGGGGGGGGGCTGATGTAGCACTTGTGGAACACAAAAATAATGGTGCAATCTCCGTCGGCCAATGCCGATATTTAAATGAGCATCCAATTACTCAAGCGGCTGTCAGTTTACAGCAAGGCACACGGGTGCCAAATTAAACCTCTTTTGATGTTACACCTCTTTATGTACACAACCTATGAGCAATTTCACAGAGGCTGCACAGTGACTGGGGCCCTGAGACAATGATGCTCAAGCGTTTTCTTCTCACTCTTCTTCTTCCTTTCTCGCTCTCGTCCCATCTTTCCATCTCGGACCTCTCAATGGCGAGTATTCATTAGGGGAGCCGGGCGGGGGCCGTAAAAGGAGGGAGGGGGGCTACAAATTACTGATAATGGCACGGCGCTAATGAAGAGAATGGAGAAATGTCATTAGCATTTAAGAGGATAAGATCCATCTGACCCGCCGCCGCCAGTCGCTTTCTAGCTCCACTCACTTAAGGAAGCAGGAGAGTGCGACTGATACCCAGAGCCTCATTTGCATGGCTGAGTGGAGGAGGATGCTGATTGGTATAGACCCCCCCCACCACCACCACCACCGTCGCCGCCACCTCCTCCTCCTCCACCCCCCAACTCTCCCAACCTCGCAACCTCTTGTTTATGCATCACAAACAACGCGCACATGTCTGCTTGTTTCCCCTCCATTCACCGGTAGCAACAGTCGACAAGCGAAAACAGCAAAGCTGGCGACAGCAAACAAAACAAATCAATGAGAATGCACAAACAGCGCCGCGGTTTAAAATGTGAAAGACGGGCGGATGAAAGGAGCAGCTCTTGATCCTCGCAGATGCACAGAGAGTGATTAGAGGAAGCAAGCGCACCTTCTGTGACCTCTGACCTGCTGGCATTAACTGTAATGATATCAGCAAGAGGAGCAACATTGTGCTGTTAACAGATGTGCTTGGCTAATGATAAAGACAGAAGCATACGTCTTTCTTCGCCGCGGTGAATGACTAACAACCTTACAGAGAATAAAGAGAGCTTCAGTAGTGGCTCTCTCCTTTGACACCAAAGGATGAAATAATGAAAAGTTGGGCAGCACTTACAGCTGAAGATGCCTTTTAGATGTGTAAATGCGGCGTGCAGAAACTCTGCATGATTTGCTTGTAAAGGTTCGGGAGCAACAGGAGGAGATCACTGACTCAACTGACTGCTGCAGATTCACGGTAATGCCTGTGAAATGTTACACTTTGATACATGTGACATTACATATGTACAACTACTACTGCACTGGTAAATTACCACATACTAAAAGAGAGAGAGAATGTTTCATTGATTCTTGAAGTCATTTTACGATTGCGCTATATTCAGAAAAGGCCACTAGGTGTCCCCAGTCCTGTTTTTGTGTGGACCATCGAAATCAGAAGCTTCCAGTTGTCCAGACAGGAAAGACACTGGCTGTGAGTAAACACTAGTGATCACAGATTGAACACTCGACACTGAACGCAACATTGTTTTTAACTATTCATGCCCTAACAAGAAGGGGGATTAATTAGACGTTAAACTATTACTACAGCCCCCAAAATAAATAAAAATATGTTTCCTTTTTCTTCTGAGATTTCAGCATATGTTAATTACTGTACATGTCAAAGTCTCTTGTACTGTGACTTTAATATATCACACTCACATCAGCTGCTGGCTTGCCACTGAATGTCTCCAAATGCTATTTTATAGTTTCTATTTCTTATTCTATTCTTATTTTAGTTGTATACCCACTATTCTTATTCTTCTATTTTTCATATGTATCTCTTCTTATTGCTGTCCATGTGCTGCATGTACACCCACATTTGCCCGCTAATAATAAAGTTGTATCTTATCTATTCTTAATATGCCAGTAGCTACACATAAAAATAGAATAATATACAAATAATTACTTTGGCATGTACTGAAACAGGAAATTTGAAAAATTGTTAAATTTCTGCTATCAGCAGATTTACTGTAGCCAGATTTGACTTGTTATCTGAGACATTATTTAATGTATTAAGTTTTAAACACGAATGTTGCAATGCATCTTGGTCTTTGCTGTTTTTCTTCTCTTTACAGACCTGTTTAAACCTTTAAGATATCTTAAAATAGATGCAGATATTATTTACATTTTACTTTATATCTTAAGGATCTTACGAGTTATTTAATCCTACCAGCCACCTGTTTTCTTGTTGTTTTTTTAACAATAACCTACTTAATTATCACACCGGCATGTCATTCAAATATGGAGTTGTACTCGCAGAATCACCTAATATTTAGAGTCAGTGCTGCTGTTTTAGACAAACGTGTGCAGTTGATACACGGAATATTAAAACAAACAGCAGCATTCTGATTTCTTATTGTCTAGTTTGCTAATGTTCAAGTAGGCTTTAAGAACAGAAACACACACACACATATACACACACACGCTCACCTGAAACTCGTCAAAACACAGGAGGCAGGTTTCACTGCTGATCTCCATAGCAACCGGTGATATGGGGTCATAGGTGAACATTTTCCCTAGCCTTCGTTTTGGCAGGCTTTGTTTCCTCCGATGGATCCCTTTAAGCAGTACACAAACGTCAGGCACATCTTAAAGCACACCTGCATCTGCAAACCCAAACCCAACGACAATACTGAATAATAGGTAATTTCACCTGTATGCATAATGGTAGACAATTAGCAGGAGGGCTACAGGACAAACACAGAGATAAATATAGGATCTCCAGCGCATAAAGAGTCAGTAAACTTCCATAAAGTCACGCAAGCCAACCTTTGGCAGTTAGTGCTGTGGAGTGGGAGGATAATACTAACTTTTGTGGATGTCCAACATGAAGCTATTGAAGTGGACTCGCTTTTTATGCATGTTTTCCACATGGGAGTAAAACATATCCATGAGCATGGTCTTCCCTGTGCCTGAAAGAAAAAGGGATTAAAGAAAAAAAGCAATTAGTCTAACTTCTACTTTGAGATCTGGTCGAGCTTTAGCACCAAAGGAAATGCCATAATGATATTCATTTGTACACTAAAAAGACCTTTTCTACATGTGATCTTACCAACGCCCCCATAGATATAGAAGCCTTTGGGTGGTGGCGGTGGTGGTGGCAGAGCAGGTTCCTCCTTTGGAAAGGAAAGAAGAAAAATGAGGAAATGACTGAATGTTTTTTTTTAATTTATTTGATCTATTAACGGCTGCTTGTCATCAACAATAATGCACAGCAGCTAACAATAAATCAATCAGGTTATTCAAAATGAATGCATTGATGAATTCATTATTAAAAATCACAAAACGCTATAGCTGCTGACCCAAATAAACTTTGTTATATTAATTACCATGTAAGACTGAATCATCGTTTAATAAACAAAGTATGCTGAGGCATTAAGCCACCACTACAGTGTGAGGTTTCACATTCTCCAGACTAGCCCACTGCAGGGGAGGAAGACAAAGGGGATCTAATCAACAAGACAAGCCAGGGTTCCCACGAAAGAAAAGCATCATCAGAGGAACAATGGGGGGATTTGTCAGACAAAACGGAGAGGACTGGATGAGGCTCCATACGAGATGGAGTGGACTTGTCTGTGCAGCCTGTTTAGCGCTGCTAATTGTGATACGGTACTGTTGCATTGAGGTGCTGCTGGAAGTCATTGTGCTGCCTGCCTCCTATCATCAAAAGGTCCTTGCTTCAAAAAAAAAAAAAAAAAAGACGTCTTCTGTGTGACCAAGCTGAGAATATCGACTAAAGCCAAATATCTCTAAAGAGAAGCCCAAGCCATGTAAACTCATGTGTCATCAGTTTAATCATGACATGTAATGATAACTTGGAGAATATTGGTATATGGGAGGACAGATGATGCTTTATACGGGTTTAACAACAGCGTGGTTGAGGACAGTCCATCTGGACAACAGGCAATAGAAAATAGCTTTGGGATTAACTCAGCTCTAAATTGAAAGGATTGTCCTCTTAAAATTTAATTTAGCAAATATTTCATGGAGACGGTACTCAGTGTCCACTGCACTTGGTGTCCACCGCACAAGGACCACTTGACTCTGGTAAATGCAGACAATGGCCAATTGAAAACTAAATGAAAAAACAAACTTGTTAGCCATCCTCTCTCTCTCTCTCTCTCTCTCCGTGCTCCTCCCCTCTACCCCCTCAATCCCTCCATCCCCGCCTGTCCTGTCCTGTCCTGTCCTGTGCTGTGCTGGAGAGAAATACTGGAAGAGCAACAAGCCTTTCCGGTCTGCTCTGGCATGACAGTGTGTGACTTCTCCCTGACTTCCCAAGCTGCCCTCTGGCATGGTGGGGTAATTGTCAGCGGTGGCTGGAGGCCATTCTGCCACGGCAGAGTGGAGAAAGACAAGGCAGTCCCTCAGCCACTCTGTCTAGCTGAGCTCTATGGCCTTATCTAACCTCTCGGTGGAGGATATAGACTGGCACATAAGTTAAAAGTTCACATGCAGGACATGTCCACAAATGACTTCAGGAAAACTGCTTTTGAATATTTCATGTCTCTCATTAACAAGGTTAATGGAGTGACTGTGGGAGTCTGGGTTTGTTTACCGGGTACAAATGTCCTGCTGGAGACCTACAACATACAGGACTAATAACTATGATGCAGGTCTGACTTGAAGAGGGTGGCTCCCTCCAAACAATGGCCCATTGTTAGCCGACCATCCGCAAAACCACGCCACATTGGGTCAATATTAAGTCAAGTGTACTCCCCTCACAGACTTGGTCAGTTAGTGAGGACAATGGCGGCACTTTCACAGAGAGAACAGACACCGAAAGGACAGTGGTATGACCTGATTCAAACAAGAATAATTGCATAAGTACTTCAGTCACTGTGTGTGTATGTGTGTGAGAGAGAGACAGAGCAAGAAATAAGGTGCAAAAAAGAAGAGGGGGGCGGTGGTGTTGATAGCCTAACACCAAAGTATTTGTCAGAGTCCCGAATCAAAAGCAAAAAGGACAAGAATGGCCCAGACAATGGGGATCCCCTCATTACTGCATGGGGACGGTGAGAGAGTGAGAGGGGTGCCGGGACGGGCCCAGCGGGAGGTCTGCCCTGCTGCCTTCCAAAATCTCTGCCTAACCCTATGTTTCTGTGCCAGCCAACCAACAAAAAAACTCCCACCACCAAATACTAGACAGTCAGCTTCCCTGACCTAAAAACAACAACAGCCTCCCTGCATTACACCGTTCCAAAACTCACATGCACAATACACTTCCCAGACCCCTACCCACCCTTTGAACTGAGCCCCACGGCCACCGTCGGTGATACAACAGTGTAGCGGACTCTCCATACGTTAGACGTCAACTGGGCTTTGTAACAGAATGAGAGTCCAGATGCCACGCTGTAAAAAGATTTACACAAATCCATGCCGCCATTCAAACTGTAAAGAGTGTCCAAGATCTTTCATCATTTTCTACCTAATGCACTAGTTATTTTGGTGATACGGGATCATATTTTATGGAGAATATGGTAGACATCAACTCTGTGATTTACAGTTTTCTGATGTAAACTGCTGGTAAATGTAGCTGCCGTTAGCTAGTTAGCTCTGCTCAGTTAGCCACAATGACCGGGATTGAGGTGAGTGTTAGTGTTTACACTGGTAGCACAGGAGCTTTTGAGGCCTGGGGCAGAAGAGAAAAAGTGACAGTGCCAGTGTCATGACAGAACTGGAGCCTTAGTAAGTTGGGCTAGGGCTTTCAACTGTATTACATGGTCTTCATCAGTGGATGGAGTCTCATCTGATACTGAGATGGATCTGTTTGACATACAAGTGCTATAATATCGTCCATAGGATCCACGATGACTACTGAGCTGCCTGTATTAACTACTACTGAGCAGTGAAAGGGGCGGGAATTCACTGAGTCAACAGAGTCTATGTTGTGTGTTTTGTAGCACATGATACGTCAACTTCATAGGTTAGAGAAAACTGGCACATAGGAAAGGCTTATTGTTCTTATCTTCTTGTCGCCTACACATATTCATACACTGGTGGCATTGACTGCCATGTAAGGTGCTAATTTATTCACATTCACACACCCTTTGCAATTGGGGGGTTCAGTGTCTTTCCCCAAGGACACGTCAACATGCAGACTACCAAAAAGTTTCAACCACAGACCTACATTCTTGAGTCACAGTGGCTTAGATGTCTTTACTTTTTTATGGTGACTAGCTACATGTCAAAAATCTATCAACAAGGAATAATCTAATAATAATCACAACAGTTGTATAAGGGCTTAATTTAGCTCATACTCTTTAATTTTGATATAGCAGTGTTTAGTAGGAATCATGTATGGGTTTCATAACTGCCTTGATTTGTATTTCTAGTAGATAGTTTGAGTGTTGAAGATTCAGATTATGCATTATTGTGTTATAATGACACTTCATGTCAATATGATAACCCCTTTACCTGAGCAGTGGATCCACCGCCTTTGTTTTCATTTGATGTACTGTGGGGGTCTTTATCTTTTGCAAGCTGACTGTTATCTTTTGAGCGTAGCCTCGGTGGAGGTGGGTTCAGGTACACGCTGTTACTGTAGTTCTTCAGTGTGTGTTGCAGTTGAGCCAGCTGCTGGACGACATCTCTCTGCAGAGCATCTCCCCTCAGGGAGCCACACTGAACGAGGCGGTTATAGTGTCCAATAGTTTCACTGAAGGCACAGATATCTGCTGCTGGAGGCTCAGAGGAGGAAGATGAGCTGCACGTCCTCCAACTAGTAGTGTAACCTTGAAGCATTAGAGCAAACGTAATCTGTATGAGTCGTTACAGCGTTTGCAGAAAAGCCTTGAAGCAGTGGCACAACTACAAACAGTGTGTAATTCAGAGGTTACTATGGGTGAACTCACCAAACATGCATGTAAACATGTACACAACTTGAGTATTACTCACTCCAGCATGACGGAGAGACACGTACCTTTTGCGGTGCAAATGCCTGACAGAAGGCGCATTTTACGGTTGAGGTCAGTGTCTTTAAGCAAATAAATGACTGAGCCTCTGACAGCTGTGCAGACCGCGTGAGCCGCCATGATGCTTCAAAACCCGGAAACTTTATTGACATTCAAATGACACCGTATAAACAACAAGGCACAGGGAATTAACTGTAAATAGGTTCCACCACATATAACAAATGTGGCGATTATTTCTTTATATTTAAGCGTATTAATAAGATGAAACATTGTTGTTTTCTGTATAAAGTTTTAATAACATCTGCTTACTGTATGTGCGCTATATCTGCATATAGGTGATAGATTATTGTGGCGCAGTCGCAGTTTTAGTATTGCAAACACAAACAGACACACGTTATATATGAAATGCATGAGGTGGATACAGTATGAATAGAATAAAATGAAAAATAAAAGAAGACAACATAGTTCTAAAAATGTAAAAATATACAAAATATACAACAGAGCAGTAACTTTGTGCAAAAATGTACATTGTGCAACATAACTCTATATCAGTGTAGAACGTGCAATATATATCTCAAGGTGCAGTAATATTGAAGAGCAATGTGCAATAGCAGCTTTCAATATAACACTTATATAATACTTTTTTACTACTGACTTTTGTATCTTTCCGGTGCTGCTACTATTTATCTGTGAGCGATGTGAATGTATGAATGTGTGACAATTCATTGTATTCTAGTTTCTTCTATTTTGACAAGACTTTCAATCCTGAGCGCTTTGTTGAGGTTTAAACGTCAGATCACGTGTGTTTTACATTTTAGCAGCAGTGACTCAAGTGACACAAGTGCCGTTGCTCCGTGTTGAGTAAATAAAACGATTAAAGGCAGGAGTGTCGTTAAAAGAGGTGACTCCGGCCAATGTGCCCGCTGGCGGGGTTGTAAACAAACCGAGCAGCAGGTGGCCGAGCAGTGTCAGCTGAACCTCAGCTGATCGGAAGTGCAGCGCGCTGGCCTTTGAAGCTAGCGATACTACGACACTGGGCAATACCGGAACTTGCGTGATTTGACTTCAGAATAAATGTCACAATTATATATTTTTCTATGTAATCAAGATAAACTCCCATAAAAACGTATGAATACAAGTTTTAGCATTGTTTGATACAGGAAACGCCCTTAAATAGTGCCTTTATTCACAAAAACGTCCATTACACGGACACAACGGTCGCCAAATGTTTTATTTTGAAGGTTACCAAGGGAACGTACGCGTTTGTATTCTGGCTAACTTGACACTATCGCTAGCTGCTGGAAGGACAGGAGAGAAATGGCTGATACCATAGCTGACACAAGACGGCTCTTCAGCAAGCCCCAAAACCTAAATGACGCCTATGGACCCCCGAGTAATTTTCTAGAGATCGATGTGAGCAACCCTGAGACCATTGGGGTCGGCAGGACCCGATATACTACGTATGAAGTCAGACTGAAGGTGAGCCTGCAGTAAGAAGTGCTAATGATGGTAGCTTTTTTTACGCTAGCAATACCTACGCTAAGAAACGTCTTTCCTGTGGTCAAAGAAAGTTATGACTCCTTGACATTAGGATTGCCACAGTCAGAAAGACGCGTACACGATCTCAGAGTCGAGATATTTAAATGTGTGAGCGGCAACTTCAGCAGAGCAATTGCGTTATTGGCGAAACGAGTTAGCTAGCGCTAGCTAGCAGGCTAGTAACACTCGTCAAAACCAGCTAGCACTGGTTAGCTATCTCACATTAAACTAACGAGTCGGTGCTGGTTATCGACGTAAACGGCGAGCCTCTAGATTATTTAACTAGAAGTTAATTAGTAAGCCATCGAAGGATTATGACAACAGCGTCAACTACCAATGTTTGCGTCAACGGTAACTGTCAATTGCTGTTTACCTACCAGAGGAGACAATTTGTTTACACTAGCCTTAAGTGTTGTTTCCACAGCTGCTTCAGTCACATGTCTACAAATACGTTGGAGTTACGCAACATTTGTAGTTAGCTGAGTATGATCAAATAACTCCTTCAAAAAAAAGTTAATGTCTTCCAAATTAGTTCAGAGTTGAGCTCCAGCCACACCCCATTTTCTGACTGCAAAGAATAGATAACAGCATTGGTCCCACTTAATGACCACCCTTTAACATGAGGGTAAGCTTTGTTTGACCATATGCTACGGTGTCTTTGTTCGTGTACACGTCATGTTAGGTGTAAGGATGCTTTAGTTTAGCTGACTTGACTGATCACTCATCAAAAGTCAACCAAAGTGCTCCAACACTGAGCCAAAAAGGAACACGGCTCAGCAAGTCAGTTTCTCTGGAAGGATAGACAGGATGCAACACGCTGCCTGATCCTCTCCAGCACCCCCCCTCACCTCCCATGACACATTTCCTTCCTCCTACTCTGCTGAAGAGCATGCTTTTCATCTTAAAGTTCCTATCAGCAGTTCATGAACTAGTACGAGTGCTTTCGAAGGTGAATGTGTACACCCTAAAATAATTCAACAGCAAAACAGAAAGCAGACAGTAGAACACAGTTACAGTAACATTCAAGAGCGGAGCAGATTGGCCTGCAGAAGTGTGCTAAATTTTAATGTGTGTTGTAAAGCATTCAAATGTCTTCGGGCACAAAAACTACTGGGACTTTGATCAGGACGCTGAGCGTTACTCAAGCACTTGAACGAGTTAAATGAGGTCTATGGGACCGGTTTAATAAAGATGTGATATATGGTGACAGGTTTTCAGTAAGGGCTTTATGTATAAATAGAGACCAGTGCCTGTCATGATGTATAATAGTTAGTTACCGATAAGAAATCTTACCAGTAGCTATTAGAGGTGTCACGTCACCAGTCGCAATTATTCACTTCATACCGAGCATAGAGAAATCAGTAAATATCCAATTTGTTTGTTGTAGTTTGCTGACAAGTGTGTCAATGTGGACTTTAAATCCAATTTGATCCAGCCAGGCACGAAGATGATCAAATAAATTCACTCAGTGGTAATATCCACATCTACTGTCCACAATACATCTGGCTCTAATTAAATGTGACATGTTGTCCGGAAATGTGCCATCATTGAGCAATATGCGAGGAGAGTAACTTTCAGAGAAGTGTACCCTTACTTCAGGATCTGTTTTGCAATAGTTAGGATTGCCTGACACACACAGTTCAAAATCATCGAGCTGATTCAGCTTAAAATGATTGAATTGAAACTACGTTTGTACAACGCTTAACACTTTACTTCAATGAGTGAAGGCGTAGCAGACAAACTATTGGGGGGAAAAAAGAAATCTCAAGGTCCATTTACCATTTGAATCTAGAGCTTTCAACCATATCACACAGCCTTCATCAGCAGATGGAGTTTGCTCGGTTGTTATCAAACTGTAAACGGTAGAGGTGCACAGGATAATGAAAAGTTTGAACATGTAGAGTTTGACTAACTTAGATGACTCTGCGCTGACATTGTTTGTTTCTAAGGTCAAGAACAAATTGTCAAGCTTAAATTCGACATTTGTCTCACCATCACTTTAACAAACTTAAAGAAGAGTTGTAACATTTTATTTAAAATGGCACCATTTTCAGGATTTAACAAAGTTTTTTTTTTTTCCGAAGACATTTGTTTCATTTTTCATCACGTCTGTCACCACATACGATTTAGCATAAATTAAACCATTCCAGGACTCTACCGTCTTAAGTTTTAATGACATCTAAGTTTTAATGCTGTATTCAGCGTCTGAAATTGTCAGGCAGTCACTCGGCTCATCTGATTGCCTCATCTCTTATCTTTAGATTGTCATTTCAGTTGACTGACACCCCTGTAGTTAGTGGCCTGGAGTATTTAGATTGTTGAGCAGCCCTAAAGTATTTATAGTTTCTCTTTACCTTAAAGAAACGGGCTGAGGGAAAGAGAAGCCGTCTCCAGGCATTAGCGTTGAATATAAGGCTACTGTACTTGATTAGCGTGTAATAATTAGCATATGCGTGTAATCAGCATTATTGTGCACCTCATAGCCCTGCGTGACCCTGCTTTGCATAAGACCACAGAATAAGTGGCGCATCCCTCACTTCTCAACAAACGTGGTGTCAACTTTGCTTTGCTTCTCTCCTTCTCCTTTCTTCGGCTTTCTTTAGAAGCATTTTACTCCATCTCCAGCATGCTAAGAGCGTTAGCTCCAAAGCCTCGGCCTGGAATGCATGGCGGTGCTTTGCTTTTTGTTTCCGCCTTAAAAATATCGAAGTACTTTTTTAATTTTGTCTAATTATGCCGTACAGTTTGTGTTTATAACTCATTCCCCTCGTCGGCTGTTCTCACTGCTGTCCTGCTATCCATCTGAAATCGAGAGAGCCCTTGTGGCCACACTGAGAGAGTCTGCCTAATCCCCTCATTGAGAGAAGAGAAGAATGAAACAGGCCAGGCTATGGGGGAGCTGGAGCGTTTATTCCCCATCCTCACCCCCCCCCCCCCCCCCCCCCCCCCCCCCACCCCCCACCCACCCACCCACCCCTGCCCCCCACCCATGGGAGGGCAAAAAGCCACCCCCTCACCAGCCTTCACCCTATCACCCACTTATCCCATTTATCCCATTTCACTCCCAGCTGTGTGCAGTCAGTCGCCTAGTTCATAGTGTGATTATCGAAGTCCCTGTGATAACTATATATGGTTTACCATATTTCAAAGTTTGCTTTGACTTCCTTTTTTTTCCCCAAACAAACGTCAGCTTATGCGTTTGGCTTGTGGTGTCTGAATGTTCGTCAAGTTAGCGGTGAGACAAATTGCATAAAGACTGGATTATCAGTCGAGATGCCAACTAGTTGCGGTGGCTGCGAGGCAGGTTACACAGTCACTTGTTCACAACCAGGAATGCATTTTGTGTTTAAAATCAATGGGATCAATCCACTTCTTTCAGTCGGGTTTTTTTTAAAGAGGTGGAAGCTAAGTTTATACTGAAAGGAGGCGGATATCTCATTTTGCCTGAGCAGACTTGTAATGTCCGGGGTCGTGTTGAAACAATGGATTTTTGTTCTCATCCAAATCCCTTCGTTTTAAGTGTAGTTTCTGTAATGGCTTATAGACCACAGGAGGGCTGGTAGGTTTGTTTTTTTTCTGCCTCTGCACATGTTTTTCATGTTCCTAATGGACAGAGTTATTCTGCAGAGTCCTATCATATCACCTTAATGTTTTTTTTTTTTTTTCTGTTGTTCCTGGTTCGAGAGGATCCCCCCCCCTCCCCTCTCTCTCTATAGCAGCATAGTGTATTTGTTTGGACCCTCAGCAAACAGAGGGTTGGAGTTGGGGATGTGTGTGTGCGTGTGTGTTAGGGGGTAGTGGGTGGTGGTGGTGGGGGGTATTATCAAAATTTCTTGTCTTTAGTTGGTTCCCATCTCATCCAGAGAGCACATTCAGTGGAGCGAACTTTGGGATCTCACTTTGTTTATGGATAGGAGTACATAAAAGGCCTCTTATAGCTCTGTCGCTCACTCTCGCTCAGTCTTCTACCCCTCCTCTTCTCTACTCGCATAGCTTCTCCCTCTCTCTTTCTTTCTCTTTTCCATTTGGGCATTGGGGCGGGGGCCTTTGGTCATTAATAAAATGGGGAGAGATGGGGAGTGGGGGTGTGTGTGTGTGTGTGTGTGTGTGTGTGGTGGTGGTGGGGGGTGCGCGCTTGTCAGGCACAGTCAAGTGTAATCCAAAGTCTACAGCATCCTCTTCGACAACTATTTTAATGGAAATAGGGAACATATTGTATCAAGGCTACCATATCCTACTTGAAATGACAGTATCAAAAGTGGGAGTTGATACTATGGCAACAAAGCAGCTTTTTGCCAGCTAGGCGAGTCGGAGAGAGGGTAGGCTGTCAGGCCGCAGGGGCCGGCAAAGCGAGAGAACGAGTGTGAGAGTACATGGAGAGGCGAGAGCGAAAAGACCTATAGCCCCAACGCTTTTGTTCCCTGTCTTTTTTTCTCCCCCATTTTGGAATATGATGCAATGAGACGGTATTATGTTGCCATTTTTTTATGCTATTATTCTGAAAGAAGAGCGTACGGGAGGGGTAAGAAGGGGGCATGGGGGAGGTTTAGGATGCGCACTCTCAAACTTGACTTAATCCATCCTGCTAAAAGCTAATGCATGGTGGCCTTGAACTGTTCTCTCAGGAGATGAGTGATCTTTGCCCCCCCCTCTCTCTCTTTCTTTCTCTTCCTGGCTGTTTTTAAGGGTCCTGCCTCTTTTCAACCCATTTTCAATGAGCCTAAGGTTTTGTGTCGCGCACATTATGAATCACATGCTCTTCCTATGGAGCGTAGATTGCACCTTGCACCCTTGTAATGGAAAGTGAAACTAGGAGGTCTGTTTTGAAGGAGGAATATATAGCTTTATGCTCCTTTTAATACTGCACACAGTATGCTCCTTAAAAAAAATGCAGCATTTTCTGTTACGCCTGCTTCAACGTCACCGTAAATTGCTTATTTGTGTTTATTCTCTTAATGATTTCACGTTTTTTTTTTCCGCTAATTTCTTTCACTTTCCTCCTCTTCCTTAGAAAGTGAGAGAGGCAAAGTGTACCTTTTTTAGACTATTAATGAAATGCTAAGACCCGGCCGGCTGTGGGCTGGTCCCATGTCCCAATCACTGCAGGGGCCAGTAAGTTGAGACACCCAGGCCCTAACATCTAACCAGCCGTGAAGAGAACAGAGGCCGGGGAAACCTGATCTTTGACTCGTAGAGCTCTCACGCACCGCCTCTTTCTCTGTGTGTGTGTGTGAAGGAGTGAGTGAGACCTCTCAGTTTTCAGTTTTGTCGTTTTCGTTCCTCCCCTTGTCCTGCAAGGCCAATCTCTTAATCACAGGGTTGGAGAGGGCGAGAGGACTGAAAGGCCAGGTGACTTTCTTTTCTTACGCTCTCACTGCTAGCTTCATTGTGTGGAGATGAGTGGTCCGGGTCCGACTGTGTGTGTACAAACAGGCTTGAATGCTTTTTCGCCTATTATCTTTTACATTGTTAACTGTGTGACCGGTCAGATATACTTAACACCTGTGCATGCATACCTCATGGACGTCAGGGTGTGCTTGCGCGTGGTTAAGTGTTTTCTGTGTGCACATGATGGGATTAGAGTCACGGCGGTGGCAGATTACCTGTAACTGTGATCTGTTGTGGTGGGGGATTAACTTTGCGGCGCTCCATGCTGTGAGGTAACATGACGCAGCAGGGACAGACCACGGTGAGGGGAGAGCAGAGTTAATGCAGGAGCACTGGGGTGATAAAGCTAAGATAATCCACTTCTCCTGTGACCTGAGAAAGAGGAGGAGGAGGAGGAGGAGTGGAGGGCTCATTGACAACTTCACCTGGAGAGAACTTGAAATAAGTGGGAAAAGGGAAGTTTACAGCGCATGAAGCATGAAAGCGCAGTGAGAAAGAGGGAGTGGCAGTGAGTTTTACAGGCGACCATTCGATTATAACCACAGTAAGGAAATACTGCTATTATTGCAACTGTCATCTTAAACAGGTAATTTCACCGGCGATAAAGTTTTAATCGCAGGAAACGTGACCTTATTAAAAAGAGTCACGGTAGTTGGCAGTCTTTTTGAATTCTTTCTTGTCTGCAGCGAAGTCTGGTTTCTGTTTGTGTTTTGACAAAGGTCACAGAAGGAAGTGGATACAAAATGGTTTGTTTGTCCAGGAAAGAGGCTGTGAGGCTCGTGGTGGTTGAGAAAACAAAGCTCATGTCTCTGGGTGAGAGGAAGCAGCTTTCATGACGCTGAAGTTAGGTTAACAGACAGATATGAGGTGAACTTTTTACACTTTGGTCACATTTTCCCCAGCAGATGTCCTTTTTAAATTTGTTTACTCGGCCAGCTTCTTGGTGGCCATTTAGTCTCTCTGTCTTACCATCATACTTTTTTTTTTTTTTTTTTTTTCAATTGCACATCCACTCTCTTCCTCTCATGAAGCTGCAGTGCTCTGTCAACATACTTGAACATATCAAACAGGCTTTAGGGTGTCCTGATCCTGTCTGGAAGCACATATTATTATAATATTTTATATTGTGTATTTGACGGCATCACCCTTCTAGAAATAAATTAAATGTCTCAATCAGACCATGCTAGTAAAATTATCTCATGAGATCATAAAGTCTGCTGCTTGAAAAACAACTTTAATTCATTCCTTAATTATTTTGTAAACTTTATTATTATATGAAATATGTGCTGAGTTGCCAGTTATTAGGTACAGTAGCTAACACTGCAGTAAATGCAACGTCCATAAAGGTCATAATGTTCTGTTTTAAAGGTGTTTATTCATTTGTATGATAATTTTAGAGAATGTAGTTTGTGCAGAGAGTTGTTCCTGTTTTTTGCCCCTATTTATATGATGGGCTGGACAAAATAATAGGAACATCAGCATGACAGCACATCTTAATCAAAACTAAAAGTACTACTCACATAACTGCCAGAGCTGGACCAAAACCAGTCAGCTACAGCGAACTAATGAATCTGAAACATTTTCAGTTCCTTGTTTCAAATGTAAAATTAGCATGTTATGATGGCTTACAATCCGGCAAATTATTCAACAGATGTTCATGAAAATATGATGCCTGATTGCATCACTGTCATGCCAGTAATGACAGTAGAGCACACCCTCATGTGCAATACTGCTTAAATAGGCACTGCTCTAAAAAGTTGCAACAAAAACGAATCCAGGGTTCTCTTTTAATGATTTCCCAAGGTAAAATTTGTTTCACATGAAATCACGGTCATGTTGCTTGACAGACAGCTCTCGTTTTCATCCTAAATAATTTATTTTTATCAAACGAGTTTGCTCTTTACCACCAAATCCATACTTTTTAAGACTGAGGACAGTCGAGATCAAAGAGGGGAGAAAACGAATGCCTGTTTTTTTTTTTCCCCCCCATTGAATCGCCATAAGAGGAGACTCAAGGGCAGAAAATCTGACTTATTATCGCAGAGCAAGGGAAATAAAGAAGAAAAAGACTGAAAGGGAAAGACCATGAGAGCGAAAAAGACCACTCCTGCTCTCCCTCCTCCTCAATTAGTCCGGCACAGACCAGATGAAGCTCCCAACCTCTCCAGTTTTTCTGCTCTTCCTTTATGACCATGTACACCCACTCCTTTCTCTTTTGTTCAGCCATTTATGCAGCCTTCCAGTTAACTCTGCATCCCCACAACTGCACACAGTCACAGTCTGCTCATCGATCAGTCTGCTGCTCACACGGTATTCATGCCGCGCCTACTTGCTCAATTGCTTTTGCTCTTGTGATTCCTTCTTCCATGAATTCTGTGTGCGTGAATGTGGCCCGCCAATGAAATGCTCATTCACTCCCTCCTTGTTTGTACATTGTCATGGGATGGCCATGTGCTGTCAGGACGAGTGAAGAGGTTTGACATTGTGCTGTGATGTGCTGTTTGCTCAATGTTCTCCGTCAATGTCGAAACATCTCCGCTTTTTAATATGAAATTCACTCTCAAGTGCTTGTCAACAGCAACTTAGAACTACGCACACATCCGTGCATCGGTGGAAATGAGCACACACACGCACGCACAAAATGGCAAAAGATAAATGCGATAGACCTTGGTGAGCAAAACATAAGTGAACTTTTTTTCTCTCTCTCTCTATTCAGTTTGGTTCAATTTGAAGCGGTCTTTGTTTTTTTTTGTTCGTTCTCCTCGTCTTTCCCTTCAATAAAGTCAGAGTAGATATCACAAGGCTATGCCCAAAACCAACGCAATAAAAAATGTTCACTGTCTTTTTCTTGAAGTTGGCACAGTCTCTCTCTCTCGGTCTCGTTGCTTTCTAGTTGACTAGTTGACAACATCACAATCGTACCTACCTCTCCTGTTTCAGATAAGTGTGTAATATTACTGTTTTTTTGTTTTTTTGTGCGTCTCATCTAATCAAACCACCTCCACACTGCTGAAGTCAATTTGAACTGATTAACTTAGATTTCAGCCGTGTTTTTTTTTGCTGTGCGTGACTGTACAATCTTGGAATATTGCCACAATACGATTTTATGAAAAAAATCATAATAAAAGGTATTATATGGCACATGCCTACTTTAGGTAACTATAGCAACACAACTAGGTACAAACCTAGCATGTAGCTGGTTATGAAAGGTCAGTGTGCTACACTGTGACCAAATTGTTACACAGATAGTTAGCGGTGTCTATAATGTTTATTCCTTGATGTTAAATGTTTGGTATTACCAGTTAAGTTTCAGGTGAAACTAACCTTGTCAAGAAAACGGCAAGAAAACCATCATATTCATACAGTTAGTCAATCAATCGATTAGTCGGTAAACAAAATAATAATGAATTGATGATTGTTTAGGTCATCTGTCAAATAGAAATCGTCTAGTTTCAGCTTTTCAGTGTATTTCTCGACAGTACTTGTCCACTCGCGAAACAGCTGTAAAGGGTTGAAGGAAAATTACTAAGTAAACCAGGCATCACCTCCTCTGTGCTTTTGTCTCCACAGACCAACCTACCCATCTTCAAGCTGAAGGAGTCTAGTGTACGGAGGCGGTACAGCGACTTTGAGTGGCTCCGAGCGGAGCTGGAGAGGGAGAGCAAGGTGAGCCATTGAGGTGAACTCGGCACAAAGGCTCCCAAGTACTCGCCTTATCAAATCGGCAGACAACATTGACCACATCTGTTTTGTACTGTTTTCACCTTGATGTGGTGTGTGTGCTCTGCCCTGCTATTAATGGGAGTCATAATCTGGTTTTAGGACTCAGACATTACATTAAAATGTTTTTACCAGATTATACACAGTCACCACAGGGTCATTTATCTATGAGCTGTCTTTTTGCTCTGTCAATTGTGAACACTAGAGTTCTCATTAATGATTTATTTACACCTGTTTAACTGCTGCTCTGTGATTTTCTGTGGGTGCTCTTTCATCTCAGGTGGTCGTCCCACCTCTCCCAGGAAAAGCTCTCATCCGGCAGCTTCCGTTTCGAGGGGATGATGGGATATTCGATGACTCTTTCATCGAGGAGCGGAGACAGGGCCTGGAGCAGTTTCTCAACAAGTAAGCCTTCCCGCGTCTTTCTCCGTTCCTCCACTGCTTTGCCACGGGGTTAAAACAATTTATTCTTTACAAATTTTTTTCTTTGTCGTCGACGTCGTTTGCAGCTTCTGCCTTTGTGTGGTATTGTTTTAACTCTCAGGAACAATGAAACACTTTGTGCAATAAAGTAGATTCAACTTTTTCACTTCTCTTCATATTGTTAACAAAGTGAACCCGCAGAGACAGACGGGTCTTTTTCTCACTATCCTTCTTAATTTTCTTTTATAATTACCTCGCAAAGGACAAGAACAACCAGAGAGGACTCAAGTGCGCACCCCCACAACATAATTTTTCCCACATTTGTTTTATTGTTGATGTGTAATTTATGATAATTGCAGCTCAAATTACAGCGCGTGGTTCTGTGGGATGGTGTGTGCACCTCTGCTTATTTTTGATCCAGCTTGTCCCCATTTTCAGCTGCCGAACAATAAAAGTTACAGTGTGATTGTAATGATTTGCTTTGATTGCAGACTTGGCCATTATCTTTGTTTCATGTGCAAATGCATCAATGTTTCCTGTTGGAATATTAAGTGTGCAAAGACAGTCGAGAAAATTAAAATCCATAAATATGTTTTTTAAGAAGATGAGAATGTGTTAGTAATTAAGATTTTTTTCCCCCCCCTTTGCTTCCTATGAACGAAACACTGCTGTTGATCATATCATTGTTCGGGCTTAATACTGGCTGTTGTGGCTGGCAGCATTGTTTAATCTGTGATTGAGAGCATTGTGAAGAGGAAATCTTTTGGAATGGTAAACATGATTGTCGCTGTGAAACAAGTGAGAAGGAGGAGAGGAGATAACCATCACTTTTTGATTAGGCTAGTCAAACATAATTCATGCTTCAGGTACAAAAAAAAAAAAAAAAAAAAAAGAAGGGCTTACATCCCCACTTCAAAAAAGCAAGCGAGGCCATGAGATTTCAACATGCATCTACTTCACCTTGTCCTCAATGTCAACATTTCCAAAAACCTATTAAACTGGATTTGTTGGAACAAGCTTGATCTCTCTCCAGTGATTGTTCTGCTGAATGACCTGTGAATGCACCTCCCGGGAGGCTTAATTTGTCCAAAATGTTTCTTAGGCAGAGGTTAAGATGCATGCGTAGATATGAACAATGTCATCATGTTGATCTGCTCTGCGAAATCTACCGTTTTGGAAAAATTGGATGTCTTAGGGTCTCAGGTGCGCTGGCTCATTCTCGTTAAACTCCTTTGCGTCATCAGAAGAGACATTCAGGGAAGCCTAATGTCAAAGTGGCTTCAACAGAGGAAATCGCAGTCCCAAATCCAGATGCAGATAGATGTTGGGGTGAAACCAGACTCACTAAAGCCTGAAGAAAAACCTGGTTTTCTTTAACTCATGTCCTTTTTAATGTATTTTTCCCCCACCTGCTCTGTGAAACTGTGAATTCACATGGTAGTACGCAAGCATTTAAAAAGAAAATCTTAGGCGAGATGTGTCATCTTTCCCTAATTTACTGGTTGTTGATGCTCTTACAGAAGGCTCTTTTATTCTCGGCTGCTGTGCGTCAATTGACACGCTCTCTTCTTTTTATCGCTTGGAGGTGAGAAGAGAAAAAAATCCATTATTACTACATAGTAAGAGGAGCTTGTGACCACAAACACACATCCACGTCCAAACTGTAATTACGTGGCTGGTCGGTGTGGTCAAAATGTCAGAAAACCTCTTTATCAGTGACGCATACCGTCATGTAGGCAGAGTTTTTTCTTTCTCACTTACTTATGTCTTATCAATGACTCCTGTCACTTTGTGCAGAGATTATTAAAATCTATGGTTTCAGGGTGTCTTTGCACTCTAGTGATTAAGATGAATACGGTTTACTGCAACTTCTGCATATCTACTCTGAGCGGGTTTTGCATTTTGACTAAATAAATATGTTCAAAACAAGTCGTTATGCATACTAAAAAAAAAACAAACTCTTTTTACCTTCATCATAGAAACAGTAGAGGAAATGAAGGCGACAGAAAGGACATGATGTATAAGATGTGATGCTATAAACTCCTTTTTATTTCTGAGTGTGCTGTTGATGGACACTACTCTCCCATAATGCTTTGCACAATGGGGAAAAAATGAATGTCCTTTTTATTGTGTTTATTGTGTGTATTCTGAAAATAATAACCATTACATTGTTGAAAAACGGCATTCGGTGGCCTCAGATGAGCATTGTATCATTTCCTGTTAATATAAAACACTGGAAGTATCTACAGTTATTGTATACTAACTGCAAAAACAGTACGCTTGAACGATCCGTATATACTATAGTTGTATGTAGCACAGAATTGGGGCACAACGGGTGTCATGTAGATATAGTATCATGGTTTACATCGTTTATGTTTTATATGGCAGGACGACCACAGGGAATAATTTAAGACTGTGCATCAGAGCAACATGTTGTGCTGTTAGGTGTATTTATAATGCCATGTAGGACTGACACTTTGAATTATGTAGGAGATGGTTGTTAAAAATGAAGCCTCGGCCGTGAAGAATTAAATATCTTACCATAAACCTGTAGAATGTCATTCTTATTTCACTGCTTTCCACTTCTTTGGATGATGATTGCTAAACGTGAGTCTAGTATGTTCATTTCTTATGTCTTACCTGAAAGTTGGTCGGCCTCTGCCCTTTCTTCGCGTCACCAAGCCTCGTCTTTGTTACAGTTGCTCAGTTTTCAAACCTGCCTTTTGCTCTTGTGTGTTTCAGAGTGGCCGGTCACCCTCTAGCTCAGAACGAACGATGCCTGCACATGTTTCTACAGGACGAGTCTGTGGACAAGAGCTACACCCCATCCAAAATCAGACAAGCCTAAAGAAAAGACGGCTCTGCTTGGCCCGGTCTGGCTCGCCCTGGCTTGGCCCCGACAACCCAAAGCTCTCTCCACTGCTCCAGGTTTCTCTCAGACAATAAACATTTAAATGAAAAACGGCCCCGCGCCCCCCTCCCCTCCAAAGTAATATTGTTCACCGCCTCTTTTAGTTTAATTAGTAACCCTGATCGGTGTTTGTTTTCACTTTCTAATTGGAGTCAAGAATGTTCGACACATTACTGGTTGAAAGTAATTTATAGTAATTTCTCTTTGTGTCTGGAAATGCCACTAACATGGATATATTATGTATTTATCATTTAGCTATGTCTTGAATATATTCATTTATATAGTAACATTGAATGAGCGTTCTATGTATGCAAAGCTCTTGTAAAGACCCACAGCGTTTCCCATCATATATATGTATATACACATATATATATATATATATATATATATATCCAGTACTCCAGGCATGTTGCTCACCATAACTAGCAACTAAACACACATCTACACACACACACACACACACACACACACGCACACGCACATACACACATATATATATGATTGACGGGCCTTGACTTTCAAATCACACTTAGTTGATCCTGTCTTCAAAAGGAAGCACGTGTGTGTGTGTATATCAACCAGCACCTGCCCGGTTACCACAATGATTTTCTAGCGAGAAAGAAGTAATTTACACAGAGGGAACTGCAGTATTTCTACTGGCTATATGCATTTTGAGATTTGTATACTGCTGTGCCATTTTTGTTTATTTTGAAGATTTTCCAATAAAATAGGTGAAATGTCTCCACGCATAATTACATCTGTTGATTTGGACTGTTCTCCACGCGCCACACGGATAGTCGGCTACCGCAAGCTGCCATCCTAAATGTATTGTTACATTTATTTTCAATAAATACATAATCTATCATCTTCATTACAAAAAATGTTTAGGCCTATGGCTAATCAAACAGTTTATTAAAACAGTCCTGAGTTTTTCCTTGAGAAAAGAGTCGATTACTTCTAAACGCTTCATAATAAGGGCGCAAAGCATGTGATCAAGTGATGCATGACTAATGTATGACTCATGATTGGTCCGTGATGATCAAGTCACTCTTAGTTTATGTAATTAATCAATACAGTTCACCGTTCAGTTCAGTTACATAAAAAAAACAAACATTTCTGATCTATATGTGTCATGTGCCCCTTCATACTCACTCTTTACATTAATTAATTGTTTGCAAATTAGTGCCATGACGTGACTTTACTTAATGTGGGAGACTGGTGCCCATTCTGTTAGATTAAACATGATGATACATCATAATAACTGATTTTTATCAAACACACACACACGTTGTGTTTAACATTTCTGAACGGGTTGGCTCCTAGACAGGCCGATCAAATACGGTGATCTGAGATGACCTTTTGTTTTGAAAGTAACTGGATTTCGTGGCATGCGAGTTAACGTACTGACTTAATTTAAATCAGCAATCATGAATTGATTACCCATAAAGCACTGACGCATCACATAAACACATGGTGACTTAATCATTTCTCACTGGTGAGCAACAGGAAGTCATGATATATCGTGAGATTTAAAAAAGTTCTTAATTACTAAAGCGTGTGTTTTGTACCCTTATTTCAAAGCGATACTGGGAAATCTTTTCAAATTAAACTTTTCATTGATAACAAAATCAGATCTAAGAAGAACATCACCGTCATCTGCAATGATGTGTATCATAAACGAGTTTCAAAAGTGTAGCTGCTAGTTTTATATCTAGGTTATTTGAATACAGATTAATTTTATTCTCTTGGTTACAACTCTATAAGTCATAACTCCAAATATTTACAACAGAATAAAAACATCACAGGCCACAAAAACATTTCCAAGTGCTGAATATTATTTTATCCAGTGTTAGTGTCTAACTTCACAAAGTCGACCTAAACATTTTTAATGCTGCGCCTCAAACAGGACACACCAACACAAACAGGACAGTAACCACTTAAATACAAACACCATCTTCAGATGAATGTAGTTTTACAGTCAGGAGGCAATGCGAGCGTATTCTTCAAAGTCTTTTTTTTTTTTTTTTTGTTTTCCCCACTAATTCTTCATAGAGTTGGCACCTCTTCTTCGTTGCCCCCTGTGCGGTTTGGTTTCAGCACCAGATCAAGGGACAGCGATTCACATCCCCATTACGCATGCGTCATCTTTTTTTTTTTTGGTTTCCTCCATTGGGATTGAACACAGCAATAAAGGACTGAATTGGTCGTCAAGCTCATTGGTCTCACAGACACTCGAAAAAAAAAAAAAAAACGTATTAATATATAACATTTCTTTGTCAGACATACTTGGCAGGTGCTCTCTAGTCTTTAGGCAATATTTAAACACTGCAGGCTGTCTGTGCCCACACCAGAGATTGCAGTTTTTTTCTGTATCGTACAGTAAATCTATAATGAAAGTTACAGGCTAATCCTTAACTAGAGAAACTGTTAACAGGCTACTTGGTGAGGCTGTGTTGCAGTCTTTGTTTCAATTGAATCTAAGCCTAAACAGGCTATTTTAAGACAGCCTAGGAGATTTTGTGCTCAGCAAAAATTCAACCCATGGTTACACCTGCTATGATTTGACATTCTGTCGACTGCTGGGTGGGTCTCTGGGCCTTCAGCTCAAGTCTTTTCCACGTGTCTGGAACGGATGATGAGAAATCATATATCGCTGGACTTGTACATGTCGGAGAGGAGCCTTGTGATGGGCACGTTGCCGATGGTCTTCTTGAAGAACACCTCCTCTATGGTGGACGGGCCGACCGAGCGGAGCGCCGGCAGGAGCAGGAGCAGCTTCCCGAAGCGACAGGGCTGAGTTGGGTACCTGAAAGACATCACCGGGGGGGGGGGGGTGGGTCAAAAACAGCCTTTCTCTGCGGTCCTACGTGCACACTGTCTGACGCAGCCATATCCAATTAACACGCACCTGTGATAAATAGCTGCTAATTAGAAATGAGGTTCGACTGTTGCACCTGTGCACAATTACGAGACACTGCTGTGGCTTATTGCCTCATTAACTTTCTAATCAGTCTGGTTAATAGTCACCTGCAGGAGACTCTGCAGCACAGGTGTGAGACATGCACGAGCACATAGCAGATATGTCGACTGACTGACTGGGTTAGCTGGATCTTACCTGGTGTGTATGTAACTGTTGAGAGTGAGCTGTGCCTCGTCTTGTAGTGCAGCGATGGCACTGGCGTTGCGGAAACTTCTTAACTCGGTGTTGCCGTGTGTGGGAACTGTTAAGACAGAGGGAGGATTTTAACTGTTAAACAGGCTGTGATGCATGATGTAGTACTAACTGAGCCAATAGAATAACTTTTATTCCCCGTCCCGCTGCAGAATTGGGTTTAGCAAGCAGAGCAACACCTTAAAATGCGTTGAAAGCTTAAGTTACTGTAAAATACACAGTGAGTTAACAGTACTGACCGGCTTTAAATGTCACAATGCATTTTAAACAGGCAAACTCTGTGGCATCGAGGCGCATCTGCCTGAATCTGGTGACCACCTCTTGAAGTGCTTGTATCTCAGACATGATCTTATTCATCCGCTGAGACTCTGTGTTTTCGGTGTTCATTCCTGCGAAGCAATGTGGAGATGATATGGAGTCATTACGCGGCATAGCATCACAGCTGTCGCACATTTACACCTGCAGCTCATGAGGCCTGTCAGCGGCCTGTGTCCAGATAAGCTCTGTCATGTAGCACATACCAGAAACGGCGAGAAGAGTAGTGGAGTCCACAGGAATGGCCCACTGTGCGATGCCCAGAACAAATAATTCCCTCCAAGCATCCTCCAACAGAATCAGCTGCAATCAGAGGATTTTTAGTGTTAAACTTGAAGCAGTGAAGTAATAATTTATTAAATCTTAAACCTTTTTGAATCTTATTAAATCCCAGTACAGTAGAAACCCCCTGCATTAACATAATAGGTATGTTTTGTCCATATTTTCATATGATAAAGCCTGTGAAAGCCCCAACTTCTAATATAATCAATCTATTCCCCACTGATTGTTAATTAAAAAGGCCCTGCAGGATAATATCTGGCCTAGCTGTTTGAAGCTTCTCCCCTCGGCCCATCACTGTAAAGTGTACCTGGTCGGATAAAGGCAGGGTGGAGAATGCAGGGACACTTTTGGCCCACTTGATGCTCATGAAAAGGAGGCGCGCCGCCGACTCGCACACGGACTCCGTCGCCACCTCGTAGAGGTACATGGGGGTGCCGTTGACTTCATGGGGATACTGGAGGAGGTGAGAGAGAAACCAGATCATCGCCGGTATGTATGAGTTTGTGTTCAGGCTCTAACGCAGTTTGGGAGAATGGTGAACAACAAAGGTCAAATTCCAAGCCCCAGCGCCTGGTTTTATAAGTATTAGTGTTGCTTGTGGTGGATTTACAGTGAGAAATCTAATAGGCGGATTTGTGCCTCTTACAGGCTGCTAAATCGGGACAAGAATTTCAACTTCTAACCCTTATGGAAAAAAATGTAATCCTATAAAAACATTTGGGGAGCAAAAGGGAAAAAAAAGGAAAATTGAAATTACCTTTGGGGTGGGCTGTGCCAGACCCACGATGGCTTGTCTCTCCGGTGTTGTGGCTACTGTGCTCATCTCCAGGTTGTGAGGCTCCAGTTGCGTGACCGTGGTGAAGAAGGGAGGGCCGGGCAGAGAGGATCCCGGGAAATGGGTCGATGACCCGTTCACCTCTTTGTGTCCCCGGAAATATAGGGCGACCTGTTTGCGGATTGTGGACGTCCGGGGCCCCCTCTCGTGCTGAACGGCTGTGAAACGAGACAGCAGGGACACAGAGTAAAGGAATGACCTCTGCAGGAGCGGATGGTTTCTGTTCCTGAGACCAAAGTGCACATTTTGATCCATGAAGGTCCACACTTTATATTAAGAGTGTCTGATTAACAGCCTCCGTGCACTTTTCCAGCCATATGGCGTGTCTGCGGCCAAAGTGATAATTGAATTAAGCCCATTTACCGTCTTTATTCATGTTCACTTCCAGGCACTTTTTCAAACGGCACGCTCGGCACTGGTTTCTGTGAGTCTTGTCGACGGGACAGCCACCCTGCACGGAGAGAAAGAGACACGTTACAGCCTTCAGCTGGACGCCTTTCAGCTTTCACGACGGAAATCTTCTCTTCCTGGGAGGCCAATCTCCAGGTGAAAGATCGTGCTATTATCGTGTCGTTATCGACCTGCTCCCCCGCGGCTCCAGCGCGGCCTCATCCCCGGAGGATAAGTACTCTATCCCGCCCTCTGCTGCCTAAATCCTCGCCTTCGAGTCATCACATTAGATTGGATTACACCTGCTATATTATAGCCGCGCTGTGTTTAGCCCAATACTTAATGGTAGAGGCATGACACAATTAGGCTCATCAAGGGAGACCTAACACAGCGCCAGTGGGGAAAAGCAAATAGAATCCGTGCGTAAAACGCGCACTCTGTGCGTAAAGCCGGTAATGTTTTTTTTCTTTTTTTTTGATGAGGATCAGGGACGTCGTGTAACTTGAATCCTGCTTCTAATAACACTTGAAATACAAATCTCTCTTGAGACAAGTGCACCAACCATCGCTTACTGATCAGATGTTATAAGTAAATAGAAAATCAATGAAAAATATCACATGCTAATGAAAAATCTCCCAGCTTGTAGAGGTTGCGCCTTCGCCCCCTCGGGCCTGTGTGGTGATGAATGAGGATTTATAATAAATAAAGTGGAGGCCTCACCTGAGAGCCAGATTTACAGACGTAGGTCCTGTTTCTGCGGATGCTCCTCTTGAAGAATCCCGAGCAGCCGTCACAGGCGTAAACTCCATAGTGTTTCCCTGAGCTGCGGTCGCCGCACACTTTGCATGGGATGTCCAGAATCCGACCTGATAAAAAAAAAATAGCGCAAATTATAATTAAATACAACTCACAGAACCATTAAAGATTCAGTTTTAAAAGAGAAAAATGTCATGGCAAATTGTGACTATAGTATCATCTTATTATGAATCTTAAAGATCTGGATAAATTGTGAGAACAAATTTCCAAAGTTGAGAAAATTGTTGCTTTGCTGTTTTTATTTTTCTCAATAATTCAGTGAAGTGGGTTTCAGGTTCGCTGCTTGAGTTGGCACTGTGCACATACAGTAAGTGCCAGAAATGAACTCGTTTTGGACGTTTTACACAGTGGACAAATCGTTCTACAAATTACTTGTTTTGTCCGACAACCCCACAAAACACACACACACACACACACACACACACACACACACACACACACACACACACACTGGACAGCGCCCCAAGCCTCGACCGACCATGGGAATTCACGGCACACATTTCAAGAATAAAGTCCGGTGGGAAGCGTCATATCTGAGCTCTCTAAGACAATGGCCCGAGGGTGCACAATGGAGACATTAGGGGAAAGTGTTAACTTAATGATTTTCCCCCATTGAACCTCGTCTGACTGCCTGGATCTCGACAAGCTGCCAACTCCCCTTCATAATGGGACTCGACAGCTGCTTTATCCCGCAGGTCTATAGGCCCCAGGATTAGGGAGTGACACTGCACCATGAGAATAATGCGCACCAACTCGTTTCACCAACTCAAATGAAGTGTATGTAAATCGACCCCGGTGTAGATGAAAAAAATTTGATTTTTTTTCTCCTCAAAGATGTTGTATTCAAATCTATGGAGGTATATTTGTATGCATATGAGGGAGTCTCTCTCTCTCTTTTTTATTCTGGAGGGAAAAGCCGTCTATGTAATTACACTGACGTTTTGCCACCTGCTCATTGATTCGCCAGTGACCCGTCAAAAAGGGTAGCATGGGAATAACCAGTGAGCAGCAAAAACAATGACTTCAGGAGAGAGTTATAGGGCTTCAATTGACAGATTATGAAGAATCAGAAGGCCATGTAGGCTATTTAACCAGCGGTCACTGCCGTGTAATTGACATAAAATAGAACTTTTTATGGAGCATTTATGTCAGATAAGAGTTTCTGTTTTTGGAGAGTTGGGGTGGAGAAAGTCAACTTCTCATCACGGGAGTGTTTTTTTTTAAACCTGGTGTATAATAAGTTAAATCGCCATAAAGGCCAGGTGGATTTTCTTTGACTAATAATTAAAATATCGACTCCACTCATTAAACTAATTGACTGATTAACAGATATTTAATAAACCGCCAATCAAGTTCATTTGCGCACTCCTAAATTTTAGAGATTTAAATTAGAGATCGACGAAAATGCGCAAAAATTCCAACAAGACGAGCTCAGGAAAATATCGAATTGTAGATTATCGAGCGTCAGTTAAATAAAATGACACAATTTTGTTGTGAAAGGGGGAAATTCGTATTTAACTTCCCGCTATGGGGGTCCAATTCGTCTCCATTGTGTGCAGTAATTGCTTGGAGATATATGGCATATTCTATTAACGTAATCACCATCAGCTGCTAAAATAACTGCAAATTAAGGTTTGGGGAGAGCAGGAAAAGTCTCCACTGACCACCCATAATGTGTGTGTGAAACTTGATGAATAGTTCGTGGTGCTGCTGGTGGTTATCCACAGCGATTCGAAAAACAAGTGAGCACCTGAGGATAAAACACAACGTGCAGTTTGACGTGAAGGACACGAACGTGGAAATTATTAAGGATGCTGAAGGAAACACAGAGACAAATGTAAAATTAACAGACATGTCGTGTCTTCTGAAACAGACCAATAACAAACTAATATTATAATCTAGGTGCGTTTTAATTTATCATGAGGCCTAGCTGAGAAAAAAAAACACACCCAGTCCAATTTAATGTAAAATATTAAATCACGTGTAATACACTCAACAATTTAATATAAAATCCTTCAATATATTCATGTTTAATTGTATAAATTCATGATTTTTTTTTACAGTAGTACACAAACGGACGCGCGCAGACACATAAACACATCAGCCTTTTAACCATGTGTATTAATTTAAAAGATAAAAAACGTCAGTCCAGTGAGACACAAGCTTTAAAATCATGATATCAGTCATTAAATATTGCTGTTCATTGTTTTATTACTCATCCGGAGACATTTCTGAAAATCAACTCGCAGGCAACAAGTGGCACCAAGTGGGACGCAGGAGGAATATTCGGAGCGTGGACACAGATTATTATTTCCTTACCTCTCAACTTTATAATATATACACACACAGATATACATACATATATTTATATATATCTAGTAAGAGGTGTCTTAACAATATTTACACTCAGGCTGGGGACGCTTTAATTATCAGTCGTGGACACAAGTTTACGCAGCCAACTGTCTGTGTGTGCGCTCGGGGGGAAAAAAAGACGTGGACGTCAGTTATTCCCTCACATTTTTGTAAAGACCCCGAGGAATGAAGCGACTGAATTATTGTAGTGAAGCTCCGATGACACGAGGAGTATCAAGTCGTGTAAATAACCGCGCGTCAGGCCGTCACTTTACGCTCCACGCGTGAGACAGGCCCGACTTTATTCTAACACCCCGGGCTGCTCAGCAATGTTCATCAGGGCAGAGAAAAGCGACACTTACTTGATTTGACATTGAGAATATCCAGACAGCCACTTGTTGATCCCGCGGGTTTGCTCATCGTGGATCCTCGACTTTATGATAAAGTTCAGGATTTAAAAAAAAAGTCCTCTCTCTCTTGCTTGGTCTGGCTGACAGAGACAATCAAAAGCGTGAAACCCGCAGCACCTTTTTCCTTGAAGTCTTCACCGGCAGGCAGCGATGAGATCGGCAAAGTCAGCGTCCCGAGTTGCCCAACTTGACAGATCTCCGATCGACGACCCCCAAATTAAGACACACGTTTGCACATTATATCAGACAATCTTCGCCTCCTGGACGTGCAGGGTCGGAGAGCACAGACTGCAGCCCACTCCGGGATAGCGACCGGTTAACGGCGACAGCGGTCCTCCAGCCGGTGTGTAAAGTTGGAGTTGGGGTGTTGAAAACGGTGCCTGGAGCGCATCCGACGGTGCCAAACCGGTAGGAAAAGAAAGAAAAATAAATAACTGTTCAGATGTTCAGGCAGGTGAGCGCGTGTTAAAACCGGGACACGACGTGACTTTGTGGTGCGCGTTCCTCAAATAAGCCTTGGTAATATTTATGAGAAGTGTCAGGGGGAGGCTGGAGGGTGGAGATCTCCACTTCCTTCATCCACTTGGCTTTCTACTCCAAACTCCAGCCTGACGTCACTGGCGTGTGAGGGAGTGTGTGTATGTGTGTGATGGTGTGAATGTGCGCAAATGATGTGAAGTGCCTTGCTCATGGATCAAGAGGCATCGCGAACATACACACACACACACGCACAAAACACGTGTTGCATGCATGCTTTCTGCAACATGTACGTTTGTTTCAGCTCGAGATTCGTTTATTAAGGCAACATTTCCACACAATGAGCAACTCACGGGAACCTTAATCAAAGAACACAACTCAGAATATAATAATATTAGATGTTTGATGTTTAGAAACCGCCACTAACCTAACACAGAGCTGGATTTAAGATGCAGAAAACCCATTACCACGACATCAGGGATGATGTTAGACCAGTAAGAGGTTACTATGTTCAGGGGTGTGTGTGTGTGTGTGTGGGGGGGTTATAAGGGGCTCAGTGTCATGCTCCTCGTTTCCTACACACACACAAGCACAAAAACAATTGTGTCTGGTTACACATCACACGATTCAAGGAGTGCTTGGGGCCCACTGTAGACACCGATCAGTCAGAGCAACTGTTAAACAGCTGAGGTGGATGTTGGTGAGTGATTCCCTCAAATCACTTTGTGTTATCACAGCCTGTACTGTGAGGCAGTCTCCTGCAGTGTGATAGAATAAATCAAAAGCTGTGAACTTCATTTTAATCAATGTTAACAAAAAATAAAAAACATTATAGGCCTTCACAAACAGAACATATATAATCTTCACCCCAGCTCTCAGCAAAGCGCATTAGATAGATACATGAAATATATAAACGTAAGTGCTCCTATCATTAAAAGTGGCGATAAAAACAACAATAACAAGCTTTATCGTTTACTTGTCGACTTATATGAACCACACAGATTTGTACAAACATCACCATTATGATTTCAAGTATTTTAATTCGACCTGTTACTTAATGTTTTATTCTTTATTATTGTTGTTCTTTGATTTCGCGTCTCTCCTGTGTGTGTTGTAGGCTACTGTACGTTAAAAATGTTCTGTTCTCTCACATTTGTTGCCACTTTTACAGAGAACAGACAATAAAAGTGTTAAATTGCATCACGTCTTGTCTAGAAAAGTTCACTTTTATGATCACTTGTGCCTCCAAAATAATTAATAATTTACTAAATATCCACACCTAGTGGGCACACTGCTTTAAGGTCTACCATCCACGCCTCCCATAATAAACCCCTGGCTACAGTCAGTGATCGGATTTTGGACACCGGGGTGCAAACCGTGCCCAGGCTGCTGTCCGGGAGGGTCGTGGTCTGTCCGCAGGCCCCTCTCACTGACACCCTGACCTTGACAGCTTGCTGTGCTTTCACCGGGTAACTGCAGAAATCCATATTCTGTTTTTAATTGTGTTCATTCCCACGGTACACTGGAGGCCATATGGACTCACAAAGTGTCGATTTAAGCGGACAGGGGCGAGGCGGAGAGGCGTAGTTAATTGCAATCAGCCATTGTTGTGTCTTTCAACCTGCCCTTTAGCTGAACGCTCGAGGTTGGAGGCTAACAAGCCCGAGGAGAAATCACTATAATATTCCTTTGATTTTCCTGCGGGGACACACTGAGAGCCTCTGCCTCTTCATTGAGAAGTTTGTCGCCACATATTGAGTTTTTTAAATCTCACATAAATGCTCCACATAATAAAGGCGACAATGCGCGTTCGTAGCGGGGACCGTTTTCCAGACTCCTCTTAGTTTGTCTGCGAGACTGGAAATCGCGTTTTCTCACAGATCCATAACATTTTCAGTTATTTCCAAGTGCGCGCCTGCGCGCGTGTGCGTGTACGCGCGCGTGCGCATGTGTGTGGGTGGCTGCCGGGGGTGTGTGAATGGTGAATGTGTGACATAATCTCCTTAACTCGTCCTAATCCTCGTCATTCACTGATAGCCTTTACACAAATATAACCAACATCATGGTTGCCCGGGTTGCCTCCTTTCACTTTTTTTGTATTAGTGACTCTCTTCTCCTCTAACAGTCAATGAAATGACGATGACAAAAGAGGGCCAGTGGATTGTGTATCTGTTTTTTTGGGGAGGGGGGGAGCTCAGCATCAGTATGCGGATACTTGACATACTATAGGACGGACTTCAACGACGAGAGAGTCCAGCAGAAGTCACCAGGGAACAATACAGAGAGAACACACATGTGTCCCGACGTCACCTATGATGCTTGAACGATGAGAAAACACAGATCAGCTGTGTTTGTTGTCATATTCCATCCACACACCTGTTGGTTTCATTTTTTCCAGCTCTGCCTGACATTTTAATGATGTGAGAATTACAACAACAGCAGCACCGCGTCAATAAAGTATTTAAAGATGATAAAAAACATGTTTGTTGCTATTTACAGTGTGTTTCTGGTTGTTGTTCCTATAGACGATCGCTGACTGGAGTTAAGCCATCTTTTTACGCACTGCTATCAGTGTCCAGGCCCCTCTAACCGACCAGGCGGAAACCAATTGGCTTTAGGGAGAAGTCACAAAGCTCCAGAGAGCAAATAATGAGAAGGATTCAAGCCGACCAAAGACCCAAAGCAGCCGTGCAGCCTTTAAAACTGACCGGGGAGATCATAGTCAGTCGTCTTTGACTCACTGCAGACACTACAGGTGATTGCTTTAACGTCGTTCAAACATCATCAGCTGTTTTCATCGGTCGGGAAATGTGATTTAATGTCGTTACAGGCGACAAAACCAGCAGGACAAATAACTCTTACACTCCTCTTCTATGTCATGTTTATACGGGATCATCTTCACTGTAATTAAACTTTTCAAATAGGTGAAAAATGTGCAGCTGGATTTCAGCACCACGGACAGTTCTGCACCGGGAGTCACCTGTCCGCGCGCGTATTCCGCGTTGAAGAGGCCTCCAACTTCCGGATTCATATCACATGTGATCAAAGATATTTATTAATCAAGACACAGTTCAAATCTGATTATGTTTTATATTCGAATTAAATCAGTCCAGCTTTGTTTCCCTGCGAGGGTCTTACTCCATGCAGTCAGAGTTAACTGGGTGTAATCTTGACTCAGTCGTCTAATCCAGTAATTGCTCTGATCCCGACAATCAGATACGCCGTTGATTTCAGCCAATCAGGATCCAGTATTGTGACTGCTCTCCCATGAGGCCTACCGAGCATTTAACTTCAGGCTATAGAAACATCGGACAGTCAAAACTCTCAGCGAGTAGAGCCTTTATGAGCTAAAGTGACGCGAAATCGTGAAGATTTGTTAGTTTTATTCATTATTAGTAGATTGTCTTGATTTTTAAAATGTTTTCATGGAAGTTAATGTCGACTCGGTAGATTATATTTGTGAAATTAAAGAATCTCACTTGAACTGAATCCAATAAGAGAGAAAAAACTGATCAATATATTTATAATTTGTGTTAGTATTTTTTCATCTTTACGCGCAGGATTTAGTGAAGAAGGTTGCAGCCCGGCTAGATATACTGCTGCTGATAACACGAAGTACAGATTTGAGGTATTTTACGTCAGTATTTTGATTTCATATCAATTTTTATTCCTTGGAAATGTTGTACTTTTTATTCAGCTACACATTATGACGTGCTTATAGAATATAATATTTTAACACAAATAAATACATAGAGCTGAAACTGTATTTTTTTAAATATAATTTTGAATTCTCTAATATTGCTTACATTGCTACAGCATTTTACTGACTAATTTCTGAAATTTTACAAACAAAAAAAAAAGTTAATCAAGAAAACAATCAGCAGATTAACGAGAATAATTATTAGTTGCAGTCCTTAATATAATTAGCTCAACCAGCCACAGCAGAGTACATAATCCGGCTTCAGGTCACATTTTTCTGTGTGTACTTTGACTTTGGGGACTTTAAGTATTTTCATGGTGACATTTACACACGTTTACTGAATGCAGGACTTCATGAAGCACAGCTGCACTTTTACAGTGTGACATTAGCACTTCTGATCTGAACACTTATTCCAACACTGCTGGTGGCCCTGGGGCATTAAGAGACACACATTTCAGGTTTTCTGTCAGTGAACCCGGAACCCTCGAGTTTCCCAAGGTGAGATCCCTCAGGACCGCCAGTGACCTCATACAGTCCCAGCATCTCCTTCACCTCTGCACGCCCAGCACATGCACACTTACACATGTACACACAAGAAATAGTCTCCTCATGGAAGAGTCTCCTCCAAAAAAAAAAAAAAAAAAAAGACCCAGACCCAGAACCCAAACTCACAAACCCACAAAGTCGGTGCGGTGCAGTTGGACGCTCTGACAAATCTATTTGGGGCAAATTGTCAGTGAGAAACTTCCGCTCGAACTGCCTTGGACAAAACTGGCTGTTGGGGAGAGCAAATCCCGCGGCATGAGGGTGGGGGACAATGGGGGGCGAATGTGTTGATGTGCGGCCGGTGGCTGGGGAGGGACAATGGACGGATTAGTCAGTCCTCTGGCTGACTGATTTGAGATGGCTCCTCTCAGCCTCTCACCGTGGGGAGTCCCATTGTCCCGCTTCTGATTCCCACTTCTCACAAACTCCAAACAAAAGTCAATCTCTTTCTCAAGGGAGGGGGCGAAATATCGACCCGTGTTTCAGCTGGGGAAAGTGACTCAAAAACTTATTTGCAAGAGATGGCTGACTCTCTAACTCCCCTTCCACTTTTTATGTCTTTTTTTCCCCTCCTCTCTCTCCTCTTTGCCTTCATCTTCCTCATTTGCAGTCTTTATTGCCCGGTGGTGGTGGTGGATAGTGGGATGTTGAATGATCCCGGTTTTTCAGACTCAAGTGGGGCTGGGGCACCTGTTGGAGGCTTAGAGGCGGCTTTGCGGCCGGGGTCATTAATATTAAAATATACAGAGATGCCATCACGGGCTGGTCTGAAATCGGTCTGATGTCGCCCCTGGGTTCCCTCTCTGGATGGACCTCTGCTTTCAGTCACTCGTGAAGAGCCTTCTTTTCTTTTTTTCTGTCTTCTCTTTTTCTTTTTTCCCTCCCTGAAAAGACTCGTTAACAAATTATGACAGCTGAGTAGAGGGGCTTAGTCTGTTCACACTGCAAAGACAAACATGTGAGAGCCAAGGAGCCCGCGATGTGATCAGTGTATCTACAGTTCATTTGATATTCAGCCTCACAAGTGTGTGAAAGTGTCAGTGTCTGACTATGTTGACCCGATCTGTAGGCGAAAGGTAGCCAAAAGATTTCCCTCTGGAGCCTCACTGTGAAATCACTGACACAAACAGTTACTTTCAGGAGTTAGGTTAGAGCTTATTTATGGAGAAAGGTGAGAGGCTGCTTATGATTTTACGAGCTATTCATCTGTTTTTGTTGTCTGTCTTGTGATCATATGAATTAGCTCAGTCTACAGTGGTGTAGTTTCGGTTCACGTTACGTTTTATGTGTTTTCACATCATGTTGGAGAGAACTTTAATCTCTTGGAGCAAATTTAAAAAGAAAAACATGATATATATATATATATATATATATATAATAATGAAGAGTGGACAGAGTCAGCATGCCTTTATTACACTTATGCACTCTTTATTTTACAGGAAAAGAAGGCAACACTTTGTAAGAATCCTTCATGATAAAACAAATGTAACAGGTAGTTACATTTGACATGTGACACATGGTTTATTCATGTTCAATAGAAGATCTGCACTCAGTCTGCTGACTTCTTGACGTAGCTGCAAAACCCAATTTGATGACAAAACTTTGGCACAGACGGCTCACACCTTAAAGAAAGCTACACTAATACATTATTGAAGATTTTAACAGCCTACATAATGAGTTTTTTTTAATTGATCTTTTGTGCAATTGATTTGTTATATTTAATATATATTTCATTGTTTATCATATTTCCATATCTGAATTTTGGTTTATTGCTGATTCATCTGTTTGAATAATCCCCACCATGTATATAGAAATCAGACACATTCATGTGACAATGAAATAAATGGCTGCAGGACCATTGTGTAATTGCAGATTGCAGCCCCCTCGATTCACCCTCTCCTGGAGGTGAAACTGTGATACTTTACGTCGGAAAACATGAAAAGTGTGAAAGGCTCCATCTAGAGCCGATGTTTGGTTTGTCCATTCTGGGCTACTGTAGAAACATGGCGGCTCAACATGTTAGAAGAGGACCTGTAGATACAACAGGCTCATTATAAGGTAACAAAAACAACTTATTTGCATCTTATTTATAACATTTTGTAAATAGCACATTGGACCTTTAAGACATAAAACAATATTTTCTTTTAGTATTTATGTCTGATCCACCAAAAAAGCTCATTAAAACTTTTTAAAATGGCATCTACTCGCCCTGATTGGAGTCTCAAAGGTTGCCCAGTCGACCGTGATTGGCTCCAAACTAGTTGTGATGTCATAAAGTTTGCTCCACATGTTAAACTTTAAAGTGACAGCAGACAAAACTTTCCCTTCATTGGATGCATTTGTAACATCCAGGTGGAGAAACAATAACAGAACATTTCTGAGTGCAGTGAGACTTTAACAGTTCATGCACACACACGTGCGGCTTCCTCTAAAAAGCAGCAGCACTGTGCACAGTGGTCGCGGCCGTCAGACAGATTAACCACAGAAAGGCAGACAGTCATCGGCGGCGGTTCACCTGGAGTCACTCTTGACAGTCATTCTGCAGCTGATCCTGCTCTGTTCAGCCGTCACTCTTGCTTCTCCTGATGTTTTCCTGCTGGCTCTCACAGGTCAGGTTCAGCGGTCACGGTCTGGGGTCACAGCTTCCACTCGTCATTAACCTCTGCAGCACAGGAGCTGTCATCAGGAGCCTCACGCTCACCTCACAGGTCTTAATACACACCCAGACACACAGGAGACTGGTGCTTCATTGAGAGAATCAGGGCATGTGACCTTCCCAGTACTCAGACTGGGGCATAATGTGTGTGATGAGCACATCTAGATCATTTCATGAGTGTGTGTGTGTGTCAGGTGACATGATCAGAATATTGATGAGCATGTGGCATTTGTAGATGAGTGTATACTTACACTAAGGGTGTCACAATATACTGGGATTAATGTGATATTTTAGAAATTAAATATTGATATTGTGTTAATGATACACATAGAGTAATATCACGTGAATAATCCAGATTCCTCTTCTTAGTTGAACCTAACAGACTCCAGGGCAACATTGCTGTAATTTTGCAACAAGATATTTTCAGTGTGAAGTGAAGGAAGGTCAAGCTTTTGATGCAATGTGAGGTTGAGTGTGTATGCATGCAAACAGTGGGAGATGTTTTACTTGTACTGTCCACAGAAACAGGATGGAAGCAGCATTGCCTTGTTAAAGTGCAAACGTCAGACTGTTACTACAGTAATGCACACGTGGCAGACAAGTGTGTAGGGAAATTAAGACGATCAAGACGTGAAGGTGAGAGTTCTTCACGTCTTCACATCTTTTTTTTTTTACATTTCCTTTTTTTTTTATCTTTCTTTTTGTTTTTATTTATGTGTCATATATCGCTTTTTGAAAATCCATGCATTACACTGAATATATTTGATGTTTATTTTTTCTTAGCACCACAGCATTTAGAGACCAAGGTAGTTTGCAGTGCCTAGATGGGACTTTATACAAATACACAGCCAAACTGCACACACGTGTTATCTTTGACATAGTTTTCCAGGTCTAACGAGGGAGCCAAAACAATAATAAATATATAATAATATAATAAAACAGTAAATATTATATTAATATAAATATTAATATATCATTGAATATATAGAAGATATCTTTATTTCCACTTTATTTCATCGCAACTGCTATTCATACACAGGAACAGCTCCCAGGACATCTCACATATGCAAATTTATTGTCAATTCTGTAACAAACAGAATCAGATATTAAAAATAGGATGAATACCTTTGCATTCGCTTCACTAGTAAAAGTACAAGGCCTGCGCTTAAAGTAAGTAAAGCACTTCATTCATAATGCAACACGTTTATAATAAAATATGACATAATGCACATTCCCTCTATTTGTGTCCAGCTTTAAGTCATTAAACTGACAGCAGTAACAGACCGTGTGCTCCGTGAAGGCCTTTCACACATAAGACTGTTTTTTTTTTTTGTTTTTTTTTTTACTTTGAAAGATAAAGATGAGTGATGAAAGCAGCTGGGAGACATGGGGTCCTTTAGAAACACCCAAACAATGATGGGGGCAAAGAGGCACTTGTTTTTTCTCATATTCACCACATTTTCTCAATCATCCACCCCACCACCCAGCAGCTCACTGCTTTCCCATCCTCAAATTCCCTCAAAGTTTCAGATGCTCACAATTCCACAATGCCCAGATGCTGTCCTTTGGCCCTTTACCCCCCTCAACCCAGAGCTATCATTCATAACCTTTCTGTGGAGCTGGGAGTGAAAGAGGTGGGATAAGGGAGAAAGAGGGGGAGCGGAGAGCAACATGGCAGCTTATTTAGAAGACTTCCTTTATTGGAACATGTGCAAGCAGTTCACTCACAAAGGACTTAAATAGGATATTTTCTGTTCCCTATAGTTGCTTTCCCCTTTTAAGTGCCGAGGCAAAAAAAGTAAGTTTACAACTCCCTCCTCAATGGGGGCTCTTCACTCTCAGGTTGCGGGGACCTGAGTGACCTAGGAAAGTTAATTAGGAGGCGAACAAAGAGCGAGCTGGAGCAGAATGCCTAGCCTCTCCTCCAGCCAAAGATGTCATCCATTAATTAGGAAAATCTTTAAGGTGGCCTTATTGAATTTACAGAAAGCCCTGTGGTTGGCGGGCAACAGTTTTTTGATCAAGCCCTGACTCAAACAATGCCTTTCTGGGGGTTAAAAAAGAAGAAGAAGGGAGGAGATTGGTGGTAGAAGAAGAGAGGGAAAGGGGTGGCGGGGGGAGAAAAAGAAACGTATGGGTTTGCGGCGCAGTACAGTTTAATGGGGAGGGAGGCTGCCGATTGTGACAGCTCAGATTCACATGGGTATGGGGGGCATAGTTTGGGGATGATGTCATGCAAAGGCAACCTGGGGGCTTGGGAAGTAAGAAGGAGGGGGTACTGAGCTTGAGCCACAGGGGCCACTCAAAGTTAACATCGCTGCCTGCATCTGGGCCAAATCCTTTTCTTCTGGCCCAGGAGAGGCTTTCCTGAACGCCAAGCCCTCCACCACTCCTCCCACTCCCTCGTTCACAAATCAGGGCTTGCTTTAAAGCTAACCCCTTGCTAACTGACTAGCTAACTGCCTTTTCTTTCCAGTCTAACTGCCTATTCATCCCTGGCCCACTATGAATAATATAACTGGATAACACGGAGCTGTAGTGCAGCTCCTCTGCTTTTACAAACTTTGTCCATTTAATCAGCTTTTGTGTCAACAAGGTCCTATATTTAAGCCTCGACTGCTTCATTTTTGAACAAACTAAATGATTTTTGTGGTTTTAAATCACCTGATCTACTTCTACATCAGGATTTTGTTGTTTCCGTCTTTAGATTTAATACCTATATTTAAAAAATAGACAATAGATTTAGCTTCCAGTCGCTGTTAAAGGCATTAAAGGTATAGGTGCAAACGTTTTGTTGTACCGTTTAGAGTTTATCTAACACATTTAGAGAAAACATGCACATTTCTAGTTGTGGTCACTGGAAATCATCATGCGTCAGGTCACCTCTGTGCTCCGTTGGTGCATTTCAACAGGTTGTAGAAGTTGCGTGCCATAAAATGCAACAATGCACCATTAAAGAAATGAGAAGAAGAAAACGCACCATTAAATGTTTTAAAGAAAAAATGCATTCATCATTTTTTTGAGCCTTGTGCATGCAGTACACAAGTTTGTAAGTAAGTCGACTAAACTCCAAATGCTTACTATAATTTATTTTTGGGGGTTCAGAAGAAGTCTGCAGTGAAATTTGAAAAATGTGAAATTTTTAAAATGTTTGAATGTGCGGATGGTGCTGCTCTGAAGGGAGTAACATAAAAGAGTTGCCCTTGTTATAAGAAAGTTATTTATAGCCAGGAATTTGGATACTACAAAAAGAGGTGAGGTAAACATGATCGGAAAAAAATAACTTTTTCTTAAGCTGAACTTTCCCTCTTTAAGCAGGTAAACAACTTTATACCACATATGTAACATGAATCATCTTTGTTTATGTGGTTGTTGTTTCTTTATCATAATCACCTGTCTTATATATTTAGTGCTAAATCACTAGAACCAGTGCAGAGCAGAGAAAAAAAACACCGGGGCAGGCTTGTTTGGAAGCTGACAGTCACATGGATGTTCATGCTATATGCTGGCATGCTGTCCTGTGCATGTGTCCCCTGGGACGTGAACCCCTCACCCCACCCCCTCCTGGGGGACTAATTTGAGGGGAGGGACGATGTGTTTTGTTGCTTGTCAGAAACAATCACTCCCGGCCCATTACATTTACAGCACGTCGTGCTCTCGTTGCTGTAACACACTGAGCCCTGAGAAGGGGGGGGGGGTGGCTCTCACAGGAATCATAAATTCACTCATCGGGGACGTAAAAGGTTGACAAACATCTATGACGGAGGTAAAAAGAAAAAATAAACCAGTCGAAATGCAAATGTTGCACAGTTGTTCTTTTGGAACAGGACAAATGAGTTTTCAACTTAACTTCTTTTGGTGTGCCCCCCCCCCAAGACGTAAGATTAAAGTGAATAACAACTTATTTAGAGTGCCCTGTGCCGCCCCCACCCCTCTCTTTTCCTCTGTCCCGGCCCACCCGTCCTCTCCCTGTTCTGTTTGGGCACTGGAGGTTGTCAGTCGGGGTTTATGTCCAGTTCACTGGAGCTGAAAGAAGTCAGTTTCATGTCTTGTTATGGAACAAGACGTCTCTGCCTCTCAGGAGTGATGAGAAGTGGTCCGGGTGAGCAGGGTGAGCAGGGAGCGGGACCATCCCCTGGAGGCGACCAGCAGTGAGGAAGTCAAAGCGGCTTTTGTGTCTCTGCTGTCGGCTGCGTGTTTGGTAATTATCCCCCCCTCAATATGAGCACAGACCGGGCTTTCCAGGAGAGATCCCAACCCAACCGGCCCATGGAAGAGTGCACAACACACCGTCAACAAAGATTAACTTCTCACAGTGCTGCGGAGATGCCTGATTGGGGGAGACACAGCAAATACATGAAACCCTGTCCTGTGCGACGTGCTTGTGATGAGCACAGTCAGACTGCTGCAGCGTGTACATAGTGACACCTGTAGAGCTGATGCAACAGATACGCCGTCCTCCTCTGTTACTGTTCATCCTGATGCACCGATGCTGTTAGTTTTTAAGACTTTATACCCTGTTAGTTTACCTGATAAAGTTAGTCTATTAGTTAAAGTAGTACAGTGGCTCCAGTTTGAGGGGTTTAGTTTTTAAGACTTTATACCCTGTTAGTTTACCTGATAAAGTTAGTCTATTAGTTAAAGTAGTACAGTGGCTCCAGTTTGAGGGGTTTAGTTTTTAAGACTTTATACCCTGTTAGTTTACCTGATAAAGTTAGTCTATTAGTTAAAGTAGTACAGTGGCTCCAGTTTGAGGGGCTGACTCATCTCTAGAGGGATAAATCTGAAGGGTTGTGAGATGATGAATCAGGTTAGAAACAAGAAAAAATAGGCTTGTGTGACGTACATTTGTGCACAATCCGACTTCCCTCTTGGAGTTTTTGGTGAGTTTTAGCTCCTGCAGGCTCAGACAGTTGTTGAAGTGAAACCATCTGAGAGGTTTAGAGGGGAAATCCACCTTTGGCGCAACTCAGAGAAATCTGAAACATGACCAGGGTTCTACCAGACAAGTGGTCACACGTAAAAAGGTTGTAAACCACTGATTTTAGCTCATTATGGATCTTAAACTTAACCTTAACTAGTCATTATTGCTGCACTATGCAACCTTCCTTGCATGTCCAAACACCTTCAATCGTCATCATTATTATCTGCACTTTTCTCTCGTCACTCATCCTTTTCCATAACCTTCCTCATCCTCATCATCACCGTGTCATTGTCATCATCGTCGTCATCTACATCTCTATACTTTACTCTCATCCCTGTCGTCATCATCATCTTCACCGTCGCTGTCATTCTAATCATAAAACCCGGATCACAGTCATCAGCTCCTTCCTCCTCCTCACCCCTACTTATCATACTTACCCTCATTGTCCACTTTCACCCTTGACATCACCATCACCAGCAGCTTCATGCAGCCTGTATGCAGGTCTGTGTGGCCTATGCATGAGGAACATAAACATTCTGGTTAGTTATATGACATTTTTGTCAACACTTTCACCCCCCTCACCCCCCCAAAAAAGCCTAAAACATGTTAGAAAATCTAGCAGTTCATTTGTGGGAAGCAAACTGAGGAGCATCCGTTTCTTCCATTAAAACTGCCTCATTTTAACCCGGCTCCTTTTCAAAGCAGCGCAGAATAGGCCCGCCTTGATCTGCATCAATTGTCATCCCGGGGCTCAGGGGCACTTCGGCGGCCAGTATAGCGGGCGAAGTCAGGGCTAATCCCTGGAAAAGGGGAGAATCACGGGAGAGGAGAAAAGCAACAATAACCAAGTCAAGCGTATAAAATGAAAGCGAAATCTCTATTATCACTCCCCGCGATTCCCAGCAAAGTGGTGAAAATCAGGGTTAGTTTGTGATTCGAGTCAGACGCGGAGGGAAGAATATGGGGGTCCCTGCGGGTTGGGAGACTCACACGACGAAAAGGGCAATATTCTGGAGAAAAGGGGAAGAAGAAAGCCCCTCTCCCATCCCGACATAACCATTAAATGCAGTCTGACTTTATGTTGTATAGAGAGGGGGGAACAAGAAAGGAGGCACAGTTCTCCGATGAAAGAATGAGGTTTTGGGCGGATTAGGGACGGCCCGAAGGATGAAGAATAACTTCTGCATAACTTTACAGCTATTTTCTCTCCCCACGCCAAGAGCCAAGTTTAAGGCTGAACCAGAGTTTGAGTTAACCCCTTTTGTGATTGTCCAGTTAGAGACTTTCTCAAGGTGGGAAAGGACTTATATCACAATCTGAGGTCCATAAAAGAGGAGGCACATGCGAACACTACAGGTGCAAAGCTAATAAAAACATTCTTTATGGATTTGTTACTTAATATTACAATTTCACGCAAAGACAAATTAAATTAGTAGGCTACTTACGTGGCCCTTCAACACGATTTTATGGTACTTTTATTTCCATTTTATGCAAGTTTAGATGCTTAAACCTCCATAAACTACAGGAAAATATAGTTTTTACTTTAACAGCTACAATTCATTTTCAATAAACAAGCTTCTAAAAGCTTATAAAATAAATTGAGGGCCCCTTGTTGAATTATCCTACACCAAAGAGTGACTTTTATGCACTATTACTATAAAATCAAAATCCCCAATAGCTAATATGAATTTGAAAAAAAAAAAAAAATCTTTTCTTTCCCATTAATCATCTCCAAACTCAACAGATTTTATGTGTGTTCCTTTGGAGGGGGTGCGACCCCTATGTTGGGAACCACGTGAAGTTTCAACTCCACCAGGTACAACAGCAAGATTAGACACTGATGCATCATATTACTAGCCAAAATATTAGAAACACCTCGTAATATACACCACTACAAACGACAAGACCTCCTCCTATAACGTTGGATCACACTGGGGTGTACCTAATAAAGCGGCCAATCATTCACAGGATGCATTTTTTTATTTGTACTTTGCAGTAGAAAAGAGCACGTCTTCTTTGCAGATCATAAAATAATGATTGACTTTCAGGTTCCTCGTCCTCCTCGCTCTCGCTGTCATCTATAGGTAAACCTCCTGACCAGTCTGTAGTCTTATCACGGTTCCAAAAATCACGAGGAGCCTCTCGGACTGAGCCTTCCTTGAAGGGCCCTCATCATCACCATCATCTAATTTATGGACCTAATTAGTGATTTTTGTCCTCTTGGTTTCTCTATCTATCACACGCTAATGAAGGCATTTTTTTTCTTCTTCTGCCATCTGACAATAACGGTCATCTCAAACAGTAATGATATGCCGATTTTACTTGCTGCTCCGCTGATTAGCGGATTAGAGGAAAGATCCAAAACTTGGTGAATAATGTGATCAGTGAAGGGTGAGACTATTTAAGGCTACACGCCGTATTGACGCATGCATTAATGATGATGACTACCACTAGACTACTACTATTACTACTACTAAGATTATATTATCTTCTATTAACATCTTTAAAGTTAAGGTGTAACCAAGTGGACATTCATAACTGCACTAAAAGCGACACTGTCACATTTAGGTTGTAATCACGTCTTCTTTCTGAGAGCCACACTAGAGGCTGATAAAGGAATGGAGAACATCTGAACAATTAGGTGAACTCTGGTCAGGAGAAGAAGAGTTAATGAGCTGCCGGTGCCATGTGCAGTGAGAGGGAGCACGAGAGGCCAGAATCCATAGGCTATTACCGCAGGAGCTGCGCGCAGGCATCAGAATAGGCCGCTAATGCCGCGCGCGTCCTCTCCCCCCTTATTTTCATTAGGCTCTGATGACTGCGGAATTGATGCGGCCTGCAAGTTATCAAGAGCCACTAATTTCACATTAACGACCATTGACTGCGGTTGCTTGATTCGAGGGGGTTTTTGACAATTATCACAATCAGGATTGGAGCCCAAATCGTTTACCTTGACTCCGTAATTATTTGCGACGAGAGCGCACATTGCAAAATTGTATGGTGTCAAAAACCCGTAAATAACGAGGAGACCGGGAGGAACGGCTATCTCTCTATCCGACGCGCACGCGCGCGCACAGACACGCGCGCGCACACGACGTGTAGGCAGCGACCTACACAACAGCGAGAGAGAGAGAGAGAGATACAGAGAGATACAGAGAGAGCCAGTGAGTAACTGTTCACTAGATATTTAAATATTAAAAAATGTTTTCGCCTCAGGTGGAACTCAATCAATCAATCAATCAATCAATCAATCAATCAATCAATCAATCAATCAATCAATCAAAGAACCCATCCCTTCATTTGATTTGATTATGATTAATGTACTTTATTATTGTATTATTTATTATTATTACTGTTATTATTATTATTATATAGATTCATAGATCAGATGGCTGTGCGTTTGTTTTCTGCCAACATTAAAATCCCCTGTCAACAAGTATAATATGCAGTAGTAGTAGTACTTACTAGTGGTACAGTACATACCCCCATACCTCCAGAGAGTGAGGAGTAAAAACAAATAGGTACACAGGTGTACAGTAAAAGCTTAAAACAAATTCTTTTAATGTAAATCGACAGAGTAAGATAAGAAACAACTCTGTTTAACAGAGGCCTTCTAAAGTATCCTAGTAGTAGTAAAGTTAGTAAAGTAGCAAAGTTGAACTTGTACTAACATAAAACCAAAGTCATAAACTTCATGTTATATACTTCATTTAAGCTTTGACAGCCATTTTTTACCATAACAGGACACTTCAGACTATGATCTTTAAATGGCCATTTGGATAAGAAACCTCATGATATTTTATTTTGATAATATTAAGACGACTTCATCCAGACAACAAAGATGACCCTTTACAAGAACAAATAAATAAACCAGAGAGACATTTGAAGCCTGTTAAACGAGTTTTAGAGTGCAAGACACATAAACTGTATAAATAAGACAGACCCAGCAAACTGATGGTCCCATTAGCTGCTTATTAAAATAAAATAAAAATAAAAACATATGTGCACATTGGTGTACAGTGAAAACAGAGTTTTATCTTTAATACAGGCCTGCTGCAGTATAATATTTAACTTGATAAGGTGTTATAAAATACAGGTAAAGTCCACAGTAAGTTAAATAAACTTTATGTTATTTACTTGAATTCAGCCTTCAAACGCGCGCTGTTCTCGCGAGATGAGGTTACATGATCGGTCACATGATCACGCTCTGAGCAAACCAGGAAATCATCAGCTGTTTGTAGTGAAAGAGGAACAGATGCGGACAGTCGCCGTTTTCCGACCATGTCTCCGCACAAACACGGCTCGGTTTGGGTTTTTATACTGTTTAACATTCACGCTCTTGTGTCCAGCGATGGGGTGAACCCCACGGCTTCGGATCCAGCGAAACAAAGCCCGTCTTTGAGCTCGGCTGTGTTTAAACCCGCTCCGGACTCACTCTTCTCTCTTAATCTGCTGTCTTCCTTCCCTGAGGACCTGGAGATCAGTGACTACTGCAGCGAGCTGCTTCACATATTCGGACAGCGGTACGTGGCCTACGTGAACTGCCTGGTTCCCGCTGCACGACCCGTGAAAGTCTGCCAGAGCTGTTTCTCCAGCTATGGCAGCCTCACGGAGATCTTCAGCAACATCTCATCAGACCAGGTACGAGCCAGGCACCGAGTCATTCATGTGCTTCCAGCTTTGCAGGGAGAGGACAGGCCCTCGTCTCATGACCACGAGTCTTGTGATGTGATGTGATGTGATGTGACTGCTGCTGCTGCTGGTGCTGGTGACACATTTGAGGAAGCTGAGCGCCATGTTTGTTTGTTTTCAGATGATCATGTCATACAAAGTGTGCCCCTGTGTGTCCTCAGGTGGGTCCGGGTAACGTGAGCTGCAGGGACAGCCTCCTGCGCGGTGATCGGCTCATGCTGGTTTATGTGCTGTACGAAAACCTGCACGACCTCTGGGAGAAATCAGACTGTGACAGTAAGTCCTCTGCAGGCCCCAAAAGGTCCCTGAACTAGATTTTACATCTGGATGTCATCTGTGGGGATGAGGCAGCATTCATCAGATGGGGTAGTGAAGAAAATACACATTTAGTATAGCCAGGATTTTGGTCCTTTATCAGTCCAACACACTCTGCACGTGTGCAAATTCACAAACAACTTCCAGCAACCAGGTCTCGGTCTTGGTCACTGGCTCAGATCCACTCCCTGTCTCTGTAAGTTCACCAGTGTGCCGGCATGCTTCAGTACACTCACACCACCACAGCAAACATCTGAGCCCGGACTCGAATGATTTCTTCGATAAGGGCAGTGCTGGAAGTTGCAGAGGTCAAGCGTGTGACTCGCATTTTATTGGTCAGACTGTGGACACTGATCAGTGGATCACATTGTTTCCTGCGGGCGTGAGACTGTGAATATCACGGTTGCGTCGCACCGCGACTCGTGATAATTTTCATTAGCAGTTATTTGAATATTTATTTAGTCTTTGCCTGTCAAATTAAGCCCCGAATAATGTTATTAGATAGCTTGTTGTACACGACCAACAGTTTACAGTCACATGAGACAAAAGAATGTCAACAAATCTTCACAGACGAGAAGACTGTTTGGTATCTTTGGTCAAAAATACTTCACACAAATAATTGATTAAATTATTAATTGATTAAATTCAAATAGTGGATTTATCCATGCGTAAATAAACCTAACTGATGATTGTTTTCCCTTCCTGTCGTGCAGACTGCATCAGTAAAGGATTTCAGAATCTGACCAGCGACACGTTGAACTTCATGAACACCCTCAACCAAACTCTCACCTGCTTTGAGCAGTATCAACAGGTACAGGCCTTAAACCGGGCGACCATGTCGATGTCCGTCTGTTATAAGTTTGCGTCGAGGAGTTAACCGCGATGTCTGTCGTCCCTTTTCTTCATTTCTCCCCCCCGCAGAAGAACAAAACCGAGCTGTGCGCAAACTGCAAGACGGATTACAGAAACCTGAACGTGCTGTACAGCGGCATGGAGAAGAACAAGACGCTGTGCATTGACATAGAGGATGCGGTATGTACGCCAGGAGGAGAGATGTGTACAGCGCCTCTCTTTTACGAGAAGGAGAGAGAAAGCTGCACCCCCTGCAGGAATCTGTAATGTTGGTCACAAGAGTGCTCAGGAAATGTTTGACCCTGAAATCAACTCAAGCTCTTTTCTAAAGCTTTCAACCACATTTTGTGACATTCCTGAGAAGATGGATATGGATGTATAGTAACAAATCATTGAATAGTCGTACTGAAGGAAAATGGAACTCTTGCAGCTCTTGTGGTGACAGGAAATGTGCCATGATGCACTTTTTGTTGTCATTTGTTGATATTTTATCATGAAATTAGCTGTTTTTTCCTCCCCACAGTTCAGTTTGGTCTCAGTGGTTTCTGGTTTTTATGTACGAAGGCATTTAGTAAGACGGTGCGACAAAAATAGAAAGCTGAGCTTGGATCTTTGATCCAAGAATACAATGAAAATGAAACGAGTCGCGTAAACAAGAAAAGCACGATGTCGAGGGTTGAATTAATGGTAGCGGTGTTGTATAATTGTGGTCAGCTGAAGTTCGTGTTGTGTTTGGCACTCTGCTTTCAGATGAATATGACCCGCAGACTGTGGAGCAAGAATTTCAATTGTTCCTTCCCCCGTGAGGAGACGGTGCCTGTCATCGCTGTGTCCAGCTTCATGCTCTTTCTGCCCATCATCTTCTACTTGAGCAGCTTCCTTCACTCCGAACAAAAGAAACGCAAGCTCATACACCGTGAGTAACCAGCTTAATTCGCCCATTGTCACACGGAGAGTATTTTTGATGGGGTTTTGAGAGGTCTGGGGTCTCTGTGGAAGGGGGGCGGGAGGAGCTTGACTGACTGTGATATTGGGGTTTGGCTGCAATGGAGGAAGGGGGGGTGTTTTAGTTGTTCTAAAGCGTGGTGGGGTCTCCTCGCGCAAACCTCTGGATCACAGACAAGGTTGGAGGATTTTTTTGTTTGCGTGTCAGTGGATGATTGTTGCCTTGAGGGATCACAGGGTGTTTCCCCAAGACTGAGGAGGACAGGAACTTTTTTTTACTGGTTATTTTTTAGGTATCGGATGAAACTGGGGCACCTGTTGATGGTCAAGGACACGTTGAGCCTCGTGCAAGAAGTACTCGTAAAGACAGATTTATTCTTTACTATCATGTACGAGCTGTGTACAGATTGAGCTGAGAATTATATGAATGAATTAGTTTAAATGTGCTACAGAAACAACTACAAACTACAATAAACTTGAAGAGAAAATAATATTATTGTATAACATCTTTGCTGCTGCAGCTTCTTAAAGTAAGAGTTCAGCTATTTTGAAGTCGGGTGGCGTGACATACTTATCTGTAAGTGTATTACTGAGAGAAGGGTGCGATCAGCAGATCTGAGGACCAGCACAGATGTGCAGTTACTCGCTGCTGTGGACGGGGGCAGCAACAGACAAACAACAAAATGTTTTTAAGCCATTTTAAAAAAAAGACCCGCCACGGTTTACGTGTTTTATCGTCTAACTTCATGTCAGACCATCTTTATCTCTGTCTGCTCGAAAAACATATCATGCTTTTAATATTTTCTGCTTGTTTACAACTGCTGACCATTTTCAACAGCAGGACCTGAAGCCCTGTGATGTGTCTTCTGCCTCATCATGTCCACAAACGGAGCAGAACACATTATTTAGCTTTATATGCCAAATTTAGGGCCGTTGTTTATCTAATAGTGATAGCACACGCTGCGATGAACTGGAGTTTGTGCAGTTAAACTGACGTTAAACTGTGTTTGCATGATCATCTCCTTTTAATCTCTAGAATAACTCACAGTAAGACAGCTGTAGTAACAGTAGTAATGTAAATTCTCTGTCTTCGCAGCCAATCGGGCAAAATCATACAGCAGTCTGATGAACATCCAGGACAAAGCCAGCTGAAGAGGAGACATGTGATGAAGAAGATTTGACTCCTCGCCGTCTTGTGCCTGAGGTTTGACTGAGGACTCCACAGCAGCATTCCTTGTTTTTCTTTGTTTGTTTCCAGGAGGCGGTGACCTGAATCAGTATTCAGAGGACTTGGAGGATGTAGATAAAATAAACTGAAAGTGAAATACTCCTCATGATGTAGTAAATTTACATTGGAACACATAAAACATGCATTGTTTTGTTTTTTTTTAAAAAAAGGTCAATTTGTACACAGACTGTGTTTGAACGCGCTTCCCCCTGCCGCAGTGTAAGAGCTGCTTTGTTTTGGTGATTTGGTGACACCTACTATGCGAGATCTGTGCTGGAATCAAAGTCTGTCTAACTTTATAAACTACTAATCAGATTGTTGCTCATGTGGCTGCGCTGTGCGCTCGTAATCATCACACACATCCCGGCCTCCTTCCTTTCAACTCGTTAACGATCTTCAGGTTGTTCACTGTCACTAGAAAGAGTGATGTGTGTGCGTGCGTGCATGCGTGTGTGTGTGTGTGTGTGTGTGTGTGAGCTATTGTGTGTGTGTGTGTGTGTGTGTGAGCTCTATTTATGGGTTGAGAAATGGGTTTTTTCTGTCTCTAATGTATGTCCCAAAAAGAGCTGCAAAAAGAAAGCACTTGATGTCCATTAGTGGTGACATGTATCTGCTGTAAGAAGAGGGGTTGCACATCAGTGGGGTGGAGTTGGAGGAGGGGTGGAGTGAATAAAGACATAACGCAGGTAATGTAAGAGCACTCCAAAGTAGCACACTGTGATGTTACCTGTTTTCCAGTCAGTGTTTTTTTTTTGCGGGTTGCATAAAGCTTTTAATGCGCTTTGTTGTCGTTTTCCACTGATGTTTAACTTAATTTGTTAAGAGGTTTCTGACTGCTCCTTACTGTCGAGTCTGCTGTATGAGTGTTGCAATGATTAATTTGCCTATAGGAAATTGCATTTTGCTGTGAAGTAACGAAAGCATTAAATATGAATGAATAAACCCAAATAAATATTTGTACATTGGAAATAACCTGCGGATCCATGTGCTGTGATTTGAACCTGCTTTGTCTGAGAGGAATGACCAGGAGGAAAGTAACCTAAGTATTTCTGTTTAACATTATTTTGTTCTGCTGCTTTATGATGCCCCGTCGCATCCATTTAACTGCTAATATTTCTGAATAACATTTGAAAAAATACTATTTACTACAATTAGACTTTCTGACATGATGCGGCTTATTTAAAAGTCACAAACTGACAGGCTGCAACTTCAAAATGTTGTTTACATGTTACTATATATGCAGTAATAAGTTTGTATTGTATATAATACTAAATACTCATACAATAATACCCATTTTAAAGGAGCTGGAATGATTATTACAGTTATTTTGTCTGCAGAATGAGAAGTTTTCATTCTTTAAGTACATTTTTACTAATAATACATCCATCTCTACTTTTATTTGAGTGTTTTATACTGTGGTAGGATGAAACTAAGTACATTTCTTCAAGTGTTTATGCAGCTTTATACTTGTACTACTGCACTATATCTCAGAGACAAATACACTACATTTGTTTGTGTATCTAGTTACCTGTTACTTTTCAGATTACAGTTTTTTTTCCGTCCAGTGAAATAAATTGAAGGATTAGGTTATTTCTACATCAGTAAAATGCATGAATGCATCTATAATATTAATTCAAATTCATCCCATGTAGGCCCATATAACAGTACAACACTGACAGGCATTTTGTCTGCAGCTTTTACTTTTGATACTTTGAGTATATTTGACATACTTTTACTTTAGTGAAGAGTCTGTACTTGTACTTCTAAGTCTAAATACTCTGTGGTAACAGCACAGTGACTGCAGGTGCATGATATCTAATGAGTCCATGTTGTACTGTGTTTAAATCTGTTTCTCCGCACAGGAATGGGCCCTTGTTCTCGGGTTACGTGGCCTTGTGTTTCTTGCACAGAGGCTTTTCTCTCCGTCATTAGCAGCTAATCTAAATGTGGGATAAAGATACTTGGCCGAATAATCGCTGCAACACATCCGTTAAACCCCTTTGGCTTTTTGGTCTTGTGGAGCGCAGCCACTGCTGGCCATCAGCAGGTCGGAAAGAGCATTACGGATATGCCCAGTCATATGATCCGGTTGCGGCCAAGCAAGAGCCGCTAAAACACGGGCTTTTGTCATCGGTGGCTCCCGCACCGCGAAGTGTGTTGAGCGGCTCGTGTGCGGCGCGGCCCCGGAGCTCAAGAATGACAGCTTTGATTCCCGCTAAGCCTCCGTTTGCTGGGCTGAAAGTCATGAAAAAGTCCCGGAGAAATGGACCGGAGGCCGCCACGTGAATGAGAGAACCGGTGGAAAAGCCGCAGCCCCCCCGCCCCCGTGATTCAGCCTGCAGACGTTTTACTTCAATAAAAGCAGTAACACCACAGTTTGAAGTAAAAGTCCCACAGGGCAGCACATGTACCTGTCATGGTTTGCATTATCAGTGGATTAATATTAGGATTATTATTATTAGATAGATTCGGGTGGAACTCGTTTTGCATGTGCAGACTTTCACGCTGCAAACCTGTTTCCACACTCATCTCCTCAAGTGTGCTTTGTGCACACACACTTATGATTTTGTGACATCATAACTGGGGTAAGAGCCAATCAGAGGCCAGCGTGCAACGCACGGAGGAATGTGATGTGTAAACAGGAGACATCTTGTGTCTACTAATTCAACTTTTAATTAATAATATTTGCACATTCTTGAAGTGGGCCAACAGATTTTACTATTTTTGTGTTGTGTTATTTTGTATTCTTCTGGCAGTGATGGCAGATGTATTATGATAATTTAATTTAAAAAAATAAGGAGGAATACACTTAAATAAAAATACTCCATTTAAGTAAAAGTCCTGTATTCAAAATGTTACTAAAGTAAAAGAATTCACAACTAAATGTACTCAACTTATCAGAAGTAAAAAGATTATGTAGACTGTTGAGGTGGAGCCAGTTGTAAGTACTTGACATACATTTATAATATGAAGTTTATATTTAATTCTGAAAAGTAACTAAACCATTTGTAAATAAGCAGTGGAGTAAAAAAAAAAGTACAATATGTCCTGCCGGAGTAAAAGTCTACAGTAGTGTTTGATTTCCTGATTGTTGGCTCATACTTCACCTTTCCATACAGAGGTGGCTTTTATTTTTTTTTAATTTTATGCATCTGCTTTTTATTGTTGCTTTAATATAAAGAGAGGTGATGAATATTTAAGGAGCTGCTTACCTTCTCATTGAATACTCATATGCAACTCACCAGTAATCGTGGACTAATGTCATGCATAATTAGTGTACACCTAATCCACTCACACAGAGCTTTGATAAGAAAAAAATGACTTTGAGTCTAATTCATGTATGAAATTAATTGTAAACTGACTCATATAGCTGGAATAAAAATTATAACCAAAATAATTTAAATACAAAAATGGTCATAAATGTGTCTTTAATTGAGATTTTGTAGCACCCCAGTACATTACATAGCTTCTTTTTATGCGACAGTCCTAATCCATTACCTCCAGTACATCAGCAGTGTCATTTTGTAGTGAATGCACACTGGATGTGTAACTCTTTATTAATTCATTGCTAAAAAGGAAAGTACAAGTATAACGAGTCACTCTTCAGACAAAGCAGATGTTTGTGCGTCACACTACATGATCACTTATCTGCAACACTTAAAACCAAAATGAAATCCACACCTTAAACATGTGCGTCCATTCACTCCTTTCTCTGGAGCTCTCAGCTTTAACGTGTGAACCGTGTTAGGTGACTTCTTTAAAGCTGGGGGTGCGTGCAAAGCGGGGAATGATGGAGCACGGCGGCTGAGGCTGAACCGAGGATTGTTGATTTGGAGTGGCTAAATGATGACACAAACCTTTCCCCAGACCTTGTGTGATGAGAAATGAAGACTTGAAGAGACTGGCAAGTGGCCTCCACTGTGCAGACCTTGAGATCATTTTATTTTTCTATGCCAATTATCCAGACAATATATGAATAGATTTTTAAATTTTTTATCTGTAATAGCCTCTTTGTCTCTCTGCATATCTGCCTCGGTGTTTGCCAGTGCTCTGCACTCTCGCTTAATATTTAAAGGTTTAGAGGCAACAGGGTAATGTTTGGAGGAAGAAAACTGCATGCCTGTTTGCAGTACTAAATGCTCCAACAGATGGCAAAAATATACTTCTCTTTACACAAGTTACCTTGACACAAGGCCAGTACATTTCATATTTGATAGAGGCTTCTTTCTGAATCTGACCCTCGGTTTTTCGTTTATTAAATCTAATTTTTGTTAAATGACTGTTTTGTTCTCTGACAAGGTCACAGAGTTCTTGAGACTAAGTCCCATTGAATTTTTCGGCTGTCCTCTGCAAACATCATCCACTTTTGCAGTCCATCCCACGTTACCAAGCAGCCAATGTCTCCTTCGTTATGGCAATATTAAGAAACTGTTAGCCAGGACTTAAGTTGTTATGCAACCCCCCTCCCCCAACCACCACCAACACCACCAACAACACTCTAAGCTGTCAGTTAGTTAACTGGCTGAAGGTCAGGCTTAGATTATGCCCCTCTCAACCCCTGGGCAATGAATATGATGCTTTGTTAAACAAGGAGTAAACATATGCCCCTGGGAGTAGGAATTAGCAGGCACACACACACACACACACACATGCACCCTCGCTCACAGCGCATATGCAGAGTGAATGGGGTTTATTATACACCTGCGAGTGGGGTCAAAGTCTGTCAATCCCCTAGCTTATGGTATTATGATAGATTATAGAATCATTCTCTAATAGCAGTCATTCAGTTTGTAATCTCGGCAGCTTGATGCAAAAGCACTCAGCGTTCCAAGCTAAGGGTCTGTTGAAAATAAGGCCTCCTCCACATTCATCCCTCACTTCCCCCCTTTCACAAAGGTCTTATGACAAGTCAGCTGTTGGTGACATCACAGATGCTGGATCATATGTCAGAAACCTTTGCTGGCTGACTTACATCCATTGTGGATCAGCAGCAACTGAGGCCACTTGAGGCCAAAAGAGCGGCGAGGTGCCCCGGGAGGGGGCAAGAGGGCGAGCTGCCAACAGGCAGGAAACGTGAGGAGGAAGGGAGGGAGGAGGGCACTCCTCGGGGCAGGAACGTCTGACCCATGTGTGGTCTTTGTTTGTTTGTTTGTTTGGGTGGACGGAGAGCCACAGAGTGCCCATCTTGCCATCAGCTTGAGAAGACGTTTATCATTTGCGTGGAGTGTGTGTGTGTGTGTGTGTGTGTGCGTGTATTAAAAAGTCTGCATTTTATACATGTGAGCCACTCGATTTCTGTTTTTGATCAACATGTAGTCTGTCAAAACATTTCAAGGATGTTGGTTTGTGGAAGCTGAGTGTGATTTTTAATCATAAGACTGTAGCGCCACCAAGAGTCAGCTTCTGAATATAACAACACCTAAAAACAAGGCGACTGTTTGGCCTGGAAAGAAAGAGGCAGACTTACTGTTTAATGTAATTATCACTCAACACTGGGGCCATTTTTTATGTTACTGCATGCAAATTTATACAATTTATTACATTTTTACAGACACTAAGTTTCCCTTGAAACATTACATTTTTTTGCATTGCTTTGACACACTCATTGTGTTATCTCACCTTGATTCAAAATACTCACTTATGGTCTCTAGAAGTAGTCTGTGTCGTCCTGTGGTGAAGCCTCCTGGGTTGTTGGTGCTAATCCTGGTATGGGAGACATTTAGTGTTGTTGACTTCAGGTTCTTCATGAAGCTTTGAACTCCTTGTGGTGGAGGTTGTTGTTGAGCCTTTTCTTCCTCGCTTCGTGGTCTTCCTCTGCTGTTCCGGCGTGGCATTTTGTAAGTAGTGCCACAGAAACTCAGCCATAGTATTCCAATTTAACATTCTAGGTCCATCATGATGTCCATTTTTTTCTGTATGACACCTGGCAGACTTCATTTATTAAGATTATTTTTATGAACATAATTTTGTCCAACCATCTGACCAACTTTATTCAGAGTTCAGGTTGTCTTTAGACCTCTACCCTCTCTGTAAAAAGGTAAATGTGTTAATATGCCTTCTTTTTTATTTTTACTTTTACCTCTATTAACCTCACAGGGTCTTGCCAGTATAAATAACTGTAAAAAAGTAAAAGCTTTCCAAAGAAGACAGTGTTTGTGATGCACAGTCCAAATTTCACCTTGACGTATAGAACTGCCACTAGATGGCAGCTCCAAGCCATGCATGATCCCAGACTGTCGCTGTTTTACTCTCTCTGCATCATGACTACTGCAACATTTTTCTTGCTGTGCGACAAATGAGTTTTCACAGTGGCCTAAATTTGCAAAGTTGAACCCGTGTTAATGCCCTGTTCCCTGTTTTGCTGCTGGACAGGCGCCATCAGTGACGACGGACATACACTGCCTATGTATTTATATTTATACATACACACACAGACACACACATATAAGGGTCAGAGCCAGAGACATAAAGAACATAACACAAATAAATAAACATATAAAATAATTATTGGTTGTTTTGCCGTTTATTTCCGCTGCTTGCTGCCATGACACTGAAGTTTCCAGTCTACGAGAGGCACTTGAAGGCAGCACTCCTCATCAGCTCTGTCGCCATAGTAACGGTTAACCAAACAGACCTTTTCGGCGCAGACCTGCTGCTGCTCGCTCATTTATCTTCATCACGACATAATTCAACAGTTTGTGACTGTAGCTTTCACACAAATAATCCACAGACATGGAGGAACATGATGGGGACCCAGGAGAGGCGCCTGTCACCTCTGTGATGTCCGAAAATCAGGAGGCTGACAGCGGGTAACTCAGCTTAACTTTAAATGAAGTCAGAATGTAGCTGGTAAAAGACCTAGTAACCTAGTTCCTGTGTTGTTGTGTTGGTGTACAGACTATGAGAGCTGTTTTTATAAACGTATTTATAATGATAATAATAAATAATAAAGTTTCCATTTGAATTCAAAGACTTAAAGGTCCAGTGTGTAAGATTTAAGAGTATTTCCTGGCAAGAATTGAATTCAGTATTCATTAGTATGTTTTCATTAGAGTATATATGAATCATTGTGTTTTCATTATCTTAAAATATCTACAGTGAGAGTGGGTCCTCTTCCACGGAGTCGGCCATTTTGAACCGCCATTTTTGTACAGTAGCCCAGAAGAGACAAATCAAACACTGATCTAGATATGACCTTTAATATGAATTTATAGTATTCACTTGGTTGCAATCTGCAACTAATCCCACACACTGGACCTTTAACCTAAAAATACTCCATTACAAGTAAAAGTGCTGAATTCAAAATGTACTCTGCCCAGTTTGACTAAGGTGAAGCTAACTTTACTACTTATACTTATACTTTTTTGTTAGTTTAGCCTAATCCATAATGAATCATATTTTATTACCTGATTATACTCTCTTTATATGTACTATTTCATTCAGGAAAGTAGCTGTAGTGTTGAAAGAGTGTAGGAGTATAAAAGTACAATATTTCCTGCTTATATGTGTTGGAGTAGAAGCATTTCTTAAAGTACAATACCATAAGATAGACTCACTTGTCACAGCAGCTCACATACACAAAGTTGAAAAGAAAGAAGAATTGCTTGACACAGTGTCATTTTTATTGTGCTTATTTTAGTTTTTGTCTGAATACAACTAAACATGCTGTATATTACACCTTTAGGGTCTCCACACAGGCGGTTAAGGGAGACCCCAAACAGGAGGTGAATGAGGAGAAAGAAAAGGTTTGTTTAGTTTACAAACTCCTCTACGTCCATTTCTGATCTCAGTTTATTAATCAATGTATTACCAGAGTTTTCTATGGATGAGCAATAATTTTATATGTAATTAGTCATCTTGAGTATTCATTCATTCATAATCCTTTATTTGACATTAAAAGAAGGACAATCATCCCTGCCTCACACTGCAGCTTGTAACCTTTCGTGTCGGAAAGTTTTAAAAATCTCTATAGTTTATTTTTCAAGGAGTTTATAATGTGATGCAGGGAGATGTATCAACATCATAAAATAAAGATAAACTTTTGTTTGAGTGTAATTTCCTGACTTGAACTCTAACCTAATTAGTAGTGGCACAAACTTACTAAAAACTGTTGTCTTTTACGTTAGCTGATCATTCCTCAGAGGATAATCGACCTTCAGAGAGATTTGACAGCGGTAGTGACAAACATCCAAACTGCCGCTGATGCCAAAGAGTCGATGCGAAGGAAAGAGTTGGAGGAAACTCGCAGACTTAGGTAATAGTCTACTTCATGGGGGATTTTTACTTGCTACATCCTGCACACTGTCCTTCCCCTTTTGTCCTTCTTTCTTCCTGCCTGCCATCGTGGTTTTTTTCTTCCTGGTCCAGATTGGAGTGGCTGGAGAATGACGCAAAATCTACCAAGGAAAAATTTGAGGAGATCAGCAAAGGCTGGTCGATAGCTAATCAGAAGGTGATCGCTCAGGAGCTGCAGGAGGCCCTGAACAACCAGCAGAAGTTATGTGCTGCTCTCGTAGAAGACAAGAAAAAACTGATAAATGACTTGCAACAGGTATCTATAATGTAGTCACCAACTAAAGCCAAACATAAAAGTGCCACTGCCGTTGTCTCCCAAAGACCTCATCCATTCATTTGATCATTTGTCTGAACAGGAGCTGAAGGTTGCAGATGATCGTTATGTGAAGGACTTGAGGAAGCTGGCAGAGGAGGTGGACCTGATGATAGAGAGGACGGAGGGCCAGATCAATACCCTGACAAAGGCCTACAGGGAGGAGCTGGTCCAGATGAAGGTAGGTAGTGATCCCCCTGACTTTTCCTCTCACGCCATCATCAGGTCAAACTTGTCGAACATTTATCCCACCTCGAGATTAAAATTTGTGGCTTTGGATGTATTATTGTAGTGTATCAGGATGAATTGTAATAAATTTGGTGATCTTTTTAATCGATTTTAATTTTTCCAAATGCCACTTAAGACTAATTAACAAATGTTAGCATGCTGACATGCTGGGGTAAACCTGCCAATCATCAGCAGCCATAACATTATTGTCATTCTTACTAATGGTTGCACTTGTGTTGTTGGTAGAGGGCTTATCAGCAGGAGACTGAACTGATGTTCACAAACAACATGACCAAATGGGAACAATCCAGGAAGGAACTTTTGGACAAAGAGGTCAGGACACGCAACCACACCTCTAGTCTTCTTTTGTCTTGAGTCACGTCTTTTAACTTACATCTATCAACTCTGCATGTAATGATATCGAATCTATTTCTAGATGGAGAATCGGATGGAGTGGAGGAAGAAAGTGGAGGAGTATGAGGAGAAAATTCACAGTCTGATGTTGGAGACTGCCAACAAGTGCAGCAGCATCGACATCGAACTGAGCGCACGGTTTCAGGTTTGCACAAAGATCGAGATGCACCCCACTAGCTTTTGTGCCATGAAGTCTGTTCAAGAGGCCCGGTGGTGTTAAATGAAACTGAATGACAGAGAACAGTCCCAGAAACCAGTAATATAGCCGAGACGTCTTCTTGCCTCTGCAGGATGTGGAGCGAAAAGGTCAACAAGCAAAGGCCACCAACTTGGTCACCCGCCTAAAAAGAAGTAAGACTGACGAGGAGGCACGGTTCTGCAAAATGAAAATCAACCAGATGCTGAGCAGGTCCTCCAGGTAATACAGGTTGTCTTGTGATCTCTCTTTCACACACGCACAGTTATATTTAATGGATTCTCTGTGTCTCTGGATGGCTTTGTGTTTCAGTTTGGTAAAACGTTTAAAGAAACAAATGGAGGAGATTGCCATTCAGGATGCACAGTTGAAAAAGAAACGTCAGGAATTGACCGAGCAGTACAAACACGACATCCAGCAGTTTGAGCGCTTAAAAAAGAAAACTAAGTAAGTCACAATCAGTTTAAAGTAACACTGACATAGAGTATGATGGTTTATGTCTTATACCTGAATCTTCTTTTTTCCACTTCATGCAGGTGTATTGTTGCTGCTGATGCCAGAAAATTTGAGGAGATGTGGCAAATGACTGAAGCAGAGTTGAAGCAACTAGTGGAGAGGGCTTTGCTCATTGACTCTGTGATCTGTAAGGAGCACTTTGGTTTCGCCTGGGAGCGACCTCATATGCCCTTCATGGAGATCTCGGGTCCCATCCAGCCTCAGAAACACCAGGCCGCCTCCCAGTCGTTTCAAAGCGGGCAGGCTTTACAGCGTAGTCAGGGGACGGTGGACGCTTCAGTTGGGCCTGACCCCAAGAGCACGGACGTGGAAGTGTACAAGGACGGGACGGAGGTGCAGAGTGAGAGTAGTGCAGAGGAGGAGGAGGGGAAGACGTCGATGGAGGCACTGAAGAAAGTGAAAGAGCTGCTGTGTGATGAGTCGGTGAGAAACATGTTGAAGACTGATGGTTAGTGCAGTAGGAGTTTATGAAGCAGAGGCCAGTCACCAATATGTTTAAATCATGACAACACGGCAAGAATAACGTGAGACTGTGTGTGTCTGTCAGCAGATTTTGTTACCTTTGGACACAGCCATGTTTTCACTCTTAATGCTAAGCTAAGCTAAGCGACTGCTGGCTCCAGCTACATATTTATCTACATATTTAGAGTGGTATCAATCTTCTCATCAAACTCTCTGGGAAAAAAATCTAATTAGTATATTTCCTAAAATTCTACACTTGTTGTTTTGGGGTTAAGTGCAGTTTTCTACACGGTGACGAACATCTTTAACCAAAGGTTTCCCTTCTTCCCGGCGCAGGGCTTCCTGATGGAGGCTAAACTCTGGAAGCTGCTGGCCCCCCTGGAGAAGGAAGAACAGACCATTGTGATGCTGTGCTCTCTCCTCAGTGTGAGTTCGCGTGGTGTCGTGCATCAGCGTGTCGTTGGACTGTATGGAGCAAATCCTGAACAACCGGACATGTCGTTTTTTTCTTCCAGTCTCTTGGCGTTGAACGGGGTGACATGCCCAGATTGGCTCATTTCGTAATAAATTACAAACATCAGCAGGATGAGGTGAGAAGCGCAGTGGATGATTGTAATCAGATTCTTACTGTTTTGGAGTCCTCTATCAGTTCTCTGTCTGTCTGCAGGACGTCTCTGTTGAGTCGGGTGACTTCAGTGACAAGGCAGAGGAGGAGACGAACGATACACCTCATGAAACCTCTGAGCTCATTGATCCTAACCATGTCTTGCCTGCTCTAAAAAGCTTCATCGAGCAGCTCACAAGGTCCAGGTAAGAACATATTTACTGAAATAACCAACCCTGATTCAAACCACTTAAAATTAGTAATATAATAGTTAAAGTAATCTCTCTCTGATGTTAATGTCCTGCTGCTTCTTTCTTAGGAAGAGCTCAGCTCTCCAACACGCCAGTTTTCAGCACGTGGAAGTACGAGATTCTTCAAAGGATGAAGAATACTGGGAGAGCATGAGCAACGTAATCTCTGAGGACAGAATTAAACTGTGGGACAGTACAGAGGACTCCATGAAGGATTACCTGTGAGTAACAACCGCACACACACACACACAATGCAAACATCCTTCTGTACTGTAATAGTTTTTAAAAATGTTTTTCTTCTTCTTTGTTTCCAGTGATGTCCTGACAGAGGTCGCCGTGCTCGTCCCGGAGACTCAGAGTCTGGAGCAGCAGAACGCAGAGCTGAGGATGCTGCTGCAGCAGTCGCTCACCTCAAGCGTAAGAATGTGTCAGATATTCGTTCATGTCAGATTACTTCCTGACAATAGTACAGAAATAGAACACTATAGTACAGAATATCAAGTAAAAATGAAAAATTTTTTGATTCCAGCTTCTTAAATATGAAGATTTTCACTCTCCAGTGACAAACTGAGATGTCATGTCATTTTCATGATTTATTTTCTGAAATTTTATAAACCAAATAATGAATCAATTCATGGAAAAACAGAGAAATGAACGTGCGTAACATCATCCATCTTTGTTTCTCTAATAGGTCGACACGGAGCTGCAGGTGCCCAAATCCATGTGAACTCAGAGCTGGGACAATACGTGCATGTGGACTTTGTTTGTATTCACTGTAAAATAAAACCTCTATGAAGTCATGCTGTGGTCGTGTTTTTATTTTTACATCCTCGGAAGAAAAAAGAATAATCAAAACAATTAACTGTAACAACAGTAAGACACACACAGACACAGTGTATTCATCCTGCAGGGTTGAGGAGCTTGTGGCTGATCTCTGAGGGCAGAGAGAAGAAGAGCAGAGCCAGGAAGAGCAGCAGCAGCACGGCAGCCAGCAGCGCCGCACAGTGCAGCTTGTAGTGCCTCCAGGCCAGGATGCACGCCGTCCTCACCGGGCTCAGCAGCCAAGACATGCTGGCACTGGGTCGACTGCACACAGAGATTCAGAGGTAAAACAGCGGTCAGGAGGAGGAGGAGGAGGAGGAGGAGTGGGTTAAACCTGCAACTGATCTTTAGGCTCTTCTCTGCCATGTTCACTTTGTCTATAATTTGGTGCTGTACCCTACAGCGTGAGCAGAACTGAAAGAAGCAGAAGATTTGTGGATTCATCACTACAAATGAGTCACTGTTAATATAAAAGTATTGATCATAGCCACTTTAACAACCTCAAACATGTTGTCCATTGAATTCAGTTTATTTCAACCTGCCAAAAACAGACAGAAAATGAATACTGCACACGTTTCAACTGATATATAAACACAGGTTCATCGTAAAAACAGGCAAGTTTAGTGCAAACAGTAACTCTGTAAATCGGTGTAACACGTAATCACAAACAAAGACTGCAACACGGATGAGGTTAAAGCGCAGGCAAATTAGTTAAGGGAGTAACGGACACACTGCAAACGACGCCACCTGACACGGAGCCGGAGGCTCGGACTCCTCTTTCATCACTCAAGTGCACTTTAGTCATGTTCCCCACATTATCTGTGCAAACGTCCGAGATAACAGGGTTGGTGATTTGGTTTGTGTCAAGCTGGAAAGACAGTCATGCCAACAGACGTGACCCGTGAGGTCGGTTATCACAATGATGCATGCATATTGACATATAAGTCTACATTTTGGTACAAAGTAGCTCAAACCTCGAAGAATTTGTTGCTTTTTTCAAATCAGACTCAGTCAAAAAGATATTCACAAATAATCTGTTTGATTCTTCCTGTGCGGCGTTGACATACACGGGGAGTATTGAAGCGTATCAATAAAAATTATTTGCAAATCCCGTTTGACTCAAATCCGGCTCAATCGCTTTGATCCGAGAGATTAAACATTTAGTGTCGCAGTTGAACGAAACCCTGTAGGAAGCTTCTTTTTTTTTTTTTTGTCCATCTTGTTCTGTGTCTCGTGAATTTCATTATGAAAATAGACATCTTTATTTTTGTTTCTTCATTATTATTCTCGAAGTGTGCAAAGACCGCAAGAGCTTTAACGGTAAAAAAAAATAAAATAAGAGGTAACACTTTGCTTTAACCGCCCTGTAAACATGTATAAGCAGTATATAAACATCTTAATGCGGTTATAAGCAGATATAAATGCTTATTAATGTTTGCCAACAACTATAACTCCTCCTGTGGACACTCAGACGCTGGTGGAGGTTTAAACAGATCATGAGTAAAGTAAAACACGGGTGTAACGATATAAAATATTACAATCGTTGACAAATTCTGCACGTAAATATCTGCACACAACGACATTAGAGTAAACCATTTATCCGTGTTCATATAGTGCTTATGGAGGCTGATTAAGGTAAGAAAAGTGTTACCAAAAACATTGTTCATTTCTTCTGTATTTGCGTAAATCAACAGCAGACGCTGTAGCAGTAATGGGAGCTCTCATGGCATCGCTTGAACTGAACGTCTGCGCGATCATCTGACCACGAACAAAACTTTGATATACTTTGACAAGCCGTACCAACAGATAAATAAATGTTCTTTGTCACGCGATGTTGCCTTGAAAAGAAAAGAGAAGAGTTGCTGCGTGACGAATGATTGCGTTTTAGTCACTTCAAGGATGGAGTCCAGATACTGAGCGTTAGATTTGTTAGGCTTGCTGCAGATTTTGATAGAAGAGTAAACAGTTTTTCTCATGACTTTTTTTTGGGGTAGGGGGGTGTCTGCCTCTCTCCTCAGAGCTAAGGTGGAAGGTGGCGAGCTGTTTCAGGACAATCAGATCCTCCCTCCGCCTCCCTTCCTACAGGTGAGACCGAGGGAGACTCCTTGTCTCCTCCATTCACCAGTCCATCCATCTATCTATCTAACCGGCTGGCCACCCCCCTCCCTTTCCTTTCCAGCAGCCTCTCAGGCTCCCAGCAGCTTCTTGACAAGGTAGCCCGGCATGCTGTAGAGGAAGAGGCCCAGCATGATGAGCAGCAGCAGGGCCAGCACGATCTTGATGATCAGCCACTTGTAGCGGTTGCACACCAGGTAGCGGATGGCTTTCAGCGGGCTCAGGAACCACAGGAAGGTGGTGTCTGGGCGGCTAGAGAGAGGGGGGAGGATGGAGGTTTTCGGGAGGAGGACGGGCGAGGTGAACGTGGTGAAGGAGGCGTGCGGGCGGATGGAGGAGCGGGTTAATGAGGGGTGAGTGATGGTGGGTGGAGAAAAACGGGGGAGAGAGATGAAACATGGGAGGAGTAAAAGAAAGAGAGAGAGAGAGAGAGAAAGCTGGCATTAGTGGTTAGTGTGCTGCATTAATGAGATTTATTGCTGCTCACAACAAACATTTCTAGAAACATAACACTTCAAAAGATCACACAGCAGACTGAAAGCTTCACAATAAAAACGTATGAGCAATGAACAATGAATGGATGATTGACCGACAGATCCAGACGCTGACGTTTGTCTCTGATGACGTCCACTGACACCTCTGAGGAGGAGACTGTCATTCAGTGTTGGTGTTTTAGGTTTCGACCATCTCATTGTGAGACATTTAATTGAGCAGCTTTAGCGAAAGGTATTTGTAACAAACAGATTTTTGGCTCTCCCCTCACAGCTTTCAGGAACTGAACCAAGGAGGACCACCTCCGAGTCCTTGGAGATATTTCTTGGAGGAACACTCTCAGGGCGTCAAATACATCCTTCCAGAAATTACTAAAACTTAGAAAATACGTTTTCTTATTTGTTTGTAGTTTGTAGTGTCACTGAAAACGCCGGCTCTGCTCGTGTCACTCACTGACGCTTACTGTCACTGTAGAGTGAAGAAACTCTTCTCCGGGTGGGGCCTTATGCCACGTTCATGTCACATTGGTGTTATCGTAACTATGAGACTTTTAATGACACAAAAGATCCAGAAAATCACACAAACGTTTAATGAATATTGTGCTCTCGGCGTCTGGTTTCCATACGAAACAGTCGGTCACTTTTAAGATGTGTAATGGCACTTTGGTGGCAGAAGACACTGACACTGATCTCTAGCTGAGGCAACAGAGGAGAGACAGAAGAGGAGAAGGAGACAAGAGTACAAAGACACTGAGTTTGGCAGGACAGGACAGGAGAATCCAGGAAGCAAAGGGGGTTAAATAGAGAGGCAGAGACAGCGAGGAGGGGGGGGGGGGGGCGGAGGCTACCAGCACGTCAGGCCCCCAGTATCTTCTTGACCAGGTAGCCAGGGATTGAGTAGAGGAAGAGGCCCAGCATGAGCAGCAGCAGTATCAGCCCCAGGACCTTGAGGATCAGCCAGCGGTAGTTGTGCCAGATGAAGTAACGAATTGACTTCAGAGGGCTCAGAAACCACATAAGACTGGTGTCCGGGCGACTTTGTGGAAGGAGGTAGAGAGGGAGGAAAGGAAGGAATGCATATGGAGGTAAAAACAGGGAGAGAGGGTAAGGAGAAAAGGGGAGGTCACACACACAAAGGAGGGAAGGGACCAGGGGAAGGGGGGAGACAGAGGGAGACAGTTGAAGAGATGGTAGTAGGAGAATCGAGTGCGAAAGTATAACAGTGGCTTTTCGACAGCACAAGAAGCAGAGGTTAGATCAAATCGTGTTCATTAAATATTAAATCTTTGCTGGTGACGTTTGAGCCGCTGCTTTTTGCACTGTGAGAATGATTTTCTCTTGAAGAGGGACAGTCATGTCTGCACCTTATTTATTTATTTTTCGCCACACAACCATCGTAAAACTTTACTCGTGAAACAAATGCGTGCGTTTGTGAGAGTCTGATCCTACAAATATTGTGAATCAATAATATTGTCTTACTTTGGTTTCTCCAGTGGATCAGGCTCATTTCGTCCAAGTCCCACAGGACTTTTCTCCGCCTCTTCTGCCGTCACCAGGTGAAGCTCGGCTTCTACTTTACCCTGCAAAGACAACGAAAGTTTAACAAAGTTAATATTAATGAATCAGCCAGACGTCGTGAGCCTCTGTATCTATCTAAACTACTTGTTGCCGTTAAGCTCAGTGTTTCATAACTGATTTACCGTGAGCTCCATCTCATCGTTCTCATCACGGGCTACAAACGGCCACCAGCCCTTGACCCTCTTTTGTTTGAAGATGGAGATGGTGGGCAGCTCCTGCTCATTTCGGATCATGTCAAGGGAACACTGCTTGGCCGTCTTTGCTCCACGAGGAAACCGGTTCAGGTCCAACTCAATCGCACCTGTGAGTAGTGACAGAAAGGTCATACTTTGCTTTAAGATGTAGAGGCAACAAAAGAGACAGGAGGTCCAAAAAACACATTCAAAGCAAACCAGCAGCTGTTGCCATCAGTCTCACCCAGGAAGTCATCAGCGGAGAAGTGGTCAGCGTCCCAGACCTGCAGCGTGAGGCGAGGAGGGATCTTATATTCAGTCTCATCCCAGGAGAACATGGACTCTTTCTTTGAGATGACGATCTTCTCCTCGGCCATGAGGTAATCGAAGGGGAAGACGAAGCGCCAGTTAAAGTTGCCCTCGCCGGTCAGAGAGTGATAGTGCACGTCCGTGTCCTGCTTGTCCTCCTGCTGCCCTTTCAGCCATCTGCGCGGAAAGGATCGTCGAGATCAGAACCAGGACGGATTTAGGATTACAGTGTTGGTGAGGTGCGTGGATTTAGTGATTCGATTTTGTCAGTCATGCACTTCTAAGGTGTAATGTAGGAAAATTGGAATTCCCTGTCAGTTATTGGATATTAATTTGGTTGATTTCAACATAAGAGCATAGGACATGTTAAATGTACCAGGCTGCTAACAAGAGAGATGATGCTAATAGGTCAAAAATCAAAATATAATGTGTCTCTCCAAAACCAAATCAGATTAATATACAGGTGTCAGAAGATGTTGTTGTTGATACGTAAAAATCTGATTTGACGTTGGAGCTTCACACTATTTTCCAAAGCCATGCATACACAGAGCCTGCAGTAATGCCATTAGTGAAAATTAGCAGAGAATTTCCATAATTTTTTAAAAATCTTTAATGTCTGTGCGCAGATAGCAGGCGATCAAAGCCTTTGGGGCTAGTCTGTGCCGGCTGGAGCTCTTTCAGAAACAGCTGAGTGAGTCTGGCTTTATTAATGAGGAGGAGCAGAAGGGAAGCTGCACTCTCAGTTCTCAAAACGCAACATTAGAAAACACGAAGCTGACAGCGAGGGATTGCCAGCCTAAAACGTCTTAGTAAATACTGAAAAACTGCGAGGGGATGTGCTTTGATTTGATAACTGAGGTGCACTGGTCTAAATAAGGCTGGGATTAAGGTGAGGAAGCATCTGGATGTCAATAAAACATGCCTGATCTCATGTGACCCGACAACTGAATCAAAATCACTGTGTCAGAACATCGGATCCATCTGAAACAACCCCATCCTCCTCTCTTTACTGTCAGCAGGTGCTCGGGTCAGCACTGAATACATTTATTTAATAATCCTCAGAGTTTTTAGGGTTGTTTGATGATGGCGCCGCGTTCGTTTACAGTACAGTCCTGAGGTGACACATCCACGGGTGACACCGAGTCAGCTGAGGGAAAAGCGAGTTTGGTTAAGAGATGCAGGAGGGAGGAGGCTCCACAAAACATTGATCACTGCGAACGGGAATAAAATACCAAAAGGACCTTTTTCATCGTAGACATTTTACGTGTGGTGGCAAGACAAGCACGGGTACAATTAAAAACACGGACAGTGGCTGTGTTACATTTACATGTCAGTCACTGACAGACACTTAATGGAACGAGACATTATCCATGTTATTAGTTACATCTGTGCTTTTTCTACCACAGGCGTAGTCACATGAAGCCTCGGTCCTGTGGATGTCTGTCTTCCACTCAACTCAATTCAACTGAAGTCCATACGATGAATTTTGATCATGAACAAACAGCATCACTCTCAAACACACGTTTACTTCTCCTTAACTTTGGAGGTTGAGTGTGAGACAATGTCATTGGGCATGAGGCAAATTTAAGCGTATAATAAGTCAAAATGTCTGCCGTGAAGAAGGTCCAAGTATTGTGCAGGGACCAGGCAGCGACATGACAATGTTAAAAACATCAGAGCTCGTAGTGCCGTGCATATTATTTGCTTATATACATGCAAGGGGCTCCAAATATTTTAAATGTGGTCAGTAATTTTCAGTGTAATCTGCAATACAGGACCAAACCACAGATAGAGCATAAAATCTGCTTTTGTTCGCTGTTGACATTGGAAAAAAAAATATATATATATATATAGTCCGGCAAAATATAATATAAATAAAATAACATACAATAAAATAAAATAACATACTGAGAATAAAATAAAATAGTAATTTGACAAAGTACTTGTCTTTTTGCACTGACATAACACCACAATCTCACCAGTGTCCACATCTAGTAGCTGTTCTGGAGCTTTTCATTTCAGTTTAGTTCACATGGAAGCATAAAAATTCAAAACAGAAACACGATACTTCAATAAAATAAAATACAACACAATAATAATAATAATAATAATAATAATAATAATAATAACCTGTTTCCAAGGTCATGAACAAACTTTCAATTGTTTCCTGAAATAGTTTCTTAGTTTTTTAGAGTTTCAGAGTTTTGCCTGTGTGGTTTGTTTTGGCATATATTATAATTGTCGTCATCAAATTGTTCATGTGGTTTGATCCTGACATTTTTCATTTGGCCGTCGTTTTTCAGCGTGCTAAAATGGAGAGTTTACGTGCTGGATGGAGATGGAGAGAGGGGAGAAAGAAATGTGATCAGGGCTTCAGGGAGGAGGAGGAGGGTAGGTATTTTTGTACGAGCCATGCGATGGAATCGTGTGTTTACCCCCTGACATAGATGTCAGACATCTTCTCTCCTGTCATGAAAGCATCGTCCTCTAGAATTACGTCATCAGTGTTCCAAATAACAACACGAAGCTCAAAGCTAGACACCAGCAGAGCATTGACCAGAGGAGAGAGAGAGGACGACAGACAGACAGACAGGAGACACACCACAAACACAAAGACAGACACGACACGGATACGCACACAGAAAAAAAAAATGGAAACAAAACAAAACAAAATGGTTAACTGCAAAAAAAAAAAAAAAAAAATCCACACACAGCTCACACCCACGGGACGAGGCTTGGTCACAGCGTCCCTCTGTACCTACCCCCTGACAAATATGTCACTGGACTTTTCCCCAGTGAAGTAATCATCGTCCTCCAGTATTACTTCGTCTGTATTCCAAATAATCACCCTGAGCTCATATCTGGTAAGGGGAGGAGGAAGGAACACATACACACACATATCGTTGGCCTTATATTTGACAGTAGATAGAGAGCTAACTAGTCAAACACACTCACCATTATATAACCCTGGGATAAAACTACATATTCTGTTGAAGGAAACTTTAGAAAGAAAGATTTAGACACTTTCAATGCAATTAACAGAGATTTTTCCCAGAAAATTTGGATTTTGGATTTGCATTTACAGTTTTCTATCATCAGAAAACATCATATTTGTAGTGATATTTGTCTCTTTGCTCCAGCCTGCGCCTACCTCTTTGGTTTCCGTGGTGATATATCAATCGCAGGTCCAGGTGCAGGCATGTCCATAGGGAACATGTCCACCCACATCTCAATACGGCCCTTTGAATACACACACACACAGAAAGAGAAACAGTTTAGCTCATTTCAAACAGTCTCATGACTGCAGACACAGCGTGGCTCTCTCCTACCTGTTCGATGCCGGGTTTGTCGGGGTTCAGCAGGGGTCTGGTCTCCACATGTTCAGGTATGAGCTTGCAGCCAACCCTCGGGATCTCCTCCCAGTGGTTCAGCACTGTCAGGGCCAAATGCTCCTCGGTCTGCTTCTTCAGACCTGAGACATCGATACAAGAAGATGACGAGTGAGAGCAAAATCAAATTTAAATGATTTATGACATAATGAAAACAAATACAATCATTTCAGAAGACCAGTTGCAGTTCAAAAGTCTTCTCAAAGTGCAGTTATACTCTTTTCTACTCCGCCTTGATAACAACATTCAGTTTGGCCTCATGGGAAATTTGCTCGACCATAAATAAAATGCAGCCACACCATTTTCATCCTCGATCTCTGTGGGTCCCAGGAAGATTCGATTCGCCACCTTGACTTTTCCTCCCGGCCCATAATGCGGTCCATCGATTTTGCCGTCCTTGCAGAGCTTCGCCAGGATCTGACTGGGCTTCAGAGGGTCCCGCCAAACATTGTATCCATGTCTGACATCAACAGATAACAAACAGGTAAGTCTTTGAGTGTGTGCGTCGTTCGGAAAGTAAATGTTGTCACATTAAGGACAATATTTGGTCGTTTGACTGTAACATTTCTATTATTAATACTGTCCTGTCCTGGTCAAATGGCAAAATACAATGTTGGGTTTTAAACCAATAACTTAAATACTTAAAGGATAAAAAGTTGCTCACACAGAGTAGGAGGATGAAATGCCGCAGGTCGCTCTGTATTTGCTGTAGAAACGATTCTCCAAGTCGATCTTTGTTTCTCCGATCAGGTCATCGGTGCCGACCAAGTCCCAGTCGTACACAGACACCGTGAGCATGGACTCCATGGGGAACGTGGCCTCGATGTCAAAAGATCTGAGCGCAGACGAGTGGAGGTTAAACAGAGTAATTGATGCATTAAGTTTGATTATTGATGAGTGATTGATTATTTTTCAGTAGCGTTCTCTGAACCTACTTGCCAAATACAGGATTGAGCTGTTTGGAGATGTAGTTCTCTTTGTCCTTGACCTCTGACCTGCCGAGCTTGATGACGACGTACGGGTCAGCCTTCCCGTTGATATCAGCAGGATGAAGATCTGTGGCCTGAAGTAGAGCAGAATCAGAGAGGTTTATTTGTTTCTGTTTATTCTAACTGCAGCATGTAATACATTTAACATTTAACTGGTCACTCACCCGGACCACATAGACTCGGACGAGGACGTTGATTGGATCATTATGTGGAATGCTCTGGAACATTCCCATGTTCGGATCGAATCCTGCCTCCCTCGTGATCTCCTCAGACAGAGGTAGCTTGTACATACATAAGGATCCCTGGGTCACAGAAAAACAACAACAGGTTAATAAAAAATGTATTTTTACTGTACAACTATCAGCCAGCGTGGGTTGTGTTGCACTTGTGCTTTCCCACCTTGAATCTGCCGACAATCCTGTCGTCATCCAGAGCATGTTCGTCGTCGTCCCCGGCCTTTCCTCTGTACAAGTTGAAAGTGTGAAGCCAGTCTTCAAAGTTACCGTACTCACTCTCCAGCTCCTTGTTGTACACCTGCACGCACCAACAAACACGTCAAGTGTCACGTTACTGCGCGCTGCTTCATTTTTGCCCGAGTGTGAACGACATTACTCACCAACAGCTCGTCCACTTTTGCTTTGACCGGCCGTTTCTCTGAGCCGTCTGCGGCCTGACCCTTCTTCTTTTCCTTGGAGCTCTTCTTCTCTTTGCTCTTTTCCTTTGTCTTGGAGCCTTTCATGAGAAGGTCATCTGGTTTGATATCTGATTGGAGGGGTGAGTGGAAGTGGACGTGGACAGAGTAGGGTTGGATTCATGAAGAGGGGTGACAGGGCTGCACGCAGCACTACTACACGTCATTCAACATGAAAGCTGACAGGTCTGTTTAATCAGGGGAGTAAGATTCCCTGGAATCATGTCAAACGAGAAAGGCACTCGAAGAACCCGAGAAGACGAACCAAAAGCACCACAAAATGTTGAATTAAGAGTAACTCAAGTGACTTAAGTTACTCTTTAAGGAGGAAAATGTTGACGGTAATTTATGGAAACATGTTATTTAAAAGTGTCGTGTAGCATGTTGTCAATGTTACATTAATTTTGAGATTCTCAGCAGTCAACGTGCGGCCAAAGTTTATCGTGACAACAGAGACCACTGGGGTTCATGGGAAATGTAGTTTAAACACATGATGCCGAATTTATCCTGATGCTACAGGTAACACCTTGTGTGTGCATGTCAGTGCAGATGTAGGTGAATTCAGTGAGTGAGTCAGCCAACTTTCATGTGTACAGCAGAGCTGGGAGGTCATGCTTATGTAGGAACCGGTCACGAATGTGATGTTTTGACTCATGGATGCATGATGATGATGATGATGATGACGATGATGCAAGCATGAGGAGGAAGGAGACAAAGATGTGCTGTGTTGCGACTCGACGACACAAGTTACAGTCTGAGATCACTCCTTCATTTACGACAAACTCTCAGTGGAGCAGTAAACAGTGATTTCAGACATCTATGAATCATTTAAAATCATTTTTGACTTTTCACTGCCTGCTGTCTGCAAAATGTGACACATTGCACATTGGGATTGTTTACAGGAAAGATGCCATGCACGAAATCTATAAGACTTACTGATTCTCAGCAGGTTTTTAATATTTGTGTTGGTGCTTTGAGTACGCTCAAAGCAGACAGCATGCGTACTAAAATATGATTTTTGGGCCTGCTGTTGATGGACACAGTTCTCCCACAATGCAATGCACAAGGTGGAAAAATGGAGGAAGGGCAGGGTGGTGGTGAAACAGCTCCAAGCAAACTGGAAAACCCCCAGAAGTATTCAGTCTTAAGAACTTTAATTTGCATATTTTCCTATCCGTATATGAAAAAGCGTATGTTGATATTTATGCATACTAACTTATCTAACATATCCCTTTAAAAGAAATCACAGCAGCAGACGTTGAGGTTACACTGGCTGGCACTCAGGCTGATAATACCTGCTGATTCTGCAGCTATCTCCAGGTCCTCTCTCTCCTCCGCCTCAGCCTGAGCTGCCTCCTGAGCTCGGAGAGTCTGAAAAACCAGGCAGGGAAAATGTCAGAGGACATACGGGAAGTGTGCGGGCCACAAAAGCACACATGGATGTAAACAGACTGGACAAACCTCCTTCAGTGTCTCTATCGAAGCGAAATATTTAGACCACCAGTCCAGCACTCTCTCATCTGTCTCATCCTCTTCCTCCACGCCTCCCTTCTTTTTCTTCTTCTTCTTCTTCTTCTCTTTGTCGCTCTCCTCCTCAGTCTGTTAAAAGACGCTTCAGTGATTCTCTGTAGCTCCGTTTTTAGCCGCAGCGAAGCAGCAGTTAACTTTTGCACATTTGCACAATCGCAGGAACAATTACTCACCATGTCAACTTTTACAACAGCGTCAGACGTCTATGATGGGGGGCGCCACATTAGACAACACAAGGATTAATGCACACAGTGGATGACGCAGGTAGAAGCGGCACATGTACAGAAACAGGTAAAAAGGACTGGACATAAAGCAGTGCTACTATTCCCACTGTTTACATATAAACAGACATTATACAGTAGAAATCAGCTGGACACTGCATGGAGGCAAAGGAAAGCTTACAGCGTCCAACTTGACGACCGTGTCCATCTTCCTAACCGAAGGCTCAGAGTCCATGTTGACGATGATGTCACCTGCGGGGCGAGAGAGGGTGCGGGAGGATAGGCTGGGTGAGGAGCGAGGCTGCGAGCCGCCATTGGTAAGGACCATGTAGCCATTCATTAGCTTAGCTGGAGCGAGGCCAAGGTGGGCAGAGACGGCAGGTGGCAGGAGAGGACAGGTAAGTCAAGGACACGCGAGAGAGGGAAAAAAGACAACAGATGGAGAGAAAAGACAGACGGGAAAAAAGGTCAGGGCAAAAAGCAAGCAGAGGAATCAGCAAAGTTAATAAAGAATGAATATTCATTCTTTAGCCACCGGAGAGATGGATCAGAAGTATTTAAAGTATAACTCTTAAAGTTTGTTTTAACCTTCCCTGATGTACAGAAATCTCCCAAGAGCCCCGGCCAGCTGGCATTTTGGAAAAGGTCAAAACAATGTCTAAAAATAATTTGCAAACATTGTTTCAACCATGTTTGTTTGTTGAGGACCTGCAGGTTCATTTTAAGAAATAAAGGAAAGAGAACGAACAAAGAAGTGAACAGAAACCTCGACATGTTTTGTATTTTAATATCTGAAGATTATAAAATCTACTATTATAAGAGAATCATTGTAATAATATAATAATAACTAAATAATAAATAAACATTAATAACATTGTGACTGTAGGTATTACACCATCTTCCAATGATCAAGTACAAGTCTTTTAACTCTTCACTCTTTATAAAAGTAGAGCTGCTTTTTCTACTTTTCTGAAATTGCCAAAGTTTTAAAGTTTGACAGTCCTGGCAGCAGAAAACTCAGGCGTCTCAAAACGAACATAAAAAATGTCAGAGTTAATAGCTCTCCAATAAACTACTGAGTGTGTGTTTGTTTCCAGAGGGGGAAAGAGAGCACTAATGTTATGAAAAAGAAAAATAATCTCCTCGTGTCTCGACACATTTTGAATTCTGCATTTTATCTCCAACTGATGGACTAACATAACACAAACGCTCATCATCAGGCTCGATAGACACACACACAGTTAACTGGCTCCTTGCTGATAATAATAATAATATAAATGCAGTTTTTCACCTGCAGTGGCCCAGTTATTGGAGTTCTTGTCCGGGGTGGTGTAGATGAAACGTCTCAGGCTGGTGACAGCATGAGACCCAACCAAGATGTAACGGCCGAACGCTCGGCAGTCCACCACGCGGATGTTGAGAGGAGGGTGGAGGAGCTCATTCTCTGGAAGGTCCTGGGGACAAATGAAGACATGGAGCTGGTGAAGTGACATGAAGGGAGAAGTTCACGTTATGCCTGCGTATTATTCTTGTGACAAAGCGTGAACTGTAAAGCTCTAGCTGCACTCACCACCTCAAACCATTTAACCAGGGTGCTGAAGTTGGGGTTTTTCTTGTAGTTCTGGATGAGGACTGACTGCACACCTCTACCTGCACACTCTATGTCTACACGGGGCCGATCCACCTGAGCCAGGTTAATCCTCTTCAAGTCCCTCAAACCCCAAAACAAAACCTGCACCAGAGGAAAAAACAGTATTAGGGGATCTCAAGAGTAAAAAAAAAAGAGCCGACGGTTAAAACCTCACCTCAATGCGGTAACGACTGAGAACAGGTCGGATGCCCAACGGCACAGGCAGAATTGGGCCGCGCTCAGAGTCTGTCGGGCCTTCGAGGGGAGGGAGATCAGCCCTCCCTCCCTGACCGATCTAATTAAGGAAGAAAGAGTAAAAAAACTGAGACTAGCAGGATGCAATGCTTCAATGATTTCTGCATAGCAATACAGTATGAGCACTGTACCAGATTAATTTCCTACATTTTTAATGTTTCTATTAGCTCCTTCTTTGTTTAGTGTGAAGAGAAGTCAGAAGTTAATGCAATGTCGGAAGAGATAAAATGTTTTTTTTTGCAGTGCAAACACTGACAATCAAAGAATAAGATGGGGATGAAGAGAGAAAGAGTGAAAAGGAAAAGAGCACCTTTATTTGAGGGACAGCAAAGTTATGGACGGCGATCAGAGCTCGCCTAATCGCCTCCTCGTCGAAAGGTATCTGTAGGCAGCAGGAGGAGGCACGGGGAGGAGAAACAGGCAGAAAAATGGATATTTCACCAGAGGAAGGAGAAAAGATGAATATGTATGCGGGTGGAAGGGGAGGGCGGTGACACGGTGCAGAGGAAACAAGAAAGACTATAAGTAGGAAAGGACAGGAAAGGCAGATTTTAAAAAAACAGGTAAAATGAGTCTGTGATGATGTAGGAAACAGGAAAGCTGACTGTGCAAACAAGAGATTAGATTTACATGGAGAGACATCTACAGAAAGTTTGTCAGAGAGAAAGAAAAACCCTGTTTTGATGTTTTGTGCATGCTTCGCATCATTAAAATGACCACAGAAGAACTTCTCTTCCGGTTCTGTGTATGATAACAACCTTTACTATAACCGCGCAGCAGCGACATGCAATCTGTCAAGAAGGTGGATTTGCACGTGTGTCTGCAGGGCTGCATGCACGTGTTAAAGTCCTTGCATACGTTACCTGCAGCAGCTCAAAGGCAGCCAGGAGTTCTCCGGCTGTGCAGTTCCCCCTGTAAATCTGGTAGTACTCAAGCTGCGGCGGGAACCTCGGGGGGCCGTAGTGCTCGTCGCACATCTTGATGGTGGGCTTTGCAAACGTCCGACCTATGAACTCTGCCTTGCCCTGAACACAACATTGTGACAGCAGGCAGTCGAGACAGTCAGGGGACAAGGGACAGGAGTTAGACACGGGTGTGGGAGGTGCAGTTTCCACGGTGGCCACTTGGTGTCAGTATTGAAGACGAAGGTTACAAAAAGGAAAAGACAAAGACCCTAACTAATGATTACAGTGTATTAGAACAAAAACAGGTGAACTCATATTTAGATATCTACATAAGCACTTTGTTTCATGAGTAATAGGAGGCAGATCTTCTACTGAACCATCGCTACTCCACACTGCCATTACTGCTCCTGCAGTGCAAACTGAGAGAGGAAAAATGATGGAGGTGCATGTAAGTTTTTCTGAAACTTTACCAGAGCTCATCAGCAGCTAGATGAACCAAAGACTTCATGCCACATCAACTAACGCTATTACAAGCTCTAATTTAACATAGTCTCTAAAGTATTAATGCTTTCACACTCTATTTAGCCAACGCAGCACGAGCAAGGCCAGAGTTAATGTGAAGGACGGGATGGAGTGAGACAAGGGTCGACAGAACATGAGGGGAGGAGAGGCAAAGCACTTTTATTAGCGCAAACCAAATGCTGTTTAAACGAGCACTGATGAATCTATCTCTATGACGCATCATTCATTCACACAGAGTCCTACCACAGTGTCCTGGTCATAGATCTCGATGACAATGATTGGTGGGTCGTCTCTCAGCTCACTGGCCTCCCCAAACAGCTCCACGTCATCAAACACCAGCAGTTGGTCCCATGTCGGGCAAAGAGTCTCGCTCAGGACCTGCAGCACACACACACATCAACTCAGTTTACACACGATACAAACACACACACACATATGCAATTTATACACACGTGCACATTTATGGTCCTACCTCAGTGACCTGGCTGTGTGTGGAGAAGAAGACCCGGGCAAAGGGATCTGAAAGGCCACTGCTGTCAGCAGCAAACAGACTGCGAGCCTGGTACATGTGCGCTCTGAGCTGAAACACCTGTTTCACTGTTGGACACACAAACACACACACACATCATTAACTGACAATCAATCCCCTTTGTTAGCAATCTTATAGTGAAGTTAGAAAAGTGAGCCACAAAGTAGCAGCAATCAATACAAGTAAAACGTCTTTTTGACTTCTGGGCAAGTTTGTTTTCGCGTTTTGCCTCCAACTGATTTTAGAGTTCAGACTTAATGATAAATCTGAGAGAACAAACGCAAAGTTTGACATTAAACAGAGAAATAGATAATGTGAAAACATTTCGATGAAAGAAAACTGCTTCAGAGAAATAAATAATATATCTTCGAGCTGTAACGTAGGTACAACAATGCAGGAATCTTAAGGTAACTCCTCTGCAAGCCTACCTTTAATAAATGCTCCAGACAGATAAAACTAAATGTGTGTGTGTGTGTGTAATTACTGTTGTAGACGAGGCTGACGGGGGGAACGGCATGAAGACCGGGGCCCATTTTAGCAGCTTTGATCTCTTCGAAACCGTTCGGCAAACCGTTGAGAAAATCCTTCCTTTGCTTGTTGAGGCCGAGCCACAGATACAGCTCCAGCTTGGCCTGAACCGTCCAGCCGGCAGGACCGAACCCTTTCTTACCGGGCAGCTGTGAACACAGATTAAAACAGCACAGCTCAACAAGGAAGAAGAAACACATGGGAAAGTATGTATGACATCCTCTCTTTGATATCCTAACAGCGAGTCGATCATTAGGCATTATGCAGACAATGTTACAACATGGCCCAATCCATAAATATTAAAGACCAACCTCATTGATTTTCCCTCGTGGCAGCTGTCAGAGATTTACAGGCCTATTCGCCACATTAGTTGTCAATACTGCATCTTGTATCTTGACTAATTTACCACTACTGATCTTAACTGGTGATGAGAATAATGAGAGGATTTAAGATTTAATGAGACAAGTGAACAGGAAGGTGACGATTGTACCTTGAGGAAGACAGCCTTGACTTTACCGCAGTCTTTCCCCATTTCCTCATCCACTATGGAGTACAGAATGTCTTTGGAAGGTACCCGGGCGTAGGCGATGCGCTTGTTGTTGCTCATCATCCAGATGAAAACGTCTGGGATGCTGTGCTGAGGCTGGAGATGGAAACATACAGGATTGACTCCACTTCATCCAGGCTCTCCCCCCCCCCCCCCCCCCGAGTACTACTACACACTGTGAAATGTGCTGTATATTCGTTCTGTCGGTACCTCGTCAGCGAGGAAACGGAGCTTCTGCAGGAAGTTCTGCACCAGCTTGAGTTTGTCTCTGACTGTGTTTTTCTTCACCTGAGTCCGGATCTGCTTGGCCTGTTGACCCATGCTGTCCTGCAGACGATGAACAGAGGGGAAATGGAAGTTACACACATACTTACTGCAAGTACATTCCCACGTCAGAGCCGGGAGTCTAATCGAATCCAATTTGACCGAAAGTACGAGAGGATTTTCTTCAAACTATAAAAGATCTTCTAGTTCCAAGAGACTCTGATTGCTATTTGCTAGTTTCTAATTACTTTTTTGGTCCCCACACATTCATAAGTTTTAATCATTTTTTTCATCCAATAACAAGTTCATGTTCTCCTGCAATACTTTCATTTTACATTTCGTTCCCTCACACACATTGATGTAGTGCAGCTGCAGGCAAGTACGCAGTATAGTCATTTTTTTCCTCAGTGGCACCGTTGAGCCGTATACCTGCTCAAACACTGGATCTCATTCATATTATATCCTTTCATCACCACAACAACCGTGCTTAAAATGGTTTCTTTGCATTTCCTCTTGAGATCACGTCTACTGGCGATCAAATACAAACACGACTCAGAGGGGATATGAAAGATTTCTGAGGATGAGATATTGCAAATGCGTTGCGAGGAGCGAAAATGCTCTTCAGAAACTAATTTCTCCAAATAACCTTTACATGGATTCTGTACTATTTACTCACTGAGCAGCCATTCATTACAGTTTAATCTTCCCCTCTATCACTCCACTGGCTCCCTCCCTTCTCTGTTTGAGATATAGAAATCATACCATCTCTCTCATGCAGGATTTGAGCCGCTCTCGATCCAGTTTGGTTCGGCCTGCCTGGTTCACATCCTTGTTGGCCAGAGTCACAAATCGACTGGAAATAGGCAGAAAATACAGAAGATGAAACATGTCATGCATATTAATGGATTCTCTATTCAAATATTTAAGATTATTCTCCTGTGAAGAAAGAATATTAACATAACACTGCTGCTTTCTTTCACCATGACAGCCATAATGACCAGTGCTGATAGCTGCTGTCTTCAGTAGCGTTGATGAAGATGGTTTTAAACAGCGTTGCACTTTTACAGCTTCAAGGGAAACTCTCAGTTTCTTTACTGGCCACTGAGTCACAGTGCCAGTTTTAATATGAGACCATGACAGATGATTATTTTTATGTAGCTTGCCTGCAGCCGACGCTGAGTTCCTCTAGCACTCCCCTGAGTCTGCGCTCGGGAAAAGCCTTCTCTGTCTTAATGATCTCCTGAACATCATTCAAACCCTCTTCCTGTCAACACACAAAAAATACTGAAGCTTAGTAAAAAAAAAAAAAGTTGTTAGTACTCAAATGTTTACGTCCAAAACATCTTTTACAAACATGCCCCATATCTACATACACATACTACTGTCTACTAAGTATCTTTGATGAGAACAATGTAATTATTCTTTTCTTTTTAGCCATGCGTGGTTCTGGGGTGGCATCAGTCAGTCTGAAAATAAGAAATTTACAGACATTCATGGTCTCCTGAGGATGAACCCCAACTGACCGGTTAGCACCATCATCAGGTCAAACTTTCCCTAATTTTAAAGGTTTATGATCAACTAACTGCAAAACTGGCATTCATCATCCTCAGCTCTGCTTAATGCCAATTACCACACGTCAGCCTGCTAAAGCGCTAAACAAACGTCAGCTTGTTAGCATGGTCACTGTGAGCATGTTAACATGCTGACAACAGCATTCAGTTGAAAGCACTGCTGTAGTTTGGGTTTTGAGTACAGCCTCACAGACCTGCTAACATGGCTGCAGCCTGCTGTCTTGCACATTAGGGAGTAAGGCTCATACTGACCAGCTTGTCGGCGATCTTGTCCATCATGTTTGAGTTGTAAAGTCGTCTTCTCTGGTCCTGCCACCAGCTTTTGATGTAGACGCATGGTTTCTTTTCAAAGTAGGGAAGATGGAAGTAATTCCTGTGAGTAAAAAACAAAATGAACTCGAGGATTGTGCAGCTACTCTAAATATATCCAATCATTGCCAGTAGTCTGCTAAAATCAGGTACACAAACATTGTGCTTGTGTTTGCTTTTATTAAACTGAAACCTCATCAGCGATGCATAAAATATTATTTTCTAAGAACTCATGACCTCCCCGCTGTGACCTCGGACCCCTGACCTGTCGGTGATGACCGGTTTCATCAGAGGAGTGGTAGAAATGGAGACCAGGTCCCTGTCCTCGTCTGCCTCATCCTCGCTGGAGTTCTGGATGAGCTCGCTCTCCTCTTCTTCATTCTCCCCGTCTTTCTTCTTCTTCCTCGCCGACGAAGGCTTGCTCACGCCATCTATCTGGTTGCCATAGTTACCTGTTGGTGGGCAGAGCATTGTTATGGAACGTACGCGGCTACGGCAGCCATTGATTTTTTTTCGTACGCTGCCACTTCTCTTTGTTACACTGTAAACTTGAGGAGTGCAGGTCGATGTTAACAAGATGAGGAAAAGGCTTACTGACCTATCGTGATCTCGAAACTTATCGTTTTGTCACCAATCTTCCTGTCGATCATTGTGGCCTCCAGGAAGGAACCAAACAGGAAGAACTCGTCTATTTTCCCAGTGGCACTCTGATGGAGTGAGCAGCAGAAGGGCGATAAAGAAAAAGTAAAAGGTTTTATGGTAATGAATTGTATTTGTTTTATTGTTAAGTCTGTGGAGAAATAACTTTTTTCGGTAATTCACTTCACACATAAAACCTACCTGCCTCTTAAAAAGTGTCAGAAGAGGAGTGGAGGTAGATTTTGTGACAAGCCAAGAAATCATGTCATGAACAGGGAAGAGGGGAGGAAAGGGAATATCCTATTAAGTCTGGTCTGAAAAATTAATGTGATGGATGCGTTGATGGAACCACTTTTGACCGTGACACTGACTCTTGGCTCGAACCTTTCATCTCTCCAAGAACCAAGTTCGACTACCATACAGTACGTGGACCAGAGCCAGCTTACAATCTTTGGTGCAAGACAATATTTACTTATATTTAAGTTCATTATCAGCATCCTTCTATGATCTATAAGACATTTTACTTTGTCTTAATGAATAACACCAATCTCAAGTTCAATATTTAGTGAGTAGTGAGTGTAATGAGGCCATGCACAGCATTTCTTTGATTAGTATTATTATCTCTATCTCTATTATCTCTGCAGCTCCTTTAAAGCAAAGTGCTTGACAACTGGCTTAGACTCATGCTGGCATGAATGACTGAAGATCCCCGGAGACACATTTACACCCTAAGAGCCAAGAGGCTGAACAGCTGGCAAGCTTGCCCCAAAGCAAAGCATCTAATGTTTCTGATTTCCCTGATGAGCACTTTGTACACGACTGCCAATACAATGGTGGATTGTAGCATCACACTGTTAATCGTGGGGTCAGGGGTCAGGGGTCAGGACAGGTCAAGCAGCATGTTGTTCTCATGGATCACAGGTCAGGATAACGGCTTTTCTTTGACCGTTTTGTCAGATAAATTCGTTTTTCAGACGTTGCAGAGGGAATGTACGCACAAAACCTACGTGGCTGCATCTGCAGCCAGGGCTTCTCACCTCTGAGATGTTGGAGACACCCTCCACCTGCACCTCAGTGGAGCTTAGGATCTCAGGTGAAGTGGTGTCCAGGATCTCCACAGCGATGGAGAGCAGGAGACGGGCTCTGAAGGACACGCCTTCCCCAAGACCCTCGTTCAGGTCCTGGTGCTCGTCCATCAGAGTGTACTGACGGGTTGAACCGTACATGTTGGCCCAAGCCGGACCCAGGGTGGGCAGGAACCCTGGAGGTGGTGAAGGGGAGAGAAATGCCTGTAGGAGGTGATGTGGTAAACAACAAGAATCCTGTTTCTGACTGTTTTCTTTCCGTTAAAAGTCCTTCAAAGTATCTTGGATCTTTCACCCCTGATCAATAAAAACAGGAACAAACCAAACAGCAGAACAATCTTTAACTAAAAGGAAATGAACAAAAATCCTATCTGCTAGAAATGTAACTGGAACCAGGAAAGTCACAGATTTCTTGGATGGATGATGTTAATTTGAATTAACTAAATTCATACAGCCATCAGCAACAGGTCGCCTGGGTCATGTGGTTCGATCCACCCCCTGCAGCACAGCTAATTACTACCCACGGTAAAATATTAACTAGTTGAGATGGACTAATTAATGCATCTGACAGCTAATCAATGCTAATAAACTGTGTGTTTTAACCTACCTTTGTCACCTTCATTTGATATCTTGCGCAGGTCAATAAAGTGCGTTCCTATGGCAACATCATTGACCTTATCCGAGTCCCGTATCTGGACCTTCATGCGTTTGCAGAGTGGAGGGAACAGCTCGGTGAAGACGATCTGCTCGTTCCAGATCGGTTCGTAACTGCTTTTCTGGACTGAAGTTTTCCCCTGGAGACACATGAAGGAGTCACGCTGAAGTCACAGCTGTCATTTTCAGGCAAATACGCATTTCAAAAGTTAATATGAGGCTTCAGCAATCAGTTTAAATCAAGTGGGTATCATTGAAAGTTGCAGTTTATTCGAGCAAAATATCTTTATGTTAATATCTGTCTGCATGGCACCATGGACCCTGTACATAGTACCCTGTCACAGCAGTGACTTAGCAAGAAAACCCTGCCTGGTCAGAAAGCAATAGTACATTTTATACTATACAGTAACTTTGGAAATGCTAATTTAATTGGTCTAAACTTCATATTAACTTCAACCGATCGTTGTGTTCCAGGCGAAAAGTTATAATGTCTCAGGGAATAACCACAACTGCTAGAAGCTATCAGAGAATAAAAGACTGCAGGATGTGGAGGGAGTTACTTTCTGTCCAACAATACTCAAGTCATTTTGGGAAGGGGTGACCAGTTGGACAGGAGGAGCATTACAACACCAGCAACTAACAGCCCTTTCAGTGTAAACATGGGCATGTTAGTATCATATTAAGACGCACTGCAAAGAAAGAATTACGAATGGCGCCCACTGCCACACACGTACAGTATTTTGGACCTGTTGACAGCTCTCAAATGTATGTGCTGAAGTTATGGATCTTAATCTTCTGATAAACATATTCAGTGAAGTAGCTGTGGTCTTTATACAGTGCTTGCCTGCTTAGACTCGCTATCTAAAACAAGCATGTGGCTCAACCGGAAAGTTTTTTGGCAGATCTAGCCTCCTCCTTCTTCCTCTCCCTTCTTTTATTGTTTGTTGGTATAATGGGGAGTTTATGTATGAGACTGATCATGTGTTAATGTTTGTATGCTGATGAAAATAGTTTGCCTGCTGATTTATAATCTAAAAACAAGTATTTGATTAAACGTAGTTATTCTAAAACATTTGGCCCCTCATGTCCATGAAATATTCAAACAGAAATAAACTCTTAATCATTTCCAGCCAAACTAAATTTCACATGCTGTTCTTTTATAATAATATAAATCTAATTATTAGTTCAGCCTTGAAGAGCCACGCTACAGATATCTGCGCTTGAATCCATTATGAAAGCCGTAAAGTATTTTAGGACAGCAGTAATAATCCCTTGGGGAGTGATAACAACCGCTAGGAACTAGCCAAGAATAAGAGACTGCGGGATGTGGAGGGAGTTACTTTCTGCCCAGCAAACTGCACTTGAACGTAGGGGTCCACCAGGTCTCTGTTCTCGCCGATGAAAGCCTTCTTCACATTTGCCATTATGCTGGTGTTCATTTTAGGAAGTCCCTCGGCACGATAGATCTTCACATAAAACCTTGCCCACTGCCTCTCTGCCGGGATGCCCTCTGGGAGCAGGAGGTTCCTGAAAACACACAGCGGCACAAAAAAACTCACTCAGAGACACAACTGTGGAGTTATTGATTGAGTTTAAGGATGTATGGTGGGAGATTTTTATAGATATATACATCCTCATGAGAATTTTCAGTAACCTTTGCAACTATAACACAGTTCTGGTATAAAATATGTGTCACCATTGTATGTAAAAGTAACTAAACATCCTAAAACCTTGCTGACCACAAGGCTCAATATCAATTCAGTCTGAAACCAGCACATCAGTAACCGCTCATTACCCCTCTATGTCGTCTTCATCAGTCTCGTTGGCCTTGTGCGGGGTCTTGATGTTGTCGCCCTTCCCGACCACGGCGATGTCGCACTTTATATATCCTTTACACCCCGCTGTGATGTCATCCGGATCAGACAGGATGGCCCACTTGTGGTAAAACTGATGTTCTTGGGTAGATACCATTCAGTTAGGACTATGCTGTGTGTTATAACGAGATATTTGATTAATAACGGAGCTATCGCTTGTTGCCTACCAGGCTGAGAGTAAACAGTCCCGACATCCATCTTGAACGTTCCCACCAAGGTCCCGCTCCGTAGAAGATTTTTAGAGTGAATAACCTACGCAGACAGAGTTCAGGATGAAATATTAAAATAAAAAGCACACTGATAAACTCACTAATGAGCTGGAAATATCAATAAATAATTAAAAAGTGCGAGTGTTTGGGGAAACAGATAGCTATGGCCATTTTATAGCTGCTCTCTCACATCATTAATTAACCAAATTAATGTAATAACCAGTCATATATTTTTATGCCTTCACACTTATCTATACATCCCACAGGGAAGTAATATCTGCCCTTCACAAATGAAGGAGTTATCTCAAAGCATTCAGTTTTTCCTCATTATTCAGGAAAATGTTGAAGTCCGAGCATGAAATTTCAGTAATGTAAAGCTCCCAACCGATGCGACAAAGACAGGAATAAATGTGGTGGTGACAGTTTGTTTAGCAGTACTGCAGTGTGTGCTTTTGGTGTACTTACTGAGAGCTTGATGATCTTGTCAAACATGACATCAGGAGGGACGTGGAAGTCAAAGACGAAATACTGCGGGGAGCAAAGAAAACAAAGAACTGTCATTATAATCAGCTGATGTTGTAACCACATCACAGCTCCAGCCCCTGAAGTATTCACTTCTTTAAAGTCACAGATGACTCGATGGCTTGAAAAGAAATGGATGAGTTAAAGTTCGACAACAAAACTTTGCTATGAGTGCCTTTAGGTGCATTAGTGCGGTTATGCTGCAGCTTAGGTGCAACTCTACTACAGGCAGCAAATATTCAGGGTACACAGACAGAACAAATCTCAGATTTGTCTCATGAGATCAGTTTGTATTTCTTCTTTTGGTGTGCATTGTTAGTGTTTGCTCTCCCCCACAGTAAGGACAGCCAGAGTCTACAGAACTGCACCGTACATCACTGACTTTGCTGCAGGCGACACCTCAACTGTGGATGGATTATCTGGTAATGGGTCCCTGGGCATAGGCACAAAAAAAAAAAAAAAAAAAGCCCCCCTCCTTGAGCAGCCACCGCCAGCTCCCTGCGTCGCTCACAGTTGGTTTGGTACTTCTTCAGAGGTATTTTGCAGCTTATTCATAACCACAACATGAATGCGTGCTACTGTTTGAAAACAGGCTCTAAATTGAAGTACTTTGTTCATGCTGGAGATGAAGAGAGGCTGTCTAAATGTTGCTTTCAGCTTCCTGCTACAGCGTCTGCTCTACTCAACAACCATTATACAACACAGTATATTATATTGTAACAAATAAAACAATATAGAAAACCCGGTGCAGGTTATGTTTAGGTTACATGAGAGATATTATGCTCATGCAGATTAATTATGCAGAAGAAATTGGACAGAAATATGAAAATTGGATCGACTCTGTAGTACAATATAAAAAGCTCTTTGAATTTCCAATGACAAATGTTAGCAACACTTGAAAGCACTTTGAAGCTATGGCTCTGGGCTTCTCTGTATATGAACTTAACACAGAGATAAAAGATAAAACGTGCATAGTAAATGAAAGACGAGTGACATGGAAGAAAAGCGGTGAAATGAGATGACTTCTGTGTACTTTGCAAAATAATCACACTATCTTAATAACCTATGCTGTAAACCTCTGTCCTTCTAACAGAAACGAGTAAAATGGGATAATGCAGCGTTATCAGTGAACCTCGAGAGACCAGAGATGACTGTAGTTTACAGACAATTTCAGGTCATTATTCAGAGAACTGTGAAGCTGGCAGCACGGACTCTGAGCAAACTGAAGAGTCGGAACGAGAGGAGAGAAAGCCTGAAGGACTATTATCTTGAGCCACTCTGGTTTCCAGTTTGTCTGTCCACGGGGGATTTTCAGACAAACAGGAGGAATCGATGGCAGACAAACTGTCACTCCCTAACGGACACAACCCAGAGGCTGAGCTCTGCATGACCTTCACCAAAACCAACACCAGCTTACCAAGAGAGACGCCGGTGTTCAGGAGCATGTGAGCTAGCAGGAACTCGAACTAAGAAAAGTTTAAAGTTAATAAATCATCACAACATTTTAACCACAAAAGAGAGCTCTGACACTCTCTACACTGAATTTTACTTTGTGCATGCTGTGGTCCCAGAAATCTGTCTACTTGCAAGGACAGTAAAACGCTCTGTGGAGCTAAGAATCAGGTAATATTTCTCTGTAGGATCATCACTACTTTCATATACAAGTAGTCTCGTGATGCATCATTCAATATACATTATGGTTGCTTTAAAGGACCAGTATGTAGGATTTAGTGGCATCTAGCATGGTAAGTTATGAGCCATTGCAACCCTGCTGCCTTGCCCTCTCATTCCGAGCATGTAGGAGAAATGACGGTGGACAAAAAACACAAAAAGCCCAATCTAGAGTAAGTCTTTGTTTTGAGCTACTGTGGTTCGACGTGGACTCTGTAACAAAAGCATTCTTTCCGTGATTATACACTAATTAAAACATAGAACATTTTATTCAATTACTGCCATATTCTGTAAATAAAGCCCCCTAAAATCTCATACAACTTTACAGAAAGTTTTCAACTTTGAGAGACTGAGGACCGACACAATTTTCTGCACACTGTATGCAGTATAGTAATATATTTTATGCGCCATGGCTTTGTGCTTTTACCACTACGGTTGAGCCTAATTTAATGTGACATTATTCTGAATCTAATCTCAACCTGCTTCAACAACAAATATCAGTTAAAGTTTAGGTCAACATAAATGCATGACTAGAATACTGCGTAGGTTTGAGAGATGAGATCAGTCTTGGATTTCTAATTATTTTTATGGGAGAAACTATATATGAATAAAAGCGGGCCAGAGTGAAGCTGACAGGAAGTTAAAAAAAAAAGTGTCCATTGTCGTCTTGCAGGATGAATTTTGAAAGCTTCTCACCTCATTGTAGTACGGGCAGTTGGTGGACTCCTTCATGGACGTGTACTTCTTGTCATCTCCAATCTCCACACACACCACGGGGTCCATGTTGAGGCCGATCAGCTGCCGGGCCTCAATCACTGTGATGCTGATCTGATGGGAGACATTAGCGCATTAGATATGACTCTGAAAGCTTAAACAACCTGACTTTCCTCCAACAGCAGCAAAGCTATCATCATGAATCATGCAACTGCGCTGGTATTATCCTGAGGACAATTCAAAGGCAAAAAACAAACAAATCGATCTTTCACAAACTCTAATGATGATGATTCCAGGCGGCGGGAGCTTTTGCCAGATATATTTTATCCTTTGATTTTACTCAGACATCCCCTGAGGCTAAAATGATGTAGCATTTGATAGACAAACCACGTCCAAGCTAAAGGTTTATACATCCAGCTTATATACCCCCTGGTTTAATTAGTTGGCAGATAATGAAGAAAGACAGGAAAATAAATAAAAGAGAGGATGAGTGTGCAGACCGCAGCCTGGTGTTTAAATGTATTCATGTCTTTAAATAAAACAGGCCATGAAAAATAGGCCATGGGCTAGCATTGGAGGACAGTTGCACCCATAATTATTCTGCTACTTGTTTTCAAAGTGGTGGTAAATGGATTCACACTGTGGTAGTCGCAGCAGGCAAACAGCCGTGATTTTACATAAAACAAAGATGCATATTTGGAGACATCTTAATTAATATCTGACACATAACCCCCCTGTAAACTTCATTAGCTTGTCTCCTGTCAAAGATCGTAGTTTTGTCTACCAGTGCCCCTGAAGGTAATTTACACACTGTATCTCATTAGTCTAATCTGTATACTAAAACAACACTGCGTGGTTTAAGGGGAGTTTGTGTGCTGTGCTTCAGTGCAGCATCTCAGCTGTTCGCCAAGAAATAGTGACAGATTATTAATTAACTGACAAGATCCAAGATGTTAATTACGGTGAGCTTTAGAGACGCTGATGCAGATTTTTGAAAGTGAAAGCTCCGTACTCAACACACAAATACGAGAGTGAATGTTTCCCCCTAACTCAGAAAGAAAGAAAGTCTATCTTTTTATTTCTTTCGTGTGTTTGGTCTTTAAAGAATCAATGGCATTATAATTTTAAGTCTCAGGAGAACTAGTGGAGAGGAAGACACTGATATTTGCACTAAGCCACATCCATTAACCTGCACACACTTGGATATGTAGGTAGAAAAGAGTGCCTATGCGCACACACATAGACAATCATACACACCTGATAATCCACCGGTCGCCCAGAGCTCGGCTCCATCTTGATATCTGGCTTCGACCTGAAGAAATTCAACAGTGATTTTTCTTGACAGTTTCCTCTCCTGCACAAACTCAAGTCTAAGTTTGAATCTTAAATTATGAATACTCTCATGTTCCCATATTTTCCATTTCCAAGGTTGAATACATTTATTTTTAGAAATATATTCTATTAAATGATACCACCAGCCAACCAGCTTCAATGTATCCGGTAGCATCAGCAGATTCAGATGTTCAGGACTAAGGCTGTGTGCTTTAACTTACTGTGTGCTGATGTGTATACTCCTCTATTTTGTGTGTGTGTGTGCAAGACCTCTTATTGGAGACGTTGGTGGTGACGGCGGTGACAGAGGCCAAAGAGATGGTGTCGGGGTCCAGTGTTCCAGCAAGACGCATCGCCTTCCTGTCCAAGTCCTCCATGTCGAGGACTGCTGGCTCATCTGGACAATTTACATGAAGTAAATCAACAATTAACATCTAATAGACTAATAATTTTACAGGTTGGTTCCAGTATGTTTTTATGTTCTGTGTTTGGCCTTTCCAAGAAAAAATCAGGAGTCCTCAACCAGATTTTACTCCTGGCAGTGACAAAGATTTCTCCAATAACATCTTGACAGAGAGCCTCTGACATGAATTTTCCCTCCAGCTAACTAAAAAAATTATAGATGTGTGCTTGCAGAAACGTATTAAATGTATTTGCATGCTTGTTTCTTCTATAAACTTTTTTCAGTCATCCTATTCTCCTGTTTTTCTGCCTTGTGGTATCTCTACATGAGTAGGATGTTCCAGACAACTGCTTGTGACCTTGCACTGTGAAAAATGACATATTATGTCTGATCTGGTCTGTCTCCTGTAGAGTCACACCGTGGGAAGAAAAGGACATTGCCCATCATAGCTTCTGATAAATGCTTTGCTCATGTCTAACTCATCTCATCCTGCAGACTGCACACATTCTGTATGACCGAAGACATTGTCTTGTTTGTAGTTTTACCTCCTTTCCTGTGGTCATCTTTAGAGATCTTGATCTTGCCGAGCTTCATGGCTGAGAAAACTCCTTTCCCCGCTCTGGTGGAGGAGAAAGGATCAGCAGACGGGAGGAGAAAGGAGAGGGTACTTGTATCATGAAAGTGAACTTGTGTCTGATTCACTGCAGAGCCATCCTCGCATGAACCGGTTTCATCTCTGTCTCGTTAAGTTTGCTCTCCGTCAGTAGACACAACGCTAAATATCAAACTTGACTCGAGCAGAAAACCCTGCTGTCCACTTGCAGACATAATCAAAATGTAACCCAACACCATAACGTCCATACATCATAGACATCTTTGTAACTCGGCTAGACATTTAATTCCAGTGGATTTAACCGCCCCTCCCGCCATCATCACCACCAATTCTCCAGACCCTCAATCACAAGACAAGAGTATCCGATGTCTCCACATTGATATTATCTGGATCATATATCACCACAACAACAAAGAGCTTGTGATGTCATCAGCAGGACGACAAATGAGGGGCCTTAATAATTAAAAATGAGTGTGACCGTCCAATTTGCTGCGGATATGGATACATGTCAGAGAATTAATGAATGGGAAGGTTTTCCTTTTGTTTCCTGAAGCATTCAGCGTCGAGTGTATCAGAGTTCAATTTCTGCTTTGATCTTTTCCACCAAACTTCATTTCACGGAATATAAAGAACTGGTTTTAAAGAAAAGTATGTCTTTTTTGATAAATTCATGGCTGAGTGCCAAGAGAGATGTGAAAGTAAAAGCCCGGAGCCACATGAATGGGAATAAAAGTCGAGGAAAGACAAATGATCGCTCGTCAAAATAAAGGTAAAAAGCTTTTCCAGTCAAATCAAATCAAGGCCAATCACACTGAAGGATATGTTCTTTGGACTGAGTCGTGCCTTTAAAGCACAGTTTGAGCAGAATATTTTCAGCTGATGGGCTGAAAATTTATCATATTATCCATGCATGCAGGACTAAGTTTGAAGAACACCTTGGAAAACATCTTTAAATGTAAGATCTGATAATTGGAGCTGAAAAAATGAGTCGATTAATCAGTTCACAGTCAACAGAGAAATTAAAAAGCAATTCAAAAGTTACCTCGGACTCTTAATAAATTGTGATTTACCAGATACTCTGGCAGGTTATAGACTACATGATTAAAAATGATCTAATAAAGTAATTTATTGATAATAAATACTGGGAGATGCAGCCTTGGTTAATCAGAAATTATCCAATTTACCTCCACGTCTCATTCAATCTATGATTCATCCGATAAAACAGCAAATCTAACACGAACACACAGAAAATGTGTGAGAATGTGTTTCGTACATACCACATGAAAGACACCACTGATCCTACTCAACTCCACAGGGAGGTCAGATCACCATAAATCAACCCCCCAGACAAGATTCCTCTCCGAGCTTCGTTCTCTTTGAAACTATATTTCCATTTTCTTCACCTGTCAGGCGCAGATAGTCCAGACCAGCCAGGCAGATAACAGTTGGACAGATGAGTGGATGATGAAGGAGAGAGGAGGGGAGGGAGAGAGAAGCAGGTGGAGGTGCATGGCTGGAGATGCAGAAAGAGGAGGAGGGTGGAGTGGGTTGGGCTCTATACAACACCGAAGCTTGAAGTCCAGTGGTGCCAACACTTTGGAGAATTCCCACCAAAGTGATCCTTAAATCAGGTCACCTGTCCTTGGGATGTCACTCTTAAACTAACTCTTCCTTACCTTAGTGTCTATTTGTCTGCTGTGTCAAAGTCAGTCACTTTGTTTGCCCAACTTTCCTCCCTCGTTACAGTGCCAAGAAAAAGTTCTTGGAACTGTAGCAAAGTCATGCCACTTCTTCCTTTGTGTCTAAGAGAAATTGGACACAAGAGGTCAAAGTTTCATGTCAGGAAAATCTAAAGAAAGGTTGTCTTAATCTCCTGAGCAGATAAAAGCCAACACGTATCAGCAGTTGTAGGCAGAAGACCATGATGCTACAGCATGGTACAGGAAGGAATGAGTCTTCTGTAAAAGAACTTTAAACCAAGAGAGAAGACAGTCAGCGGAAATTCTAGAAAACACACAAATGGAGCCACCAGTATCTGACTTACTTGTCTTTCACTCCCCTCACTTTCTTTCCCCTTCCTTTGCTGTGCCAAGAAAAAATACAAGGACAAACATCAGAGACACCTTCTTTCAGCATTTAAAATGAGATGAACCTCCGGAGCTTTCTTTAAAACAAGCCATCTCTCTATGCTGATTCAATAACACAATGTAACCTCAAAAGATGTCAGTGAGATGGTTCAGTTTAGACAGGTTTCCAAATACGGAGCAAAGGCTAAAATTCACACTTTGAATGTCAAAGTTTATAAAGGAGAAGCAGCTCGAATTTAAGAATTTGATGGATGTTAGACACATTTCCTCTTTCTTTGTGTTCATTTGATCTGAAATAAAGACCATAAAAGCATCAGTGACTATCACATAAACTGTAATGTCCGAGCACTGCACATCAACCAAACACACACGAACAAACACATTGAAGGAGACGTGAAGCTCGTTCAAGCTTTGTACTGTACACATACAGATAATAAGCTCACTATTGTATGCAAGAGAACTCAACGTATGAGCGTGTGCTTTAAAGCAAAAGTGAACCGCACTGTAATGTCTCGGGGTGATGAATGTGTGTGAATCAATAATACATGAGAGCATGAATAAATTTCCACCTTACATGTGTAACTTGCAGCAAAGATGAAGGTTATTCGCCACAACCTGGCAGCTTGATTTCCATCTTCTCCATAAAACGGGGATTTCAAACGGTGCATAAAACATTTTCCTCACCGTTACCAACTCATCTTTAATGTACATGTCAAGCAGCGGGATAAGGAGCCGAGGGTGGCTGTTTAAACGGCAGTTAACTCCAGAGATCTGGCTTTGAGCTCGCTGTGTTCTCACAGCATGGTGAGACGGTCAAACACGGACATCTCTGCAGTTAAAGTACTAATGCCACACACTGTGGAAATACTCCACTGCAAGTAAGACTCCTGCATGTAGGTCACAGTAGTAGTAGCAAGTGATTGAAGTATCAAAGCTAAAATTGTTTCCTGTTATTGGCACTGGTCTATGTTAACATCGTGTTATACACATCATGTTTTTAGATGAAATATTACTGATACATTCATGTGCATGCTGTATTTTGATGGTGTAGTTGTTTAAGGTTGATGTAATGCTACTATTTTATACACTTTAGGGTACTTTAATCATCAGCAACACATCATATTAAAAGGTCATCAGATGTTTGTAGAACCGCACATCTCTTAGAGAATTTCTGTTCTTTCTCTGGTGTTTCATAAGTTGACTCCAGTTCTCTTATTGTCTTATGTTCTATCTCACATTTTTTTTAATCCAAAACTCTTCCAGTTTCACACCTGTTTCTGTCTTTCACTCCTCTCTTTAACCTTTACTGCGAGTGTGTTTAGCTTGCTGCACGGCTGCACTGAGGAGTTACTTTGAATGACACACTCAATGCTGTCAGACTCTTGCTTATTTATTCAGAATTTGTTTAAGTGTGACACACATTGCCAAATATTGTAAGTAGCGCAGATGTGTGCTCTGTTTTGTTCATTTGCACGTGTTTTAATAAGTGTGTTGAACTCTCTCTCTCAGCCGCCGTACCAAACTTTCATGTAGAGAATTTTAAAAAAAGAAGAAGAAGAAGAAAACCCCACCAGCGATCAATAATTCATTGGCATATACCACACGTTCTGCTCTGGGGGCTCGGCTGAATGAAGCTCAATGAGATACCCTACACACCAGTTCCCTCTCTCGCTTACATACGTAGATAGGATGCACATATTTTAGTCCCTCCAGCAGCCCCTGAACCAAAGCCAGCTCTACCTGACGGCACAGTCGGGGGATGAAAACTTCCGCTACACCAGAACCGTCTGTCCTGAAACCTTATTGAACGCTCTGCAGTCCTTTTTCTCACTCTCTCTCTGTGTCTCTAAATACTTTATTCCTTTAGCAGATTTCTCCCCCTGCTGCTCAGGACATCAATACTATTTATCCCCGTGACATCTCATCTCAAGTGCTTTTGAGTAGCTGCTTCATTTGCCTAGAGGAAAGTTAATTGATATTCTTTGTCTGTGATCTGGCAAGTGTTAGCTCTTAACTTTAACCTCATTAGTGTCACACAGATAGAAGCTTATGCAAGTTTAATGCCGTCACACCCGAAAAATAAAAGCCTGAGTTGAGCCGTCATGACCTACTTAGAGCAAACATAACATTTGGGCCATATTATGTGTTTATTTGTGTGTGTGTGTGTTTATCTGTAGAATAATTAGACTTCAGTGTGTTTGTGTGGATGAAGGATCGTCTGCATAATGCACGCAGAAGAAGTGAGACGAAGGAAGAAGAAGAAGGATGGTGAGGAAAATGAAGAGGGAGGAAGGAGCAGGAGAACGTACATTACACAACAAGCAGTTCTTCTATGAACATCCATTACTTTTTAAATTTTAATGTTCACTGCAAATAGAAGTCTTGCATTTTTTACTCTGTTATTGCATCACTCTGCTGGAAAGAAATCCCTGGACAATATAGTTTCATGCTGTCTGCTTCGAAGGCTTTCAAAGAGCAAACGCTACTTTTTTCCAGACATTCCTAATGACGTCTACAGGATCCAAAAACGTTTTTTTTGTCTTAATTATCTTCTAAATAATCTTCTCTTATGAAAAAAATCAACTCTTCTACATCCTAGTGTTTCACAACTTCTATCTGGGACAAACACACAGGTGATGCAGCAACTGGGATTTACCCCAAGAGGCATGTCTTCATGTCGTCGTCGTCGTCTTCTTCCACTTCAGAGCTTGGAACAGAAAAATAACAGAGAGGAGCTTACACGCTCGCTCGCTCGCGGTGTTCAAATTTACAGACTGTATCACACACAGGCTGAGAACAAGAACCACTGCAAACCAAAACACAGCAGCAGAGCTGACAAACACACAGCGGTCCCTCATGAGAATACAGCTACATGAGAAGAGGAAGGGTTGTCAAAAATTCAGGAGGAAACGAGTCGACAACAGCTGAAGACAGAAAACAATATATCGTCCAGATCATTTACAACAAAGCTTAAAGAATCGATGAAAAAACACATTTTTATTTGATCGTATACATAAAAAAACGTTGATCTTTTCTTCTTTTTATGACACTTATGGTTGAGTCTTAAACTGAGACGAGCTCTTTAAAGCCTATCTGGGATTGCAGAGTATCAGCAATGTCTTGACTCACTGATCTGAAAATGGGTCAATTCCTGACAAGGGCTTAGTGGCTTACTGACTTTTTTTTGGCCTTTCCTGAACCAAAAACACAGGATCAAAAGTATCAGGAATAGGTTAAACTGTGCATCTGTGGTAAGCCTCAAGAGCTGCTCGACCTCTCCAGCATCGGCACCCAACACTTTACCGTGCATCGGACCTTTGCAAGCTAAGAGACTGCTCCTGATCTACTGCTTTGCTGCGTTTCTCTCGTCTCATTTCGTCTAAGGCTGCCCTAAATACAGCTGGAAACATTAAGGCCGACTAACTAGCTCACTATCTACATTAGTAATGGTGCGTTACTTCAAAGGAGGAGCACATCACAAACTAACTACAGTAGTGATTGGGGCTACAGGGTAAATTAACAAAATCTAAGTACTTACAATTAGCACATTTACTGTGTAGCTAGCTGGTCCTGCATGCCATCAGAGTATCAGAGTGTAGGGTAACATTAGCGGCTCTGTCCTGCTCTTTATTAAATTTGGGGAAGTTTACACTCCAAGTCAATCTCTCAGTTCTCATTTTAAAACATATCATCTGGAAAAAGTCAGCTCGTGGAGCTAATGTTAGACTGACCAGCTCAATACAGACAGAAAAACAGAAAAATAGATGTTCAATGGCTCAAAATAACAGCAAGCCTTATTTTTTTTTATCACTGTCTGTTTGAAATTAAGAACTCAATGTTTAAAAAAATGAAGAGATTTACGTTTTATCTGCATGAGGACATCCTGACAGGTGTAGCAACAGTAACTAAGGGGGTGGGGCTTAGCAAATGTCAAATGTCATGAAATTTTACAGACCAATAAGAATTGGAATTGCTCCTTTTCGAATGACGCAGGCTTCAAAATGAAGTGCCTCAGCCACATTACTGCTGAGCTCGCCTCCATGGTGTGCTTGGATGTTGTTTCCACTGGGGTCACTGCGGTAAACTGACCACAGTTTTCCTCTAAACTAAACATGCCACAGCCATAAAAATCAAATCTATGCAACTATGCAAATCCACTGCACTTACACTACCAATAGACGAGTCCCAAACAAATACGCACCTAAGTTTACTTCATCTGTGTAAGGGGCTGACAATATTCCAGGACAACATAGGTTATTTCCATGACTGAAAAACTAGTCTTTAGATTGCCAGGTTTTCCAGGCTGCGTGGGAACACTGGTCAGTGCTGCAGTGAGCAGACCCACTGAGACAAAGACAAGTGAGACAAAAGACCACACACCACCTGCACCACGGGGCTGTGTGATGGTGCATTATCAACATGTGATGCCGGAGCTGTCTTTGAAGACACAGCAGTTTACGCTGACGGATAAATGAATCACACACTTGGCAAAAAACAATCTGAATAAATAAATCAGTACTTGTTTTAGTGAATTATCGACAGAAGCTTTGCTCAGGCTGGACCGTCCCCGTTGAGTGTTGATTTGATGTTATGCAAATGATTCATGCATATTTAAATCCTCTGAATAAACACAAAGGCTAGTTACAGCAATATTCAGCGGGGCAATAGAGATTCATTTAAGGTCTGTAAGATCACACGTGATTCCTGATGACACTCCAATGTGCAAAACCCCATTTCATCTCACTGTTTGTTTTTTTCCACTATTTGATGTCTGCAGATCAAATAACAACTGGAGCCCTAAATCCATTCTCTTCGTGTCTGGCACATGTGCTCCTCTGCATGAACTATTCAGCAGATCTGCTTCACTGGCAGTAAAACCATGCAGAAGGTGATTTATTTATAAGAATAACAAAACCCCTGCAAAGCCGACTCATTGTGGTGCTACAGATAGCACAAAATGCTTCGCGGGCGCCGCCATAAATCATCCCGCAGTCCCGGAGACAATGTGGAGGGAGGCAGCGGCTGGAGAAATTAGAGGCGGTAGCGGTGGGATGGTCAACTTCGGGTGCAATTTCACTCAATTAAGGGGATGAGGAGAAACCAATATGCTTTAACAAGCCACCTACACTCTATTGCAGTCATACTGTGGAGTTCTAATGAAATTTGACGCTCGCTGAAAACTGCACAGAGCCCAAACCTCTTGTAAGCAGCATACATGACCTTTAGGCTGCAAGTGCAATATAGAAAATAGAAACAGACAGCAGTGGGTGGAGCTCGGTGTAGACACAGTTTTCACTCGGAGCAGTTGTCATACTGCATGGGAATAATCCATAATAGAAGAGCTTGTGTTTGTGGAACAAAATCCTGTTTATAAAAAGTCTCACAAAGACTGATGGTGACTCAAGCCTGGGAGGGACGCATAGCTCGTTTACTTAAAGAAAAATGAAGAAAAACACGGAGAGAGGGAGTAAAACAGACACAAAACCACAAACCAAAATGTGAAGAATCGAGCAGACAGGAAGGATGTAGGAAATACCTTGAGGCTAAACTGTTCATGACACTCTCCTCCTCCACCTCCTCTTCCCTAGAGGAATAAAACAATCATCCCCAGTTATCATCGCCTGCACGTTATTGCTTCATTAGCAGAACAAATAACAATTAACACCGGCTGTAAAGTGTCAGAATTTAGCGCACGATGAAACATCTTTAGAAAGTTTTAATCCTGAAAGGCTCTCAACCAGAGATAAAGTGAGCTGCTGGTAATTCAGGATATAAAAGGTTCGGATGAGACGAAGGGATGAGAAGTGGCAAGGCTATTAACATTTTCTCACGAGCCCCGTCAGTCTGTCCGGCACCGGTGCGAGATGTATTAGAGGTGGATTTGTTGGCTAGCCTGGAAGTTATTGGTATTTTCTCAGCAACCAATTCACTTTTTTCAGACTAAAGCCCCACGGCAGCCTCCGCAAAGTCTGACTGACAGCTCTTTGCAGCCACGGCAACTTGATGACAGCTGCAATCACCAGGCGGCAAGGGCGCAGGGCTTGTTTACCTGATGAAAGGTGAGGAAATGTAAGTGCCAGAGATACAGCATACATATTTATCTGACATACCGCATGTTAAATGAAAGTTTTATCTTCATGAGATTGGTGACTACTCTCATCCCACTTTTATTGAATCCTTTTACAGTTTTTTCTCCACAGCTCTTTTTTCTTTGTCGACCAAATCCAAACACTGAGTCTGTTATATAACCCCCCGTGGGATGCTCTAAAAGTTAGATTAGTCAACTTTTCTTGTTTTCCTCGGGCTGCTCTCATTCTTACATGGAAAGACCCTGAACAGTTTTTAATTTCATGCCATAAGACAGTGCAGCTGAGGCCGTCAGTGCCAGCGAACGAACCAAGAAAACAAACAAGAGCACAGCTGCATTCAGGCCCACACATACACATTTTCTCACATGCCCATTCAACATGAGCGTTACGATGTAGTTAGGGGTCTGGCTGTGCAGATAGTCTCAGTGGAAATCGATACCACCCACAGATTATTTCACATGCTATTCAGCAAAAACACGAAGACCGAGTAACAGTGCACAGAGTCAAAAGCAGCCTGTGGGGAGGAGGACTTTACAATTTTTCATAATAAATCTATAAAACCATGCACGCCGTGGGATTACTTGTCTATGATTATGGACTACGATGAGTGATACATTCTGAATTGTAGAGAGACTGCGCGACTTTAGCCACAATGTTTCTGCTTTCTCATTTCAATCTGAATGCTTGTCACGAGCTTCATGTGCCCACAGTTACAACAAAAGCCAGCCTTATTATTTTTAACCCCATGAGCGCTGGCGGGGAAATTGTTGTGAAAAGTCTCCTCCAGTTCCTAACAAGAATCGTGTCAATTATGAAGCTGACAGTGTCGATGTTGATATCAGCTCGGCTCAAAGAGAAAGAATCGACATGCTGCACACTTAAAACAAAGTCAGATTTAACACTGCACTCTCCACACCCATAGATTTCTGTAATCTTGTAGTCTTCAAGTTCAAGTTATCAGCAGCACTGCTGCTAATTATCTGTTAAAAACTATATCACATAATTAAAACAACACAACTTGTTTGCTGCTGTGGTAGAGACGTTCATTTAATATTCAGAGGCAAACCGTAAGCATTTCACAGCCTGTAATGTCATTTAATTGAGAGTGTTGTATGTCTGACTCACTTCCTGAAGGTCGGTATGGATCCCTGTAAGGATCGTCCAGGAGAAGTCCCTGAGCCGTGGCTCTGACCCGACAGCAAGCTGTCGGTTTCGAAGGCGAACATCCCGTCTCGGTCGTAAGGAACATCCAGGAACTCCCCATCACTCCACACTCCCACTGTGCCATCCATCGACTGGTACCTGATCTCTATGGTAACGTTGGTCTGAAAACAGAACGAAAATAAGCCTCATCAGCAGACAGTCACTTCTACACAGGTGGTGAGCGCTACCTGTTGAATAGATCTCATTATTTAAGGACTTTATGACATGTCTAATCTGGAAACTCTACAACACCAAATCTGACAGCACAGTTAGTCGTTGACACAGATATAAATTAAGTTTGTGTGCCGTCGAGATAATTTTAAATTGCTTTAATAAAGTCTGAAGAGCACAGGCTGACAAATCATATCAAACTACTCATTAAATTCAGTTTGATTAAATCTTTCCACATGCCCTATCAGTAATTTTATATATATGTTCTATTATTATATTTTAAACTTTGCCAGCTGTACAACTCCAGGGATGACAATGTCAGTCAGCCACCAGTCCAGACTGAAATATACTAACAACCATTAGATGGATAGCCATTAAACATTTTCCTCTAGCGCAAACAATGAGGGTGACTTCAGGATTTTATGTGAAATGTTCCCCTCGATATTAACGGTAGTAACTTCCTTAATGGTTCCTTAACGTTTCATATAGCACAACCATCAGGTCAGAATTTAGTATTAGCATTCCCGTTCAATGAGTGCTTCATAGTAAATGTTAGCATGCTAACATGCTACAATAAAATAGTGAACATAGTGAACGTTATACCTGCTAACCGTTAGCATGCTAGCATAGTCACTGTGACCATGCTGGCATTCTGCTAACGGCGTTTAGCTCAAAGCACCACTGTGCCTAAGTACAGCTTCACTGAGCTCCTAGCCTGACTGTAGATGCTGTTATGTTTCCTGTGTCACAAAATGTGATTCTGAGTTTAATGAATATGAATTATTATTAATACATTTATTATTGTCACCAGTAAATGCAGTTCTTCCGTACCGTGGGTGTGCATACAGTGTTTTACATAGTATTTGTGTATGAAACGTTTTCTTTCTTTGCTTTTAAATTTAATTTCTAAACTCAACGTACATATAACATACTTACAATATAGACACTGCACACACTGTGGCACTGTCATAGGATATTTATGAACCGATCTGAACCAGCCCAGTTAAATTACAGAACAGCCAATGCCTTCGGGCTTAGTCTTACCTATGTAGCAATCCATTTAATTTTGTTTAAAAAAAAAGCTCTCAGCATTAGCGACAAACTTTAACAGCACTATAAATCATCTCGTCTCCTCGGTATCTGCCGTGAGAATTTAGGCTGACAGTAAATGTTAGTTTAATCCAGGCCAGGAAACAATGGTGACACTGTAGTTTGTCTTTAGTGTCTTGTGGGGACTCGTGTTTGGACAAATCTTATCCTCCTGACAATGACCTCATCTTTAATACGGAGCGGCCAGTTTATTCTACTGACAAAGACGGATGAGGGGCAAATTCTTCCTTCTTCTCTCTCTCTCTCTCTCTCTCTCTCTCTCTCTCTCTATATGTCACTCTCCTCTTCCTCACATCCTCATTCAGCGATGGGAGTTAGATTTGTAGCTATGGCAACAACACCAGTGCAGCTGGAAAAAAAAAACATCTCTCAGGTGATGGTGGATTTAGTTTCTCCTGTTTCTTCCAGCAGGGATGTACAGATATTCTCCTAATTGCATGTACGCTTTGATGTGGAAGCGTCTCACACATATGTTGGTCTATGTGAGTGGATGTGTGCGTGTGTGATCCCTCGAGCAATCCCACGCTGTGTTTTATCATCTCAGAAACATCACATCAGCACTTCAAGCTCCACTAACATAACTCTGCACCCTGGGGTGCTTTCAAACCTCATATTGTTAAGTTCTCCCTCACATATCAGATCATATTCATTACATGCATTATACATCCATCCTGAGCCGCTTTCAGTCTAGTTGTTCTAAGGACAACTTCCAATCAGTGCCACATATCTGGATTAATGTTAATGGAAAGCGTTCTAATGTGCTGATGTTGCTAAGAGACTGTATTTCCATCAGATGCTCGTTGAACGGCGGCGTCTTTATAGGCCAGATGATAGCTGTTACTTCTCTTATTGCCACCGCTGAAGGTGCATGGGAAGATTGATTCCTCCATTTAATGTTTCTCCATTTTGCTTGTGAATGCATTTTACTGGCTAATAGGGTTTATTTCAATACCACTGCTGTGAGGTAAGTTGTATCACTTTATAATTATAAAATGTTCAACTTTTGTAAACATTTAGTTGCTTTTGGACTTTAGTGTGTCCTTTCAATTTTATGTTTGAGAAGCTGGTTAGAAAAACTGTGTTCAACCGTGTTCTGTCTATATGAGTTAAATATTTAAACCCCACACACCATGTTTTTATGGTAACATCACATAAAGTGTTCTAGATGAGAGATAATTTTATCTTTTTTGGACATGTTGGACAATTTTAAATGCAGCTCTTTGCCTCTGTAGTTTGAGCCTTTGTATACATTTTGTTTACTCCTCATTTTGGATGTCCAGGTAGCTGTCAAACATGCATTCATTGATTTTCTGGCCACAAGGGAGCAGTTCAAAACTTAAACACCATATGTTTTCCCCAAGCAACCAAAAACTGCAGTTCCTCAAACGTCCACTTGAGGCTGGCTACAGAACGAGTCAATCTCCATAAACCCACAGCAGAAATAAACATGTTTACAGCCTGGTACAAAAAACAATTCTGGTGTCTATAGCTAATTTCCCTGTTCATGACAACTGTACTGAAGGTAAATTTTTATAAAACTCACCTGTTCAAATTATATTAAGGCTTAAAGTTATGCAGCATGGATGCTTGGATTGACAGGCAGGTGCCATTAGAGGACGGCTTGTCTGAGCACCCAGGTGTCCATCAGCCTGTCTCAGGCTTGCCAATTTTCAGACTAGCCGTGAGGTGGAAGAGGCAGGATTACCAACATGCTCTGGCAGTCTGAGCCACAGATTTTGAGTTTCAAAACAGCTTGGAAACTTTTCCACTTGTGAAGTTGTTTGTGAAGATGTACATAGACACATAACAGCAGGTACATAGACACATAACTTTCAGCTCTGTTTTGTTCTCCACCAACCAAAAAAATATATATATTAATAAAGTCCTACCTTTTCCCACAATGTTTTCATTTGTGGTGAAATTGAACAGATAATTAAAACATTAACACAGACACAAACACATGTTCAGCCAACTAGCTGCAGCTGCCATCTGTTCATATGGCGTATTTGTTGTTTGGGGCAAATAAACACAAAGTGTGAAGAGAGTAATTGCATTGCTCATTAAATGAGAAACAGTGGGCAGAGATATGAACAGGCTCTGCAAACCTTTAACCTTCCCACAGTGTAACCCTTGTGGGTTGGCGACGCTCTCGAAGGAGAGCGGCGTTTAGCTTCACCTTTATTGACGTGTTGTTATCGTCGATGAGCGTGTCGGTCAGCTCGAGGTGCCCCTCCTCAGCCACCTTCTGGAGCACCATACAGAAAGTCCCCACCAGCCTGCAACGAAGACGTAAAAACAGAGGTCGTAAACAGGAATCAATACATCCACCCATCTGTTTAACCGCGTAAATCTATATTCTCGCTGCCACATCACTAGTTTTCTGACTTTTCCAGTTACACTAAATGTAAACTGACGAACATTCACTGAAAACATCTGCTCTCCACCACTCGCAGTGAGTGTGTGTCAGGGATAGAGTCATGAACAGACTGCTGTGTACTTGTAGGTGATGAGTATGTGCCGTGACAGATATTGAGCAAGTGCCATGCTGCCTTTGTCACCAGCTCACTGCAGTGTGTCACTCGTCAAAGCAATTTAAAGGATGTAGATAGCAGCTCAAACACACACACATAGAGTCAATCGTTCCTCCTTTCACCTAGCATCACCTCTTTGTTATTTTTGCATTTTGTACACGGCTGATCGTCATCGTCAGTCTTTTGCCGTTCGCTGAGCACGGAGCTGAGATATAAACAACACAATAAGCACAATTAAGAACACATTAGAAAACTTTGGTGTCGCAACTCAGCAAAATTGTTATTGCCTCTAATCATAGTGATTTGTAAATGCCGCCTATCTGGTAGCACATTAACGGAAATGTCGGATATTCCAGAGGCTAATATGGTGGAACTCAGGGCTGCGAATATTACGGAGAACTAATTCTCCAGAGCTTTCAATACGTTTCACCACCAGGCAGCATTTCTCAGCCACCTCTCTTAAGCTCTTATCAATGCCCCCAAGGACAAGCAACACACACACACACACACACACACATTTCATTCACACAACACACTGAATGGAATGGTTTATTTTCTAAAGTTTGCTGTTACTTCAAGCGAGAAAAGGAAAGTTTTCTGTTTTAATTTAAAAGTAAAGCTGAAGGCTGCAGAGACTCTGTGATCTTACCTCAACACGTACGGCACATTTAGCTTTTTTTCCTTCTACATTTGCATTAAACGAAAACACTTTCACAGCTTTATATGAACTAAAATGAAGTCTAACAGAGTAAACTGAAAGATTTATATATTTGGACACCAATCACCAGCACGTAAAGCCTCATGGAATGGATTATTTGCCATCCTTATCATCCAAGTCGTAATAATGAGGAAGCTTTTTTCAAACTCAGATAATGTCAGCCAAAGTCCTACTTTCAAGCTCTTTACACCGTTGCCCATAAATATGGAAAAAAGTATAGAAAAGTAATTTTGTTTTCAGACACATTCCTCCTTTTATTCCTATTTACACACATCAGGTTGATTGTGGTTTAATATTCACTGCGATATGTTTGGAAGAGATTGATCAACAAAGTTTTGAGAAGACACATTTAACTATCAAGAATAAATCACATTGTCACAATGATTTCATAAGAAGGGGGAAAATGTTCTATTCCAACTTTACGGGCAACAGTGTATTCAGGTCTATATTGTCAAAGAATGGTAGTTTTAAACCATCACATAACCAACTCTGCAATCGTACAACTGTCCTACACACTAGAGTGATGACTTACTGTCATTGTCTGTTGAAAAATAAATCAGTTTTATGATGTGACAACACCGTGGTTAAGCTTTAGACACAACATTGACTTGGTTAGGTTAATGGTAACATCGTGGCTTGGATTAAAGTACTTCATTGTCACATTGTCATGGTTGGAAACGCGACAGAATAGGACTTGTTGCAACATATATGATCATAAGACATGAGGTTAATTTCCATGCAGCTCAGTCATCCTTCATAGACCATAACAGTGGGAAGAAACCCAATACAGTCCCTCTTCAGCTGGCCAATTAGAGCTGGTGAATAATTTAAAGAATTTCCCCCAAAACCGTGTGTTGTTTGCCCGAGCAATCATTTACACACAAAGAACATGCAGCACAGGCCACAATGAACCACAAACATATGGCTTCTCTACTATAATGGTCACCAGCTCTGTTCTACACATATTAAAATGGAGCAACGAGACAATCATTAGGAAGAACAGACACACAATCACTTAGCTTGATATGAGTCCGCGGGGAGATGTAATATCATAACGCAAGGGCATGCAATCAATAGTTTACCACTTGGCACACGCACACACACACATTGATATTGTAGATAGAAGAAATCTGCAGGGATCGCAGCAAACAATGAGCTTCCCAACAGAACAATTGAAACTGACAGCCAGATGAGAGTGACTTGGTTAAAGATGGCTGATTTCACACCACTTCCTACTTTGTGACGGCCCGCAGAATCCATCAAATGTAAACACTGAATGAAATGTGTGTGAGCATCACGAATCACGCATCTTCTTGATGCTGTTTTTGCTCACAAATATTCATTTCTGCCTCAAACATGACCTCGCTTGATAGAGCATGCACCGTGTCGATGCAGCGTGAGTTCGAGGCTGCACACTGGCCAGAGGTGAGTCAGATATCTTGTTTTTTTTATGAGTTACATTTCTTTTTCTCCAGTGCATGCAGCTTTTTCTAGTGTCAATATGTGTCCTCCAAGCAGTAGCTGCATCCTGCCAGCACTCATGAATTCTCTAGTCTCGCTCTCTCTCTCTCTCTATCTGTCTCTCCATCTCCTCTCTCCTCACCTATACCTCTTCTGTCCTCTGGAGTTCACGGTGATGAATTCAAGCTGCAGTAGAAAGTGAGGCTACATTTATCAGCTGAGCTTCAAAACTCAATAATGAGGTAAATTTAGACTTCCAGAACTCGACTCTTCAGTAATAAGTAAGTGCTTCCCCTCAGGCGTCAGTCTTTGTGAAGGTGCATCTCTGCCAGGCTCCCGTCTGAGTTACTTTATGCTCAACTTTACAAGCTTGACATCACTCGAGAGGGTCTCGGAGGATATCAATGCTTTTGCGCAGTTAACTTTTTCTCTGAAGATGGAGTTGGATGGAAACCCCCACACCTCCAAGCAACATCACAGAAAATACTAACTCACTGCAGTATAATCCACTCTTTCTCTCCCTGAACAGCGGTGATCAATACGTCCAGGGCTACTTAGAAAAGCAAATGGTCAGTCATTTCCTTTCAGCCATTGTTATGTGCGTACAAGTGCTGAATAATTGAACCGAGCAGGCCCTATCATGTTCTGGCTCACTTTTTAGCACTTCAAAAGGTGGCATTCATTATTGATTGACGTTCTGCAAACAATTTACTTTCATCTATTTTATAATTTAAAACTCCCTTCCCTTTCAATTTGTATTATTTCTCTTTGTTCGCCTCGAGTCTCTTTCACAAATCGAGCCATGACTATGACGAAAGTCTGTGGCTCAGGTGGATTCAAAAAAAGGAGGTGAGCGCAACTTTGAAATGTAAAATATATATTTTTTAAACAGAGTGTTGCTCTCAAGGTCGCACTAATCCAGCACAGCTGCCGGTCTCTCAGCTGGAGGACGGTGTGAGATGAAAACATTACAACGTGACAGGTGTGTGTGATTTGACCTTTGATGGACTTGAAGACAAGCCAAGCACTGCTCAACACCAGCGGACACACATCTTTCATGTCTTTCATTGGTGTTTAAGGATAAATCATGAATATCTATTGATTGGATGCAATCAATACTCCAGCATTTCTACACACACAGCATAATATTTTAACCACAAACAAGAGAAAAAGACTTGTTTGTTTCGTTGGTTTGCTGAGCTGGGTTTGTAGTTAGAAGCAGTAACGCCACATTGTTCCAGCTTTACAACAGTCGTAAGAGAGAGAGAGAGAGAGAGAGAGAAAGAGGAAATGAGAGAAATGTAAAGATGCTGTAGATCACTGGCCCCCTGTAACGAGTACCACTGGTGGTTCTTGACTTTCCTGTAGTGGTACTTTAATGAACCGAACTGCCTGAAGCTGATCGGGGTCGGCCTACACTGCTGGACTTTTCTGCCAAAACAGTGGTAGTTAAGAGAGACGAATATTTTCTGAGGTGGTACACGGTATTAAAAAAATGGAGGAAACACCTCGATTTTGATACTACTACATCTGTATATATATTGCCATAGGGTCAGGTTTATGTTAAATGAACTCTTTAGAAATAAAATAACTGAAAAGAAATGTCTGTTTTTGGCTAATGTCAATTAAAAAAAAACATGTTGCAAATCCAATGCACAAAAGCATCTAAGAGTAAAGGATGAACAGAGCAATGTATAAAGTACTGGCCTATTTCATCTGTTTATTGATCCTGCAATGAGAAAACCTTTCATCCTCAAGTCACCTGTCAATGTAATGTCAAGAGCTATTATATAACATAGCTAGCAGCACAGTGAGTGCTACACAGTGGTGATTAGGGATGGGAATTCATAAGATTTTATCAATACCAATGTCATTATCGATTCTGTTCTCTGTCGACTCTTTATTGATTTCCTCGATGGTTCCTGTTTAATTTTCTGTGTGTAAAATAAGTGGGCCCTCACAGGTTTTCAACTGTTTTGTTGTCTCTGTATACGGAGTAGAAAAAAGGTGTGTGCATGTGTGAGAAAGCTGCCTCTTTGTTTACTTTTTCTTCATGTGCAGCGAGTGTGAAAAGGTTTCGCCGTTTGAGGGCTGATGGGTGAGTCGAGCTGGCTGTAGTCTGAGTGCTAGCTGCAACAACAGTGTGTCTGTCATCGCCTAAAGTGGGTGAAAGGAAAAAATATTTGGACAGCAATCGTTTCCATTAAGGTTTCAGTCAAAGAAAAAAACCTTCCAAGCATGTCTGCATGGCACTAATATCATTAGAACAAGACATTTACTCGCTGTAATGGACGTGACGCTTGGTTGGGAAGCATTTTCCTGGAATTTGAACCCATGTTGCATAGAAATTATGATTTAACTGATTTTACAACTAGCACAGATGTGCTAGATGTGCTTTGAGAAACAGTTTTCTTCTTGCACTCCTAAAAGAATTGATAAGCTCAGAGGCATACTGTGGATCTGACAAACTGGAACAGGTTTGCAACTGGAGCTTGTTCTTGATTCCCATCCCGAGTGGTCGCCTCAACCAAAATATGCTGCTGCTAAGCAGGTTTAATGTTTACCGTGTTCAGCATCTTACTTGCAACATGAACTACATCTTAAGCTGACGGGAATGTCATCTGTTCTGCAGGTAATTGCTCATTAACCAAAGTGTTGGACAAATTGAAATCTTGTCCTGAGGTCTGTTACTGCTGCAGTGTTTGTAGTGTGTGTGTGTGTTTATTTGGCCTCTGCTCTGCTCTCGCCGGTGTCCCTTCTGGGTTTTAGAAATATTGTTACTCCCTTCATGTTCTGGATTTTCAATCCCTTGGGGATGCAACAAGGTCAGATTTATTCTGAGCGGGACGTCTGCACTAAATCTTACGGCACACCATTCAATAGTCGAGATATCTGACTGAACCTCAGGGTATTACCAAAGTCAGTTGGATTCATCCTCTGGGAACCATCGATGTCTTTACTGAGCTGCAAGCATGGCTCAATGTTAGTGTAATATAGATCACAAAAACGAGTTCACGCTTCTGGTGAAATATAAAATTACGATCAACAGTATTCATCTCAATGCTTCAGGCATGAGAAGATAAAAATCACAGGTTTCCAAGAGGTTTACGTTTGTTAGCTCAAATTTGAAGACAAAACAATTCATTGTTGACTGTCGCGTGTACGGCATGAAGGGATTATACACTTCTGGAGCCAGAAAAACTCTGTTGCCGGGCTACCATTTTATGTCCTAAGACTAAATCAAAACCATAAAGATAAACTCATGAAGGAAATAAAATATTACTAAACGGGAAGATTAGATTTGGTGCAGAGGAAAGCGCATCCATAGGAAATGTAAACAGTCTTATCTCACCTGAGAGGAAACTGGGTACCGTATAACTCTGAAGCAGTTTTAAAGATAAAACAGGAAAAGGGTAAGAAAGTCTGAAATATAAAGAATATAAAGAAAGTCTGAAATATTGGAATTGTATACTCGCTCTCAACACAACAGAGAAAGTAGTTCAAAAGTGTTGCTGACTTTTATGTTTTTCACAGGAGAGAAAAGACCAACAGAATTTTAAAACTCATATTGATCTCCCTGACAGGTGGGTGTCAGTTATTCTGTCTTTAATATTCAAGGCTGCCATTGACACATTACAACCGAGCCTGAAGTCTCAAACATTCAGCAAGCTCCATCCATCTCATATTGATTACAATTATATTTTGTGATTGCAAACGCCTAATTGTCTTGATGCAATCGGCTGTTTCTTTAGTTTCTTTGGGACCGCCAGCACTGATGAGAACTGCATTTAAAATTATATAAATAAAACAGATTTATTGCACTTATTATCAGTCCTGCACTTATCTGGTAAAGGCACAAGCTGCTGTGACCTAACCTTTGATTTATGAATCTGTCTGTGATAAACGGTGCTACGCCACCTGTGTTAATCAATGAACGGGCCTGTTTCAAAAGAATAATAACGAACAGGGAGTTTCCAACCTTTCCACCTCCTCGGGGGGAAAAGGACTGAACCCACCACCAACCACGTTTTAATAGCATGAAAAAATAATGAATCGCTTCCATTTTACACTTTCATTGAATGAGCTCTGTGTAGCAGCATAATTAACCTTTCCTTTCTCTTCATTATGCCTGTTCTGTTGCACTGTCCCTTCACTGCCTTAAACAAAAAGCTTTCAGGCGTTTCATTTGCTCTTTTAAGATTTATTTAGAGGCACATAACCCATATTTTTTACTGTTAACTTTTAAGTCACTTCATAACCTGGCACCCGGTAACACTGCAGAGCTTTTACGTTCATATTATCCACGTTTCCTACCCTCATTCTCAGTCAGAGGCCTCTAATGCTGCAGGCTCTAGAAGTCAAGCAGCTGAGTCGGTGTCATCAAGCGGATCTTCGATTTGATAACATGTCTCTGGGAGTGAGTCTTTCAAAGGATATGATTGGGTTTCTCTCGCAGAAATCAAAGTAAAGGTCCAGGCGTGTCATGATTAACTTGCCCATAACTTGTGATGAGGTAGAAATGTCTTCAGAGGATTCAGCCCCTGGATTTGGACATTTTTTGATTAAGAAATACCATTAATAATTAATCTTCTGCTATTCCTCCGTGGGCCGCCTGGGAGTGAGTGACCTCAGGTTAAGTTATACAATCATATGACCTCCTCTTTGTTCCAGTGTAGCTCACACACACGGTGTTCTCGATAGTGTGCAGAATATAAAAGCATATCTCTCAGCCACGGGGGAAAACAGATAATAAAACATGGTCTATATGCCACTACAGCACAGAGACCATCATGCATCATTGCTTTCTCTTTGTGTTGTGGTAATGTGATCCCACTTGTGGTCGCTGGGTGTGACACACTGGCCTTACAGTGCGTTGGTGCCGGCAGTGATGAAGCAGATCAGTTACCCTGGTAATATGCAGCCTGTGGACATATGGAGCAGGTGTGAGAACAACATAAGCTATGACTCACGCTGAATTATTTACCCACTTAAATGTGCGGCGGATTGTTTCTACGTGTGTGTTTGTGTGCGTGGATAAGTGGGTGGTCTTTAAATGTAGGAGTACTTGTTTGTGCATATCGTGCATGTGCATTTGAGTTTGTGGCGTTCCCAAGGAGTGAGTGAGTGGATGAGAAAAGTTTCTTGACTGCATTTGGTTTAAAAATAGCAACACAATATATACTCCATGCCTATTTTCTCTCTAATTCCCTGAATCCACTATCTGAGTGCTGAAATCTGCAAAGTACTTCATACATATGTTTAACTGGCTCAGTCAGTCCTTGGTTGTTTGGGTTTGCTGTAACAGAGTAATGAAAATCAAGTGTCACGTTGTGTTTCCAGACTGCTGCACACGTCTGATTCAGAGAGGTTTGGTGTTGTGCTTCTAGACATCTGCTTTCACAAACAGAAAAGAAACCAGGCCAATCAGAGTTCCCTGAAGAAAAAGGCAAGAAGGTTTTGTGCTAATCCATCTGTTAGATGTTGAGGTATTTCACAGGTTAAGCCAATTAAGATGCATGCGACCTCTGGGCGCTGCAAAACTCTGCACCAAATTTCATGGCAATTCATCAGTTATCAAGTTTTTGAGATATTTCACTAAAAAACAGTCTCAGTCTGGAAAATGTTGGACCAAGACAGATTTTCAAAGCCACCCCACTGTGACAAAAAAATGCCCAACACAAACACAATGCCAGACTGAACAAAGTCTGACTGTCAGGCTAGCTGTAAAGTGAGCTCCAGCTATCGCTACTTTCTGACCCACGGTGAATTGTTATGTGCGTTCCCTCTTCAACATAAGGACACCAGAGAATTCATGACGACAGTGAAGACTCGGCTTGATGTAGAACCGATGCAACATCTGTCTGAACACCTGTCAGCGGCTTTTAGCTCTGAATCATCTTTCTAAGCGAACGTGTCACCACCTACAGTACACACGGCTACATTCACGTTAAGCCAGTTGTGTGCGCACACATACATTAACCACCCACTTATACAGGGAGACAAACAAAGTTTTAATGACTGCGTGGGCGACATAATGTGTCCCTCATTCTGGACACTGTCAACCAGACGTCCAGTTAAAAGCAGCGGCTGTAACGATCCGATTGGATTTGTTACGGACGCAGGAGATGGACAGACTTCCTGGCACAGATCCGGACACGTCAAACAACACTTGGCAAACTAAGATGAAGAAAACACGAGAAAAAGAAGAGGAGGAGGAGGAGGTAATTACTTAATTAGCCAGTTTTCCACCACTGCCTCCACACAAATGATTTCTTAGAAGTAACTAAGAGTGCTTTGGAGGGCCCTCGAAGCAAGTTTTGGCTGCTCAAGAGCATTTTGGTCATTAACGTAAGAACTGTAAATAATCATAATTTAAATATATACTTATCAGCTTTGGATGTGTCCGTAAAAACAACCCGCAACGGTAAAATGTGTCTGAAGGGTAAATATTTACATCAGTAAATTTGCCAAGCAAGTATAATATCAAACACACAATGCAGATAATTAGAGCATAAGCCACAATCAAGGTCCCAGCTGCATTGTCCACTAGAAGAGTGTGTGTTTTTCATGATCTGATTGTTTGGAGAGTGTAAAGTGACAAACGTGCTCATTACCGAGGAGCTAATGCTGTTTCATTACCCCCAGCTCTGCGGTTTGCAGTCTGTTACACACACAATTGAGTCAATTTAGAACAAGCTCTCAGGGAGTACAACCTTATTCTCCTTCAGATGAGAAACATGCGCCGCGTGACAGTCTGAACTGGTCTGTGACAGGGAGGCTGAAACCAGTTTACCCTGAAATGCCGTTTGTTGTGGTAGAATGCGGATTCAGGACGAGCTGGGAGAAGTAGCACGTCTTACCTGTTGGAAAAGACTTTGCTGTAGTTGTACACTTGGATCTCCAGCATCTCGTTTCCATCCAGCCTGCTGGCGATGGGCCATCGAAACATCTGAAGAAAGGACGGAATATGACGGATTTAGATTCATCAATCATTTATTTTTTTTGGTCAATCCAACGATTGTTTGGTTAATAAAATCATATTTCCCAATGTGATATCCTCAAATTGCAGTCAACAACGTCAAAGACGTTTGACATGATAAATCTAAACAATCCTTACAGATTCATTTTCTGTTCATCAACCGATCTGTTCACCATCGTTTCAGCCTCCCAACATATTAATACTGATTTATATCACTATTCAGTGAAAAAGGAAACTACAGCGTGATGTCAACTTGAGTGACTGATTTTTATTAAAGAAACAGTTTGACATTTTAGAGAAATTCAGAATTTGAAGATCAATACCATTCTCATGTCTGCTTGGTAAATTTGAAGCCATCGTCAACAGCTGTCACGAAATAGTGAATAGGATAGTGAATGGTTCTGGATGCAATCTCAGACTTTCCCTACTTTAAGTCTAAGTCTGAACAGATGGAAAGTCAAATGTCAAGTGTACATGAGTGTCCTTGAGTTTAAAAGAAGCTGTACCAGCTATAGATTTCCTGTTCTAAAGGAAATAAAACACATTTTTTAAATCTCCAACACAGACTTAGAATATTGATAAGATTTTTTTTAAGTGGTGGGTAAAACCACAAAAAAAAAGCAGCAGCCAAGCAAGAAAAAAAAAAATAGTCATGAATTGTTGAAAATGTCTCGGATACACTTAAGAAAAAACAGATTGTAAGTGAGGAAACAGCTCTGAGGGATAACCCTTCTACAGCATTTTCACTTTAATTAGCTCTGACGTGACAGTTTTTCAGGAGGCTCATTTCATGTTGCTTTGACTGGAAAAGAAAAACATCTTTGTTCTAAATTATAAATCTCCTCAGTGACGTCTTTACTAATTGGCTTTGTCAGACACTCAGTATGGTTCTTCACTGTTTTTTCACACCAGTAATATCTCTCTTGAAGAGCCTGTCATGTATAAATTATGTGAACCCTCAGCCTGTTTATTGGAATAAAGTTTGTTTGTCCTTTAAATAATGAAGTATGGCTAAGTACAGTGATTTGTCATTGTGATATCACTACAGCTACAGGAAACAGTCATAAACAGAGATTTAGATGACAGGCTGAATCCATCAGGTTGTTTCAAAGTCTCCTCTTTTAGGTTCAGCTTGAAGATTTGAGGTTAGAAGCTGGATGCTGTGGTATTAAATGGTCTGTGATATAATGTGATAATGTGAAACTTTAAAAGGAAGAGAGTGCATCTGATATATGGATGCATGGATTATGAGCAAGTAATTTGATTGGAGAGAGTTGTTTCATTAGTGCTGATATAGAGCATTAAAGAATGAAAGAAGAAGGAAGGAGAAGAAGAGGCATATAATTTGTTGTTATCTATCTTAGATTGTAACGAACTTTGCACCACCGAGTTAAACATTTTCAGGAACGAAGTCTGGACACTTCAGCGCAAAGCCCCAGGTGTGCGAGGAGACCAGAAACAAAGCAAACAACATGGGCTTTGACCTGCTTTCAGACGTGGCTGGGCTGTGGTAACATGTAGACTTACAGATCAAAGCTAACAAGCTACTGTTCAGGAAAATGATGATGTGTTGCTTGGCAACAGTGCATTCCCAGTCCAGTTGTGGAACTATTTGTTTTGGTGGAGCCAAATAAATGATTCAGTAAATAAACAAATCACAAAACGTGCTGTCACTTATTACTGTGAACTAATAAATGTTGTATAAAAGCAATATCACACTCAAGGTTGTGACGTTATACTGAATATCAGCACACTCTTCGATTAGCTACGACTGAATTACAGCCGTGCTGATATTCAGTATAACATCACTCCCTCTCATGTCATATTGCTTAAATGCCATTGCTGATGCAGATCATCAGTGGATATAATATCCATGTACTGTATTGTATGGTAGACATTAAAACAGCACAGACCATGAATGATTATACTGTATCCATCATGAAATAAATAAACACAGCAACAAGTATACAAAAGATGCCCACAATCGTGGGTCACTGAAAATACTTCAAATCATTTATAAGTTTAGAACAGCAACAACAAATTAAATGTATAATAATCAACACAACATATAACCAACATTTTGGTTTGTATAATTATCAATAGACCAAAATAAATTTTAATTTCAACATTTGTGGAAATGTTCCACAGCTATTGCTCCACAGCTCCACTTCTACTGAAATATATCCAGACCTCCCTTAATAGACAGACATAATAATTTATTCATAACGACTCCATTTAATTAAGACTGACGATTTTAGGAGACTTCCTTTAAAGAAAACTATGTGATGATAGATGTGTTGGAGGCGTCTAAGCAATTCCTCTTCACATGACAGGCATTCACATGCACACAAGTAAAGTCTGGCCGAGCCTTGTGATGTTTGTACTGATTAACTATGACAAATAAAGTTAAAGTACAAACACGTTAATTAGAAAGGTCAGAAATGTGATGAATTTATGAGCTTGTTCATATTCAGAAAATCACCTCTGAGGCCTCTCCTGTGTACTGAAGCATCTTGGGAAAGAGTCTGTATAAGTGGGTTACACAGGTGATTTAAAACTCATTCGCCCCCTGCTGATGTTGGCCTCTCATTCAGAAAAGCACTGCAGGCTGTCAGGCAAGCGATCCATCAGGACTGTCCCATTACCAAATCCTGGGGTTCCCACCTGCTTCTCGGTAGACCTGCCTTTAAGGATCTGTGTGTGTGTGTGTGTGTGCGTTAAACCATCACTCTGTGCTGTCTGCCCTGAGGCCAACCACACTGTGGTTTCTCTTAACAGACTTCATCCAGGCATGACCAGCACTGCTGCCTCTTTCCTAGCTGTGTTTTGCTCTCCACCTCCACCCTGCAAATACCTTCAGCGTGATTGTCGTCGGCAGAGATTACGGCTAACGCGGCCGCATGCTGCATCTCATTAACCACTAAATCTCCATCAGTGTGTTTGAACAGCAGAGAGAAAGAGAAAGAGCGAGGATGGGGAAGAGGAAGAGGCCTCAGCGTGGTGTTAATGTTGTGCGGGTGACGGCGCACACAGCTAATGGAGGAAATGACGCCTAATATGCGCACACCAGAGCGGGCTTCAGTGATAGATACACACCAGTGAAAACGTGATTGTGTTTTCTTTATCCAACACCGGGGACACAAGGAAGTCACGTTAATTTCTACAGAGTGGGACATTGTAATCTGTGCCTGCACACAATACAGAAACATACATGCGTGTGCAAGTACGCGTTTCAAAAACTCGTTACGTGTCTCAACGTTTTTGCGTGTCCTCATTCTCCAGTACTACTTATCTGTAGAGCGGCACACACGCACAAATCCACAACATGAAGGAGGAAGCGGTTCGTGCTGTCTAATGACCTCGCAGCCACCGCGGCGAGCAAAAGTGCACATACAGTAGTTATTTTAATTCCCACACAATGCAGACAAATAAACCAGGAGCAGAGAATCCATTAAGGTGAGGGGAAGTGGAACGTTTTAGTCTCAGCTGTGCACAAACAGAAGAATGGAGTCAGACAATACACCTGCAGTGTAGACTACTGCTGTTTTTTATTTCTCAGGGAAAAAAAAAGCAATTTTAGATGCATTGAATTTTTGTTGTTAGAAAGAAAGAGATATGAAATTTGTCTCTGCTTCTCAGATATCCCATTCGCCCTGTTCGTCACCCTAAATTTTCCTTTCTTCAGCTCTATTTATTTATTTACCAGGCATGAATAAATAACATGATTATGTGATTTAGCCGAATGTCGATGTGATGCTATATAAGTCTGCTGAACGGCTGTGAGCCCTTGAATGAAACGCACCGGACGAAATTTATGGACAGTCATTATGTTTGATTCAGCGATGCCACGGTTACCCCAATAAAACCTTTATTGGGTGGCTATATTTCAGGTCAGGTGACAATGGCTGGACAGACAAATACCTTTCTCAACAGGCTTTAAGGCTGTTGGTGACAAATGATAACAACGATCTGTTTGCAGAGAGGAAGAGGTGACAAAGTTAAGATGAAGGTAAACTAATAAAGATCCCAGAGGCGTGTGGTATTAAGGCTGCTGATGAAAGAGGATAAAGCTGATCATATTAAATTAAGATATGACAAAGTCAATATTTTCTGAAGTGGAGCAATGAAGCACAAAGTCCTTGGAGAGAACGGATAATTTAAATGCTTCGGTGTCATCTTCTTCATAATAGAAAACGCAGATAAACAAGTCCACAGAGACTCTTTTCAAATGGAAACTTTTCATCTTGCAAACTCCTCGGTGCTACACCCGTAGATGTAAATATAGATATAGGTGCGTTAGTGATGGGAGACTCCCAAGAGACCAGTTTGTCCCTTAGTGTCACCCAGCTGATGTCTTTCAAACTCCACACCCCAAGTCTGGAATAAAAGATTCACAACGCAAGAGGCTGCACTGATGTCAGTTTCTCAGACTTGACAAAGCGCCTCCACAGCCACAGAGGACTGCATACAACTAATTTAAGGGGCTAGTTCAGGCGTTTTGTGGTTTTAAAGTGAAATTATATGAGCACTTATGCATAATCAGTCTGTTACCGACACTACGCCGCCGTCAGCTCCCAGCTGGATGAAGCAGACAGACGTCCCTGGCACGGAAGCATCACTGTGGACAGTGTCAGCAGAACGACTGATTTTAGCCACATAAAAAAGGGCCCACCTAGAAGAATCAATATCTGTTTAAGAGCATATCCTCACCGCTTCACTGCTTTATCTGCCATCAGACGTTTGCTTCTGGTCGCAGACTGACCCGCCTCTTAGCTGCTCTCCTGGGGTTCAACCTGACGTGTGAGGATCTTAAATGTCCAGCCACTTTGAAAGAGGGGTATCGATCTCTCATTTAGGGTGAGTGTTACTACACCAGGTGTGAGTGCTCATACCCATGTGTCAAAATAATACATAGAGTAGTAAAGTAAGTAAGTGCAAGTGCAGAGGTTAATGGTGGTAAAGCCATAACTGTATACTGAAACTTTGTGGACTGCATTTGTTTGCCTGCTAGCTGCCCTTGCCTCTGTCTGTGTTATTTCCTTCTTTTGGCAAGTACATTACCAGGTGAATATCTGGTCTGACTGCAGGTTTAAGATGACAATCTATTTCTATTATTATCTTTAGTGAATAAAGCTTCACCCAACCTCAATCTGAGCACATCTAATCTGCCACAGTGAAGTGAAAACCTGAATATGAGTGTGTCCCTGTGTTGTTTTGCAGTTTTTAGCTCTGCACTCGAGGCTGTCAAGCAGTCACGGTGCCTCCAAAAACTGACGGACGTACAAGTGCTGCAGTGCACCTACTCTCGCATTCAGTCTCGCTCTCTGTATCACGCATCGCGTGTGGGTAAAGAAATGTGCAACAGTAATATGAGAAGCAATCACCACTTCACTGATGTAAAAGGAAGAAAAAAAAAAACACACACTAGTCTTTTTTTAGATCCTCCTCCTGTTTTTTTAGCCTGTCTGAAGAACGCACATTACTATTCCCAGATCGCCCCTCTAACCCTTTGTACTGTACGATACACTAATTGGCGGAGCGAGGCAGCTCATTAAAAGTGACAGGTATGATCTCACTAACCGGAAGCCTTGAGGCCACAGAGGCCTATCATAGGGGCTAAACGCTCATCTTAAGAGCGGCTATTACAGCTGTGATCCCACGCTCTCGCATTGTGGCGAGCAGATGGATGACCGGGCTGCCCGGCACGCTCATCCTTTGGATACCCTCTTGCCATGGACACAGAGGATGAAAAGTCCTCTGTGATTAATTAGAGAGAATACGGCCCATCATTCTCAATCGCAAACTACAGGGCTTCTTAGAAATGTGTTGTATTTACCGTATGTAGTCTTTTGTGTTGAGCTCTTACAGTTGGTTTTATGATTATGCGGTCGTCCCCACTTGGATTCTGCAAGGCTTAGATGTATTCTTAAAAGGATAAAAGAGATAAGGGTGGACTGCTGAAGGAGGCAGTATGAGCCACTTTCTCATTATAGCAGGCTTTAGCAGCCAGCTCAATATGCTATATAATATAATAAGAAATGTGAGAGTTTCTCTGGGTTTGCTGTTATGTACGGCGCAAGAACGAGTCCGCCTCTCATCGTGCTGCTTCTTTCAATCACACTTTCTTTTTTGAGTCTTATCACTGTCTTATCATACTCATCTTCTGACATGCGTCAGCACATTACATGGCCATGAGTTAAATTATTTAAAAGCATGTCTCCAAAAGTGCACTAATGAGAGTCTACAGGATAAACAGAGGAGAGCTGCTGTGTCAACCCTTTGTTTCATATAAATTACACAGCAATCAAGACTGATTTAGGTCTAGATTACACAGTAATCTATAGAAACGTCTCTGCTTTAAAACATTTAAGGTTCACTTTAGAATTTAATCATTTTGTTGCGTATACCGTTACTTTATTCCTACTTACTCCGATATATAACTGCAGACATACTTACTTACTGCTTTTCAAATTCAGATCCATATTGAGTCAACTTAAAAGGGGTAGTTCTGCTTTTTATACTCCGTTTCGGATGCATCGTTACAGATGAAACTATCCAGCAGTACTGTATAGACTGGTACAAAAGAGCTTCACCTCTGTGCTGCGACACTGAAATGCTACATGGAGCTTAGTGGATCAGTAATGTTAATCCAATAATATAATGGAAAGATTGTGAGACAATGTCTGTGCCAAATGTATTTGTCCTTTTCCTTTAAAGGAGCATGGCTGCATCATTTCTAATAATTTTATGTTTATATGTGGCTGTTTCTGGTCCTTTGTAGTCGTCCAGGCTTCTCGTTTTCAGATGATTTTACACTAATGAACCCAAACTTATGAATATTAAATTCCATTTCTGCCAATAGATCCTCCATAATGTTATACACTACACCTTCATAATGCAGTACTGCTTGTAATGGGGTATTTTGCCTCTTCCTCTTCCTGGCTGGTTTTGTAAAAACTTTTCACAAGTTGTGGCTCTTCTTCTAAGTTTGTGTAATCCAAAAAAGCCATTTGTCTGGACCGCGGCGTGCCAGCATGCCTGTGAAGGTGCCAGATCTCTTCTGTTGTGTTCTCCTGAGCTTGCCTTCACCACTGCAGCTCATACAGTGTGCACTACGCGCCTGGCAGAATGAAACAGATGAAACAGCATATCTGATAAGCTCGTTCTGCTGAGAAACCCGATCTTGTCCAGTTCACTGACATCTCTCCAGGCCTGCTCCCCACCAACACCACCTCTCCAACTCGGGCTCAATTTACTTTTTCCATTTGGACCGTCTATCCCTGTTTTTCAATTCCATCCTCACTCTGTTTCTCGGATGTCACGTTATCTGCTGCTCCTTCTGCATTTAGCTCACTCTAATTTACGATGTATGTCAAATCAGATGCCATGAATGTGGACGTATTGACATTAATCCAGTCAAAATCTTTCATTCAACCAGAACATGCTGCATATTTATTCATGATTGTGGCATCTAAGTGCTGGTTGCTGTTTTTTTTATGTTATTAATAATCACTGCATTGATACTAGATCAAGACCAGCAGGACCAACCATAAATAACAATAGTTACTGACAATGTTTGGATAAGTTTTACACCAAACTACTACAAGATAAAGGTGAGTTTTGCTTTTATAGAAGTGTGGGGAGCAGCCAGACCAAATTAATCCACTTTGTGGGTTTAACCTTGATTGGAAAGGAGACTCTTCTTCTTCTCTGTGGCTGTGTGGACAGGTACACAGCTCTTTAGCCAGTTAATTCAATAAAATCTCATTCTGGTTCAAAATGGACTCTCATAAAACTGCAATTAGCTCCCCAGTTTCTGCTGTGGAAGACCAGATGGTGCAGAGATAATGAACAACACATTTGTCAAGTAAGCTTCTCCAGTACTCCTTGAAAACAGACAGTACTGTGCTGGGAAAAAGCACTCACCTCTCAATTAAAAACTTTTCTGCTGAGATGTTTTTTTTTCTTTTCTTCTGTAACAATAGAAGCTCTACCTTCTGTTCGCCCGGTGCCTTTATCCCAATGTGTTGTGTCACATACGGGAAAACAAAAGCACAAGCTGGGACCGAATTCATCGTATTAATGAATTAAATGCGTGTTTGCAGAGGACAGAAAAAGCTGTAAACAAGGACGATAACAGTTATTGTTGGTGTGGAGCTGCCACAAAGCTTCACACAAACATGCCTCTGAACTGTTTACAGTAATAATCTGTTGTACTGCAGGACCCTATTATCGTAGCTCAGCGGTACAGTACGCCCAAAAGGCTTACCTTCTCACCTGCTGCTCACCATAACTGTGCTGAAAATTGGCTTCATCCCAGTTGGGTTTGAGCAGAATGATTCAAGACAGATTTTCCATTTAGCATGACTCAACTTGAACTGGACTTGCTGTAGACATGTCAACAAATATTGATAGATATGATGATATGATATGATAGATTGCCATGAAATTTTGTACAAACATTTATGGTGTGAATCCTGATTTTGGTAAACCCCTTTAGTTTATGACTAAATACCCTTATATAAGGAGTTTTGGTGCTTATTAGCCGATGTTAGCATGCTAACACACTAAATTATAATATCATAGCTTTGCTAACATGGCTACATCATACTTGCTAAGCATCAACATGGTAACATCGTCATCGTGAGCTTGTTGAAGTTGTTGTTTGAAACTGTAATTCTCAAAGGACCCACAAAGGGTTAACTGCAATGCTAAGCAAAGAGCGACTTGTCGCTCCGGTGCTATTAGCACGTATTTAATATGCACACATTTGGTCCACAACCGGCCCCTTTCTATATGCAAATGAGCCCCGTTGCAATGGAAATTCAGCTCACAGCTATAGCTTCATGCAGTTGAAGTGAAAACGTTGGTACAGAACAACACTTGACACTCACCATGAGTGAGTAGAGCTGGAAAACAAGATAAAACCTGCAGCTGTAAGAAACGGAGATGACGGTTATGAACTGTAACAGTCCAGCAGAGAGCAGAGTCAGAGAGACAGCTCACTACGCACCCAGAGGCATCATGGAGAGAGCAAAGTTAAAGCACCCCAAATAAGAATAAGACTGACAAAATATTCAATACACAGCGGTCTGAGAGAAATGAGACCCAACAGATAGAAACTAATGAAACAGCAGCAGGAGTTATTAGATGATTAGAAGAGTTATAATTAGAACATGTTAAGATATGAGTGGAAATATAATGTTCTTGCAACTGTATATATGACGTTTGACTCCAAGTTACCAGCTTAACCGTGTCATGTGATATGCTACATCAGTACACTTTGAGAACAAACGGCAAAATGTTAAATCTCTTTGGATTTACATTATAAAAATGACCACACATGGTCTAACCATATACTACGTTTCAACCTAGTCGTCCTTCTTCTCTCCTCCATTGTCCTGTTCTCTCACAAGGCCATCATTTATACAATGCCACATGGATGTTTGCAATCAAATGCAAAAAAATTGCACAAAATTTATGGTCGTATTTGGGCTGTAATATCATTAGCGCATTTTTTTGTGACTCCTCCTTGAGATGGGGCACACAGTGGTTGCAAGCCACGCGTAATTCTTTGTGAATGATCCCTTTACTGTTTGTGCTTCATATGTACGAGCTGCAAAACACTGACTTGACAAGAAGTCCAATTTGTTTTCCTAGTTTTTGTTTTTGTTGTTTGCTAGGGAACTTTTCTCTGGATTCCTTTTCTTTGTCTGTTTGATGTTTCTTTGCCAGCGTTTGGTGCCGTGTCACTCTTGAGAGTGACTCCTTACAGCAGAGGAGTTACGAGCTGATGCACACGAGTACACGCAGAGACAGACAAAGAGAAGTGGAAGCTTATATATTTTCTCCTATGGGCTCACACAACAAAGTAAAAGTACCACATTCCCTATAGAAATGATATTTTTATTATGAGGTTTTGTTAGAACACTGATACATAAATAACACATAATAAGTATTCCAGCCGTAGATACTGTACTCATTTTGACTGCTTCAAATTTCAGCTTTCAGCTTCCCTCAAACTCTAAGTGGGAAAATAAAATATTCTGCTCAGATCATTATTTATTCAGTACACTCAGAGATGGGAAAGCACCTCCCTGGAGGAGCCCTGAATCCTAAAAACTGGTGAAGTTCATAAACTATTTTTGGCCTCAGCAGTATTGCAGCTTGTGTCTAGCCCAGAAACAATTGCTACTCCACTTCTCCTTACTGCTGGTCAAGTGGTCAGTGAGGCATCAGCTGAAATATGACCTCCAGAGCTGGATCAGATCACCATAATGCATGAAGATATGTTTTAAGAGTCTTCTGCTCTCCGGTGGCTCACTAAATATGAATCCTGTACTGCTGGGGATGATGTATATTAGTTTAAAAACCTCACCCTGATAGCGATATGGTCTCACATAACAGATTTTCAAAGCCCACTAACTTCCCAAACCTAATTATCAGGAGGAAGTTTTGTGGAAGTGACCTCACCGTGGTCTCTTCCTACTCTCTTTGGTCAGCCGCAGCACGCCTTTGAATCCAGAGTCCTGATTAGACTGATGAAGCCGTTATTGGTGACATACTGTGAGAGCATCGACAGCGATACAACTACTAAACCAGCAACATATTCCCTGGATATTGTGTTTATATACTAATTTCTTTTACAAATGTGTATTTATTTCTGATTGTGCTGGACTGATTTGAATCCTTTCTTTTAAAACTGTCCGTCGTGAGTTCACCGCTGGTGCTCATCAAGTGGGTGCTCAGGCGCTCGGACACCCACGCAACGGGTTAAGCACCTCACAGAGAAGGCAGATGAAAAAAATAAACACATACAAAGTACTGGTGTTCATATGTGTAGGTATTTTTTGTTAGGTAATGCTGGAGGTAGTGTTATGTTGTGGCCAATGTTTATGTAAATACTGCCGCTACAAGAGTGTGTGCTGGTGTGGTAATCAAGTGAAAAGTGAAATTAACGAAGTCATTTTGTGATCGACGTCACCTTGGTGGCTTGACTTAATCTGGGCACCCACGAGCAAAAACACAAGTTGGCACCTCTGAGTCACAGAGAACTTTTTAGTGGAGTCACTGTAAAATGGTGCAGTGCTCTCCAACAATGTTTTCTCACTGTGGTGATAAAAACATAATCCGGGCAGTGCTGAGGTGCAAATTTGTAGAGACATTAGTACACAATTACCTTTAAAAAAAAAAAGAAAAGCCATAAAAAAGTCACGAGATCCAGAATGGTGCATTACATCATCAGAAGACTCTCATTAAAAAGTCAGCCTGTGCACTTAGCACACTGTAGCAGCTGGAAACTAGCGGAGTAAGACTATTCTTGCAGTCATTGTGTTTGCATAATAATCCCCCTTTCCTCGTCTGCATGATTCAAATATCATGACATCTTAGTTGTAAGCCAAACAAACACAAATTCCTGAACATATTCTTGCGCTGAATCTCTTAAAGATCGACATAGGCACATATACAGTACAGGCCCAGTACTCAGTGAACCCTGTAGTCGCAGCCAGCTCTTGCAGGGCTTTCTGTTCTTTGCTCCAGTTATGTCTAACTAGTAATGGGGGAGCCCTGGTGTACTGCAGCTAAAAGCCAAGTCCCACCATGGAATGAATAATGAATACAGATTTCCCCATCCAGTCTATCCGCATGATAGTTCAAAGGCGTCCTGCTAGTCCATGCATAAAGCAACAAGGCACACAACTCTATGCTAATGGCCCTCAACTTCGGGGGCTGGACTGAGCTTACTGAGCCATGCAAATGTTCCAGTGCTGAGGATGAAGATGTCATATGAGCAGGACGTGATGAGGAATTTCTCGTGTGTTTGTTGGGTTGAAGGGAAACCAGCAGCATACACACATACAAATGCACACCAGGAGCTACTGGAAGCACAAGTTGTCCCAAGGGGGAAGCCTGGACATTTTATTGATGCTGAGTGAAGCTAATGACCTCCCGAGCACTACAGGACCGATCGGGCGAGGCTGTCATAAGAGATCACATATCAGCCTGCTACACCAGCTACAGTAGACCGGCCTCGGGAATAATGTAACGCAACATTGTAAATATTTCTGACACATTTCTCCCTTGCGTCTGCTTTTGCTTTCTTACATTTCACCCACGATGCTACAAAAACAACATTATTTCTGTGTGTGTGTGTACTGTAAGTGTGTCTGTGTGTTGAGTGTGTAAGAGGCCAAATGCGTCCAGTCATACAGCCATTTTCCTGATTAGACTAAAAACAAAAAAACCCTGGTTATCAGCAAAGGAAGCAGCACTCTGCTTGCGAGCCCATCAAAGGGAAATGTTGTTCTTTGTAAAAGCAGGCGGCTCAGAGAGGAGAAAAAAAAAAAGCTGTAGTCTAAGCTCCCCTGGGAAGGCACTGTATGTGTTTGAGGCTCTCTTTCTTTTGTTTTCCTCATTTCGTTCCCTGACTTCATCCTTCCACCTCTCTCCTGTTCTGTCTCTGTTGCTTCCTCTAGCGCTTCTTTCTTGATCCCTTACCCTTCATCGCTTTCTTGCTCCCTACATGTGACTCTTTGCGTTTAAATCCATCATAACGCTGGTTTCTCAGTGTGACAGGAGCCTAAATGAATCCTACCGGGAACACTTCCCACAATCCCTCAGCAGCCATAGTGAAAAGACACTGACCAACCAGCAACAGAGGGGCTCCAGTGAAATCTTTTATATCCTAGAGGCTTACTCGGGTCTGTGCTGTTTTTTTGGGTTCAGTTTTTAAACTTTCTTTTTAAAGTGGAAAACAAAAAAAAACCTGTCGGTCTTTCTCCCTGCAGCAACGTAGTATGGATTGTCGGGTTTAATTACAACAGAGGAAGTGTTCAATGTCATGCATGGGTGGAGGCTACTACCTCTGCCTCGCTTCTCAGACTCTGATAGGCCATCAGCACTCAGGAGAGGGCCATTAGGAGACACTTGGCAGGGCATTGGCAATTTACAAGCAAGTATCAGGAAGATTTTTGGGATTGAACATTAATTAGGGGATGAGACGTGATATTTGGCCGGCTCGGTGGTTAGCACTGTCGTGTCGGAGCATGAAAGTCCTGGATTTGTGCGGATATGTGTCTTTATATGCGCCTTTATTGGATGATTATGCATCTTGCGTCATGTTAAGTGTCGACGCGGGAAATACTGTAGCAAACCTGAAATAATCCACTTCAGTTGCTGTTTTAAGATTTTAACTTGAGGACAAATATGTTTCCATCTGTACAAGGTGTACCCTGCCTCTAGCACAATGCATGCTGGGATAAATGTATGGATCTGATACTGAACACCTCTTCAAATGTAAACAGCAGCCGGACAGAGTTACAGTAATTACAAGGATAATTTAATAACATGAATTTAATCATGCATATTATTTATTCAAGTGTCTGTTTTATATTAATATGTACTATATCTAATTCATTAAAACGCTACGGCATCAGGAAAAATGCTCTGTGCACAGAAAGTGAAGCTGATACACTAAGTTTATTATGATTATCATATCATATTCAAGGACACAATGCCGTGTACGGTGTAACAGATGTTCTTCATTCTAAATAAATAAAGTGCGTTCACTGTAAACTGTTGTTTGGAAGCTGTTTTCAAATACTATAAACTCAAAGAGGTGTCAGGTTGTTTCTGCAAGCTGTCTCTCTTCTAATGAATTTATTAGTAGCAGTTCAGTTCAGAGGCACTTCCTTTATAGCAGTAACAGTAATAAGACTATACCCGCCTATGTCTAATAACACATACTGTTAAGTTTGACTTGGATTAATGTCATCACTTAAATCAAAGAACAGACGTACCTTAAAAGTACAAACTGACCTCATTACCCACCCATAATGTCTTAATTACTGACTCACCGGGTTCATTAATAAAAACCTGCAGCCTTGTCATCGTCGGTGGAGACGGGAAGGCTGCGGTTTCTATTAAGTTAAGAGGTAATTGCTGATCTGTCGTTCATCAAGGTGGGATAGTGTGGGGACAGGGGAAATGAAGACACTGACCTCATTAAAGTGCGCCACCTCCTCACAGTTCTCTGCCACATGGCTGTAGAAGGGCAGACCTGGAAGGCGAGGATTAATGTAGAGGTTAGAAACAGATTGAGTGTTTGATAATGACATTGAAATGACTGTCATTTCAGTGTGAGTGGATGAACATACAACATGGGGAGTGCTGTTTGGGCACCTGGAGAAGCAAGATTTTACAATATTTCACAATAAAAGGCAAAGATTCAATCCTCAGTTGTAAAAATGCATGTGAAAGCAGAACCTTGCTATTTTTCAACTGTCAGATTAATAACCTCAAACCTCTCAGATTCATCTTGTGACCTTTAACGGGACGCTAGTTTGGCAACCAGTGGACAAAACTGCCTTCCTGTATAGGCAGTTAAAAAAACTCCACCCAGAGCAGCTACAACAGCAGCTACTTACTGTACAAGCCGATGCATTAAGTAGGGCCTCTTTCTTTCTCTTGCCTTCCGTCCTATTTACTTCCTGCATGGATGACGTCCACTCATGTTTTATTGATAACCAATTCTCTTCTCTGTATAATGACTCATGTTTAAAATACAATGAAAGCTGGATTGAAAAATCATTTTTTTAATGCTGGATTTTTACACATAGTATTTTGAAGAATAGGATCTGAATACTTCTTCTACGTCTGATGCAGGTTTGATGCATGAGTCTATCATCACGTTCAGGCAAACGGATCAAAATTAAACTGCTCCCATTACCGTCACACATCTGTTTACAACTGTCACATTAATTATCAGCGAAAAGACAAATGGATGCCCTAAGTACCTGAAAAACACACAAATGAGACCGTCTGTGTGGAGCCACAGGAGATGGAAAAGAAATACAGATAATTAAACGCCTACCACATGAGTCACGTGGCGACAGAGGAGCAAACAGAGAGAGGGAAAAAAGACGTAAGCAGAAGCAAAATAACAGAAAAGAGATTCATAAAAATAGTGCAGACTGTACAGGACTTCCACATGATCACCTCAAACAATCATCTCTGGGAGCAGTGTGTATTCAAAGTGTACACACAGGCCAGAGAGCTATTCACTGGACAGACACCTGACCGACTCTCGCGTGCCACAGCCCGTGTTCACCTGGCTGCATTGTGACGTTCATGAATGGTGCCGGACTGCTGTGTCCATCCTGCTTTGTCGCTGTAGTTTGCTTTGTGTATCTTGGGCTTTGTGTAGGTGTTGATGGTTGTTTGGGTGCATGTGAACTGAGCCGGTGTGTACTGACACACCCGCGAGGACCGAAAAAGTTAATTACAGCCTCATGATTAGAAATAAATAGATCCTGCCTGGCTCGGACGTATTATTACCTTTTGTTCAAAGTACATTCACGACCTTGTAGAGTTTGGAAAAAGACAGAGACAAACGCGTTAAAGGAAACTAAAACTGTATTATGCTTCAACAACCTCATTACAGTTTGACGTTCTCATCACTCCTGATTCCCCACAACAACATCCTTTGAAATAATTTTGAGAAAATAAACAGATAAATGTCAAAGAGGGAGAGAGACAATATCCCTCCTACATTATTCAAAACAGAAGCATCGCTGTCATACTGGTGTTTTCATCTAACTGAGACGTGGGTTTATAGAAGTAGATCATGTGAGACTTATGTAAGGTGCTTCACGCCAAACTAGAAACAACATTCTGCTAATCAGGATGCCTTCTGGCCTTGGTTGGAAACAGAGGGAAATAAAGCGATCGAGAGCTGAGAGTCAGAGCGGCATTGAACCAATTGACCTCCGGTGGAAGAAAGAAAAGAACGGAGAGAACATTTTTGTTTTGAGCAGACCGACTGAGATGCAAAGAGTGAAAGAGAAGCACAGAGGTGCTCTTATTTAAATTCACTTTTCATCTCTTGCACAAGGGCAGAGAGCGTAGAATAGGAAAGTGGAGAGCATTTTGTGGATGTGCCTTAATGTTCAGGGTGTAATCAGAGTCTCCTTCTGTGCCTCTGTGCGTCTCATATTTGTTGTTCCATCCTGTGATTTAATTTGGTCTTATTTCCTGACCAATTTACGAGCCAAATAAAAGACGGTGTGTACACATCCTAAATAGGTGCAATGCAAGGCGCAGTAAATACCTGCTCCAGCAGAGGATGTAGACAAAATAGCTTCAATGTGCCACAGAGACGCGAAGGAATTTAAAAGATGTGTGTGGAACACAGGAGATTGCACGGAGCTCAGTTTCAGTCCAGAGCATATTGAAGATTTAGAGACAAACAAAGCAGCAGCACGGGGGTTAAGAGGTTTGATATACAGTGTGTGACAAGCCAGAAGAAGAGAGGCAAGCTTTAGGGGGATATCTTAAAAGCGGAAATCATGTTTTAATTTCTAATTTAACTCTGCAGGCTATGAGCAACAAGAGCCGGAGTGTCGCTGTTTGATAATGCCAAGAGTTTCAGATAGCAGCAAGCATTCATCAAAGACTTGACACAAAATCAATTAAGTTCTGATGGCTCTGCTTTGAAGAACATTCTGTTAATTATCAGCGGTAGCAGACGATAATGAAGCAGTTTAAGCGTGACTGGACAGGAAACTCCATCCAACTGATTCACTGACTTTATGTTTTTTTTCATTTTCTCAAAATAGGGTAGATGCTCTGGATTATGTCTGCTGTCTCTTCCCTGTCAGATACAACATGTGGAGTCGGCCTTACATACATAATCATACATCTCTCTCTCACCAGCCTCTCTCAGAGTCAGATGTGGTTTGACAGGCTCAGGAGGGGCTGAGGCTTCCTGGTAGACCCCTTCCTCTCCAGACAGGAAGCTGTTGGAGCTGAAAGCACTCAGGAAGCTCTACTGACAGCTTTTGGCATGACCAACAGCGATTAAGGAGACTAGGGACACAAATACTACGAACAGAAGAAGACTTCTACGTCTTTCTAGTCTTTAAATGGAGTGAGAAGTAAGAGTTAACTCATTTTCAGGATGTGAAGATGGTAACAAAATGATTTCTCCATCTGTCGAAAAGTAATTCCTTATGCAGATATAAAACTCCTTCAACCCTTTAACTATGAAGTTGTGTTTCAACTGAAACCAGAATTGTTTTAAATTAAACTAATCATGTGGTGGGTGCTGTGGTGATTCAGTGTACAATGGGTTTGATCTGTTGTTGCACTTCTCTTTCTCGCCCACCTTTTCCCGTGATTCTCTGCTCTCTGTTATCTAATGACCCATAAATATCCAAATGTATAACACACACTTAACACACAGCTGACCACTCTGAGAGTTATTTTTCGCCTGATTAATTAAACCTCATGCCTCTCACCAAAGGGTTTCACTTACAATCTCTCACCAACACAGAGCTCTACTTTGCAGACATGTCATTTGGCCAGGGAAAGAACAGCGCCTCAAGATAACAATAAAAAAGCAACTCAATGATGTTATAGAAAAATATTTATGAAGCCAAATAAGAACTTGTGACAGAGCTGAGGAGAAGAGCCCAACTAGGAATACAGAGAAGTAGATGTATGAATATATGTATGAGAGCAGGGCAATGCTTGTATGAGTCTTATCTATCTCTTGTATAGGTTTGATGCAAATAAATAATACTAAGTAACTTAGAAAGGAAAGAGGGCCTGCTCAGCACAATCCAGCTTGTGCTATAGATTCAGAACACAAAGGTTGCCATCAGTTTAAATCAAAATTAACCCGTGATGTTAGAGAGACGCAAAGGTTTGGTTAAAGACATGAAGCCTTGTCCTGAAGGTGTTTCCATAATCACAAGCCCTCATTACTCAAACATTAACATTATATTATTCCATCTGCTTAATGATTAAAATTATTTTAAGACCATTTTCCCAAAACAAAAATGGCTGGCCACCAGCTACCAGGAAGCCACAGCCCCTCCTGAGTGTGTCAAACCACAGATGTGCCATAAAGATGACGGTGGTGGGGAGCGGTTACATGTTGTATCTGGACAGGGAAAGAACAGTGCCCGAGGACAAACAATAAAACAAAGCAACTCAATAATGTTGGAGAAGAATATGTATGGAGCTCTACAAGAGACAGCGCTGTGGAGAAGAGCCCAGACTAGGAATACAGGACAGAGAAGTACAGGTATGAGGTGGGACAATACTGGAGTCTTCTCTATGTTTCATGTAAATTAGTAACAGTAACTAGACCAGAGTTAGCTCAGCCGTAGGTCACAATGTAGCCATCAGTGTCTGTATATTAACTGGCAATGTAAACCTCTGTATAAAAATGTTATTATGGTTATTTAATGATAAAAATCTGATTTTTTTAAACCAGTTTCCCAAAACAAAGATGGCGGCGCGCCGGTGTTTGGGTTTAACGAGCAACCCTGTTGGCGGCCAGTTGTTGTCATAGTTACGACAGGAAGATATGCAGCTGTCCTCATTAATGCCTCTATGTTTAGTTTTTTTTTTCTTTTTAATTAACGTTACACTGTCAAAACATATACATTCGCCTTTCTTGTCTTGTTTGGCAGCTGTATTTATTAGTGTTATCTTCCCGTTTCAGCCGCTGTCTTAGCTACGACAACCATGAATGCGTTCGGCTAACGGTCACCAGTTAACATGGTCGCTCGTTAAACCGAAACACCTGCTGCAGTACTAGGCAGGACAGATTCACAATTTCAGAAACCATTTAACGTGTATTGTTTTTACACACGAACTTTTTTTTGACACTTGGTTAAAAGAATCTCTTGAATTACGGTCTGGTCAGTGTTTTATGTTTTAGAGAAACTAACTGATAGCTAAATGTTTACGTGACAGGAGGTTACACCTTACAACAGTTAGCTTGGTGCCAAACGTCAGACCGACAACGCGCTAACAGCCTGGAGAGTAAGATATCTCGCTTGAGACCAAAAACAGAGCTAAAAGGGAGTAAATGAGACTCACATTCACCAGGTGTCCAGAAACACGACTTTAAATAAAAATCCAATGTTGCCCCGTGAGTGTTTGATATGTTCACAAACAGCTGTTATCAACGTGAGATGTGTCACTGCTGACAACTTGTTTCACCTCTGCTGGTCAAAATCACAATTACACCCTACTCTGTGACCCTGATTAGGACTTTCAGCTGGATTCGTACTGCTGCAACATTTATATCACACTTTATTTTGATAGCTGGTGTCCAACATGATGCCACCAGAGCGTTTAGATGGAGTCACACTGTGTTTAGCTGTGATTTCAGTCACAAGCCATTAGATTTGTTGGCACCAGAGGATGGAAATACAAATACAAAGACCTGTGAGCCCTGGATTCAGATGTATTTCCTGTATAATCATTTCATGATTAATTTAGTAAGACATCCATCCATCCATCCATCCATCCATCCATCCATCCATCCAAAAAGGTGTTTATATTATGTATGACATAAATAAATATGGTTACATAACATAAATACGGTTAATGTAATATGTTTTCAGTCATTACATCCAGAATATATCATGCCTAGAATGTGTTATATAAAGTATGATAACCTTTACAGTGAGGATGCAGGTGAAATTCTCATTCACATCGCCAAATCTGATTGGTTACGGCGCTTTAACTCAGCAGGTGTGTGTAAAGGGTATTAACAAGCTTTCATGGTAAATTCTGTTTACAAATATTGTTAACCTTTTTCTTTTTTTAACCTCCTGGCATGTGTCATCGTGTCTTGCAGCTAAAAAGATCGAACGTTATTGCTTTTTCCTTTAAGAAGAAATTTGACATAAGTAAAACCCAGTGAATGTCCCCTGTGTCTTCAACAAGGCAGGATGACAGAATCAGATACTGTAAGGCAGAAAGTGGGGTAAAATATAGGCGCGCGCACACACACATAACAAAGACACATCTTTGCTCAAGCTATTTGAAATTACAAACAGATGAAATGCAGCTCCTGTGCTGACAGCTGGGCCGTTGAGGGGGGAAGAGTAGACGATCTAATCGTTGCCTTGGATGACATGGCTCATGTAATATCAAGACCCTCGTGGATTCACTGCGGCACTACACTGAAAACCATCCTCTCTCCGGCGCGCACACACACACACTCAGTTACAGAGCAGTGGAGAGAGGAAGAGAAAGAAGAAGAAGTGGTGGTGGTGGTGTTCCTACACAATCCTGACGCTGACAGCAGGAGATCACCTGGGATTAAACACCTGTCAGAGTGGACTGATGGCTGTCCAAGGTGTTGGAACACACACACCCCTCGCTTTTTCTTTATCTCTCTCTCTCTCTCTCTCTCTCTCTCTCTCTCCCTCACACACACACACACACACACACATACATAAGAAGCGTAGACTATCAATGAATGAATCCACTCTCCAGTGAACGGGGACAGAGCAGCTCAGGTGTCAGGAAAATGACTCTGGAGCTTTGAAACATCAGCGAGCCAGAGGTTTGACAGTCCCTCCTAAATGTACAATAAAGGAGACCCCCACCTTTAACACCATCTCCAGTAATCAATACCATCATCAGACCAGTCAGCCGTAACCTACCCTTCAGTTTTATTGCTTTATTGCCAGAGTATTGATAAATCACTGTAATGTCACAAGATATTGCTTTATCTTTCTGTGGCTATTATCAATAGGTAATATTCTGATAATTCATATTCAGGCTAGGAGATGTTGGACAGCTGGAAAGGCTGATATGATAGCTGTGATTTGACATTAATAACCATCCAACCGACCAAATATCATTCACTTGAAGCATATTTCAAACGCAGATTCTTTCTGCAGGACTTTAAAAGGAGTGATCATAAGAGCACAAATAATGTGAATATGAAGGAATGTACCAAATGTGTGTGTGAAAAGTGTAAAATGTTGGATTTCTCCCTCTAAACTGTGCATTCTTATGATTATGTTTGAATATTGGATCTTTAAAAAAGGCGCATTGGCACATCAGAGCGCAGCGCGTCTCCGGTGACCACTGATCCAGGAAGGGCTTCCCCCAACTTTTTACGCCACCGGTACCGCTGATCGTCTCCCATCACTAACACAAATCAGACCGGGGCACACCACTGCAGCGTGATGATTCACTTTCAACACACAACAGGTCATAACACAATAAAGATGTCCTACCTCTGAATGTAACTTTAGCGATCCTGTCACCTTTCCCCCGAAGGTGAGCGACCGTCTTCAGGTGAACCGTTAGAGACATCATTAGTCCACGCTGGTCGGGAGAGTAATTTTACTCCACACAGATGAAACTTGAACCGTTTTTTTTTTTTTTTTTTTTTGGTGCAATCTGTGTTTTAATGATCTTTCATGTGAGCCTCTCCCTGCGTCCGGACACAAAAATGGTTTTCCACACAGGCAGCATGTAGAGTAGTTTAGTTTGATCTCACACAATCAAAAAATAAAAATAAAAAAATGAATGAACTAAAGGTTCCTGTCAGCATTTTCCACTCGCTTCGTGCTCCGTGGCTGCTGAGTGTGTCGCGCATCTCGGGGCTTACACTTGGTTTTACTCTGTGCAGGAAGGGCGGGGGTGGGCTTCAGCTCCAGCGTGGGGATGGTGGATCAGGATCTTTACTGTACATCACATCAGTCCAGTGAGGAAAAGATTTTCTCCTTTCTCCTTTTCAGTGAGTAACAATCAAATATCAAGCCTACTGTATGCCTTAAGAGGTTATATTCTTTATTTTAAATGTATTTTTTTGAGACACAGAGGGTTATATATGGATTTTACATATGTTATTTTCTTCTACAGTATATAGAAAAACTAATTTAAGATACATTCATAGACAGTAAACAGGTTCAAGCTGTATTAAACCCAAATAATAAAGAGATGAGGAGAAATAAATAAATAGAAAAATATATTTATATTTATATATTTTTATATATATAAAAACTTAAAGGTCCAGCATGTAAGATTCAGGAGGCTCTATTTAAAGAATATAATATTCATAACTATGTTTTCACAAGTGTATGATCACCTGAAAATAAGAATCATTATGCTTTTTTGTTACCTTTAAATCAGCCTTTTGTATGTACAGATGCTGTGCGTCCACCATGTTGAACAGCCATGTTTCTACAGTAGCCTAGAACAGACAAACTAAACACTGGCTCCACGTCGTGCCTTTCACACGTTTCACACATTTCCACATCGCCAGTGTTCCTCCTTAGTTCTAGGAAGGATAGGGTGAGGCAATAGGGTTGCAATCAGCAGTCACACTGCTAGAACCTACTAAATCTTACACACTGCTCCTTTAAGAATCAGAGTATAACTCCGATAAGATAAGGTTCACCAGCAGTATTTGTTCCACCTTTATCCGCCCTTTCAAATCCCCCCTATTCCAGATTTATATTCTATAACTTCACTGCAGTCTAAAACAAGTAGATTCATAAAAAAGTAGAACTAAATACAGAGTTTCAATAAATACTCATGTCCCTTTGGTCCTTGCACGGTACACCTCCTTTAATATTGCTGTAAAGACTCCTGTAACCTTATAAAACTTACTGTATTGTGGGATTAAATTTTATTCTTTAGGACAGGTCCTGAGTGAAATAAACTCCTCTTTCTCAAATGAGCTTTGCCAGTAGCTCCCTGTCCAGTGGCGGACAGCAGTCCTTCTTTTTCCTCTGGTACCAAAGAGAAACTACATGTTGTCTGCAGGCTGAGCCACTGTAATTCATGTATCTGTTTACAAGGACAGACCAGCAGGCAGGCAGCTGTGCCAAGAGTTTTCACAACAGAGTCCAGGTACCTGTCGGGTCCTGGAGGGGGTTCACCTGGGGGAGAATGAGGGATAATTCGCTGGTTCACCAGATGTTGCTACGGGAACAAACAAGACTAAATGCATGTGACCCTGAATTTCACCTCATATAACGAGTAGAAAAAAACTGTGCTGTGAGTTTCTGTAGTAATATTTCCCGGAGTGCCACAGTTGCACTGAAGGAATTCATCTGACAGCACAGTGACTATCAGACTACTCAGACTATCACAGCTTATTGATCCTGCCAAGATATAACAGCCTGTCGGATTCAGACAAAAATACAGATACTGTGTGAGAATGTAGTTTAATCTAACACACTGACACATATCTTCAACAACCGTGGCACTGTAGCCTAAAAAGGTTTGTATGCGCCCACGCTCTCTGATATTGCTCGGTGGATAAAATATGCAGTACAACTCCCCCAAAATGATTATACACATTGATCAACACTCTCTCGAACATGCACGACTAGTTGTAGACTGCATTCATTTGATCTAGGTGTACCTAATAAACTGGCAATTGAGTGTACATCTACTGCTTTCTACCCAGAGCTTGGTTGTTTTTCGACTCTCCTAGAAAATTTGAGAACGATCCAATAGTGGGATGAAACAACTGGTTCAGTAATTCATCATCTCTATATATGTGATACCCCAGAGGAGCAGCACCAGTGCGTGTATGTTAAGAAATAGGTTGTGTCTTTAAACGGAGTCAGATGTTGACCACTAAAATCAGGATGTTACACCTTTGGTAGACAGAAGAGGTGAGAGAGTAAATAAAATGCCGAGTGAACTGGAACACAACACCTATTTAGCTGTAACACCACTCGTATAAACTCAACCGGACAGTCGGGCTAACTTGATATTGCTGATACTGTATCGTATCAGCAGAGCTGCCCCGTTTCATCACCAGTATTTTGTCACCTCACTGCAGGGGTATTGTCCCAGGGCCCGGCATTAATAACTCCGGGCGTGTGACAAGACAGGTCTGTAGTGTGTGTGTGTGTGTGTGTGTGTGGTGTGTATATGAGTGACAGTGTCTGCACATTTTGCAGACAGTGAATGAAAGAGATAACCATCTGCTGCAATAAGATTTTTTTTCTCTTTGTTTGTTTAAAAAAGTATTACGCTTTGTGCTGACTCATGCACTATCCCTGCAGTAGTGTGTGTGTGTGTGTGTGTGTGTGTTAGAGAGAGAGAGAGACAGAGAGAGAGAGAGAGTCGACTCAATCAGCACCAGTAATGAGTTTATGGAGTCGTGGTTTTAAGAGCACAGACTATAAAAACAGACGTGTCATTACTTTATTGTCCTCTGAGGGATCTGACCTCTTGTGTCACTGAAAAGCCTCCTGAAGACTTTGAGATGCTCCCAATGTGCTCTACACAGCGGTTACTGCGTGCTGAAAACCTAGTTACTATCTGTATTTATTCATGAACAGGTGACGTTCGAAACCTCCGGTGTAAATAAAGGCCCTGTCCAACAGAGGGAGGTGTTGGTCTGGAGTTAAACCACCCACAGGCGAGCAAATAAAACTGCATGCTGTTTGAATACAGGGAGATCACTCAGATATAGATTCATTTGCTTATCATATCCATGTCATTCAAATCTGAGTTCAATTTCATTTGGTTCACTATGAATGATAAATCAACCTTTTACTGATACACTGACCTCTGAGCTGTGAAGAAGATAATGAACGGATTCAGTAATTACCCATCCGTCAGATTGCCGGTGGGACTTCTGCTCTCTCTCATGTAAGGATAAGAAGTGCTGCAGAAGTATCCAGTGAGGCAGAAAATGCTCAAGCTCTACTGTTAACGCTGGGAGAGATAACCAGAGGAAAGATGAACGAACAGGGTCTCCAGTTTTGAAATTTTACGGCATTATAATGAATTTGAAACCATCCATCCACTTTATTCCACTTATCCAGGGTCGGGTCACGTTCCAGACATCCCTCTCCTCAGTAACAGATTCCAGCTCCTCCTGGAAGATCCCGAGGCATTCCCAGGCTACATGTATTCCCTCCAGTGGGATCTGGTTCTGCTCCAGGGCCTCCTCCCAGTTGGATGTGGCTCCACTTCCAAAGGAAGGTGCCTAGGGGCCAGCCTAATCTGATAATAAAACCATGTACCATTATAAATATTCATCATTTATAGAGGCAGAACCTCACATTCATTATCTACAAAAATGTGCAAGCTGATCTGATTAAAGTAACAAATAAGTAATAGAGACATTAACTGTGTTAGACATACAATAAACTCACACACAGAATTTTAAATTAAACTATTGCTGCTGCTGGAAAACATCACTTTAATTCAAAATCACTGGTTGGACTCTGGATTTAAAAATGTGTCTTGTTGCTCCATCTAGTGGTGAATTGACCTTGTTGGAAAATAGATGTAATAGTGCACACTGTTAGATCATTTGTTGAGAGTCTTGGCTCACGGTCACTGCTCTCTAACAAGTGGTGAAGTGATGGAAATGTTTAATCAACCCATGAAGTGGATCAGGTCTGCGAGAAAGAGGGCTTGGAACAGGACAGGACAGGTGGAAGTGAACTGCTTACATGAAGGTTTTTAACAAAAATCTTTGTGGTTTTATGATGAAAACACACAAAGTAAATTTACAAAAGCATAGACGCTTAAACGGTAAACCAAATCAGGAAGAGAAGGTTTGGTTTAAAACGTCAGATCTGAATTTTTCTGGCACTCACTCACTCACTCATGCCCTGCAGACTTTTTCCCCACCTGCTCCAGCTTTGGATGAAATCAGTGCAGTTCCCTGAAGAGGGAGACATTTTGTCAATTTTATTTTATTATCCAAAAATCAAGGACACCCTGCAGCACCCTGTAGGCACGTTTAAAGAGCTGTGAAGCATACACCAGGCTATAGTGCAAAGAGATGAAAAATAGCATTTGAAAACATTCAAATCAAGAGAATCTATAAGTTTTTATATACACAGACCACACTCTGTTTCACAGCTTGAATTAAGTTAAGTAGTCTCCACAGTGTCTAATCTTTTAAGACTTTTTGGGGATTTATTTTTGTTTTGTTTTTTTGAAAACTTTTTTTCCCCCCTACCAACTTAAAGAAGCAACAAGTTGACGGTGAAACGCAGCAGTCCCATCGGAAGCGAGAGGAGAGAGGGGAGGGGAGGGCTGGTGTGTCCCAGCCCTCTGCATCCATCCAGCTGGTGCGTCGCTCCGCAGCAGTAACGCGCCACACTCACTATGGCTTTAGCCGCAAGCAGGACGCTCTTGGCGCTATTCGTTACGTTTTGTGCACCGGGATACGGATGGACAGGTAAAAAGAGACAGAGAGAGAGAGATTTGTTGACTTTCTCCTGAGCAGGTGCACGGTGTGCACTCGTGTGTTACTGGGCTTTGGTGATTGCTTTCTCCCTTTTGGAGTTGAATGGAGTTTGAAGTTTGATTGGTGAGCTATGAGTTGTTGCAACGTTTGACTTCGCGCAGTTTGTTGCATCTTTTTTTCTGTTAGCGCAAATGTGATATTTTGAACTCTTGGTAATGTGGTTTTTGAATGTCTGCGGGCGCGTGCATGCATGCAAGTCTATGCACGCGAGCCTTAATCACTTCTAAATCCCCTGGTTGCTGCAGACTTCATTTTTTCCCCCCCATTAAAAAAGTAAATAGATTGATTGTAGCTGCTTAAAATGCATTAGAGTAATTAATTCAGAGTGTGTAGCTTGATCTGTCATCTGCAGTTGTGAACGAATTAGTTTAAGTGAGCAATTAAAGCAAATGCAGACTTGAGAGTGAAAATAGTGCCGTTGTTACTTTATGGGGGGAAAATATGATGCTGGAGTCAAGGCAGCAGTCATGGAACAAGTCCTTACCTCATACAGTAGGCACATCCTGCATGAACTGTGATCAACAATTAGAAGATGGTGACAAATCAGGCTCCATCATGAGACAAAGTGTTGTGCTATTCTTCTGAGGTGCATCACGCCAAATTGGTGACAAATCAGGCCGATGGTGGCGATAAATGAGGTGCCTTTTTAAAATTCAGTCTCATGCAAGCATGCAAAGCGGGTTGTGGATCTTTGAATGTTGCATCGACCAGCAGCTGTTAGACAGGGATGAGTGAACCGCTCCTGACAGCAGATGTGATTAAAAGTGATTTAAAATGCCCTTTTTTTTTTCCTTTTTTCATCCACAAGAAAATGTAATTTGTGAATTTACTTTATGAAAAGGATGTTTTTGGCAGGCGCGGAGACAGACGCACACATGTTTATGAAGTTTCTTAAGTACTGTTTGTGAAATCAATTTCAGGGAAAGAAGCCCACATTCTCCAGACAGTGAAAATATCCAAAATATCAAAAGTGCCATAAAGCCAGAGGAGGTTTGGAAGGCAGTAAGCGAACCTTTTTGGCTGAGTTTAAAGGCCACATTACAGCCAGCCCTTCTTTCTTTCTTTCTTTCTTTCTTTTTTTTTTTTTATTTTCCTCTCTCCTTTTCTTCAACGTACTCAGTCCACTTATACTGTCAGTTGATCTGTAAGTCTCTATACCTCCTCAACTGTAAGCACTTAGTGCATGAGGTCATTGCCTTCTCTGAATATAGGCAGCTGCTATTTGTTGTGGTCCTTTCCTTTGAGTCGTTTTCTTTTCCATCTTTTGCAGAAGTATTTTCTGTGCACTTTTTTTTTTTTTTTTTTTGCACTTGCACATTCATTCACTAATATACATTCACATGCTGGAGCTACTTAATGCAACCACAGGCCACCGAGCTGCTCCGCTGTAGAAGTTTGGAGTTAGATGCCTTCCTCTCTGGCACTTTGACAGTAGTTGTTAAGGGAGACAACGAGAGTGTTACTCATTAGCTCCCTCCACTCACTTGTCATCAGCTTGTCAGTCTTAAATTCTTCCCAGCAGTGGATGAAATTGGGCTCGTGGGAATATCCAGACACCTAAGGAAGGGAGTAGTGTGAGTAGAGAGAACAGGCACATCGTGTATTTGGACAATAAATAATATCAGTTTCTTCCATGCAGCGAGAGTCCGTCAACTCCTGGAAAGCGTGGAGTACGAAGCGTAAATGGGACAGAGTTAGAAGGATTCATGTCCTTGCAGGCCAGTGGAATTTAATTTCTACGCTCCACTTAACGTGCAGGAATTCTGCAGGAGCTCTTCGTGACACATATCACAGAAAACGTCCATAATTAGGAACCTCATAACTTTCTTTTGGCAAACGCGTTACAGAGAGGCAGAGGCAACATAGAGCCAATATTTCTAATATTTTCCACAATCCCAGGTATGTTTGATCACCTGATGTAGTTTGACCGAGCACCCCCCCCCCCACACACACTCACCTGCCTGTCAGATCTGCCAGCAGTGGTATGTCTCACGTCATGATGTCATCTGTAGGTGCTGCGCCGGTTGTTTAAACAAGTACCACCTGGGCCGTGAACACACCTGTCACAGCACAATAGATGTCAGCATACTAAGTGTGTTGCAGGAAGATCTAGCATAAACTAACAGTGTAAGATGTCAGTCTTCATCTTCGTGAGCAGATATTTCAAATCGAGACGTGAACTTGTGACCACCAACGCTGAAATGCAAAATATGTTTTTATACTGTTTGTACTGGCACGCTTGCTTCTATGTGCAGATGTCATATGACATACACACATACACACGTGTGTACCTGCCCAAGCTAAACAATTACCCACCTGTGGTTGTCACTTTAAATAAAAACACATTCTTAGTCAGTTAACCTGCTAAATGAGGCTTAACCTCCATTCATAAAAGGGCTGCCCCCAGTCTGACAGTCCGCTGATTGATGCACTGCTGTGACTGACTGAAGTCAGAGGGCAACAACCATCTATGGACACGGTCTCAGTTTGATGTATTGGCTTTATGACAAAATTGATTACTGGAGAGAGTTTACTGAAGATCAGAGGTTAGAGAAGCTGACGACTGACAGAGGTGCTACCAAGAATTTGGTAGCCCCTGGCAAGATTCGACCCCAACCCCCATCTGGATGAATCTAAGTTCATAGAGGGAGCTAAGATCTGTCTTTAAATGTATCCAGGCCCCATATGTTTAATTTGGACTGCAGGGAATAGTATAGAAATCCTAAACAAAGGAAATATAGAGTTAATTAGTGAGCTAAACTAAGCTAACCAGCTGATCACTGGTAGCTCGCAGACATGAGAGTGGTGTCGATTTTCTCATTTAACTGTTGACAAGAAAGCGAATAAGCATATTTCTCTCTATTCTAGTCTAGTGTATTCTTTTAAAGGCTAAGACTCGCCCACCAATGGAGGAACATTGTTTTTGGAAAACGCGCTGTGAATGTTTTCAATCCTATGAGCGCCGCAAATCAAATTTAACTCAATTTTATTTCATTTGGGGGGCATCGGAAGTCTCAGACACAGATATTTTGGCAAATTAAACCAAAACCATCTGCATGACTCAGCAGTGGTGAGCGATAATTATGTATTGGTGAACCAGTAAATCAGTTCCACGGGTGGTTGAAGTGTGATTCAAATCCCAAATCTGAAAACACAGCTCAAACTGACCAATCAGACTGAAGTTTGCTTTGTTTCCATCTAACAGCCACTTGGAGAATTTGCTGGTAGAAATTCACACCTTGTCCTCATATACTAACAACAAACATGCAAGAAGGCCTGGTAAATAAACACTGCGCAGACATCTTTGAGGTTTTATGTCTGTCAAATGTTTGTTGTTCTCTGATGATTAAAAAAATCTCCAAAATAGGAAAGTGGAAACTTCTACGTCATCACTTTCAGTTATTGGAGACAAAAGATACCTCCGTCAGTGTTGTTGTTGCCATGACAGCAAATTATTTTATTATCTAAACACCTACAGATGGATATGACTTCAATATTACAGAATGGACAGACCGATGAGCCTCGTTTACCTTGTTAAGCCACGCCACACATACCTCCTTCCTTCACACACGCACCGGTGGTGGTCCTGGGCGGGGGGTCAGAGGTCTGTGTGTGATTTTGTGGCCAGGTGAGAAGGTGCTCTTGTAAAAGTAGAGCACATTGCATGTGCATGACTGCAAGTATTTTCTAGAACAGTTTTACAAGAGTCCTCTGACCTCGGGGCTTACCTGCATATGCTTCTAGTACCAAACTACACATGCACGTACATGCGTGTCCTGTCTGTGAATCTGTATCCATCTAACACACACTCACATGCACACACTCTCTCTTTCACACAAACATAAACATTTTCTTTATCAAAAAAAGATTTAAGACATAATGACCCTCGGGCCCTGCCCTCATTCTTCACATACTTAATACTTTCCACTGTCTAACTCAATCACCCTCTGACTGTCAGCTTGTCTTTCCATTTCACATTCACAAACACGGCATAGAAAATGTTATATTATTGCTCCGGTCTCCCGTGGCAACGCCCTGAAACCAAGCCTCCTTCAGTCAGATTATGATGTTACAACTTACTCTTGTTGCTTCCCAAACTGTTTATTCTTGGATGGTAATCATGCATCTGCTGTGCTCGAAGGAGTCTTGAGTTAATCAGAAATATCTGGTGTGCCCTTGGATCATAAATTCCCTGAGAAGCCAAATCACAGGATGATGTCTGGACAGAGGAACAGATCCTTTTCCTACGTAATACATGACTTTATTGAAAACAGCGTGGAGGCGATTGAAGTGCGTCCAGACTTGTGTCAATGGATTCTGCCACGAACAGCTGATAAAACTGAATCCACTGCAGCCCATTAATAAGAAAATAATAAGGAGAGATTGTGTTTTGTTATGGGAAAACACCCTCACACTCCTCCATACACCCATGCATAATGTGATGCAAGTCCATAGCTGACAGCTCAGCCACCAGAGCGGTGCTATCTAGAGTTCGCAGAAACATCTCAGCACGTATTAAAACTGAAGCGGAGACACCGCCGTAGCTCCTCTGAAGAGCTGTGACCATCTGTGAACTGTGACACACACCAGGCCGCGAGTGACAGTTATTTCTAAATGTGAAGAAGTGAGAGCGGCGAGATGCAGCTGGGCGCACACCTGCAGACGGCGAGATTTCAAAGTGATGAAGTGATTTTTGCGATGATGCTAAACTCAAACTGCTGCTGTAAACGTCTGAGGAGCAGAGACAGTCATAAGAACCAGCTGTTTATGAGATGGACAGACAATACTGACAATTATATGTGACAGTGACGAATGACCAGCATGCTTATAAACATTTTGACCATACTTATATGCTTAGGATTCGGTCTGAGATTTAAAGCTGCCATCGTCAATATTTTTGGATGGAAAGCGGGTTAAATGACACAGGCAATTATCACCACATTCTGCAGCTCTTTGGAGCATTTTAGCATCTTTTAGTTTATTGTTTTGGTTTTACGGCCCACAGCTTTACTGTTTTGGTCTGCTCTCATTTTTTCCATCCACAGCAGGCAGCTGCTTTCGACAAAAAAAAGCTCTAATAAGCCAAAAAATATGCTACCTGTGCGGCAGACAAAGACATGCAAGAACACAAGTTGCTTTTTGCTAACCTGTTCATCATAAATGAAGCATCTTGTTAGCTCAAGCTGAGCTGCAATATTGGATCAACTTTTTCATACATGCTTCACTATTATTGGCTCATTCATCATATTCGTGCTAATTAACTAGAACACTGCAAATTCATTTAAATCTTTTCAATAGTGTCTTTTTACATTCACCTTCTCTTATGTTGAGTCAGTTGAGGTGTCGGCATCCGTGCAAGCTCTCAGACAAGAGAGAGACGTTATAATATTTGATTGTTAGTCTCCTCTGAGATGTTTTTTTTTCTTCCATGCAAACTGAATCCACAATTTCTTATTGTGATAAACGCACAGTCAACACTTTACTTTATTATCTGGGTGTAATGTTGGCCTGTTGAATAATTGCGCTGTCCGCCCTACTTTGCATTCATCTAGCAAACCAGAAAAAGAGTGAGGAGTTGCTAGTTGCTATCCAAAACAAAGTCGTGGTAACTATTTTCTTTGTTTTGTTTTGAACAGATCTAGCCAAGAGGGAGACTTAAGATTACTTATTGTCCTCAGCCTTCAGCATCCAAGCATATCCTCCTATTTCTTTAACCATCAATCAATAGTTTGTAATTTTCAGAGCCATTTTACACGCAAGTTTATACTTCATCAGAATCAGTGCTGCTTTAAATGCCAAGTCTAATAAATACAGAGTAAATGCAGTGGTGGTGTATCAGCAGGTCAACAGTAGGCTGACATACTGCCACAATGTGTAGAGGCAACAGGCCTTTACAGTAAGACGAAGAAGACTATTAAAATAAACTTTATACGGACACAATTTATCCTGACGTCGTTTGTTTTGCAGCAGAGAAGCCCCTGCGGTCAAACAATGGGAAACAGACATCTGTGGACAAGGGCCTGAGGGAGAGCTGGGAGCCTTCTATCCATCTGGATGGAAGACCTGTGGACCGCGTCATCAGCTCCAGCAAACCCCCAAAGTCTCACCGCTTCCCTAAAGTGGGAAAGGACAGTCGCTCTCATCTACTGGAGGATGTAGGTAAGGCAGAAACAGAGAGAAAGTTTAAAGAGGGACGAGGGCGTGAGACGTTCAGATGAATTTCTGATGAGACTGAGTGATGTTGGAGTTAATGAGTTTATTTCTGAGGGACCTGGATATTTAAAAAAAAAATCATTCGAAGGAAAATAAATGTACGGTGCGCAAGAAGTTTGGCATAAACCACGGAGCGAGCTTTCAGATCCTGCAGTTCTGCACTTTCTCAAGGCTCAAGTGCCAAGAATGAGGAGGGGGATGAGCAAAGCTGTGTACAAAACAGAGACGCCAGGAGGTGAGGTGTAAGCGCTCATATGTGAGTTCGTGTATGATTGATTTTTACCAGTGGATTAGTTCATCACTGGACGTACTGACGTCCAAGTTTGCCAGAAAGAAAGACAGAGAGCACTGGGAGAGTCGGTGGTGGAGTGCGTGAGCCGCGAGCATCGTCCAAGCTAAGCAGTTTATTTTAGGTTTTAGATTATTTTTAACATCTTTTCTGGTGATTCCTTATCCAGCCTTGTAAAACATAAGACAGGTCTTTATGTTTCTATACACATACAGTGTGCAGTGTTGACACAGTCTAGCCTGCTTTTGTCATTATTCCATTTTCCTCTGTCCTTGGCTTCTTACAGTCATACTTCATCAGCGGCTCAAAGTCTGCAGCCAACCCTTCTTTTCCACATCCAAACCCAGCCCAGCTCCTATAACCCAGTCCCCTGTGTTGTGGTCACTTGTTGTGTGTGTGTGCAACATGTGTGTGTTTTGTGGTGATTGTGGTGGAGGATAGGGTGGTGCCATGTGTTGAAGTCATACATTGTCTTGTATGGTGTGTCAAACATGCATCTATAGACACTTTTTGTGTTTGTCTGTGTGTGTCGACTCGTGTGCGTTGCGGCGTCGGCCGTGTAGGCCTCGCCAGCCCCGGTGCAGTACGCCATAAATCTCTGGCAAGCAAGCAGCGTCTCAGTGTTGACTTTCCAGAAAATTCCTTGCCGATCATGTGTTGTTCCCCCAGCAGCATGAGAGGAGCATCAGTTGTCATAAATAACACCATGCTGTTTGCTTCCACATCATTAATGTGTCTGGCCAGCTGCTGTTAAAACAACAAAGATGGAGAGAGGACTTATTCAGAGCAACGGGGAGGGAGATGGGGGAGACTGAGAGAAGACAGCAACTTTTCTTACTGATCAGAAGAAAGCCATTGACGGTATAAAGAATGGACAGCGTAACCGTGACGTCACCCACAGGTTTCTGAAGAGCCATTTTGAAGCTCAGAATCTGTGACTCTGGCCACCGCCATGTTGGTAGTCCTGTTCAAATCTAAAATTCGGCAAAGACATGGATCATCGGTGGACCTCAAGCGGGCTGAATGATGCCTGGGTTCTCAAAGAAGCCATCTGTAACGGCACCTACCTGTCAATCAGCGACCAGGCTGTTAATTATGCATAACTTAGCTTAGTATAATTTGAACAGGGGGAAATTAGCTATAGAGAACAAAACAGCTTTTTGTACCAGGCTGTATAAAGCTGTGAGGTTCTACATTTTAACGTGTGGACTTATGGAGACTGGCTCGTTCTGTAGCCAGCCTCAAGTGGACGTTTGAGGAATCAGTTTCAACAGAGGTTGCCGTTAGGGGAAAACTCATGATACTCTTGAACATGTTATTGTCTGGTAGAAAGGTAGAAGTGTCTTTTTAAATGTACATCATTTGCTGATATCCTGTGTCGTTGTTCTTTTGTAGACCCTGAATGGGTTAACCTGGATGGCTTTGCAGTGTTGGGCGGTGCACCTGTCAGCAATTCATCAGCAGGTAAACCTGATCTCATGGCATCTTTACCAACAGCGCATGAGAGTGGTATGTCTCAGTTAAGAGCATGTAAAAGTATCTGGTTAAATCCATTAAAAGCGATTTGCAGAAATGATCTGCTGTCAACATGGGTATAAAAAGAACCGCCAAATCTAATGCGAGGATGATTCACACAAAGCTGTGTCTCTGGGCTACTTTTCCTTTCCCTCGGTTGTTCTGTCTCAACGGGATCAGTGTGGGGAAAACATTCACTTGTCTCTGACTCATAGGTTCCCATTTATTTAGCTAGATATTTTTCTTGCAGGTGATCCAAATTTAACATGGAGTTTTTGTTGCCTTTAATAGCATACACCACATTAATTATCACATATTTGCCTGCCACTGCTTTCAGCAGACTGTAAAATTAAAGGAAATTTGAGAAGTGAGTGATGGAAGTGTAGCCTGGGGATGTATTTATGAGCGCGCAATCAATTAATTGATCGGTGACGTGATACATAGTTAACTGCCAACAATTTTAAACAATGAATAATCAAAACAGGGTCCACATTTTTAGACTTTCAAATGTGTTTTACATTTACATTTGGTCATTTAGCTGATGCTTTTATCCAAAGTGACAGAGAGCAATTTGGGGTTCAGTATCTTGCCCAAGGACACTTCAACGGGAGGAGCTGGGGGATCGAACAGTGGATGACCCGCTCTACCTCCTGAGCCAGAGCCGCCCTGTAATACAATATTGAATATTCCAGGATTCCCCTAAGGAGTCTAGGGGGCAGTCCAGGGCAGAGCTGGACCTCTTGACCAGTCTTTCAGTCCCTCTTCGTGCTTCTCCCTCCTCAGCAAATGACTGTTACAGTCAACAGTTTTTAACTGATCGGACAAAACCAGACTTAGACTAGACTAGTAAATTATATTTTCATTATGTATTTATTTCTGTGCAGAGTCATGCGCCATTTGGACATCCAAGCATATGTCATGTAAACACTCACTAGCCTACCGCAGGGCAAACAAAAATAGACACGTGCACTTTTGTGTTCAAACTGTGCCCTGGGGACAATTTAGTCTCTGTAAACCACTTGACTTGGCATGTCTTCATGCTGTGGCAGGGAGCATGGAGAAAACCCATTCACATTCCATTCTGGAGGGATCAGGACCAGCAATTGAACCCAGGACCTTCTTGCTGTGGGGCGACAGTGCTAACCACTGAACCACCACGCTGCTCTGGAGTTTCTGTTTTATTTGTTTGAGGCAGAGCTGCTCTGGAGACACAGCTAATCATATTTGTTGAGCTTAACCTCAGCGAATGGAGCCAAAGAACCACTGTGTTTCTGGCAACGTAATGCTAGTGTTAAGCTCGGTAAAAAGGAAGAGGCAATTGAAGACGCCGTATGTCATGTGCTAACAACCGTAAAATGGCTGTGTTACATTAGCAGTATAGTAACTAGCACTGTCTAGCTAGCAACTAGTTAATGTTAATTATCCCAGTTAACATTACAAATCATTAAAGTAGCTAATAGCCTGGTAAGCTAATCGAATGGCAACAACAAAAACATGCATGGGTGTGTTTTATATTCATATTTTGACTTTTATATCTTCCTCTGTTGTTTTTATAAATAAAAAATATACAACAGCATGCAGCACTTTTACCAATTAGCCCAATGGCCATTAGCCAAGCAAAAATGCTAAATATTAGCAACTGATAACTTAAGTTATCTCTTAGGTAACCAAATTTGAACAATAGTAGCAGATAGCATTGTAAGATAATGAATGAATGAAGACAAAGAATAAATTAAGACATTTTTTTGATAAATGGACAATTAACAACAACACACAACAATTTTGACAATTAATTGTAGTGAACAAAATCCAGACAATAGTATTTAAAAATAATAAAGCTATAAAACTTGTTGCAAATTGAAAAAACTTAAGTTATCATGTTAGAAGATTAGCAGTTAACATTTTAAGTAATTTACTACACTAAAAGAACAAAATAATTGTAATATTGTAATATTGTATATTCATATGCAGCAACAGTGATATTATACACTAACAACTGCCAACTGACAAGTTGTCAAGTTCAAGCTGATAGCCCAGAAAGCTAATGAATGAATAAAGGCATTGGCATTCGTGTTGTAGTTTCATATTGTGACTGGGCTTCTTTTTTTGTCAGTCAGCTAACTTTGTTTCTGTAGTGGAGGCTAAATGGATTATCTCTGCCTCCAGGAAAACTCAACAACTGAGAATTGTTTGTATAAATTAAACTGTGGCTAAACTAAGCAATCTACTCCACCATGAGACCCAAACCTACCAATTTATGTTTGCAAAGTTTAGATTCACTTTTGGAGGTGTTGAAAAGTCGGAGTCGGCGGATAAAAGCTTTCTTAAAAGGAGGGAGTGAGAACACAACAGTGACATTCTTCAGCATTAGTCTGAACACTGAGGTGGGTCTCCCGCTGTAGCAGTGGTATGTGTGTCTGTCTGGAGGCCAGCCTCATAGCACCTCGGACCATCGCGCTTCCAGGAAAAGACAGAAAGGATCTGGCAGTGAGAGCACTGTGGAGTCAATGGTTTAGTGGTCCGTGGCGTGGTGACCCAGGCCAAAGTATGCACTGTGACAGTTTTCCAGAGAGAGAGAGAAAAAGAGGAAGAAGAAAATAAGGAAAAGGAGAAGTCGGCTGATTAAAACCAAATGTTTTTTTTGTTTTTTTAAAAATCAGCAAAGTATGAGAAGATCAAACAGGTACAGTGGGTATGAGAGGATTGGCTCACATTAGTGTTATTCTTGAAAGTGCTGCCTCACTAGATGTCAAAAATGTCTGAAAAACACAGAAAATTTCGCTCTAAAAACATAACAGACTGTATCATATTCACCATAAATATGTTTTTGTTGTGTGTAATTCAGAGCAGACTGTGACAGACTGTTTTCACAGTGGTAACGTACAGTGACTTTGACAGATCCTCAAACAGACACAGTGGGAATGTATTGCCCTTTGAAATCAATGTCACATTTGAGCGTTTGAATGTTGCAGAAACAAGCGTGCATGTATAGCAGACTTCACACAGTGCGCTAACAAGCAAACAACCGGAGCAGCTGTCGACAGTAAATGTGTGATTTATAGTAAGTGAGATTAAACAAGCAACAACAGACGGTTTAATTTCACGTTGGCCGACCGACAAGAGGAACATATAGAACAGATTATCCAATAAACTCGTACAGGTGCGGGAGAAACTTGGAGAGAGGCGGGTTTGAAAACAGGAAAAGTTGAGAGGGAACGCAACATTGGAGCGAGAGCGTTGTTTCATTACTAAACAGCCAATTGTCCAGATACAGAGGTTTACTCAGCTGTGCTGGCAGGACACGAGGAAGGATAGAGACAGAGAGACTTAAAGACACGAATGGAGAGCTCCAAGTGTCCAATACTTGCTGACACAAACTTCCTCTGTCTTCCTCGGAGCTTTTCTGGTGTGCATTTAAAACTCCTCTTCACATCCTCTTTGCCTCATCTTGTTTTTCACCACACGTACAATGTCATGGTGGAAGCCTCTCTGCAAAACTAAAAGTCATAGCTAAAGAAAGCTCTTTTTTTTGGGCTGTGTGGTGGCCTTTTTTGGAAGACAATTCGGAGTTGGCCTACCCTACCTGTTTGTTGGACGGGGAAACCCTACATCACAGCGGACCAGCTGACTTTTCAGTACTCACCCAGCTGTGCATGTAGCTATCCTGATGGGAAACAGTGTAGATCTTTTCTCATCTGATAGTGATTATGAGAAACGAGGGATAGAGGAAAGAAAGAAGACAGAAGAAAGAGTGGGAGGGAACTGAGGAGTTTTTTTGTTATATAGCCAACGCTATCGCTCAACACTGCGGCCAAGATGAGGGGGATTGTCTGGCTGTCTGAGTCAATGTCTGAGTCGATGTCCAAGATAGGGTGGGATTAAAGCGGGAAGCAGAACACCAGAAGTTGGACCAGATGATAGCGGACGTGGTGCTTGTCCCTTTTTGTGACAACTGGGTATGTTTACTGTCACTGTTGGCTTAAAGTGTCATGTAATTATGTGTTTATCACTGAGAGGATATGTTTGGAGTGGAGCAATTTTGTTCAATGATTTTCCCTGGCAGTTACTCTCAACAAGGCCCCAAAGGCAAATTCATCACGGAGACAAAGATTATGAATGAACTATGGGGTCATGGAGGTAAAATGAACTCTGGTGCACTCTTGACTCTTATCGTCCACCAACAGGTCCAGTCAGGCCTCCGCAAATTGTTGCCAGAAATCAGCCGCCTGTGCAGCGGGCCACCAGGGTCGACAGAACAGCTCGTCCATTGGGCGTGTCTAACACCAGGACGCATAGAAGAGCCCCTCAGTCCTCATCAGGTCCAAGGCAGCCTGAGAGAGCTTTGGCAGGGACACCACCACTGGAAAGGAGACGCCAACACTACACCAAGCCTCAGTCTGACCAGAGAAACCGCCGCGCACAAAAACTAAGTAAGAGGACCCACATTTTACACTCTTAACCACCAGATTAAAAGGCCAACAATTAAAATTCTGGTTCAATATGACTGCTGAAAAGACATTTCTTTTTTAAAATGACAATTAGCTAAATTTTGTTTGTACTATCTTTAGTGTCCATAGTGTAAACCCTGGCCGTGCCTGGTATCCCTTTCTATTCATAGCATCTGAGTCCGTTCATGTGGTGTCACTGCAGGCACAGAAATCCACGGGGCAGAGCTCATCGTCCAACAGAGCAGTCGCAACCAAAACAACCACACCAGGTACCTGCAGGTTTATGGAGAATCACTTAACTCCTTCACACATTTATCTGTCTTTCTTTGCATTGTAAATTACAGAAGTCCTACATATGGAACCCCAAACCGGTCATGCATTCTGTTTTCTCATGATAATGAGTTAATTTCATTTGTTTCTCAAAATAATTTCTCAAGATAACAAGACTTTGTTTTCCAGAGTTAGCCTTTCCTGCTCGGCTGCCAAACCGTGGTCGAGCAGCACATAGGAGAGTCGTCCCTGCCGTACTGTACATCTATCATTGTTTCGCATCAGGTCAACATGGGATGACGTCACATGACAGAGCTCTCACGTTTGATTCATTATCTTCAGGTCTCAAATTATTTCTGTCGTTATCTTGAGAAAAAAAATTAAATAATTTGTGAATGCATGACCTGCTTAGGGTTTCCGTCTCATAATAGCTCGTCAATAAACGCAGTTAGTTATAAAGTCATGCCAGCTAGACCTTTGAGGTTTGGAGCTAGACATTGTCGTCTCTATGTCTTTGTGTGTGTGTCTTTGTGTATTGCCCAGAGCCACCGGTGTATGAGGCCCGGGACATCAGTGTCAGGGTCATGTCTCCTCAATCAGTCCTCATCTCCTGGGTTGACCCTGCTGTTGAGATGGGGAAGGTCGACCCTGATGAACCCAGGTGGGAATCTGTTCAAGAGAAAGAAAGACTATGAGTGTGATGTCACTCTGACCATTTCCTCTGGAGTAAAACCACCTCTTGTCTCTCTTAACCCAGATCCTACACAATTAGATACAGGGAAAAGGGTGAATCAGCACGCTGGGAGTACAAGGACAGCGCCCAGAGGAGAATGATGATAGAGAGCTTGTCTGCTGACAGCATGTATGAGTTTTCTGTCAGGATCTCTCAGAGAGAAAAACAAGGGAAGTGGAGCGTCTCCGTCTTTCAGAGGACTCCCGAGTCAGGTATGCACAGTCACCGCTTGCTAAGAATATAGAATATCATCAGGAAATGTGAGGTGATTTCTTTTTCAGGAGCTACAAAGAGCCAGAGTCCTGATTTTTTTTCAAAGAATTCAGTCTTGCATAACCACGTCTGTTAGCTCTTTTCTTCTCATTTCCTCGCATCACACTTCATCACGTTCACCGCCTTTTATTCCCATTTGATATTTGATTCGAGCTTTGGCTGCAGCTCTGTCATGATTGCAACTTTTATACCATGTCATAGCAGCTCCTGAGCTCCGGTTCATTGTAATGTCAGCATTTACTGCCTGGCTCACAGCTCAGATTTCCATCTGCAGTTCCATACATGATCTCAAGGGGAGGTTCCTGACAATGTATGGCAGCAGAACTTTCCTCAGTTGAGGCCTCCTGGCACAAATGTCCTCACTGTTTTTACACGCTTTAAGTAGCAATTTCCTCACCCCGTTCCCCTCATGCTGCTTCTGGTTTCTGTCCTGTTTCTCCTCCTTTCACTGCTGTCTTTCCATTGACTCCTGTTCTCCTCACTTGCTATAGCACCATCTGGGCCACCAGAAAACTTTGAGGTCAAGCCACTACGCGGGAAAGGAACTGCCGTCATTGCAACATGGGATCCACCTGAAGAACCCAATGGAAGGATAAGAGGTCAGGCCAGGATGATTGAAATAAATTCACTTTTGCTAACAAATACTTGGTGTTTAACTTGTGGGCCTCTATCCTCAAACAGAGTACATCCTTTCATATGCCCCTGCTATGAAGCCATTTGGTATGAAAAGTGTTACTCACCGTGGCAGCGCCACCTCAGCCACCATAGATGGCCTCACGCCAGGAGATCGGTACATCTTCAAGATCAGAGCTACAAACAGGAGAGGACAAGGACCACAGAGCAAAGTCTTAAGTGTTGTCATGCCAGGATGTAAGGATATTTGACTATATACAGATTGTGTGTGCATGTATGCCTGAAGATTTTGATTCATCCTTAATTTGTAACTATTTTCTGTCTACTGCCAGCCAGCAGCAGTGCCTCATCGTCAAAAAACAGTCGCAGGACTAGCCATACTCCTTCCAAACAAGATACCGACCATGATGAATCTGACAACGAGCCAACAGAGGAGCCAGAAGAACCAACAACTCCTTCACGCCCTGCTCTCAACAGGCGTGTACGGCCCCTTTCCCAAACACGCTCCTATCACAGCATCTTCTCCGCTGTAAGGGGTTCAGTCAGGAAGACAGGGAACAGAGAAAGAGTTCAAGCTAGAGAAGAAGAGGAGGAAGAGGAGGAGAACATACCCACAACACCACCACCAGAAGAAGAGACAACAACCATGGAGGCTGTACCAGAGACAACAGAACCAGACAACAATGTTTCACCTGAAGAGCCCTTGACTACCGAGACCCCCAGCCTCAAAGTTCTGACACCCTCTCCAACTAAACCGTCTCATCCTCCTAAACCACCACCCAGAAGACCCATTAAGATCAGGGTCCATCAGAGACCTGAAAAGTCTGGTTCCTCCTCATCATCTTCTGACTCCTCTTCTTCCTCTACTTCATCTTCTGGCTCCTCTTCTTCGTCATCCTCTGGCTCCACTTCTTCTTCTTCTACTTCATCCTCCTCATCTTCTGGCTCCTCTTCTTCTGATTCCTCCTCATCTTCTGGCTCCTCTACATCTTCTTCATCCTCACCTTCTTCAACCTCATTATCTTCCTCCTCACGTGACCAAGAGTCAGCAGCCAGTAGAAAAGACTATGTAGCTTCCACATATCCAGAGAGCAAAAACACCTATGATAAGTCCAGCATAACACATGCAAAACCCTCCACTGGAGTTGTAAAAGAGACCAATTCACAGCAGTCAGAGGCTGTATCTATGGGTAGAGGTTTGGCTTTAGCAACACGCACTAATGGGTCTGGGTTTGGTTCTAGATATGGTTACAGTCGAAGACATCCAGGAATTTTGTTTAGGGGGAATTCTACTCGAATGCTCAATGGTTACAAACCTGCCGTTGTCTCTCAGTCGAATTTACCAAGCAGAACTCTAAACCAAGCAACATCAAACACTCGTAGTTCAGCAACATCACAGTCTACTTTACCAGACAGGACTCAAAACCACAGAACATCACAAACTTTAAATTCAGCAACACCCAGATTCACTTCACAAAGTGGAACCCATAACCAGGCAACATCAGATCCATATAATTACGACAAATCACAGTCCACATCAGGGTCTAGGTCTCAAGGCTCTACAACTATACAGAGTTCAGGTACCAATCCATCCACTTCACAGAGCAGCTCAAACCACCCATCCACCATAGACTTATCAGGCTCTTCTCGGTCAACTTCACACAGAGGATCTCATGACTCTGCAAATTCACGCAACACACAGAGTTCACACACATCACCTGAGCAAGACACAGCAACTAGAGAGGGAAATGATAACAGGTATCACAAAAATATAGATACAGAAGTGACCAAAAATGAAGAACCTACTTTAAGCTCGACCCCACAACATACAGAGCAGGAGGGAAGAGAGGAAGAAGGAAAGGAGAAGAGCAATAATGGAAAAACTGTGGTTTCACGTACAAGAATTAGCCCTTCATTGGTTGAAAGATTCCCTTGGCTAGCTAGTCGTTACCCAGGTAGGTTTGGTACAGGGACAAGACCGACATCTACCAGGCAGGATAGTAGAACTCCCTTAACCAGGACTTCATCCTCCATCGGGGCTGGTACACCCATCTTAAGGGGAACACCCACCAGGGTTTCAGGGGCCACAGGTGCTGCAGGAGTGTCCAGGATACAGGAAACTAGTGAAGATCTAAAGAATCCTTCCACTCTTGACTCGCTAAAGAATGGGGTAGGGGTTGGTTCAGTTAAGCCTTCTTTGACCAATCAAAATACAGCATCCAGTGACTCTAGAAACCCAACTACCTCATCCTCTTCATCTTCATCATCTTCCTCTTCGAATCGTGGACACGGAGACTCAAGGGAGCCCATACTTAGAGGAACCTCTAATGACAATGATAATGATTACAAAAAGGAATATCTCAATGAGAGGAGTGGAGATATCAGTGGAAAAAATGATAAATTTGCAGACCCCACAGCTGCTCAAAAAAATCCTATTATAACGTCAACTGACCCTCACAGAAATGTAGAGGACAATCAAAGTGTGGATACTTCTTCTAGGACAAGATCTGGCTCACCATCTGGAGTCACTCCAACACATCGCCGTCCTGGCACAGGAGTGAATGGGAGGGGACGCTCTCCTCTGCTGGCTAACAGGCCGTTTGGTGGATCTAGACTTCCTATTAGACCACAACCAGCACAGAACTCAAGACCAGGTTCTTCAACATCTGATTCTTCCCTATCATCATCTGATACCTCGTCTTCCTCAAAGTTGCCCCAGCCAGTTTTGACCTCAGATCGTGACGCTGGCAGTGGCACTACTGTGACAAAGACAGGAGGGTTAATTGGGGGCAACTCCCAATCTACATCCTCAGCATCTTCCCCTAACCCATCTAGAGACAGCTTTAGGGGCACGGGTGGTAGGCCTCGCTATCCCATCCTCAGAGGAAAACTTACCAATGGAGAACAAATCAAGCCTGTCAACGGAAATGGTAAAGTCCATTAGTAAAGTGCATGTGAATAAAAGTTGTCACATCCAGCTACTGTAACACTCAAAATGTGCAAGGATTTACTTGAGCAAAAAGCTTAATGATGGTGATATAGATGTATGAGACTCCGTAAATCATAAAGTTACAGTTCAGTTAAATGACTCTGCTTAAATCATATAATCATTAGGTAAAAATGGACGACCCAACCTGACAGCAACAAATGAGAAAGAGTCCTCACACTCTCAAGGAACTAGCAAGGCCGTTGGTCAAAGGTTTATCACTGGACCAGATGGAACCAAATGGGTAACTATTAAATATAGTGATTGTACCATAGTTGTAATCTTGTGCTGAGGTGAGCCTTTGAGCTAAACCTTCTGCAATACATATTAAACGTTCTGGGAAATATGCTCATCTGCTTTCTTACTAGTGTTAGATGACAAGATCGGTACCACGCTGGTTAGCTGAGCTCAGCCTAAATACAGGAAATTAAGGGAAACAGCTGGCCTTGCTGTGTCCCTGCTGATAGACACACAGTGATGACAAGAATCTAGAAAGTGACTGTGCCTGTCCAAGAAATACTCTGGCTCATAACTCCCTATAAGATCACAACATGTTGTTAGTATGCTTGTTTGGTATCAGTCTTTAACACACAAGCACATGAATGGATTTCCCAAAATGTTGAATTATTCCTTTCAAGCTTTAACTTTTGATTCTTCTTTGAAATGCTACAGATCAGTTGTTGCCATTGTAATTATTAGGAATATGATTAAATTTGACAGGATTGGGGGTGAATCTATATATAATTGTATACATTTTTTGTGTCTCCAGGTGGTAGACCTGGAGCAGGGAGTTCTTATGAACCAGGACGGACAAGTTCTCCAGGATTCCCAGGGAAAACCCAAGAGAGTGGTGCTTGGAGAGGATGGACGCACGATTTTTGGTGATATGGTTCAGTCAATCTTGCATGGCATTTAAACTTAAAGCATATAAAGCTTGAACATATATGGAAAACAATTGTTAACTTACGACTTAAGATGAAGCCATGAATATCTGCTTTCTCTTCTTTCTCCTCGCTCCATTGACCACCAGACCGCATGGGGACTCCCCTGGTAAACGAGGAAGGTATGGCTTTGTTTGGCCATGGCAGAGATAGCCGGCCTGTGATCAACCCCAAAGACAAGGTCCTCATGGTTGGAGGAAAGCCTGTTCTTGGCTTGGACGTTTCTCGCTCTAGGACCACCACTCCCACCACCACCACCACTACCATGGCTCCTACCACCACACCTGAACCCACCACAATTGATTGGTATATAGAGGAGTCTACCACTATGCTGCCGTACCCAACCTGTCCACCTGGAACCTTCTCCAAAACAGATGAATATGGATATCCAGTGCTGGACCCAGATGGAATATTGGACTGTTATCCAGAAGGTAAGTCTTTCTTGAGAAAGACGTAAGTACTTCAAATTTATCATAACACAATGCAGACAGCGTTTTGAAAGATTGATTTAAGTACAGATTTGTTTTCCAGGAATGAAACAAAAGACTGCAGAGATCCAATTTAGCAGTACTGCTTAGATGTCAAGTTCAGTGAAGCGTTTTAAAGCCAGAAGAGTGAACATAAATAAGTATGACTTCACTAAATCTCTCAGTTGTATTGGTTGTCATATCCATCTAGGCCAAGGCAACGAGTGTTTCCTGTCTGTACCCGCAGAGTCCTATAACTCTATAACTGTGTGTGTCTTAACTGTGTGATCTGGTCATTATGTGTGTGTATATGTGTGTGTAGATGTGTATGTCTATGTGAGACCACAGGAACCACATGTGGGTCTCCACATCTGGGGGCTGGCTATGGTCAGAGTATTGCTGGTTTAAAAGCACAACATGCTGTTAGTTGCACACTGCCATTAACGTTATCACACAAAGACAATGGATATAACATACTTACATGCATAAACACTCAAAGCAAGGGTATTATAGTTATTACAGCACATATGCTGGAGAAGTTGAAAACAGTTTAACTAGACTAAATCTATAGGATTACAGTTGTAGATTTGCATTGAATGCAATGTGAGACTTAGGGGGCTCCATTTCAATAAGAATTGTTATATTTTTGTTATCTTAGAATGAGCATTATATATATATATATATAAATATATAACCAGCAGTACAGTTGTCATGAACAGGGAAATTAGGTATAGAGACCAAAACTGTTTTTGTACCAGGCTGTAAACATGTTAAAACATGAAGTTTTAACATGGGGGCTTATGGAGATTGACTTGTTTGGTAGCCAGCCTCAAGTGGCCACTTGGGGAATTGCAGTTTTTGGCACTTCGGCACAGGCTTTATTTCACAGCCCACCATGTTGAACCACCGGGTCTAGATAGAGCCTTTCCTGTTTTATACATGTTTCGTGGATGCCATAGTTTCTCCGTCATGCTAATAAGGGATAGGGTGATGTACAACTACGCCGCTAGATGCCACTAAATCCTACACGCTTTAAGTAATATTTAGTTTATGAAGTTGTTGTTAGCTATCATTAGTTTACAGGATAACATACAAACAAACACAGGATATCATACAACCTCAAACATGCCCAGCAAACTCAGACAGCAAGGTGTGGACAGGACTGAACAGTCATTACACACTTATACTGACTGATGCCTGGCCAGCATTACTTAAGTGTCAATACTGTATTAATGCTTGTACCAGAAGTATGTGTTAAAGTAGGTTTGTCTATGTGGATGTGTGGGTGTTTCCATCTATGTATGTGTATATGGTCATTTGAGATTGATGCTACAGCTTGTTTTACTTCCTTGACAGAGGAATCCTCAGGGATGGAAACGGACCACATGCCTGATGCTTTAGGTCTTGAGAAAGGTATTGGCTGAGTCTGGCTTCAAACCGACCTACTACTATTGGGCTGGGATGGACTAAACTGCACTACACTGCTCATTGTGAACTGTACTGTTTGTTTGTCTGTTTATCTGTCAGTGAATCTGTTCACTAGCTATTTCGTCTCTTCCTTTTTGCCTTGCCTGTGGTCTTTATTTGGTTTCTCTTTTTGTACGTTTGTTTGGCTTGGTATTGGTTCATTGCTGGGTTTTTGGATATTTTCCTTTATGGGCTGTTTTTAATAACTTTTATTCCAAAGACTTGACCCATAGTGCATGTGAACGGCATTACGAAGCTCAAGAGAATGTCCTGGCTTATGGTTTGATGCAATGTATTTGCTGTTATTAACGTCGCTCTGAAATATAATAGATGAACCCCGGCTTCAGCCAAACACTAGCTGAATGGAAAACTGCAGCAGCTTGGTTGATGTCTGCGTTTGCACTGTGTAATTTCACTACAGGTGTTTGGATCTCTCAAGGATTCTGTTGCATGTGAGCAGAATCTGATATTTTCTCTCCTCTTTGGGTTTTGCTAGAAAAAAGACACATTGAGCGTTACAGTATTTTCTTATTTCATTTCCCTGCCATGGCTCAAAGCTGATTGCATGTGTGTGTGGACCATGATGTAATGCCAAGGTCCACTGATGCGGCACAGGAAAAAAAAAACAGTGATGAAAGGGAAGGAAGCTAATTGAATTTCACCCACTGAATCCCTTCACATTTGTTAGCCGTGGAAATTTGTGAAACAGTTGTTGTTTTCAAGCCCCCCCCCCCTCACAGGGAAAATATGGGAAGCAAAACATTACATAAGAATACAGCTTTGGTGGGTGATCGAGGAAAAGCGGTTATTTTCAGAGTGAGCTCACACATCTGCCCACAATTAATTAAATCAGTTTGACACTCACATTACGCAGACCATGGTGCCAATTACAAAGGATTAATGAAGCAAAGCAGCCTGTGATTGAGTTAGGATGTAAATAATCGAAATCTGTTTGAATCAAAAGCTCACTGACATGTGCTATTGCCAGATGAGCTTATTGTCCAGACCACCCTGCCACCTACGACCACCACTACCGCCACCACCACCACCACAACAACAACAACCGTCTCCACCACCACAGAGATCGCGACTCCACAGCAGGAGACCAGACCCTTAAACAAAGGCCCTTCATCGGAGTTTGACCTCAGCGGGAAGAAGCGATTTACAGGTACACAAAGAGAGAAATAAGTGTGTATGCTCATGGGTATTTGCTCTCAATGCCCTCCACTTGTACAGTTTAATGTAATCTCTTCTGGAGTTTGTTGTGCAGCTCTAGGATTCTGGGATTTCAGGTTTAATATTACATTTATATTACGCACGTTTGAACTCTTTTTAACCCCCTCAGACAGACATACAGTAAATCATACTTCGACCTAATGTATGGAAAACCATCTTTCCTCCAACACATGCTTTTCCCAAAGAACAAATATTAAACTTTCCTGTTGGTTTGTCTTCCAAAGTCAAAAGTTTTGAGTTTGCTCTGTAGGTGTAAATTTAGATTTTGGGTTTAACATTATGTTCCCATTATGCTTGATGGATAGCTTTTTAAAAGGAACTTAGATAGATACTGTTATTAGATAACAGATATAATTCTTTTTTACTCTCACCAGATGGAAGAAAAATCCTTCCTTCAGCTAATACTCATCCCAAGAGGCAGAGAATTGCACTCTTTTATTGGTTTATGTGTGTTTCGTTTAGTCTTCATGCCAGGGAAAGATGATATTATCTTAATCTGACATGCCTAAGCCATGTGTCTCTTGCTAAATCAGTCATTTTTAAAAAATTTTTTTATTATTAGTGTTATGTTTTTGTGTCCCTGTTAGTGAGGGTGTGCATGTGTGTGCTGAAGGTCCCTCGGCGCAGTAAATAATGATAGGTTGAAGGGAGTTCTGTTTTGTTTTCATGGAGGAGTAATACACTTGGACGTCTATCTTGGCTCCCTCAATAATACCTCATAAATATCTGACCCCTGTCAGACTTTACAGTAACGATCAGCCAAAAGAAAAAGTCAAAAGCTACAAAAACTTTACTGTAAGCAAGTTTTACCTTATCCATATCACAATGTAGATTCAATTGCCAAACAGTGAAGGTGCCAAACAGTGAGGCACTCAACTGCTGATGTGTGAAATCCATATGTGAATTTATAACTTTGTGGAAAATGGGAATAAGCGTATCTCTGTTATTGATTCCAATCCAACTATAATTGGATCATGATAACAAAGTTCACAGAGGACACGTTGTTCAGGGTCTCCGGACTTGATCTCAGTAAACTTCGCCCCCTGCTTCAATTTTTACTGTTCCTGTGTGCTTACTTTGGCCTCTCATAACCTACCACCTCATCTGGCTGCACAAACAGACCATGATATTCTCTTGACAGACATAAATACAGCATCTATTTCAGTCCAACCTTCTAAAAACTACGTCAATAAGTTAATAATGCTTTGTAATTTTTCATTTTTTATCAAGTATTAAGGGTCCAGTAAGGCAGCTCTATTTAAAGAACATGACAGAAATGGAATATAACATGCATAACTATGTTTTCATTAGTGTTTAATCACTTGAAAATAAATCTAGATCATGATGTTTTTGTTACCATAGAATGAGCCTTTTATGGATTGTAAGTACAATCCTCAGATAGGAAGTGTTTTGTGTGTTTCACAGCCACCTAAATTTCTCCTTCATGCTAGAAAGGAGAGGTAAAAGCAAAGGGGTTATAATCAGATGCTAGATGACACTAAATCCTATACACTGATCCTTACAAGTCTCTTGAGACTTACAGGAGACTGACATAGTGTGACTTAGATGGGTCTTGTTCACTGACAGTATAAAGAATGGACACCATATGCGTGACCTCACCCTCAGGTTTCTGAAGAGACGTTGTGAAGCTCAAAATCCGTGGCTCTGGCTGTGAAGTTGGACATTTTAACATGGGAACTTATGGAGACTGACTCATTTTGTATCCAGCCTCAAGTGGACGGGAAGAGGAACTGCAGTTTTTGGTACTTCTTCATAGGCCTCACTTCACAGCCAGATGTTGTCACTTGCTCTAGTTCCAGAAACTCTGGCTGCACTTCCAAGCTTCACAATGGATAACCCATTAGTAACTTTTTCAGACTCGACAAATCACCTTTTGGAGCCACAATAAACTGACTTTTTGACAGATTTTGGCCAATCAGAACCCAGGGATTATTGTTTTGGATGTGCCATTAGCTTCAATGTGCACCTGTTGCTACTCCAACGAAAAAGGATAAAACCTTGAGTAATAGCTTCTAAATTCAACCCGTCTCTATCATTTATATAATGACCTTTGTGAGACACCTTTTAAAATGAATGACTAATGCCTGTGTCTTGATCAGAGCAACGACAGAACTATTGGTATCATCTGCTCCAAAGGTAACATTGGAGCGATAACATGACTTACCTGGACACCATCTATCTTAATAAACAATGACTGTCTTGTGATCGCTCACCTCTGATGGACGCATCTGAAAGCTATTACTCTCCCAGAGATAAAAACAGGCAAGAGGAGATCATAAAAGTTAAGGATGCTGACCTCAGCACAGAGGAAAGGCTGTGTTGGCTCAAAGTGGAGACATCCTCTTTCCTATTATTAGTTTAATATATCTTAGGCTCACTTCAGGAGGGTGCCAGTTGACTGACATGCTTTGCATGAAGTACCTGACAGAGACTTCCCCTTTGTCTTTTTATCGATCAGGCATGGTTTTGTTTGAATGAATCCAGCCCAAGGCAGACGTGGGACAAAAAATATTAACTAATAATTCTTAGCAGTTGCGTGAATCTACATTGCGATCCAGATGGATAGAGTTTGCCACATTGGACAAGAAAATAAGTACCAGGATGTTTGGACTTTTTGGATGCTAATTAATGCCGTGCTAGACTGATATTAGAGTTGACATTATGAGAACTGTGCTGATGCTGTTTCCCAGTGACATTTGATCGTCAGACTCGCACACACGCCAGTTTTCATCAGTGTTTTTGGATCTGGTTTTTGAATAAGCAGAAGACAGACTGTCTTTGTAGGGAGGCGCTTTAAGCATTTAAAAATGAACACGAGCAAAGCAAAACATCTGGATCTTCTGTGTACATGATCTCAAACATGTGCATGCTATGCAGAAATAAAGCCTTACAAGCACTCTGTGTACAGACGGACTCATAAATCAGCTCACCTTGACGACAGATAACGTATTTGAGTGTTTGAGTGCGTAATACACGAGCCATACGAGTGCATATACGCATACAGTAGGAACTTGTAACAGCCTAAACCCACACAGCTGTACAGACTGTGTTGATGTGTAGATACTGACACGTGTTAGACTCTTGGCTTGCGCAGAGGGCCAATCATCTGGGATGGTGGGAGCGACTCCAGGCTCCAGCGGTTCCCTCCAAATCCCAGTCAGACTAGGAATTGTAGGATATTTGAAGTATTCACAGCTGTAGGTCCAGCTGGCATTTCCAGGTCATTGAAAACTAACAAAAAACACACAGAGGAGAGGAAACAAAGGAAAGATAGAGGACCGTCACACGAGCGACCCTCTTTAAAAAAATGACTATGGCAGTAGTGTCGATCTAAGTTTGTCCCTTTGAAATCAATGATTTTTAATCTATAATTATAAAATATAAGGGAATATAAGGAAGATTATCTGATTAAAATGAATAACTTGATGCCTCTCCATCTTTTTTCCTTCTCTCAGCTCCCTACGTGAACTACATCCGGAAGGACCCAGGTGCTCCTTGCTCCTTGACGGAAGCTCTGGAGTATCTTCAGGTCGACGTCCTAGAAAACCTGATTGAGAAGGACAGTATGGCAACCAATCAGCCTCCCAAAAACAAGCCTCATAACTTCACCATTGTCGCCATGGAGGGATGCCACTCATTTATCATCCTGGACTGGGGCCGACCACTGAAGGACGACATGGTGTCAGGTAAGAAATGTTTCTCCGAAGCTACAATTAAAATGAAAGTTTGTTTTGACTTGTGTGTGTGTGTCCTGTAATTACCAAAAAAAGTTTTATTTATGTCTCTGCTGTGATAGTACCCCCTGCATCCAAGTTTCCGTCCAAATATACCAGAAATTATAACAAAATCCCCAGAAAATCTGCAACATCCACTGCTGTTACACAGATATTACGAGTTGGACACATTGAGATAAACAGTTGCTGGTGCTACTGTAATTCTCCAGTTGGGTGCCATTAAATCATCGCAAAACAGGATGATGAGATGAGTTGATGTTAATGAAAGGGGACCAGTCAAACCACAAACAATTGGTGGAACACAGATCTGCTTTTGTTTGAAGCTCTTTCTTGCCTCTTCAGTGTAACAATGGGGAAGGTTAGATCACATGCTTCATGCACATCATGATGTCTTCACCAAGTCTGCTTCCTTTGCTCTTTGTTGCATTTGGTGATGTCAGTAAATCAACTTTTTCACCACAGCCAAGAATTAAAAGACGTGTAAGACCACCGTACCACTGTGTAAGATTTAGTTTCCATGACGTCACCCGTAGGTTTCAGAGTGTAGTGGCCCATCTTGGCAGCCTTGCCTCTCCTTCTGAAAGATAAAAATAGGCAAAGATGTGGTGCATTAGTGTAGCTGAGGCAGGCTGAATCAAGTCTGGGTGCTCAAACAAAGTCACCTGTAACCACCTATCAGCCAAATGGACCACAGTGTAAACTGTAAACATGTTTATTTCTGCTGTAAAGTTGGGCTTTTAACATGGGGGCTTATGGAGGTTGACTCATTTTGTAGCCAGCCTCAAGTGGCTGTTGGAGGAACTGCAGTTTTGGCACTTCCTGTGTTTCATTTTTCAGACATGGAGATTGACGTTCGTTAAAAACGAATATAGACAGATAATATCTGTACACGATTGCAGCAACATCTTTGGGAGTGTGCTGTAAAAATAGTTTGTGATATTACATCAGATCCAAAGCACACACAGGCAGCTAACCAGTTGTTGCTGTTAGCTGTGACTTGGACTCCTGATGTTATTTTGTGACTCTGTTTTCATTTGACAGAGTTTTTTTTTTACTGTCTGGTCTTTTGCAGTCACCACAACAGAACCCAGTCAGCTAGCTAACCACCCCTCCTTTTTATCTAACTAGCTTCCACTCTCTAAATAGAAACTGGTTAGCCTAGCTTGCTGGATTCCACTTTATGAGTGCAATGCAGACTTAACAACACAATGATGAGAGACAGACATCTTTAATCACAAATGATACTTAACCAACACTATGTGGGCTTGTTAAAAATGTGAAAAACTACCCATACCGCAGAAGTTTAAAAGCTAGTTTCCTAGCAATGCAGCTAGGCCCTTAAAAGTCAGTGAATTGTTGCCATAGAAACCTTCACATGGAGACCTGAAGCTTAGATACTGTTACTACAAATGAATATGTACAGTATTATAGTTAATATCATCTTAAAAGTGCATCTTTTCACCAGAGAGAGGGCAGCAAAAAGGTGACTACAAACAGAAAGCAAACCGTCCCGCACTTTTCCACCCGAAGCCAGACTCAAACATTCTTCTCTAAGCTGTAACTGAATTCAGAGGGAAAACATCAAAAACAAAACACTTTGCAATATTAGTAACAAATGTGTGTTTAATATCTCTATTTTCTCCAAAAACCCAGAAACACAACAGTCCCTTTAAGGACTCCATTACGGGTCTCTCTTTTCATATATTGCAACTTGGTTTCATCAACTTTTTCATCTGTTAACATGTTACCCTCCTGACTCAGGTTTTAAGAACTCACTCCAGCAGAATAAATCATATAAAAAAAAACAGACTGCATTCGACACATGGAATAAGTTCCCTGTGCGCTAACAGTTTCTCAGGGAAAACCAAATTTCCTTTGACCCCAGAAAGTGACACATGGAAAAAAACTGACGATAACAGCCTACTGTATGAGACGTGGTGTACTATCAGAGGTAGCAGTCTAGGCCAGCTTGCGAGGCAGTATGTTGTCTTTGGCAGGAAAACACAAGCTCCTGGTCCTGCTATGGGCCGGTTCATCCTCTGATGTGTAAAGCAGATAAATGGTCTGTACTGTCACCAGTGTTTTCTTCTCCTCTTTCTTTCCATCTGCTCTCCTCAGTCACATCATCTTCACACTTTCTCTATTACTTTATACTTAATTTGTCTGGGCTAATCATTATTTTCCTCCGATTTAAATTCTCTGTACTTTTGTTTTATCTGATACTAGATTGAATTCCAGTAACCAACTTTTTAAATGTCGTGAAGCTGATGTCGTGTTCCTCTGCTGTTATGTATGAAATCAAAGATAAGTCGGAAAAACGTTCAGTATAATAACTTTTTATGTGAAGTCCCTTATCAACTGTAGCTCTGCGGAGACACATACCATAAACACAGCAGACATGATCTGATCCACGCACATTTGCAGGTACAGTTCACACATGCAGATACAATCACAAGCCGCTGTTTTAGTTATTAACCATGTCTTACGAGTTATGGGTCACGGCTTTCAAAACAAGAGGATGGAAACAGCTGTTAGCAAGTGGACTCACGAGATGATGGTATGAGTTTTTACCTAAACTCCTGCTTCCATTTACTCTGATTCATTGAGGAGCTTTTGCTTAAAGGTTTTGGGCATACACATTATTTACTGAGTATATAAATGTTGCGTTTTTGGCACAGGCAACCAACTCCTTGGGAAACATTTAATATATTCATCCCTAAAGCGGGAAAAAGATTAAGTATATAGGCAGATGGCAAACACAAAAGTCTAAATACTCTGTCAAACCATCAGTTTAACAAAGAAGAATGGAGAAGGAATGGAAAAGCAAAAGAAGAAAAACAAAGTAGCGAGTATTCCCCTTCTGTCCTGTCAGCAGCCAGCTGTGTTGGTGTGGATCCAGCAAAAATAGAAAGTCAAATTCAAAAGTCCAATAGAAACAGTTGGTAGTTTGATGTGTGGCAGAGTCGGCCTTCATAGTTTTAAAGTGAGTGATGAAGAGCTGCATGACCTGAGGTTGCTTACCGGATTCTGGGGATTAGTCTGCGTGACTGAGAAGAAGATGAAAACAGACGGGCAGGTTGGAGGACAGTCAGCGTGACTTACGGAAGATGCCAGATTTTCTTCCTGAGTTGAATGTATACTGTACGGGAGACCACCTATGATGATGCTTATGTACTCACAGGTCGTGTCAGTCCAAGCTTGATAAAACAAACAGAGCCAGGCTAGCTGTTTCGACTTTTTGTGCTAAGTTAAGCTAACAGAGATCAAAGAATAGAGTATATCTCTGCAACTACAAGGTCTATAATTTTGGTGTCATAATAAAGGGAACACTTGTGGCATGTGTCAGTATTGTGTTCCATATATCTTCTACACAGCTGCTACAGTGGATCAGATTTTTGTCAGCTTTGCCTTATATTTTATTATTTTATCTTATTCTTCCATTTGCAGGCTACATGGTCCACAGTGCTTCATATGACGACGTCCTCAACAATAGATGGTCCTCCAGAGCCTCCAGCGGGACACACCTGCCTGTGGAGAACCTCAAACCAAACTCTAGGTAACTCATAACCACCTGGTCCGTGTTTATGTCATTGTGTATGCATGCATACTATACACACGCTTAGGAAGAGCTTGGGCACATGCATACACCGCTCTCAGGTTCAGCGGTTCATCGTATCATCTCACACATGGGAGTCATAGAAAACAAGAATCTGAACGTACAAACAAAGATCCGCTCGGTTGCGAGATTCCCAACCCTGACCTGCATGTAATGTTTATGATCAGGTTGCTGCCTCGGGTGCAGGTGCTTGGCTGTGGCTTGGAAGTGTTTATTTCTGTTGGGAAGTGTTTATATCATTATCCCGTCATCACATAATGCACAGAGTACGTGTATTTCGTGCGCGGGTTCATGTACGCATGCTTATGTGCGTCTGATCTCTGGGAATGTGTTTTCAGTTGTGATATCAAACCAGGCTGACTGCGATCAGAGCAGCGTGTGAGTTGGATACTGATAGCGTAATGTTTGTATAAGAGATCAGAAAAGTCCTCAGAGTGAAGTAAATCAGTTCGGCTAAACGGAGGCAGGTCGAAAAACACATTTGAATCTTCAACAAAGTCTGTGAGAGACCTTTGGAAAATCCAGCAGAACGTAAATGCAGCACACATAATCTGACACTTACACACAGATACGGTCACCTCGGTCTGTTTCAGTTATTAGAGCGAGTTTCCACAGCCCCGTCTTACGAGACACGGGTCACGGTTTTCAAAATAAATGCACGGAAAAAGCTCTTAGCGTGTGGACCCCAGAGATTCTTGTTCGATTTGCCGCTGTGCATAAAGCGCGGTTTGCATGAAAGGCGTAGCGAGTGTAAATGATGCAGAGAAACATTTTAATGCGCTGTAGCTTCTTGGCTAATGTACAGTGTGAGTGTTACATCGTTTAGTCAATATATGATGCAAGTTAGATAATAAAAACTCTTGATGAAGCGCTGGCATGCAGCAGAAGAGAGACGAACAAGCCACAAGCTGTATGTAACATAATGAGTCCTAAGGATTGGCTCAATTTACAAGAATCAGCACAAACTTTGTATATTTTATGGCTTCTAATAGATCTGTTGGACAAATGAGATGAAAGATTAAGTGTATTTATATATTGTTGGTGACATATAACCAATCAGATACCGTCCAAATAACTCCTGATGTAACCATTCCCCATCTGGTACTCCATAAAAATAAATTTATGCATCCTTTTTAGCAGTAGCCTAACCATTATCTGGTGGAAAAACAGTGTCAGATGTGTGAGTTCATCCTCCTGTCCGATAAACGCACAAATCTGTTTGAGGTGTTGTGATAGGTGTCTCATGTTGGACCGTAGGAAACCAAACACCTGCTGCTGCTGCTGCTGCTGCTGAACGCAAACAGCAGAGCTGCGTGCGCGGATAATGTTTTCCAACAGTCTGCAAAGAGGGTTTCCCTCCCTGGCAACCGGTTTGTATCCATGATAGTGCGTGTCTCGTGGTTACGGTTGATCCTGGGATGGTTTATGGGACACCGTTGGCATTTCCCATGCTTCAGGCTCCTTCTGGTTGCCAGAAATACTGAGCCGCCATAGTCCTAAACACACACATATGTATGTACTCGCATGCGGACAAATTTCCTTGGCTCCGCCGCTCATAAGATTTATAAACGGCATTAATCGCAAAGAACTTTGGATGTTTATAGAGATGCCTGGGATTATTTAATCGGCGAGAGAAAAGGCCAAATACTTTATGATTCCAGCTCGTGGGAGAATTAGCGTCTTCTCTTTGTGTTACATTGAAGTCAGTGATTCTCTTTGTTGGTCAGACAGAACAAGATGACATCACTTTGGGCTCCAGGAAATACCGAAACTATTCTTTGTTGTTTTATAGACCAGAAAATGGATTGATCGATCATGAAAATAATCACCCCGGCTCTCTGTACTTGCTTGAGTAAACAAAGCTTTTATATACAGCTACGTTGTGAATTTGAAACCTTCCTGCTTTTTCCTCCACGTATACGAGCGTCCTTTCAGTTTATAATCGGGTTGTTCGAGTTCAAGTAAGATGTTCAACTGCGGAAGCTGAATTTAGACCTTCAGCATGCGCCGATGCCACATGAAGAGCGAGACAAGAAGAGCGATGCCCTGAATGAAGTTTTAAATGGCTAGTTTGGCTTGATGTAGCATCCCGTGGTCTATCCTCTGTTTTTATACTCTGGCTCACATTTTCTCTCTTTTTTTTTTCTACCTTCTCCAATTTCCTCTTTCATGACATCATCTCTCCGCAGCTGCCTTGCTGTCTTCTCTCCCTGCCTCTTTGGTGATACACAGTATATTCTGGTCACTGTTGTCACGTGGCTGCGGTGATTGGATCCAGGCCTCGTGGCTGCACGGGGGTGAAAGTTTTTGGCTAGGAATCGACGGAGTCCGTGAACTTACTGTATGTGACCTCGCAGGCTGAGGGGAAGGCACGTTACACGAGCACGTCAGCCGTCTAACGGTGGAAAAAGTTTGCAAACCCCCTTGAAGCTGTCAAGGCCGCTGTTGTTTTTAATCTGATAGGATTTTATAATTCCTCCACCACCCGCAGACAAAGTGAGCTCACCGCGACGGCTTTTTCTCCTGCCTTTGTCGAGAAAGCTTATGTCATCAAGTCGTGTGATCTCTCTTTGTCTTTTTATCCGCTCTTTCTGCACGCATCCATCCCCGCGCTTTACTTTTTTTCCCCTTCCTTCCTTTCCTGCCTTTGACTCTTATCCTCTCCTCCTCTCTATCTGCGAATCTCCACTTGTGTAGATGTCTCTTTTTCCCCTCGCTGCCCTTTCCTTCACTCTGCTTCCCCTTCAACATGAGCCAAATAGCCCTTTTATTGTACTGCGCTCACTTTGGATTCAAACCAATGTAAAACAGTCTACTCTTAAATCAGCCTGACTCAAGCATGTCCAGTCATCTGCTATGGTCATTAATGTTGTCTTCACCTTCACCCAGCCACAACAGAACTGGCCAAATGACGCTTAAACTCCTTAATCTCTCATTAAAGCTGTGTGTTGTGGTTTGTTTTTCTTCAGGTACTACTTCAAAGTGCAGGCCAAGAATGTGTTTGGTTTGGGACCAGTCAGCGATACGCTTACCTATGTCACTGAATCAGGTGTGTATCCTGTCAACGCGTGGAAAGAAAAACTTCGAGACGCCCCATAGACTACAGTTCAACCCTCAGTCAAGCTTTTTTCTGCTGTAGCATGCAAGCACTTAACAAAAATGTCATGGTGATTTTATTACAATGCACGATATTCAAAGATACAAACCATCCTCGCAGTAGAAGCAGAGGTCCAGATGTACACTGCATTATAGGCCTTTCCTTCTCGAAATCAGGTGAACGCATTAAACGTGGCTGCGCTGTCTGTGTGCTCTTCCTCCCTCGTGAAATGATCGCATTCTTTCTTTCTTTCAGACGATCCTCTCCTCATCGAAAGACCACCTGGTAAGTCCATATGCGCCGGCCGAACGTCTTTTACTCGACAAGCCGCGTCCTACCGAGGCTGCTCCGAGGTACAAACGTCAGCCTGTGAAACAACATGACAGGATATCCAGAAATTCTGTGTGGATTTCCACTTCTCAACCGTTTCCCGTCCTTTGATTGCCACTGTAACGTCACTCCGAATAACTAATAGTACTAGAGCGGATGAACCAGGACGATTCTCCGGCCAATCGTAACTCATCGCAGACACATCGCACGGTGTTCATGTGGGCCAATAACTTTAGCTCATGCGCTAAAAGCAGGATTTTACTGTTGTAGTTTTTTTTAGGTGGAGTTAATTTATAACTAGTTTGTACAAGACCGCAGCAAATGATGACTGACTGTCTGGTTTGTAAAAAAAAAAAAAAAAAATAGTGTGTGTCATCACAGTTACCCAGAAACAGGCGACACACAATGCTTATTTTGTCCAACCAATAGCACAATGTCAATTATTAAAACAAGATAAATATTATTAAATTAAATAAAAGGAAAAGCAGCAAATCTTCACATTTGACAAGCTGGAACAATGAAACAAGCTGCCAGTTATTTCAATGAACTAATCAACTACTTGTTTTTACTCGTACAGGCCTACTTTCTGGTATTTTTGCTGTTGGTTTGTTAGTTTAATTCGTGACGAAGCGTCATGTTTTCTAAATGTTTGACACGTTTTCTCTTGAGGTCTGTTATCAATTCAAAGTGATCAACAGGACAAGAGGATAAGAGGATAAGCTAAAGTGAATAAAAAAGATTAAATAGGAGAAAAAAAAAACACAGAGTTTAAAAGGATTGAGAGCTGGAGCAGACCTCAGGTTTTCTGGGAGTTTATATCAGATGTGTGTTTCATTAAAAGCTGACCGCTGCTTCTTCATGTTTAGTTTTGACTCGAGGGACAGTGAGCAGATTTATCCCAGATGATCTGCGACGTCTGGAAGGATCAGCAGATCCGATATATGTTCTGAACCATTCTGCGCTTTGCAAACCAAAAGCAGTTTAAATCATCGTAATATGCAGGTTACCGTCCTCCTCCTCTACGTAAAGATGATGTCTGTTCACAGGATGCATGATGTATCCCCTCCTCTGCTCCTCAGGTGGAGAACCGATCTGGGTCCCCTTTACCTTCAAGTATAACTCGGCCCACAGCAGCTGCAAGGGCAGCCAGTACGTCAAGCGGACGTGGTACAGGAAGTTTGTGGGTGTGGTTTTGTGCAACTCGCTGCGATACAAGATCTTCATGGGAGAAGGTCTTAGAGGTACGACCTGTATAATCATCCGCTATCGGCCACATCTACTGCTCCCTCCATAATCTTAACCCACTTCCCCTTTTCCCCTCCACAGAGCCCTTTTACAGTATAGGAGACACATTCGGCCAAGGAGAGGACCACTGCCAGTTTGTGGACTCGTACAGGGACGGGAGGACAGGCCCGGCCTACCTCTCAAATAATCTGCCCACAGCACAAGGTAAACAAGAACAGACTGTACACACACTGCAAAGTTGTGGCCGTGATGTTTAACCTATTATGATTTTTTTCCATGTGATCTGGTTTGTGTTACATTCTCGTATCTATACAGAATACAGATGCAGAAAAACGTTTAAAGGAACACTTGTAAAAAAAAAAGGTTTTTGTTTTAGCCCACATGCTTTTCATTGCTGCGGACCATTGTCCTAATTAAAACATAACTTCTTAGCAAAGATTGGTTTTAGGTCATATCACTGCCTAATGAGAGCAGACAGGTTATCCTCCGCAGCGAACATTAATTTTCTATCAAAGTTGCATTAGCTTGAACGTTGTTATGAAGTTTGTCGGTGTGTTTGACATCCAGGACTTTGAGAGGCATCTGTTCAATAGCAGCGTGTTCACAGCTAGAAACAAACAAAATCCCCCCACTTCCTGTATTGGTTAACTCATCGTCCTCTGGGTCTAATTTACCAGTAACATATTTTGTGAATACCTGTGTGTGCGTGTGTGTTGCCAATACTTTCTTTCCCTGCATGGTTGTGACACTTTGTGTTAAGCACATTGGTTCCCAAAATGTGCTCTAGTTCTCTGGATGGATGGATGGATGGATGGATGGATGGATAGATAGATAGATAGATAGATAGATAGATAGATAGATAGATAGATAGATAGATAGATAGATAGATAGATAGATAGATAGATAGATAGATAGATAGATAGATAGATGACTAAATAAATGCATTTTGTTTCTTTCGCAGGATTTTATCGCGCATACAGACAGGAGCCGGTCACGTTTGGAGTCATTGGCCGACGTACATCCCATCCATTCGTGGGCTGGTATGAATGCGGGGTGCCAATCCCCGGGAAGTGGTAACACAGAAGGAGGAGGAGGAGGTGGAGGTTACCGCTTCATTGTTACCGAGGGCAACCCTTCTGCATCCTGCTGCAGGCTCTTACCGTCACTGGTCCTGCCCTTAAACGAAAAAAACAAACAGACTTTTGCCTGCCACGAAAGAAAAAGACACCACTACAAATTTATTACAGCTTCACAGAAAGAGAATATAATACTTTTAAACAACTCAATGTATATCGTTACCATGCACTTTTTATATAAAGCAGTCTGTATATGAGGGAAAAAAAAGAAGCATGTGTGCTCTTGCTTAGTTTAACTCTTGTCTGAAAGTGTCCTTGTACCAACTATCCCAGAGACAGGTCGTCACCCAGTGTTATTTATCTCATCAATAATGCACGCACACGGTCAAACCAGTGACATTGGACCAAAGCACAAGCTGCAAAGAAAACTGTAAGAATGGGCACTAAAGGTGTGTATAGGTCTGTTAATTTTCAGTTGTGAGATTTGTATTTCATAATGTAACGGCTTCTGACAGCTACTTTTTGTTTGTTGATTTGTGTTCTTAAACCAACATATTGTTTTTTTTGTTTTGTTTTGTTTTTACACCCTTTTGGTATTCACCGGAGTTCATTAAAAGTTACTGTGTAAGTTTGTATGTATACGGACAAAGAATAAAAGACCAAATATTTGCTCAGGAACTGTGGGAGATTGAATAAAGGTGCTATGGAAACCACAGAATCCAAAAACATGAATCATATCGTATTCTCCCGCTGCCACATTCTTTTCTAGCGAACGTTCTCACACGTGATCCAGATCTACTTAATCAGCCTCGTGGAAGATTTGAGTAACAGAAAGAACGTCTGGCGGAGCCAGTTGGAACGGCAACAGTTAAAATCAGATGAAATGTTCAAAACAACATATTGTGGACAGAAGCAGGTGAGAGTGGAAAGAGTGAAACGGAGAGCGAGAGAGAGAGAGGATACCAGGTCATGAGCAAATGTGGACACAACTGTCAGTCATGTGTGGAGTATTAACACACTGAACCATAAATTTTCAAACTGGAGCGTAGTTTGATTTAGCTTAATGGAAAGTAACTAAGTACATTTACTCAAGTACTACGAGTTTATGACGTCTCAACTTAATACTGATGTCTCTATATCACATAAACAACATCTGTAAGATAGCTGTAAGAATATCTGCTATCTCTGTACAGATATTTTTAATGCCTGCCACCAGATGAAACAATGTGGTGGAAATGCTACTACCTCTGTCCACAGGAACCACCAGAATCAATACAAACTTAAAATTATACCTCACTTAGGTAGATGTACCTCTCTCTTCGGACACAAACCAAATTAAACTTCTTCACGCCACTATTTTCCAGCATAACCTGTGAGTCAGACTTAGAAGTTACATGAAATAAACGAAGCCAGAACACAACAGATAGAGTATCAGAGTTTAGATAGTCTCAGTTTTGGAGACATTTCAGGCTGGAGCGTGGAGAGTTTGACCTGGCGGCCAGAGAGTGACATCAGGCTGCGTGTTTGGATCTGGCTCAACTTCTCTGCTGCAGGTCGCTCCGTTTGGCGGACACTGCTGCAACCAAAACGGACAAATATACTTTCGCCTCCATTAAAACGGGTAGAGTGTCAGAGTTTAGTCCATGAATTCACCGGGGTAATCTCAGTTTCGGAGACATGTAAAGGTGACTGTGAAGAGGTTTGATTGGCGGATGCAGTAAGACCTTTAAGTACAACTGTTAAGTATAATCGCTAAAATTTACTTAGTAAGTAAAAGTGGAGATGCCCCCTGTAAATATAAATATTACATTATTGGATTATTATTAGTAGTAGCAGTATTGATGCACTGATGTGTAACTAACATGTAACTATGGATATGTTAGATCATAATGTTTTGTCTGCAGTGTAAGTAGTAACTGTTGTAAAATGATGTAGTGGAGTCAAAAGTACAATAGTAGAAGTATAAATCTGCATAAATTGAAGTACTTCAAAGTATTTAAATACAATACCTGAGTAAATGTGCTTCTTACTTTCCACCTTTTGATACTTTAAAGTACATTTTGCTGATAATACTTCTGTAACTTGAGCAGGACTATGAATGTACGGCTTTTACTTGTAAAGTACTGTTTTTATTTTATTATCTACATGGTGGTATTGATATTTTTATTCAAGTAGTTCAAGACTCTGAACACTTTTTCCACCACTGCTCGAAACTGGACCCACATCTGCTGGGTTAGCTTTGGAAAAGACTGCCATACACATTTGTAGAACTAATTATCATTTGGGTCATTTGAGACCGAGTATTAATCAAATTACCAGGTGGATTTGTTAGGGTTTACCTCTAAATTTAGATAAAAATCTTTCACGGGGAATAGACTTTCATTTTCGAGGCCAGAGCCAGTCATGGAGCTCAACTTTTACTCTGTTGTTTGAGCACGAATTATAGTCCATCTGTGTAAAATAACTGATTTAAAAAACCATCATAAGATCATAGATCACAAGTGGGTCAGGTGGAAAATATTTCACAGATGAAGCTTAATGAATGGAGAGCTCTATTTTGTATGTGTTTCCAATTTATCATCGCCCCGGTTGTGAGATTTTAAAATTAATTTCTCAGCCATGAGATTAATCGCTCTCTCTTTCCGTGAAGCCCAACAGCAGAACCGGAGTTGGCCTTTTCGCTGCCTGCCTGAAACTGATTACATCTGTCAATTTTTGACTCGCTGAGTGAAATTGATGATATCCAGTAGCGGCAAGGCTACTCGTTTTCAACACGCACTGCGCCACTCTTTATTAATCCACATCATTCATCCAAGAGTGGAACAGGATCTTTATAACCCTCAAGAGCCAAAAGACATTATCATTATGCCATACGTCTGTCACTGTGACACCTAATACTACGCTGGGATATAAATTTCACTCAGGTTAGCACAAGAAATATAGAATATCTCAAAAACAACACCAAAAAACAACTTTTTTTCCATTACACTCAGTGGGAGCAGCTCTTATTTGCCTTGCTGAGCGTCATATCAAAGGTCTAACCTTATCTGAGGAGCACAGGCAGTGGTTTGTTGAGGTTGGCTCCGATGCACCGTGGTAGTCAGGTTTAAAAGACGTTAAATGCACAGAGACTTGTCAGAGGGCATGAAATATTTCCCCTGGGCAGTGATGGAAAGATAATGAGTGTTTTTGGAGTGATAGCTGACCAATTTGTCAACACTTTAGTAGACGCTTGTCAGATTTCAAACATATTTTCCAGGTATGCCGTGTGTCTGGATGGAAGACTCTGCTACCATGTGTTTTCAGTGAGTGATGAGCCGTTCGTTGCCACAAAATATTTTCATTGGCTGCAGGTTGCAGTGGCATTTGACCCGAGCAGAGAATAATGACATTTAATGCAGAGCGCCATGGGTAACCCTGTCCTGCTCTGAGACCTAAAATGAACAGAGACAAGAAAATACAAAAATATTTATCTTTTTCACTTTTTTTTTTTGCTGGAGAGGGGAAATGGAGAAAAAAAAGGGAAAAGGAAAAGAGGAGGACAAACACACTCTATACACACGTGTGTGTACGTGCGTGAAGGCTACCACATCTGCTACAGATGTTAGAGAGGATAAAGTCATTGGCTCTTTTCTTCTTCGGCTTGCATCAGTGCGTGCGTGTGTCCTGGTCAGAAATGATGACTGCTGTCAGGGGCAAGAAGAAAAATAGATAAACCATAACCAATAAATGCAGAGCTACAAGCAGGAAAACAGGCCTGCGGGCCAAGAGTTTAAAATCCGTACCACTGCTTCCTCCAAGGCGTCGACTTTTGGAAAGACCTGAAACACAATATTTAGAGCATGTGAGGCTGAAACTCCTAATTGAGGCATTTCATACAGCAGCTTATTTATCATAATAAAATAACAAATCAACGCGGCAAACAAGATTTTTACGATTGTGAAACTAAAAGTTTAAAGAGTTATGATTGAAAGCATAAAATTCTGGTGAAAGAACACGTTGCTTTCAGTATACTCACAGTTTTTGAGCGTGAGTTGATCAATAGACTCTAAACAAGACACTGATATATCAGCTGATGAATTTTTTTAAGGCTAACGTGTTGGCAACATAAGCATTATGGGCATCTTGTTGGCTATCGCAGCATCTTTTCATCATTAAATCACACGTCTCTTCTGCGGCTGTGAAGCGAAGCCAACGCAGAAGCGTCAAAAACTGCAGTTCCTCAAACATCCACTTGAGGTTGGCTACAGAACGAGTCAGTTTCCATAAGTCCCCATGTTAAAATGTCCAACTTCACTGCAGAAACAAACATGTTTACAGCCTGGTACAAAAAACAGTTCTTTGCCATATATTGCCTAGATTAGCAGGGAGGTGGAAAGGGCAGGACTGCCGACATGAGCTCTTCAGACACCTGTGGGTTACGTCACACATACTCTGTCCAGTCTTTATTGGGAACTGCCCATTGTTCTGCCAATTATTTTGAAAAATGTCTCATTGGACTGAAAGCCTATTTGTCCGACAGTCCATTATCCCGGAAACAAACAGCCATTGCTCCAAAGGAACGTTACTCTGACACTATAGCGTACTCTTCATGCCTAGATGAGGCAAAGCGTGACACTGGCACATTACCTCTAGTGCGGCCAAGTTAGCAAGAGTTCATATATAATAACGTCTGGTTAGACTTTTAAATTAAAGCTTGCTGTGAAGCGTTTTAGATGATGGATGTGTGTAATACTCGTTACCGTCACCTGCATGGAGAAGAGTGTGTATTTTCGGAGCATTGGGCATTTGTTTTCAGGATAACAGGCTGTCAGACAAATGGGCTTTTGGTCCAAGGGGACATTTTTGGAATAATGGGCTGTCTGAACAATGGTGTGGCAGCATTTGGCCTTTGGCAAGATTTTTCCACAGCTCACTACTTCTGTATTAAGCTTTTTAGTGATTTACAACTTCCAGTGATGTGGGAGAGTCTTGAATTGTGGTGGAGAGGAAAAAGTGAGGCGAGAATAAAAAAATGCGTTCTCAAAAAGCTAAAAGTTTTGGTAGCATTTCAATAGCAAAGTAGGCGGGCTAGCTATGCTACGTACTAGATGATGCTATCATGCAGAAAGAATTTATCTACTAGCTGCTCTGATTAACTGCTCCAGCGCTCTCGTATAATATAAACCAATATTTAATTATATAATCTAAACCACACAGCTGATCAGTGCTCAGTTATTGCAGCTCTCCTCCACATGGTATCTGATACTGAACTGAATGTATGCAGTCTTTTAGGTGGAGTCTGTGTCATCTAGGCAGGGTGGTCTCGGCTGGTCCTCGGGAAAACATCTGTTCCACACACCAGTGGGAGAGAGAGGGTTTGGCCCAACAAAACGTTGGCCCACTGTTGTTGTTGTCATTTTCTCTTCTCATTAAGAATTTGCTTTGTCATTCTTCAAGCTCTGGATCAGGGAGTGGATTGTGATTTGATGCATCTGCTCCGATCGAGGGGCGCAGCCAAAAGCTGACATCAGAGGACAATGAAATGGCGTCTGCCATCAGCATCAAGCCCCATGCACACTTACGCAGAGAAAACGCACACAAACTCTGCCTTTTAAATTCGTCCAGAGATGCCGGAGTTTAACGTACTTGCAGCCAAGCTAACACGCTGACATCCATCCATAATGACAAGGCACTAAAACATCATATGTCAGCTATTTTCCAGTGTGTGTCGGATCCTCTGTAATAGTTTTCAGTCAAGGTTTGTGCACAGAGCAAACTGCAGATCCTTTATATGAAAAAGGGCAAAAGGCCATGCTCGCTTGATTGAGTCCAGGCCCAGCTGACTTTCCACACGTGGATCTCACATTATAAATTCAACTACTTTTCAAAAACGCCAGTCAGCTGCTCCTGGAATTATTGTATTGATTTAGAAAGAGCAAATGTCCATACATTTGAATATGGCAGAACATCGGTTAATTGCAGGAACATTAAGATCTCATAAGTAAAAATGTGCGGTTGTGAAAGAATGCAGGTCTTCTAACTGTTTTCCACATGCTGCTTTTTTGTTTCTTTCTGATAGAAGTGGGTCACGCTATTTGGGCTGGAAAAAGTTAGACTTCATTCTAGAGAGCTGAAATCATCGCAAGAAGGTTGAAGAGAGGAAAGCCAAAAGGAGGGAGAGAGGGTGAGAAACAGATACTCAAAAATCAAGAAACCCACAAGCAATGTCATGTTTTATTTCTCTTATTTGTGTACAGAAATATTTAGGCAAGCAATACTTGCTAGACTGACTATCAGTTTCCCCCCTGCTTCCCGCAATGTTTTCCCACAAAAGAAGTTTTTGTGTTCTTGTATTCATTGAATGTAAGAGAACAGAGTGAAGGCTGAGAGTAAAACACTTGTTTTCTGAGTGAGAAGAAGAAGTGAAGGTGCACGGAAAGAAGAGATGTTAAAGCAAGTGCTGTAATTCATTACTGACCGAGGCTGCGGCTGCACAGCTCTGGCAGCACTTGGCATCCGTCTGTCCCGTGATGCTGGTTCTCCCTTTACGACGGTGAATTTGGAGAGAAGCACTTGGTCTTTGGTTTTAGAGGTAAGTTTGCTAATAGCTGACGAAATGTTCTATTAGCACGCCACGCGTGGTCAAGCATATGTTTCGAGGTCACCCTAGGGACGGTTTTAAATCTTAGATTGTTACAGGGGGGGACTGACTTCTTCGACTTTAGACACGGAGCAGCCGTATGTTTGTGTTTCGGGAAAGCAGGCACCATTTTGATCGTTACTATGGTAACCAAGGTCAGAGGATGGGACGGCCTCGCTCCCTCGACGCAGCAGATAGGTACGTAACGTTGAAGTCTCCACAGTGCGCATGTGTTATTGTTTGCGGACTAAAGATCATTTCGGGATGTGGAGCAAGTGTGTTGATAAATCCTCCATTCTCCTGATCAAGCTTCAGCACAAGACATCCAGGACTCCTGCGTATTTTCTCTCCCCTGACTGAACTGACCATTTATGAACTGCGACAAATAACATTTCTCATCTTAAACCTGGTATTGTTTGGCGGAGACAGTGGAGGCAGCAACCCGACATTGATAGATACACAGTTTGTTAAGCAACAGTAGCTTATTTACACATGTATATTTTGATTTAACCACTAGGGGGAGTTTTGTTTTTATGTTACTAATTGACAGCTGGGCACCAGGTGTTTGAGCAGAGCGTTTAAGGTTAGCTCTGAGCTGGGGTCAGACATTTCTTACCGTGTATCATAGAAGTCAAGAAATTTAAGTAACGGTATTCATGCAACTTTTCCATACACAGGAACATCACCCAAAGGGAAAAATCTGTCACTCCGATGTTGTTTTTATGGAAAACGCACCAAGAAAACGCCTCATCTGCAGTGCAAAGTGACAGAGTTTAGAGTTCGGACAGTTATCAAGTCGCACATCCAGCAGATGTGCACCGCCGCGTTCACCGGCTAGTCGCTAAGTTTTTTCTGCCTGCAGTTTGATGGTGTGCAGTCATCTTCATGTTTTTTTTTTCTTTTGCTGAAAACAGCTGCCTGCTGCAGGACAATACACTGATTGTACTGGTCATTACTTGACATTACACTGACAAAGAGGGGTGAGAGTGAACCAAAACAGTGAACTGCGGAGCTGTAAAACCAAAACAATGAGCTGAAAGACGTTAACACGCCCTGTAGAGCTGAGGGGAACAGCACAGAACAGCAGTCAGGAGACAATTCTCCATGGATTTGTCATCTATGAGTGCATCCTCTCACATTATACAGTGTTACTTCATCCTCTGCTAGCATGAAAATATTAATAAGAGCAGCTTTAAAATACTAAAGTCTTATGAAAGTGTTTTGCACTGCAAAGCTTGTGGAACATTTCTTACATTTGGATAATTTTCCATGGGATTAAGAGCAAACAAACAGCTGAATTCCCTTTTTTTTGTTGTTGTTATTTGTCCAAGATATTGGATTTAACTGAATTATTTATTGTTTAGTAGTCATTAGGTCTGGTCACAGGATTTATTCCTGCACAGGCCAACTGGAGAGGCTCCAGTTCAAAACAGTGGACTCAGCAAATGCAGTTTAAGCAAAGCCATGAGAGCTACAGGACTTTCTCTCTGAACAAAAACAGCACCAGCACAAAAATCATCCACGGCCTGTTTTATTAATCCGAACTGTAATATGTGGAAAGTAGATCACCGGCATGATGTCAAATCTTTCATTTTCTTTCCCTGCATGCTATATTTCTCGTATCCAGCCTGCATAAAACGTAGCAATCATTTCGTGTTTAGGAGAGTTCAGTTTCTGGAAGAATATTTACGCGTCCGGCCCGTTTTGGACATCGCAAAACCAGTTCTGTCACTTTTCCGTTGCTGATTTGGTGTGACGTGACACATCGTGGACGAGGAAGTTGTAAGGTCGTACAGTTCTAAGGTTTCAGCTGTGTAAGGATGCATAAAAAATGTTACATGTGTTGGAGGAGACGCCGTACTGGCAGTAGAGAGGAAATCCAGGGGAATATCATGTATCCTCAGCAGTATCATTTGGAAGGACACGACCGGATTGCACAAACAGGAGCCATAAACAACAGAGAGACAGAGAAAATGTCCTGTACCTTTGAAAAAAAATAAATAAAAGATCTGGGAATTCTCAATTGCTCAGAGACATAATATTTACTGAACTCCAAGATGACATAACAGGCAGTCTGCAGTGACAGAGACTCGGTTGTTTTGCTCGCAGCTCACTGTTCTTTTAATGGGGTTTGGATGAAAGTCGGGGCTCTTTTTTGTTCACTACTCTGAGCTCATTGTAAAAAAGTCAGTTATGAACTCAGCCCGCTGAGTCTCGCAATTATATCATTCCTCTGGCACACGGCTGGGTCACGCATAAACCGAAGAAACTCTGCGGGAGGAACTGCGAGTCCAGTGTGAAAGGAGGCGAAAACCGTCGCTATCTTCTCAGACTTTTCTTCTCTTTGCTTTAAAGCTTTAAAGAATAAGTGATCGTTATAAATGTGAACCGAGAGATGAAGGAGGGGAAAAACAGGCAGGAAGCTTAGAAATTAGAGACGTATTATTCATGTCGCGAAAAACTGTGGAAGTCTTTAAAACTCAGCTCTCGTTGCCCGGGAAATGTTGCCAACATTCATTCAACTTGTCTTTAAAAAGTAAACACACTCCTATTACGAAAGACCTGTTGTTTTCAGGCACACACAAATCAGACCACAATCTAAGGCAGTAAATTAAAGTTATATATATATATATATATATATATTTTTTTTTTTAATCCAAACGAATTTCCAGGTAATCAGGTCAGGCCGAGAGAATGTGCTGCGCCACATCCCGATTCTGTCAACAGCTAAACTCATTCAACGGCGCGCATGTCTAAAATTACTTTATGTGATGGAAGCAAACCTGGAAAAACAGAGAGGATTTCAGACATCGTTCACTCGGGGAGAGCAGAGTGTTTTCTTACACTTGAGCGCCGATGTTGATTGCTACCGACCTTCCTCTGCGACTGAGTGTGAGGTCTGGGGTGCGTTTAACATCTCCCTCGGGCCCTTATATGCACCCGCAATGACACGCGCGTGTTGCTCGTAAACAGCTGCACTTGTGTCAATACGTACATGCACACCTTCATGACACTCTGAGCAAATCCGCTCTAATCCAATAGTTCCTAGAAAATATTCTCTTTTATTGGCCCATAAACCGCAAAGATAGGGTTTAGAATTATGGGTAATTGTTCCCATGGCTCTGGCTTGTTGGCTAACTAAACCACTATGTCATCCTATCTTACACGAGCGAACTCACTTTTAGATCTGATAAAGAGGCAGTGAAAGAGCTTGACAGAGTTGTGGTGTCTTTATAGTCCCTGTTAAACCCCTAATGAAATCAATTTTAGACACTGTGATCGATTAATGAGGCCAAACCGCCCGACTGCCAGGACAGAGAGGCGCTTTAGGAGCTTCTAACATGAACTCTTTGAAAATACCGTTACAGAAAAATGATGCGTTTTATCCACAGGATCTTTTTTTTCTGTGAGCGGATGATGAGAGAGTTAAAGTCTTGTAAATAAATCAGCGGTGTGAGGTGACGTATTGAGTAGCTGACTGCACTAAAAAGGAAACATTGTTTGGTCTTTGGAGAGAGAACAGTAATTAAAACAAGAGAGAGAAAGGGGGAGAAAAAAAGAACTGAACTGTAAGTGAGAGAAAGAAATGCAGTTACTCAACATTAAGTTAAATTTATGCCTGATTGCTTGACAGTCCCTCGACAAAAGATGTCACAACTGAGCGTTTTATTTACACCTTAGTGACACGAACAACGAAGACTGGAAAGCGTCTCATACAACTCCAGGATCGTGTCCACGGGTAGTACGCCGGCTGACCGGATTTGTTTGCCAAGCTCTGTGAGCGTTACGCCATCACGAGGAGTCTGACATGGGAAGAAACACGAGCAGACAGTTTGAAACAAACAGCCAAACTTATGTGGAAGAGAAAACAAAGTTCAAATGCTAAAATTCCTGCCCAAACTCTCTCGCTGTAAACATCCATCACAGTTTACAGATTGTGCAATAAAGTGATATTACCCACCTTCTCTGTGTGTTTACTTGGTCTGATTCTCTGTTTTTTGTCCTGTTGGACAGATCTGTTGTTATTATTAACAATATAAATAATGCATGAACAGCACTGAAATAAATCTTTAATAATTCGTCTTTAAGCAGAATAATCTCACAGTAAACCGACCGCGTCGAGAGTGTTTGGTTTATTTTCCTGCATGATGCGTTCTTTATTCTTCTGCCAGGCTTTTCAGTTCTTAAAGTATAGTGTGACATTTTGGAAAACGCGCTAATAAATATTTACTTTTTAGCAAGTGTTCGATGAGAAGATAGCACTCTGTCTGTCTGTTCAATATGAACAACCAGGGGGCAGTTAGCTTAGCTTAGCATGAAGCCAGGCGAGCTGTTTTCTCCTGCTTCTAGCGGGGCAAACAGCCAGCTGTATACACGAAGCTCATTATTTAACCATGTTTAATTGCTACAAAAACCAAAACGTGAAAGTGACCTCGTTGCTAGAGTTGCTAGAGCTAAGCTAGCTGTTTCCCTCTGTTTCCAGACTCTACGTTAAGCTAAGCTCAACCTACCGTCTCCTGGCTCGCTTCATGCATAAGAGGTATATAGGAGAGTCATCTGATCTCAGTGTTGGCAAGAAAAGGAATGAGTGTATTTGGCAAAATGTTGACTTAGAAAATAGCGTGCATGCAACTTAACCAGTAAACTAACAGAACCGATACGACAGAATACGCCAGAAGATAAGAATCGAGAAATCGACCCATTGGACTCGTGCCGTCGAGCTTATCGCTTCCTTTTATCGACCCCGGCGTGTTTTTCTGCCAGATCTGCTTTGAAAAACAGTGACGTCAGATTCATGTAAGCTGCTGCAAACTTGCAACACGAAAGAGTCGTGACAACAGCGCTAATAAATGCCTGTAAAATGATCGAATAAAGTTAGAAGCACCAGCAGTATACTGAAACATCTTTCCACACAGCATGAGCTTGAATTCCAGGAACGCCATGACACTTGATGCACAAAGGGGCACGATACCAAGGATAAATATCCAGTTATAATAATATTAGTTCCACACATGCAGGCTGTTGCATTTTTTTCTTTGACTAAGAAAGCCTGAATGAAAACAAATGCCTTACAACTATTTCATTTCATCCCATTTACATGACAGACAGACTGCCGCTAGCCAGCACGACTCGCCCGGCTTCCCTTTTTTCTATTCCGATTCTACGCCGTGTTCAGGCTCAGAGACAATAAAAGAGTTGCATTGACACTGAGAATGCTACTCGTTTTCCACACAGAAACCTGCTCAGGAACCAATAGGAAATTGGATAATAAAACAGAATCAGTAACGGCAGTCAATATCAATAAAATCTTCCCAATTCACCCCTTTAAAGACTCTGATCTGAATCTGATTACAGCTACAGAACAGGTCATTATAAACCATTCATTAAATACTTGTATACTACTTACAGATGCTAAATAGGGGGACTTAAAGCTAAATGTTACCCTTAAGGTTAAACATATATCCTATGCATCTTTTTGTGAGCACCAGTCGAGCTAACATCAGAACATACCCACCTGTCTGATAATGAACTCATCTGACACTGTGTTCTAGACCTTGGGCATCGTTACAAGCATTTGGATTAAGGCTCATTAAATCACCTCCACTGCTCTTGTCAAAAGCCAAGTTGCTCAAATTTTCTATTACTTCATTATTATCCTCCGCCTCTTCAGCAGATACGGATACGTCATCGGAAAAGTCTGTGCCAGTGGAAGGGGAGGCAAAGCCAGGAACGGCTTTTTTTGATAATCAAAACACAACATTGGCAGCAGTGTCTACCTTTGACAAGTTTATTGTTTTGGAGCTCATTTCTCTCCATGTTAAGTTTCCAACGTGATAGCCCCGATTGTTGAGTTCAAAGATATGATATCATCGTAATCAGTAAAGGGTAGTTTAATATTTACACAGTCCTAATATGACTTTACCACTCCAACACACTTTAACATCCCATTATAATTGTGTGCAAAGTGCCATGGAGGCAAGTGCAAATATGTCAGTAAAATCTGGAATTGAGTTTGTTAATCTTAATGTGTTTCTCAGCTTCTCGGTGATTCAATAGTTCAGCATTTTGGAAGATATGTTTATAACCTTTTCTTTTCTTAACCAAGATTAGATGAAAAGATTGATACCACATCGAGTATGAAGCCAGGAGGAGACAGTTAGCTTAGCTTAGCTTAACATTGAATCTGGAAGCATAGGACCTAACGAAGTGGCAACTTGCCACTACCAAGCAATTCCTTGACTGGCTACAGAAGCGGGTCAATCTCCCTAAGCCCCCACATCATCATGCTTTGACTGATTGCTTAAGAAACCTACAGGTGACTATTTAAACTGTCATAGGAGCTAACTTAGGCGCACCGTCACACGTTTGTACCAAAGCAAACAAGAACAGGCTATATAGTGAGCTTATCTGTGTTGAGCTAAGTTTAATTGCTTCCTCGAGCCAGATCCAAACATAACGAACAGATATGAGAGTGGTATCAATCAATCTTCACATTAATGCTCATCAAGAAAGTGAATAAGAACATTTCCCCAAATGTCAAAGTATTCCTTTCACAAAATATCAGATTTTTTTGTACAGATATTTATTTTACTACGGCCCGTCTGGGGTTAATGGTTCACTTGGGTAATTATTTGGTTTCCTCTTCAGATGAGAAAGGAAATGAGACATGATTACAAGGAGCTCTCTCTTTCTCTGCTGTTATCACAATTCAGAAAACACCCCTTTCTCTGTAGAGGCCAACACTTCAGGTGTGTTCGACAGACCATTTACAAATTACAAAGATTAAAAAGAAACAAAAGCAAACACAAGGAGCTGTTTTGGTCGGTTGCTACAGGTGCTGAGGAGAAAATAAAAAGATGAACCGAGAAATTAAGTTTGACGGCTGATCAGACGCCAAGACTCTGCACAGCAGCAGTCTTTGGAGAAGGATCTTGCAGGTATGGAAACTTATCCAAAAGTGTCCCCTTCCCAGCCACACACACTTTTCCTACATGAAAATTGGTCGCCATTTTCCAACTTAACTCTTTTGGATTCTCTGTGACATCCCATCACGCTGCTTCAACACTTAAATGAATAAGAAGTTAAGCTGGTAACTGCATCATACATGTATAAAATTAAAATATAAAAAGAGGTGCCTTGATAGGATGTTACATCAAATCAAATTGGTGACACGGCGTGAAGTCAAAAGAATAGGTTAAATTGTAAACACTGTAAAATAAGGCACGGCTAGCGGTTGCATAACATAAAGCAGACTTGTCTCTGCATGCGAGCATGGTATGGAAACTGTTTTGGTTTATTATGTCTCTTTCTCTCAGCTCATTTATTGACCTGAGAAAATCTGACAAGTTGACTTATTCCTCTTTGCCATGTGTTAGATGAAGGTGGAATATGTGCGTTACTCTTTTGGAATTTATCCCCATATGTCTCTGGGCTATTGAATAGTGTTTCTCAGCTGCTGTAATCCTTCAAAGTCAATCAGCCTTGGCCCGACGTCAGAGGGGGAAAACAGTTGTTGCTAATAATTATTAGCGTTTGTTTAAACCTGCTGAAGCACCACCACAGGTAAACCAAGACAGCTCAGATGGTGTCGGATAAGGCAACCGCCAAAAGGCACGCCAAACCGAACTACTCACTCACTCGTGTTGTCCCACATGTCAAAACCAATCTGGTGCTCCGTGCAAGTTAAAACAAATGTGAAGAATTGTTTGCAAATGCTGGTTGGCCCAGGCTGTCCACCTCTTGCCTTGAGATTCATGAATTTTACATTTTGCTCCCCTTTTTCTCAAGGACTCGCCTCCGTTTCCATTTCCATGGGTCTTTTACGCGTTCACTCCCACCCTGTCTGTCTTTTTGGGGTTGTAAATGTTACACCCATCTGCCAATGGCTGAGGAAACAGACAGACAGCGAGCACAACAACACATAAAAACAATCAGGATTTACAGGCGGTAGCTTTCGGGCGAAGACGTAAGCGTGGTCTGGTCTTTGTGCTCGTGATAGACGTTGTTACTTATCATTTAAGTTGCATTGGAAAGCAGCGGAGGGACAAGATTTATTTATGCGCAGAGGGATGGTAACAGATGTGGAATAAACAGAAACACAAGTACTTCCGTGTGTGCAGTCATAGGCTGCAGACAGATGAAATATAAACAGCATATACACAAAAGCAATATAAATATGATTACGCTCGACTCAATGAACTGAAGTGATGCTTGATCCAAACATAGTCATCCAATATATGAATCTCAAACTTGGGATTGAAGATATGCATTGCCTCCCTCCCCTCTTGGCAAATGCATCCCACCACTAAATCTGGATTACTTTTTTTTTTTGAAGAAAAACATCACATCTTGAAAAGTCATTTCATACAAAAGGGAAGTCATACAAGGAAAATGTAGTATGCAGTTTCCCAAAGAGGCTTCCAAGGCAATATTTTACGTAAAGTATTATTAATCCTCTGCATTAAAAAACATCCATGAAGGGGGCAGGAGCCAGGAGATGTTGTGAAAGAGCAGACCCTGCTCTTCTCTGGCTGATTGGACGGGTCCCTCAGCCCTGGATGGAAAATTCACATCACAACAGGAGCTGCCTGGGCTGGCTGGCTGAGGCAAGACGACGGCCAACAAACGGAAGCACATGGGAGAGACGAAAGCAGCACAACATAGGATGTTTATGGAGGTAGTACGTGCAACTTTACTTTGATGGGGCTTGTGCTGAATGTAGCCATTAACAGAGTGGCTGCAAATTAAAGCTGCACTGACCAATATTTTACAGTAACAACAGATCAAATTACTGTGTGTACTATGAAAAGATTGACAAACCGACACAGAATTATCACCTCACTCTGCAATTCGTCTCAGTTCTATGGACCATTTTAGTGTCTATCAGTTCATTGTTTTGGTTTTATGGCTCGCAATTTTAACATTTTGGTTAGAGCTACCTGTCCAGCACACTAAAAGAGACTAGCTGGTGAACGTAGTGGATAAGTTAGCAGGTAAAGAGCCAGATGTTTCCCTCAATAGATGGTAGAGACCAAAATCAGAGCTAACCATGGAGTGAATATTGGACTTTAAATCATCAGGAATCCAGATCTACAAATGAGCGCTAATGTTTCCGCAGATCTGCTGGATATGTAGAACGTCAATTAAGAAAGTCAAGTATTAACAACCTTATGAAGTAGTAACATCTCAATGTTCATCATCATCAACATCAGCTTCTTTCCTAAAAACCTGTAACTTAATATATAATGAGGACTAAACAGCTGATCCCAGTTACGTCAATAAAATAATTAAATGATGAATTTGACTAGCTTGTTTTTAGCCTTGTTAGCAGCGTGCCTCTAAGCATTATACCACTTTGGTACAAATTAAAATATCTCAACAGTAACTATGAAGGTTTTTTTCACAAGCAATAATGTTACCCAGATGATGAAACCTGCTGACCTGCTGGTGATTCCTTTTCTACCAATGCCACAGGGAGCTCAAATATTTCCCTTAACCAGTGAAACATTTCGACATCTTCCAGGTATCAGGAGGGATACTTCCAGGTATCAGAGTAAATGACAGATGGTTTACCACGCAGATTAGTACACGTTTTTAGCTTTTTTATCCAGCATCATTTAGGTCTTCTGTCTTTGGCACGGTGGACGGCGTAAGTTTCTGAAGAGACGTGTTAAAACTCAAATTCTGTGGCTCTGGCCGCCGCCATGTTGGCAGTCCTGTCTCTTCTGCAGACCTGAGGCGGCTCGAATGACACCAGGTGCTGAAACCAAGTGCCAACCTCTGTGGCTGGGAAATTCTGCATAACTTTAACCCTTAATATAATTTGAACAGGTGAGCTCTATAAAAAACTGACCAACCAAAACCAAAAAAATAGATAAAAAAAACATTTTTTTGTAACAGGCTGCAAACATGTTTATTTCTGCTGTGAAGTTGGACATTTTAACATGGGGACTTATGGAGACTATTAGCGTCACTTCACAGGCACAGAGGTTGCAGCTTGTTTTATCTTTAGTGTTGCAATTAGGTCGAGTTAGCAGAGTAATTATTCCATCATTACCACACACACACACACACGCTCTGTCTATAAAAAGATCTGAGTTATGCTGTTAATTAGGCATTAAAAAGTTTATATGATGCTGACCGGTCTTCCACAATGTTGCTATTATGTGTGTGTGTTTATAAGGAATTTCCCTGAGACTGCAATGTAAACCTGAGAGTAATTATGTGTGTGTGTCTGTCTGCATTCAAATGTGCAGTGTCTGAACGGATGAATATGAGCACGCTGTCTTCATTCAGTCTGCTCTGTTGATCATAACTCCCGGAGTGCTGAGGCCCTGCATGGTGCACTGGTTGGTGAAACACTGGCGCAGATGTGTGAGGATGAGGTCACTCACATGCGGCCTTGAAGACTTGCGCCGATGCCGAAACAGCTCACACGGACAGAGAGGCAGCAGAGAGAGGAAGGAAGGAAGGAAGGAAGGAGGGAGGAGAAAGGGAAAGTAGTGAGAGAAACAGACAACACATAACACAGGCCAGAGGATGAATTATTTGTTGGTTAAATCTGTCCTCTGCCTACTGAAAGATTGTCATCGACGTTGAAGTTATAAGCTTGTGGAAAATGAATCATGGGCATAAAATTTGTCTGTGGAATGGCTGATGTTAATCAGCTTGTTTGTTTTGAAATGGGCGACTGTTGTGAAGAAGACGCTTCATCAGGAATCCTTAAAGAAAAAGTAGACGAGGAACAGGCCCAGACTTGGAAGGAAAAAAACACAAACGCCGTGGGAGCTGTGGGAGTTAAATGAACAAGAGGAATCAGTGTAGTCGAAGAGGCTGCATGAAAAAGAGAAAGAATGGCAGTGAGAAAGTGGGTGAGTGTGAAATTAGCTGGGACAGCGAGAAGAATGCTTTGAGGGCTTATTTTTCTAAGACTTTCTACCCGACTACTGCTTTCACTGCCAATATTGCATCTGTTTCTGAATACAGCAGTGACTATGGAAAATCCCCTGGCAGGGAGAATCTCCATCACACACGCACGCACACACACACATCGACACACACAAACATTAAACCTGCGGCTCTACCCTCGCCGTATCTACATTTCGATCTCTTCCATGATTGACCTTTGCCCCCATTGAGGGTTTGCCCCCCTCGTGTCGCATGATTTTATCCAGACCTCATCTTCTCACCACATCCTCTCTGGCCTCACATGCCTTTTTCTTCTTCCTTCCCCCCACAAGCGACCAACACTTCATGCCCGATTCAAGGATTTTAAATTGATCGACAATCACAGGCTGGTTCTCATTACGGAGCTGCAGTCTAGACTTATTAAGAAATGTTGGACTCTTTGCTCTGTTATGCAGCCACAGTTTCAGACTGGATGCAGATTTGTGAAGGCCTGTGGCAGGTGAAACAAGACGACAAGAGGAAATGAGTTAAGAAGCCCCCAAGAGTCTCTGCTGAGACTGAAACCTTGTGTAGAAGACGTCTTTATGGGCAACTTTTCTGTTCTTCCTTCAAACTTTTGGGACAACGTGAAAAAAACTACCATTGTGACATTTGAAGTTTGACCTCAAGTCTTTTTTTTTTCTTCTTCTTTCTCTTTTTCAAAATACCTTCTGTTGTGACCCAGTCATTTTTTCCATGCTGGTTTCTGCTCCTAGTTTTCCATGTGGAGACGTGTTTAGACAGACAATGAAATATAACAGAGCAGAATGATGAATGCATTCTGATAGATTTCTGCAAAAAAAAAAATACAGACGACCGTCTCTTCTGTCCAGCATGATCTCATTACGCATGACATATGAAGTCAGCTGAGAGCAGTTTTCTGATTAAAATAGCTAGCTATGATTACCGACTCCCACTATACTATACTATACATCAGATAATCACTTTAGAAGCTTTCTTTGGAGATTTTAAGTCATCCGGGACATTAGATGTCGTGTTTGATTTTGGAGACGTTTTAACAATTGTTTTAACATCTGGCGGTGACTTTTTTTTAGCAACTTAGAACACCATTTTAGTCGTGATTCACTCAATGATTCACACCTTTGTATGTTAGACTTAAAGACAAACTAGTTTCAGAAGGTCAGATGAAAAGCCTGTCATCATAAGAAGGGGCGAGACACTGTTAATCGTAGAAATAACGGTCCGCATTGTTGTAGTGATGGGAATTATGGCTCTTTGAAGATAAGACTCACAATACACAAGGTGGATAAGAAAATACCCATAAACAGGGGTACCTTGGTGGCTCAACTGGTAAAGTTGGTGCCCCACATACAAAATAAGATGCATGTCCTTCCTGCAGCAACCTGTTTTCAGCCTGTGGTCCTTTGCTGTGTGTTGTTGCCTCTCCTCGCCTTGTTAGCACTCAATTCTCCAGTCTATCTGTTCTCACACTCACCTACAGTATAGTCATGAGCTTTGAGTAGAGACCAAAAGGATGAGATCACAGATACAAGCAGCCGAAATGAACTTCCTCCACCAGGTGGCTTGGCTCAGCCTTAGAGATAGGGTGAGGAGCTTGGACATCTGGAGGGAGTGCGAAGAAGAGCTGCTGCTCCTTCTCCATCTGATTAGGATGCCTCCTGGGGGTCTTTCTTTGGAGATGGAGAGGACCCTGGGATAGACCCAGAACATGCTGGAGGGACTACATAGCCCATGTAGCCTGAGAACAGCTCAGGATACCCCAGGAGGAGCTGGAATGGGTTGCTGGGGAGAGGGACGCCCTGCTAAACCGGCTGCCACCATGACCCAACCACGTGACCCAATGGATAATATTGAGTAATACAGCGAACAATTAAGCATGCGTCATAAGGATAAAGGCCCATGCGTTATATACAGTAAGCGTCAACTCAGTTCATATTCTTTCCTCTCATGCATGCACATTTGTCAAAGACATTTTCCAGAAGAAGAAGATTCTCTGTCATTCCTCCCCAGAAAAAAAGTTCTGCTGCTGCTAACACGGCCAGCTTTCCACAGTGTATTGGTAAAGGTTATGAGGGAAAACTGCAGACACAGCTCAGTGCGTTGGCATATATTGAACTGCTAATAGAATTTATGTCTTGTTGAACCTCACATGCACTCATGAACACGCAACTTTGATCTGGTTGAGTTCACAGGGCTTCAAGCTCCTATTTTACGCACACACGCGTTACAGATTGTACCATTCTTTTTTAACCATAACATAATTTTAGATTATATTAAAATTATGCTGACGTGTAATCAGGTCAATGGTGTCTGAATCTGTTTTTGCACTACTTTGTGCCACGGGTACAATCACCCATCGGATGTACGAAATTCTTTACGTGAAGCTGCTGTTACCTCAGTTTGTTAGCCGGGCTGCACGGACTGTAAGCTTGGAGCAGCAGAGGAGTGTTAGCATTTGTACCAAAGACCACAGAGAAGAACAGGAGGTGAGGAGGAGGCCGTTGGGGAATGCTGATGGAGAGCGGAGCTGGTGTCATGCCAGAACCGGAGCTTGGAAAGTGGGTAATGTAACCACACTCAATGGATATCATGACAGACAAGAATAGACCAAAGTGAATGTTGACAGAGCAAGTTAAGAGAGAAAATGAGTGAGAAGCTGCCAGACAAGAGTAAATCTGGAAGTGACTTTCAGTCGTTGGCGAGAGTTTGGTGAAATAAAAGTCTGAAAGACAAACGCCAAGCTGGGCTTCTTGCTGTTGGACTGGTAAGTAATATTAGCTGGCTGCTATGTCTTGTGTTGTTGACTTTGCTTGATGTTTGGCTGTTAGCAAAGTTGTCGACTCGCTACATTTATGATAACAAACCGTCTCCAAACTGGGACAAGCAGTTTAAATATACCATCATATTGCAAAAACAGATTTTAGATTCGCCAGGAGGCAGAACAGGCAGGATGGCCAAGATGGCGGCAGCCAGAGCTACAGATTTTGAGCTTCAAAATGACTCTTTAGAAACCTGTGGGTGACATCACACATACGCCGTCCATTCTTTATATATCAGGGATCCAGGTCTTTGCTGGAACTAGAGATTGCAGGCTTCTGTCCATCTAAACAAAGTCTGTCCTCTGTCTATGACATAGTGTTTTCTCTGATCCACCCACTTAAGCACTGATGCCTAATGAGTTGTATACTTTTGTACTTCTCTTTATACACACTCCACACATTCAGGGCTTGAGTTCAGTCACTTCTTTTAATCCAGAGATGCAGACTTGTCCACATGTTGTCAAATCAGTTACAAAAAAAATCACCTTGTAAAGACAGCGTTACTCATTAAATTGTTCTTTGATCATCGGTTTGCAGCTTTTCTCGCTCATGCTTCGCCCTTTGATGGAGCAAAGATTTCACAAACATGTGTATCTCAGTGATATCAGTACTATCAGAGCCAAAACTCTGTCTGGTTTGCTAAATACACTGCACAGAGCCAAATGGGAGCGACAGTGAAAAAATAAATTCTGCCTTAAATACACTATTCGATAGCTACCTCCTGTTTAGCAATAATTTCTAGTTTAAGTGGCGTTTATATGTCAGTAAATCAGCATTAAATCCTTCAGGCACATGGTGATTAATGGCAAGTTAACTCTTTCCAGGCTTTCACTAAGAGGTTCCCCTCTCTTACTGTCTGTCACCATTACCCACTTTTGTGGATACCTGGAGAGTTATGGAGTTCATGTGTTTATGGAAGGTTTTTGTTGTAAGAGGCCACCTGAAGAGACAAGAGTGATTTTAATTATCCTTTTGAATAAACTGATTTTAGTTAACTGTATATCCATTACTTGTAGCTATCCTTTTCAACTGTTAACTGTTACTATTAAGCTACAATATAAGTTAGCAACTTCAACTGTTTATATATTTAAGGATCTATCTATCCACTATTTTTAGCTAACTTGTTAAAACATTTTTCTGTTGCTTTTGGCTAACCATTTCAATTGTAAGCTAAAAGTAATGCTAAATGCTAAAAGTAAACATTTGTCCATTATGTTTAGTTAAAATAGCTAAAAGTGTAAAGATACACTTGTTCAAACATTTCTTCACTAGCTTTTTAAATATGTATCTATTGCTTTTGGCTAACTATTTCAACAGTAGGCCATATACTTTTAGCTAACTATTTCACTGTTAACCATTAATTTTAGCTAACTAGTTAAAGCATTTATCCACTGCTTTTAGCCAAGTATGTCAACATTTGTTCATTACTTTCAGCTTTTTAAACATTCATCCATTGCTTTTGGCTAACTGTTTTGAGTTGGTTTCTGTGTTTCCTGTTTTATTTTGTAGTTCAACCCTGTCTGTCTTGTCTTATTCTACTTCCTGTCTTGTTTCCCGCCTTTTTTCATTTGGCACCTGCCCCTGATTTGTTTCACCTGTCCCTGGTTAGTTTTGTGTTTGTGTGTTTCGTTTGTTTCCTTTTGGATTAGTTGCCTGTTTCTTTGAGTTCTTTATTTGTAATTTTTGCCTGGTTTTCCCAGCCGCTTTAATTTTTAGTCTGTTTTTTGTGCCCTTTTGTTGTTTCGTATCCTGCTCCTGCTTTCTTTGTGTTTTATATCTCACTGTTGTGTTTGTCACTAAAGTTAGCACTTGTTTAATTCCCTGCATTTGGGTCCTTTCCTGTAACCTCCCCACACCCTCATGACATGACAGTATTAGCTAACCATTAGTGATGTGATTTTTAAATATGGCCACTTGTTTTGTTTTTTTTCAATTCAACAGGGTGGGAGCACTATTGAGCAGGCACGGCTCCATCGCATGCAGGAAGTCGAGTCTGCACATGAAGGCACCTCATCGCATTATAATATTCAGCCTAGATATTCCGTTTTAGTCTCTTCCCTCTGACATCCTGAGTGCCGGGCCAAAGATGACCTGCTGAATGCTGACTCTCAGCAAAAAGGAAGCGAGAAGTCAGCCAGTCTTTTGACAGACAGAAACTTATCTGCCCTCTTGATTAAATCCAGTGGGTCCACTGAATCGAGATCCAACAGGCTTAATTGCCAAGATGAAAAACGCAGAGATGGCAGCTTCAGAAATTATGGCTGTGGAAAGATAAAATACAGGCAATAACTTTTAAACAAGGTGTTGGAGCTTTCCACTTTTAAGCTGTGGATTTGTTAATGTGTAAAACGGTCCACGGAACAATGCAGAGGTGACTTAAAAGAGTACAAATTTGTGCAATTATTGTCCATGTTGTGGGTACGGGGACCTACAGATGTTGTCCTTATATGAGCTACATTTGGCATTGAGAGGAGAAAAAGAAAAGCCAGTTATATCCGTGTGGATTTGTCAAGCTTGGATCAATCCCACATAAACCTAAATGACCCCGGGCCTGCAGTGATTTATCACACTCTGCTGCCTAAACGATGTCCACAAGCCTTCAGACTCACTGGTGCAAGTGACTGTTACATAACTGCGAAGAATTAACCAGACACAGTCACGCCCTCTTGCTAAAACAATCTTTTTTTTTAAGTGTAGACATTTTTCAGAGAGAGATTTCCAGGTTGAAACACTAATAGAGGCAGAAAAAAACCAAACCACGGAGAGCTGATGAAATATACTGTATACACCTATACTTTATTCAAGCTCCTGAGGATGCGTTTCTGTCTTTTCAACTGCCATGATGAATCAATCACGCTGTCAGGCTGAGGTATCAACGCTTCCCACAAAAACCCTGCTGCCACAGGCTCACTAAAATGTCTGGTTCCTGGCTCTGAGCGGCTGGTAGAGAGCTCCCTCTCCAAAGCACTCAGACACGGGCTCGGACCCAAACGGGTGCCCTGAATTTAACTCGCGTCACCCTCGTCTGCCAGGAACAACGGACGGCGAATGCTGGAAAGTTTTACCTCCTTAATGTTGACTTTTTGTAATGGCTTTCCAGTCCAAATGGGACAATGACAGCTTGTGTATAGGGCAAACAGCACAAGCAATCTACATCAGGGGACAGTGCGGGACAGCTTTGCATTGCAGGGCGGAGGATAGTCTGGAGCCTAGTAATGACGAAGCGATGAGAAAGCTGCAAAGGTTTGGGGAGATAGAAGGGACTCCAATGAGGATATGCGTCACGTGACGAGTATGTGGAGCATAAATATCAGATTTGCTTGAGTTTGAGTTTATTGATCATTTACTGAAGGTGTGAAGTAACAGATCTATGTGATCCCAACCTTTGTTTCCTACCATGCAGCCCTGTCAAAACCCTGTACAAAAACTGGATTTGTTACTATAACTTTGCTTGAAATCGTACCAGAAGCTAGCTTTTTCCAATACTTTAAATTATTTATGTCTGTTTCCACTGTTAATTGGCTTTAGTGCGAGTTAACTACTTCACTTGTTTATCTATTACGTTTAAGCTAACCATGTAGTTACATATTTTAATAATATCGTAATTTGCAGGTTTTTTCTTATTCTACAATCCATGTTGGTAACTGCACCAGTACCCCCCTTGGCTGTGTTTTACTGCATCCATCCAACCACATCTGTCAGTCAGCATTCTGCTTGAAAACAAAACAGACAAAAAACATATGAAAGGCTTAGAAGAGGCATAGAAAATGGTAACAAGTCCAAATAAGTAATATGATATTATTTTTGAAAGTTTCTCTCGGCCACCCAACATTCATCTTTCAAATGTGGGAAACCGTTAGAAATAATAATAATAATAAAGAAAACCCTGTGTGTGGTAAGACAGGCCATTTGAATGAGTAAAGAATACAGTATGTGACAGGCACGCACTTCCACCACTTATGCCTACACAATGAAAATAAGGATGTGAAAGAAAGCCACATTGCATGCTTGTGTGCAACCACACCAACAGCAGAGCTCTTATTTCCTAGTGTGTGTGTGTCTGTGTGTGTGAGGAAAGCTAAACAAAACTGTTGTTGCAAATGAATGTTCTTTCTAACACTGATCAACTGATCAACGTGCATTAAAAATGCATCTTTATATGTGGTCATCCCTTGATGGAGATTGAAAATGGGATAAGTGACAAAGTTCGACGTGGGTGTAGATTTTATGCATGAAAAGTGGTTGTAGAGGCAGTTTTTAGAAAAAAAAAACAACAACAGAGAGAGTAAAGAAAGACGAGAAGACAGATTTCTGAGGAGTTAAACTGAGACATTTCCCCAATATTTTCCTCTCTTCACTTCCAGAGCCTAAAGAAACTCTATCCTGAGTGAATTCCATCTTTTTTACGAGTTGTGGAAGAGGGAAATAATTTTTGGCGCACCCAAACTTTTATAAAGCAAAAGTAAGCCACGTTTAGACAAACCATCATCTTATAAATGCTAGTGGTGGAACGGTGCGGGTGGGGGGGGGCTTCTGTTTTTAAATGCTGGCAATGTCTCCTAAATAAAAGCACTCAACTTTGTGTGCTGGTATTTATGGCTCTGATAAACTGAAGTGGTTCTTTGTCATGCAATCCAAAAGCAATCTGAAGTCAGTTTCCACCAAGTGAAGCCACTGCAGAGGTGCCAAAAACTGCAGTTCCTCAAACGTCCACTTGGGGCTGGCTACAGAATGAGTCAGTCTCCATATGTCCCTATGTTAAAATGTCCAAATTCACTGCAGAAATAAACATGTTTACGGCCTGATTTTGAGCTTCAAAATGTCTCTTCAGACACCTGCGGGTGACATCATGCATACGCTGTCCATTCTTTAGACTCAGTGGTTTCCATCAGCTTTCTGCTGTAGCTGATTTCTACCACGAGTAGTATTTTGATGTCCCAAAAGGCCTTGAGGTCAGATTTAGCAGTCATTATCTATCTAACAACAAAGTCAAACTACACCAAGATGTCACAATTCACTGATGCATTTGCAAAGTGTTTGAAATACATGTTTTCACTTTTCTTTATTCGTTCAGTTAGCAGATTGTAGCCAAACCGTGGACACACAATTTAATCCAAAGAATGTGCTGATTGCAGTCTTACGGTTGGAGTCTGGTCACCATGTGCTTGAACTCACCGTGTCCACTGAAAACCAGTGCACCTCTGTATCATGACAGCACCTCCAGGAAAAGGGCGAGATCTCTGGAATGTGATATTCCCACTGCTAAACCGGTCAATCCTAATCTCTGGCGCAAAGAGTGGAGCCACATGGATGACAGGACATGAACCCCACTGGACAGTTGGACTTGTACTTGATATCAAAACATCTTTTTGATATAAAATAACTCACAGAGTACTGCCGAGTCCTTTAACGTCCACTGTGGATTGTACAGTTGAAGAGGTTCATTAACTTTAACTTGAGCCATGTTATGCATGAATAATTAACTCCCATACGTTCACCTGGTGATGTGTGGATACTACTCAATGATCCAAAGAGCGTCTGCAGCAGCAAACCTTGGGAGACGCTGCCCTCTTTTGGTAATACAGTGAAGAAGCAGAGCAGATCATGCAGTATACAACCTTCTGTGTGTCACATCATGTCATTTAAAGTCTGAATTTTCAGCTCACACAGGTTTGTGAGGATTAAGTTGTCTAGTTTGCAGTACAGTATGCCTAATTTCTTCCAAACACACGTGTTTGCACATCTCATGAACTAGAGTTGACTTTACCATCAAGGCGGCTGTGTTTCTAACCAAGATTGAAATCTTTTGACCGGACTGTGGCCAACTTGGCCGTGCTTTAGGAAAGAGAAGTTGTACAGAACTAAATGTTGATAGGCATCATGCAGCGCAATACAAGATGAAAGCTGAGAATTACAGCCAGGAGGAGAGATCTGGGAAGTAGTAGAAGCGGTTACAGTAAATGGATGGATATCCAGCCATCCATTGACTGTAACCGCTTATCCTCATCAGGGTTGCAGCGAGATGGAGCCTATCCCAGCTGACTTAGGGTGAGAGGTCAGCAGTTCAACCATTCACGCTCACACCTACAGGTAATGTAGGAAGGTGCACGTAGTAAGACTAGACCGGCCCCTTATAATCTAAACGTCTTACTTCGCTTTACTTGAACATGCAGAACAAAAAACAGCTTTGTGTTTGCTCCATGTCTCATGCTTAACCCCAGACAATCAGCGATCTATATTTATATTATCCTCTGGTGTGGCCATAAAGAGTTTAACTGAACCGAACTGGACCATAAACATTTAAACAGTCGACCACAATTATCATGAGGCCGGCTGTGTCCACTAATCAGATGATCGGCTCCTCCAGTCTGCACGTCAAAGCGTCCTCGGTTAAGATACTGAACCTCAAAGTGCGGATGATTCCAGATGCTGCGTCATCGTTGTGTGATGAATGGTTAGCTCCTAAAACTGTAAGAATGTGTAGTGTAAGAGCACGCTGAGTCATCGGAAGAGTCCATTTACCATCATCACCCTCCTCTGACATAAACACCTCTAACAGAAACTTAAAAAAAGCAGCTTAGCTGACATCACAGCACACAGAAAAGAGAAGAAAGACCAACCATCACGCTTCTACAATTTAAATCCTATAATTTTATTATTATAATACATCAAAAACATGGACTGCAAGAACATTGCCTGATTTTCTTGTGAGTTATTCTGACAAACACAAAGCTCACTGAATATGTAACTCTGGTTATCTGACAGCTTCTTGTATATTTATGCATGTTTGACTGACAGCCGATTTTTGAGGTGTGATTAACAAAAGCCAGCCTTAATGTGAGGGAGGCCAAACTGTGCGCTTGAAAAATCACCTGGAGGTCGACAACAGACCTGAGTTAAAAAGCAGTTGCAAATAATTTAAAGTTTGCTTCAAGCTTTCTGTGCGTACAGGGCAAAGAAAATGTAATCCGCCCAAATATGAAATATATTTGAAATATATTCAACTTTGATGCAATCCCATCATTATTTACATCTACTATTTGATCCAGGTCCAGGTGAACGGGAGCTCTGAAGATTAGATTCTACTTTTTGGCGATCTGGAGACGCTCGCTCACGTTCTCCCAGTTGATGACGTTCCAGATAGCCTTCACATAGTCCGGCCGCACATTTTTGTACTGAAGGTAGTAAGCATGCTCCCATACATCGATACCAAGGAGGGGGATGAGACCTGAAGACCAGACACAAGAAACGATTACCCCAATGACATCTGACAAAGGACTGTAGATAAAAATCATATCTCTGCTTCAGAGCGGTCTTAAACTGACCTGTAGATCCCTGCAGGGGATCCTGGTTAGCACAAGCAGCGATGCGAAGTCTTCCACTCTCCTTCTCGTAGCCCAGCCAGCCCCAGCCCGAGCCCTGCACGGCCACTGTAGCAGCAGACATCTTCTCCTTCATTTTCTGGAAGGAGCCAAAGTCCCGCTTAATGGCCTCCATCAGCTCCCCTGCAAGGAGGGACACAAACAGGTGATACTGAGGGACTATACAAGATGTTAAAAAACAAGAAAATAACTTATCTCCTCCAACAGGTCATTCCACATTCTCAGAGTCTGACTGCAAAGGCTTCTTTGTGTATAAATCTGGGCAGTGGAACAACCAGCAATGATGCATTCAAGTATCTCAGGGAGCGAGACAGGAAAATCAAGTGATCAGCTTAATAACTCGGGGTCAGGCCTCTCAGGTCTTTATAGGTAATCAATATAAATCTTGATGTGGGGCAACCTTTAGCTGTAAGGAAGCCAGAATCTGTTTGATGTCATCATGTCTGGTCCGGCAGCAGAGTTTTAAGACAGGAGAGGGAATTTTTTTAACTGATGCCAAAAAACAAAGAATTGCAATATATCTATCCAAGTAGCCAATAAATGTTTAACAGCTTCAAGATTTTTTATAAATGAGCTTATCCATGAACTGTTTCTGAGATGAACCACTGAGTTTGCATGTTTGTTTTCACAGAGCTTCTTCAATAACTCTCTATCATTATTATTACAACTCTCTCTGTTTTGTACAATATCTGGAAGAAGGCTGTCCTGGCAGCCTCATACTAACTGAACGTTTATCCTAATCCTTGTAGAAATAATGTGAATAATACTGTGGATGCTGAATAGCGTCCTCATGTAACCCATAGTCCTCATAGTCCAGCATAAACCACTAGGGGGCACAAGCAGATTGCAAAGCCCCCTGAGACAAATGAATTTGTGATTTTGGACTTTCAATCACCTTATTATAAACACTGGAGTCATGTTTCTGCCCACCTGATGAACAGAAGTCTGACATGAACAAAACTAGGTTTTATATTAGTGACTGCAGGAGAGGGTGGTGAGAGTCTTTGTGAGGGCCACACTACACTACCAGCCTGACTAATTCCCCTTTCGCATTACAGAGTCATGTGCTGCTTAACACAGGTTTAGGTTAGCTACAAGACAAAGCAGTGTATGTGTATGTAAGTTTGGTGTCTCACCCTGTGGCTCGCCTCCACCATTAGGAGAGAGGTTTGTCCAGAAGATAGTGTGATTAATGTGGCCTCCTCCATTAAACTTCAGAGCAGGCTGGAGGGCGACCTGTGTCGTCACATCTCCTAAAATACAAAACACATGAAGGTGATCAGATGTGGCAAAATTTAGATTATAGTGCTGTATGTTCAAGGTGCATCATCTGTAGGTGCATCATCTGTACAGGAGTAACTGAGTTTGCATTTTGTACCCTTCGCTAGTGCCTCCTGATATTTCTCCTCTGTGACGTTGAGGTTGTTGACGTATGTGGCGTGGTGCTTGCTGTGGTGCAGCTGCATGATCTCTGCACTGATGTGGGGCTCCAGGGCACCATAGTCGTAGGTCAGGTCAGGGAGGGTGTGCTTCTGCCTTGAAGCAGCTACCTGGTTTATAGTTTGGCTCAGGCTGGCTGCACACCTGAAGCAAAGCAGGGGAAAACCTTACCAACTATATGTATTAACGCATCAACCACTTTACAGTTTAGAGAGACAACATCAGCCCGCCATGGGCTATCAGGCACACACAGTAGTTATTTGGTTAACTAGATATTAGCTGAATAAGATGGTAGCACTGTGTTAGCTTGGAATAAATAACTATATTCATATATATAAATGCACGTTAATAAGGAAGGTCATGAGTGTAACATTAGGACTGTACGATAATTTAACAAAACCCTTTATTTAATGCGCCATAAGCTAACCCTGCTGAGCTGCTAAACTAAGTTAGCGTCCCGGTGTTTTGGTTTAGTGAGCGACCGTGTTAACTGGTGACATTAGCCGAACGTGTATGTGGTTGCCGTAGTTACGACAGCCGTTGAAAAACTAAGAAAATACGTAGTTATCAGGCAAAACACAAACACGAATTATGTGAGTGATTTTGGCATTGTAGTGTTAATAAAAAGCAAACTAAACATAGACACATTCACTGGGACAGCTACGTATATTCCTGTTTTCAACGGCTGTCGTAACTACGGCAACAACGACGGCCGCCAGTTTAGCAGGGTCGCTCGTTCAACCGAAACACCGGGCTAGCTAATAAACGTTAGCTCTGAATGAACAACTGTGTCAAGTTCATGAGCGATCGCCGCTACGGCAAGAGTCACTGTGCACTTTGAACAGGTGAGTGTCGCCAAAGCGGTAAGTTGATTTCAGGTTTACCTGCGTATCTGACCAACTCTGCACAGCATGTTCATGATAGTGCTCATGCGGTTGACGGCACGGGGGTAGACACACTTGTAACTGCCCTTGAAATGTGCAATTTCAACTTGACAGAGGGAGGACCGTACCATCATCGTCATGTAGGGGGGTGTTGACGAGAGTGTACAAGAATTAGACAGACCTCATCTGCGACAATTGAAGCCACTACTCCTTAATTAAATATCGATAGCTAATATGTACTGATATGTGTGTGAAAAACGTTATTTATTAAAATATATTTAAACACATTAGATTCTACATTTTGCCCCTCCCTCTTCTCTAACAGTTTTAAACGCACCCTTCTGGTTGGTTATCCGTGGCCTTAATAAAAGTAACACAGGAACTGAAGTCATTGAATGTTTTGTTGTAAATACAATGTGCTCATTAACAATACATCATATTATATTTACGTTGCTATATTGGGGCAAAGGGTTTATATACAATTGAAGTTATATGGGCATAATAATTGTGAATAATTTGCACAAACAGGTCGCACAATTTGGCAAGAACTATTATCAAAACTAACAGGCAAAGTAAAGAGTCACGTGATCATCTCTCCCATGTCTGAGGTAATCCCAGAGATCGTCTATGCTGAGCCCGAACCGCTCACCCAACAAGACTTCAGTATTTGTGACTGATAAAAAGAAAAGACAGTTTTCAGTTTGCAGTAATCTGTCTTGGTGGGGATGCATAACACGCTGTTAATTTCACATGCCTCATCTGCCCCTTTATTTCAGAAACTCCAGACACTCATTGTTCATGATATCAATATCTCTCAAATATGTATTTTTATTTATAAGGTATATTCAAATCATGACAATATTCCAGAGCACTTCAAGACGTACTTTAAATCTAATTCACAGGTTCACTCTTATTCAACCCGACAATCTTTAGATCTTCATCCTCCAAGGTCAATTTACTCTCAAATTTAGGGGTACCAAATTATGGAATAGCTTTTCCCAAGTGGCAAAAAGCTCCTTCTTGATAAAATGTTACAAAAGAGATTTAAAAGCCTGTTTAACTGTCATTTTGAAATTGTAACACAAACACACTTTTATATCGTGTTCATATTTCTGTTTTTATATTGTTTTATTGTTATTGTCATTACAACTGGTTGTTATGCATCTGCTTTCTCTGTTTGTCATTACTTGATGTAGTTACATTATTCTCTGTATGTCTGTTCTTTATAACTGTGAAATTTCAACTATAGGTTTAAATAAGCCCATCTGGGGTTTTTTCTGCCTCTCCCTGCACTTATCTTTGTCATTTCTACCTAATTTTAACTGTGAAAAATGAATAAAACTAAACCTCAGTATCTGATGTGCGGCTTCGGGTTCCTGAAATCTCCTCGGAGTGAGCGCTCTTCTTCGTTTCTCCCCCATCTGTGTCTGTAACTCTGCAGCAACGCGAGTGCAGCAGCAGCGGCTCGTCCAGCAGAGCCATTCTGTGTCCTGCCTTCAGTGACGAAGATGATGGTGATTACACCGAGGCGAGCCAACTACGTGTAAATTAACAGCGAATCTTTTGAGCCTAGCTGCGATTTTGCGCCTTGTGGAGGGTCAGTGAAGCCGAGGGGATCCAGAAACATCGAGAGAAGCGGGTCTGGTACGTGTTTTTCGGTGTTTTTTTTCTGACGGCTGAAGGCCCGATATCTGCAGCTCAAGAGCCCGCTAGTTTCAGGAAAAGGAGCGCAAGGGAGGGAGTCATTTCCTTCACCGCCATTTTGTGATAACAAGGAGCCGAAAACAGAGCCAAGAGCTGCATGCTGCCAGACGGAGCATTAAGGAAATATTGTGTCGTAAACCTGTAACTTTCACAGCCTCTTATTTATTCTGCTGAACGTTATTAGCACACCGGGAGTTAACCTTGGTTAGCTTATCTCTGTTCCTCGCTGTCCATCGCTGCCTTGCCTGCCACACCAGCTAACATTGGGCTCGACAGCTGTTGTTAACGGGTAATGTTAACTTTTATTCGGTCCGTCGGGGGCTTAACTCCGCGTAATTGCCTTGATTTGTTAGCTGTGGGGTGAATTATTTGCGTGAATTCATCAAACGCGCGTGTCATATTTTACTGCGCGCGGACAGCCAGCGCGTTACGGCTAATTAAAGATGATGTATCCGCTTCAACACGCGACACCAAGGGGGTGATTAATGATGATTTCCCCCCCTCCTCTTCTTTTTTATATTCACTCCTAGAGCTCACAATGACCAACGAGGAGCCTCTACCCAAGAAGGTGAGTGTCTTGTCTTTTCTTTTTTTCACGTGTCATGAGCTCCCTTGTCCCTCATGTCTAAATGTGAGCTTAATTAATTAATCAATCTAAATAACAGGCTTGCTCTGTGGTTTGTCTCCTCTACAGGTTCGCCTCAGTGAATCTGACATGAAGACCCTGACCAGAGAGGAGCTGTGCACAAGGTAAATAACAGCTCTGCACATGGAGGTGTGATGATGTTGTGATCCTTCCAGCTGTTTGATGGTGCACACATGTTCTGCTCCCCTCAGGTGGAAACAGCATGAAGCGTATGTCCAGGTCCTGGAGGCGAAATATGCAGATCTATGTTGTAAGTACACCCATCACGACGTCGAACGCGTTTTTTTTCCCCTCCTAATCACTACATGTTGCGCATCGTGATAGAGACACATCTCCTGATGCACTTTTCTTTTTCACCCCCCCCCCTTTCTGCGCCGCCTTAGCCAATGATGTGACAGGCCTGAAGGAGTCGGAGGAGAAGCTCAAGCAGCAGCAGCAGGAGTCGGCACGCAGGGAGAACATCCTGGTCATGCGACTTGCCACCAAGGAACAGGAGATGCAAGAGTGCACAGTATGTGTTTACTCCTCCACTTCATTAAAACGTTTGAGGCTTTTGGGGAAATTTGGACGCACTCTTTAAATTGATATCGCCTTGGTAATAATCAGTGCTTGCAGCTTACCGTAACATTTCTTATTGATTACTTTAGTTGTTTAAAACAAGTTTCCATGCCTTCAGCTTCCTTGCTTTTTCCAGTCAATGTCAAAAAACAACAAAGTGCACCATGTGTAATGATTATTGCTACAAGTGAGCAAGATTTCTGCAAAAGTTTTACATGGGAAAAACGTCCTTTAATTTTCTCTGACATCATTCCAGCACTACACCGTATTCAGTTATTACCATGCCTCTATGCCGAAGGTGTAGAGAGCAGGGCTTGATTTGCCCTTATCAGACTGTGTCAGCTCAGTGGATCACCCAGTGGCTTTATGGCAGCGCATGCCACTCTTAAAGGGCAGCTGAGGTAAACACAGCACATACCGCAAGGTGGAGGTCAGAAAGGATTGAACCTTTGAGAACACTGTTGTCTCTCTTTGTTTTAATCACAGAGGTGTAAACAGCAGGAGACCCTTTATGACTAAACTCTTAGCTGGCTGTTGTGTTCTCGAGGTGTATTAGTCACGCCTTTTTGCCTCCTCATGTACATATATTCAAACAAGTTGTGTGGACTTCAACAGGTGAGTTTTTGTTTGTTGTGTGTCCTGGAAAGCCGCTTGTATCTAACAGCTTTTTGTATGTATAATATCATATTATTATATCATCCAGCCATATTTTTTTACTTTATAGCAATCTAAATGTGAAAGCTGATCATCTCAAAAACACATTAGTTGATCTCTTTGGGATAAAAGTTGCTAATGTGACTTCATGCACTGGAGATTAGACAAGTTTAAGAACTCATAACAATCAAAGTAAAAGATGAACTACACTCTGCCAGTCAGTAACACCTGTTTGTTTCATCCTGCAGACCCAGATCCAGTACCTCAAGCAAGTCCAGCAGCCGAGTGCGGCCCAACTGCGGTCATCCATGGTGGACCCAGCCATCAACTTGTTTTTCCTCAAAATGAAGGCTGAACTAGAACAGACTAAAGACAAACTGGAGCAGGCCCAAAATGAACTGAGTGCCTGGAAATTTACACCTGATAGGTAAAGACAATCAAAATAACCCCCCTCCCCCCCCCAAAAAAAGTCAAGACTTCCACATGCCCCCCACCCTCACTCTCACTGCAGGCATGCAGGAACAATGGTGGGGGGGAAGGCTGACAAATGCTGTACTCACCACGAGACTCAGACTTTACAGAAAGCCAGTCACTGCAAAACAAAACTGTTTTTGTACTCTCGCACTGTGCCAGCTACATATCACATAACCTAAAGTGAAAAGACAGTATGGTCAGGTGACACTTGTGTTTCAGCTCTCTCCCCTCACCGTCCAAGGGCCTCGAAGGAGTCCGGACTGTTCCTGAAGAGGTGGTCACTCACTTCCCAACACGGATATATGCCCTCCCCGCAGCCTCAGCTCAAAGCAGACAGTTCACACATTAAATAGGGGGGTTATGGTGGAGGGTGAGTCAGGCAGGGGGCATCCCTAGCCTAAAACAAGCAATTGAACGTTTTACAGACAATTCCCATACTTGGTTTGTAAAGACATTTAACTGTGGATTACACCACACACATACCCCTCTAGTCTGCCTGAGAAACATAAAGACTTTTTGGACAGTCTAGATACATTGCAGTAACATGAGGAAAGTTTCTAGGAGTTTAAAAAGTAAGACTTTGGGGGAAGAGCCACTAGAAATGATGTTAAGACTGTGAGCGGAGCCAGATCCTCGGTCCACAGAGGACTGTGGTTCAGGCCTGAGGGTCCAGTCGCCTGTGTCTTTGAACATGGGCCCACTCACGGTAGAGTGTATTTACATGTTTTATTTTGTGACCTGTTCCTTTTTTTTTTATTGGCATTTCATTTGATCTTTCTCTTGTTTCTCTGAAACAAACACTTACTGCAGTGTGTGTGAGCCGAGGAGCACGATTGGCTTTTGATTGTTCACACCTTGTACAAACGTTTTCATAACTGAGTTTTGCTCAAATCTTGCAATACGGACTGAAACACACTGCTGTAGGTGCACTGAGTCTTGTTTTTCAAGTTGTGAATGCAAATGTCTTTAACGAGTCATGTTATGAGTTGCTGAGAATGTATTTATTGTATTTCTGTGTATTTTTTTGTTATTGACCTCACAATCTCTCCCTCAGCCATTTACACTAATAGCTGATCAGACTTTGTCTTTCTCGCCTGTGCGGCGCAGATCTTAAGCCACTGTTCACAGAATGAAACACACATTTATGTCTTTTTTGTCTTTAAAAAAAATCAAATATATACTCAGGTGAGATGTGAGGCGGCAGTGTACACACAGCCTTCTCAGTCCTTTAAAGAAATTAATGGTTCTAACTTCAAAACTACTGAGAAGAAGTGCAGTAAATGCAATTAACTCCATGTGCAGTGCTTAATTTTCTCTGACAAGAAGTAAGAATAACATACATGTTTTCTGAGTTGTTACCACTAATGACTGCCTCTGCTATCATAGGGTTTATTCACCATTACGACTGATACTGGATTACTTCCATAGGCATTTCTAGACTAAATAGATGTCAGTTAACTGGTTTTAAATAACATGTATGCCTGTCATATGTCTGCAAATTTGGCTTCTTGAGTAGGGCTTTTTGTAAAGCATAAACACAATAACTGCTAATGTAAAAAAAAAAAAATAACAGGTGTGCTGGACTGTATTCCTTAACCTGTTGTGAAGCTGAGAAAGCAGCAACCTTAAGCTGTTTGATTTTTACTGTTGACACACTTGCTCCTTTTTTGTATTTAAAAGTGGTTACTACAGAAAAAGCAGTGCACATTTCCATCTCTGCTGCTCATAGTTAAGGGTTGATATTTAAATATTTAAAGTGTAGCATGTAATTTATTATCATCACTGTTTTTATTCTGCTTTTTTCCTCACACTCGGCGATTCGAGTCGCGAGTTCTGAATGTAAGAGTTTGATAGCGGCAGGATCGCCACTGTTAGTTTTTAAAGTGCTCACTTGCCTTCAATGTGCAACATGGTGAAGTAAGTTACAGTGTGAGAGAGAAATGTGGGTGTAGGTAGCTTGCTGGTTGTTCATTACAGATTCATGATTTAAGTTTTAGTTAGAGAAAAATGTGAGTTTGTACTCAGGATCTTTTATAAGAAAATATTACATTTATTTCTACAGACCGGATTTGAGTCAGTGGGTTCCTGATAATTTGACACTGAATAATGTAAATCTTGAGAGAGTGATTTAGGGGTGGTCACGTTGAAGAGTTTCTGTTGATCCGTAGCTTGTAAATCAGGCAGTTGGCGTCTCTTTGCCTTGTCGTGTTTGTCTCCTGGTTCACTGTGTGATGTGAGACTTGTTTCCCTTACAGCCAAACGGGGAAGAAACTGATGGCCAAGTGTCGAATGCTGATTCAGGAAAACCAGGAGTTGGGCAGGCAGCTGTCCCAGGGACGCATCGCCCAGCTGGAGGCTGAGCTGGCGCTGCAGAAGAAGTACAGCGAGGAGCTCAAGAGCAGTCAAGACGGTGAGAACACGAGCAAGCATCTCACAGCGTGGACGTTTTTACCGTTTAACATCTTTTAATGTAGTACTGTTTTGACTTGGATCTTTGCTCCTGATCTGTCTCCCCCCAGAATTGAATGACTTCATCATCCAGCTAGACGAGGAGGTGGAGGGGATGCAGAGCACCATCCTCGTGCTGCAGCAGCAGTTGAAGGACTCTCGTCAGCAGCTTACTCAAACTCAGGGGCCACTGGCCGGGGCAGGACCTAGCAGGACTTCACCCACTGCTTCCAGCTCGTCCGCTGAACCGTCCACCCAACCCGAGCAGGCCGGCGCGTCCTCCGAACCGATGGGCAAAGACTACGGGAGGGTCTCCAATGGACCAAGCAACGGCAACTCATCCCAGAGGAGCGAGACCACTACACCCAGCCTGTACCGGGAGGTCAGCAGCACGGAGGAAGACTTCCCCATGTCCCCCATGGTCTCCAGCCCCGGGGAAGCGGAGACCAAACTGTCTAACCACTCGGAGGAGGCGTCAGGGAGTCAGACTGCTGCTGGGAGAGTTGGAGGACCCGTGGGTTTCGGGAGCCAGCTGAGCGCAGGGTACGAGAGCGTGGACTCTCCGACGGGCAGCGAGACATCATTGACTCAACACTCGAATGACACGGACTCCACCACCGACCCCCACGAGGATAAGGCTGCCGTGGTGACCAAGGGCACCAGGACTGCAGGGTCACGGCACACTCAGAACGGCCTGGACTCCAGCACGAGCGACAGTGCGGTTTTGTAATGTACTCTGACATGTACGGTCTTTTTTTTCTTTTTCTTTTTTTTTTTATACAATATACAAACAAGGCAACAAACGCTTAGTCTGTAACAGCACTGCTGTCCAAGACGTTTTGGTTTCACCCTCCTCCCCTTGCCTATCGTGATGCCTGTGTCACATTTGTGTTGCTAAAACAGGGATATAACAAGTATGGGTTAATGTTAGATTTGAATTGAGTGGATGTATGATTTAAAACTAGTACGTTTCATTCTGCTGTTTATTTGAGCACGTCTATGCTGTTCTTGTTTGAGCACTGAAATCAGGCATCTGGTGTTGTAACTCATCGTCAAAAGTCAGTAAAATCACTGAATTACAGTAGCTTCGCAATATTCAAGGTCATTTTTAGATGTTGGCCTGTTTCTTTTTTTTGTTTTTGTTTTTTTTTAAATGCAATTTTAATTTTTCATTGACAAAAAAATTCTGTTCAAAAGATTCTGTTCAATTGTGAGTAGTTTATATGCGATGTTCATATTATTCTGACTTCAGTCCTTTTCATGTACTGACCAAATACCAATAAAGATTTTTAATACTACAAAGTGAAACCCATTATTACATTACATTAGCATAGAAACTCATAACTTATTAAACATATGGGCTCGGCTGAAGTATAAATATTTAAAATATCTACCCTGAAAGACACCTCAAGCATCAACTTTGTTTTTCAAAGTCACTATAAGAGATGAATTTGTATAAAAATAAGCAGGGTGCTGCTTGTGTGATAACTTAATTTGAAATATTTTAACATAAATTTTAAAGGAGCACATGAAGACAATAGACCAACAAATACCACTGGTGGTACGCGAGCTCCCTTGGATGATACGCGGAGGACTCTAAAATATACATTTTTCATTAAATACATTAATTTAGAAACGTGTACTACCTTACCACTCACTGTTAGATGATTTTTATTTCAACTATGAAGTTGCAGAAATGTGATTTAAAGTGTTTTTTTCATTTTGTTGTAATATGCATATATATATATATATAAAATATAAGGAGAAGAGTGTGGATCAGGAGAAGTAGCTCTGGTTCTGTTCAGGATCAGTCAACAATGATAAGAAGCCTCTTATTATGAATAAACCTGCAGCCTACACTATCATGATTGTGGTACATGGAGACATGAAAATCTTCTGAGGTTGTACAAAGTCTAAGAAGTTTCTACAGCTGGAGAATGTATGTTTACTGTGTCTCAGACTGCTACTGGATACTTGACTTTTCCTCTGGATCAATAAAGTATCTATCTATGTAAACACAGGCACCGAGGAGGCAAATCAGTGTTAAAGATATTGTTAATCAATGTTAAGATAATCAATGGGAGTCTTGACTGGATGTGTGGCTGCTGTTGTCCTCCAGCACGCACGGCGGCGCTGTGGTGTTTCTTACCACCGGTTACACTCCGCACATCACAGCTCAGAGGTGTGTGTGTGTGTCTGTCAGGCTGTATCAACAGAGCTCACCTCAGTGTGGACAAACAGGAACAGCCCTCCGAAACAAGGACTCCAGCTCCAACCAGCCGACTATCAAACATGAACTCTGAGCCTGTTGTCATCGTCTCTGCTGCACGGACACCCATAGGTGAGCTTTAACGCCCCGTTAGAGCCACACAACACTCATTTAAACCAGTTTGAAGCTACTTAACTGTTGCTACCGCGCGGCTAATTGTCGCTGTGGTCAAATTAACTGCAGTGTAAATGATTTAATTGTGTTTATTTGTATATATTCACGTAAACGTTGTCGCATTTGTCTTGTTTAATTAGCTAAAGTGGTTCATGTCCATTCAATCAAACGCGACCAGACTCGCGGCGCTCTGATTGGTTCGCGCAGGGTGTCCGAAGTGGTCTCTGATCAGCGATTGGCTGGCTCGCCATAGTGCCACGGGAGCGCGAGCTTCCTATCATTGGTCACCTTCAGCATGTCCAGCGTGTCGGAGCCTGCCATTGGTCAGAGCGAGATGGGTCGTGTGTTCAGTGAAGGCAACGCTTTAACATCAACATGTGACAAATGTCAACTTTATACTTAATAACTGAGCAAAGTTTGACTTTATGGATCAGAGAGCTAGAAGAACAGATAGAAGAAATACAAAAAATATAAAACTAATTAATAAAATTGACATAAAATGAATAAAACAAAGCAAAAACAAGTATAAATTCGAGCTTCACTCCTGAAAAGGAGCCACAAGCTTGAAGTCGTCATTGAAGCCGTTTTGAAGCTCAAAATCTGTGGTTCTGCCCACCGCCATGTCTGTAGTCCTGCTTCTTCCACCTGCTACTACTGTTAAAAATTCACTCTCAGTACAGTTGTCATGAATAGGAAAATTAGCTATAGAGACCAAAACTGTTTTTTGTACCAGACTGTAAACATGTTTATTTCTCCTGTGAAGTTGGATATTTTAACATAGGGACTTATGGAGATGCATAGGCTTCACTTCACAGCCATGAAGGTTGCATCTCGTGCACCATGTACATGCACCTTTTTATTGTCTTTGACATGTACTCAGGCTACATTATCTTTTTCCAATTTTTACACAGGGTCCTTGAATGGTGCCTTGTCCACGGTGCCTCTGCATGACCTGTGTTCAGTGGTTATCAAGGATGTCCTGAAACGGGCTGCGGTGAAGCCAGAAGAGGTCTCTGAGGTTATCATGGGACATGTCCTAACAGCAGGTAAAGATAAAAGCGTGGCAGAGGTCCCATGTTCATGTGTCATGTTAACCGTTGTTGGGAAATATCAGTCTGATTTCTCCCTTTCTCTTCTCAAGGTCATGGGCAGAACCCGGCTCGTCAGGCCAGTGTTGGAGCAGGCATCCCTTACCCTGTGCCGGCCTGGAGCTGCCAGATGGTGTGCGGCTCTGGGCTGAAGGCCGTGTGTCTGGGAGCTCAATCCATCCAGTCTGGAGAGTCCACTGTGGTGGTGGCAGGCGGCATGGAGAGTATGAGCAAGGTGGGTTATGATACATGTTGATAATGTCTAAATTAAATATCTAATAAACCTGATAACATTTCTTTGACAAACCGTTTCCTGTTTTCACGAAAGGCTCCTCACACGCTACACATGAGAGCAGGTGTGAAAATGGGCGATGCCTCCCTGAAGGACTCCATGGTGGCTGACGGCCTGACTGACGCCTTCCATGGCTACCACATGGGCATCACAGGTGTGCATGGCACAGAGGCAAACACCTGTCACATCTAATGAGTATTTATTGTTGTGATAACTCTTGATATTTTACCAGCTGAGAACGTGGCGAAGCAGTGGGCGGTCAGTCGAGAGGAGCAGGATCGGTTTGCTGTCCAGTCCCAGAACAGAACAGAGGCTGCACAGAAAGCAGGATATTTTGAGCAAGAGATTGTCCCGGTCATGGTGCCGTCCAGACAAGGTAAGTATCTATAACACACCCTTCTCTTTCAGAGATCAGTCCTTGGTGTGCATGCTCTGTTAACATTAGTCTGTCATCTTCAGGTCCAGTGGAGGTGAAGGTGGATGAGTTTCCTCGTCACGGCAGCAAAATGGACAGCATGTCCAAACTCAGACCCTGCTTCATCAAGGACAGCAGTGGTACTGTCACTGCTGGGAACGCCTCAGGTTTGAGAGTTGGTGCTCCCTACTTCTGAGTTTTAGTGCCTGTTTGTCTAAATTCATGTATAAATCTGTCTCTTTTTATTTCTAGGTATAAATGATGGTGCAGCAGCAACTGTCCTCATGAGCCAATCAGAGGCTGGGAGACGTGGCATAAAACCCATGGCCAGAATAGTGTCGTGGGCTCAAGCTGGCCTTGACCCGTCCATCATGGGAACTGGACCAATACCAGCCATCAGGAAAGCGGTGAGAAAACCGAAGCACCTAAAGGGAACAATCAGCAGAAAAATGCTTCTTTTTCTTCATTAGTCCGTCATTCTTTTCTCGTTTCTTCTCTGTCAGGTTGAGAAAGCAGGCTGGGAGCTGGACCAGGTCGACTTATTTGAGATCAATGAAGCGTTCGCTGCCCAGTCTATTGCTGTGGTCAAAGAGCTCGGCCTGAATGTAGACAAGGTACAGATATGGCTCACGTCTAATTTTCATGTAGTGTTAATTTTACTCCTGGATCGAACTGTTGTGTCATCCTCCTCAGGTGAATGTGAGCGGTGGTGCCATCTCTCTGGGCCATCCCATTGGTATGTCCGGTTGCAGAGTGCTGGTGACCTTGCTGCACACTCTTCAGAGGACCGGAGGACGTAAAGGTGTGGCGTCCCTCTGCATCGGAGGAGGGATGGGCATCGCCATGTGCGTGGAGACCGTTTGAGATGGAAAAATGTAATTCTGCTTCACGGATCTCATCTCTTTAAACGGATAAGGGAAACTCAAGTGTTTACACTGCAGGACATGCTATTAAATGGATTCTTCCACATTACTGTACTGGATGTACAAGTGGTGGGTATATGTTTATCTTATCTTGTTGGATCTTACCCAGCCATAGCCATTCTCACTGTGAACTTTAATTCAACCTTGCTCAGGTTCTAGCTGTGTAGCATGTGGCTTAATGTTAGGACTTCTTTTTAATTTAATGTTAAATTAAAATGTGAGCTTAAACTAAAATTGTTCTTACAAGGTACTGCAAGTACTAAATATGCACTTACTGAAGTTAGTTTTTTTCCTTTTGAAATGAATAGTCTAGAAAAACCAAACTAAACCTGTAAAAGCTTCATTAGTTCCCTCTGAAGACGAGCTTTGGAAGACATGCTACCATCTGCGTAAAGTATGATTTAACTTGTGATATTTGATGTACTATGTTCAAGAAAACTGATACTGATCAACATTCCACTCTTTCAGAAATTGTGTAGAAACTTAGCCAAGTGCCACAAGGTGAAACACGTCAGTCTTCTGTAACATCATGCTTCCTGTACATAATCAGATGTTTGAAAATGTCGTCCAGCTGTTCTACATATCAATAAAGAACTGAGTCAAAAACGTCTTTGAAACTTCATTTATGAAAGCCTGCACAATAACCACAGCGAGCCAATCTGAATTAACAAATCAACGGCCATTTACAACCATTGGAGTTTATTAAGTGTCCAAAAAAAAACAAACATCACTTACAGTTCGTCTTGAAGGGAGCGCCTCGAGGGGAGAGGGACAACAGTAAACAGGCAAAGTGCATGGCCTACACTAGAGCAACAGCCATGGAGAGCTCTTTACGTATAAATACAGATCATGAACCTATATGGACCAATCACAGCCTCTTAACCCTCCAGAGAGCCCGACTGCACGGCCTCCTGGTACGACTGCCCGCCCTCCTTCGGCTCAGGGAACAGTTTGATGAGGTCGTCGATACGGAGGATGGTGATGGCGGCCTCTGTGGCAAACTTGAGGCTCTTTGTTTTGACCATGGTGGGCTCGTACACCCCAGCCTGACGGTTGTCTCTGGGCTTGCCGTTCACCAGGTCCAGACCAATCCTACAAGACAAACAACAAAGTATTCAAATACTGCATGTTCTACAACAACAAAATAAACTGACATAGCACCTGGGGCAAAGTAAAACTTGAACACAGTAAGCTCTTGACTGCTGCAGTGAAGAAAGACTCACCACTTGAGATTCTTGCGTTCAGGGTTAACCTGAGCCTCGTTGTGGAAAGCCCGAAGCTTGGCCACCAGGTCAGTGGAGTCCTGCGCTGCGTTCACAGCCAATGTCTTGGGGATGATGAGAAGAGATCGAGCAAACTCAGCAATAGCCAGCTGCTCTCGGGAACCCTGAAGAGACAAAAGAGACAATTGGGAACCTGTTAGAACCAACACTACGCTCAGACCCAAGATACACAACGACTGCATGCTTAACAAAACATCTCACCATGCTGGTAGCATAATTCTCAAGGTAGATGGACAGCGCTGCCTCAACGGCGCCTCCTCCTGGAACTACAGACTTTGACTCCAGCACCCTCTTCACCACACAGAGGGCATCGTGCAGTGAACGCTCCATCTCGTCGCACATGAAGTCGTTGGCCCCGCGCAGAATGATGGACGCTGATGTGCGTGCTTTGGTACTGAGAGGAAGTTAGTAGAAAAACAGTACTGTTAACACGTGTCAGACTGCAGAACATTTACAGGGAGACAAACATACAAGGGACTTCTCAGTTTCACACCTTCTGCTACACAGCTTAACAGCTGTACTTGTATAACTTATCTTTAGAAGTTAACACAGTATAAAATGTTGCTATAGAGAAAAGCTGAAGTTCTTACTTCTTGACAAGGATGAGCTCGTCATCACAGATGCGATCCTGCACAACCTCCTCAGCTTGACCAAGCATGGTGGCCTCAAACGTCTCCTCTCCCTCCAGATTGGTCAGAGAAGGGCAGATGGTGGCTGAGAATGGACGAACACAGCAAACATCACCATTAGTTTCACCTACTGACTATAAAGACTTGACCAAGACTTGCGCACAGATGATAAGACCAGAAACACAAAAGCCAGTCTGCACAAACTTCAGCATTCTTCCACCCTACCTCCTGTTGCCTTGGCGATGCGTTTCAGGTCCTTCTTGAGAACCCTTCTCACAGCCATGGCGCCCACATCCACAAAGTACTTCAGACACATGTCATCGATGCCTCCGGTGGTCAGGACAACGTTGGCGCCAGCAGACAAAATCTTTTGGATCCTCTCCTTGGTGATATCAGATTCTCTGTCGCAACAAAAGCCAACATTGATTCAGTTCCTCCGGTAATACTTTGATACAAAACAAGATGAACATGATACAAAACTGTCCAGCCCACAGTGGTGGCACAGCAGCTAAGAGAGAAGCTGGTGCCTTGACTCTGGGCTGCTGATACTTTCTCCCACGCGTATCACTGTGTAAACTATCAATTCAGCATCACAGCAAATTTAAATGGGATAATGCTTAATACTATAACACTGTTACTATACTATACTATGAACAAATGTTTCTACCTTTGTCTGATCTGGTCGAGCTTCTCTGGGTCGTTGATGATGACTTGGACTCCCATCTTCATCTTGGTCTTCTGCAGGCTGAAGTCCAGGCAAGCAATCTTGGCGTTAACAACACGCTTCACCATGCCTGGAAAAACAAAACAGCACGTTCATCGTGGGAAATATCCAGAGAGCTAAACGTACTACAAAATAAGACACCACACCACATGCCATTTTACTTCAGGCTGTTAATCCATTGTTTGGCTAGAAAAGAGTCACCACAGTTCACAAACTACTGTGTCTACGTTCCTTTCAAAGCCAGTGTACTGTCTCCCACGCGTATCACTGCTGACGCCATCAGTGAGACATAGCAGCAAATTTAAATGGGAGCTTAATCAGCTGCTGTCATAACATATTCAGCAGGCGTGACTCAGCATTTTTTTTTGTTAAATAACTAACTTACCTTGTGAACCAACTGTGCAGTTCAGAGCATATCCATTAACCAAGAAGCTCTCTTTCTGGCTGCGGCCGTGGGCTTTCAGCACATTGACAGAGTTGATGGGGTATTTGGCCACCCCCTTGCTGTCCACAAACTTCACAGCGGTGGCGGCATCCACCACCATGTTAGCAAAGAAGTCTGCATCACTGAGCGCTCAGAGTTAAGGTAGAAATCTCATAATATAAACAATCATAAACTGTGCTTGTTCGGGTTGGATCCAAACAAAACATTTTATGCACTGTACAGCAGAAAGGATACACTCCGATGATTTTGGAGGACATGGAGGTCTTGGCTGCATTTATTAAACACTCTCTGCCGAGGTCATCTGTCCCAATAGTGAGGTTCTCATTAATGTAGCGCACTGCCTCCCTGGAAGAAAAAGACAAATTTTCATGTTAAAACCACCTGAAGATCAGAGTCTGCTCATAAGCACTTAGTGGTTCAAAGTGTAAGCATCTTACTTGCAAGCCAGACGATATCCACTGATGACGGACGTGGGATGAATCTTCTGCTTCACCAGCTCATCTGCACTCTTCAGCAATTCTGCAGCAAGAATTACCTACAAAAAATGAGATGAAAATAAATAAAATAACACAAAAATGGCTTCATCTTCCAGCTAAGAATACTTTGTTACAGCACAAATACAAATCAAAGCTTCAGATTGTACCATCATTTCATTAGGGGTGAGAGAAATGAGGCTGCTCGACCCCTTCAGATACTGACGGACATTTCTCTCTCCTGTTAGCATAGCCACGCATCCGTGATAAAAGGCAGATGCACGGTACTAAAACAGGACATCCACTACTCATCCCTGAGGTATCTGACACCGTACAGGGGCAGCTGTTGACGCTACTCACCACAGACGTGGTCCCATCTCCGACCTCCTTGTCCTGCAGGTCAGCCAGTTCACACAGGACCTTGGCAGCTGGGTGCTCCACTTCCAGCAGCTTCAGGATGGTTGCTCCATCGTTGGTGATGGTCACGTCCTGTCAGACGAAGAGGAAGAGATACTTTTATTTATCACTCGAGGGGAATTATACATGCATTTTTACAACCACAGACACAAGCCACTGAGAGTGGCGCCCTGCGAGCAGTTGGTGGATTCGGTGCCTTGCTCAAGGGCACCTCGGCAGTGCCAGGAGGTGGCTGGAGAGGTGCCAGTTCACCTCCTTCCATACTGGACTTGAACGCTACAGACTGAGCTACTGCCACCAACTCATGTCACCATATTTGTTATTGGTTACACTCAAATAAAGGGTTGCATGTAACACTGACCCCAATGTCGTCCACCAGCATCTTGTCGAGGCCGACGGGTCCCAGGGAGCTCTTGACGATGTTGGCGATGGATGATGCGGCCATGACTGCAAAGACAACGACCCTTTATGATCATTTAAACACAGCTGGTGCGCTCTTTAACACGCCTGACTTCATTTATAACAACGCTTCAGCCATTAAGATATCCTGTCATTTCATTTAGTGAGGTACACAGTTAGTTAGCCACACCCTCAGACCATGACAGTGTTTTTCTATCCCATTAGCATAGCCGTCCATTCATGGTGATGCGAGTGGAAGGTACTTAAATGGGACTGCAGCTTTGTATTTCATGTTGCTGGCGGTGAAGTGCACACTGCGTTAAAGGAGCAGACTTTTCTCGGCTGCGCTGCAGAGCCTGAGCAAAGTTGCCGTAAAAGTTAGCCGGCATTAGCATTAGCCACACGTGTGTTAACGGCAGCGGGTGAAATCAGCTCTGCTGTCGACGCTTCGTGACGCACAAAAAATACACGAATACTGTGTGAAACACGGACCAAAGCAGCAGCATAACTCACCATTCTGAGTGCGGACGGACTCGCCAGTTGTCCTCTGGCCGAGCACGTTTAGCGGACCCTCCAATAGCGACATTTTGGACCACCACACAGCCGAGAAGAAAGGAAGCGGCGCAGTGCATTATGGGTAAACCGGCAATAAGGAGAAGGTTCGAGAAGAAAAGAAATCTAAAAAAGTTAATCTGTGATTAATTAATTACAGTTTGGCGGATTTTAATAACGTAAAGGGGCTCGGCTTTAAATGTGTAGCGGCGTTTAACGCCAAAAAAGTCCCTTATTAAGTCAGAAAATAACGCTTTGTCACGTTATGTCGTATTAACTACATTTCCCAGCATGCCACCTTGCGATTATTCCAAGTGCGCAGCGTGAGGCGTGAGCGCGCCCTCTGCTGGTTAGTTTGACGATACTCAAATTCTTGGTGGCAAAATTCACGATTCACACTGTGGAAATATCCGGAATAATACCAGACTAATGTTTTCTGTTTTTCTGCAGCCATTTTGACTTGAAATAGTAGGTTAAACACAGGTGTTACCAATGATACCAATTTAAGGTTCCTGTTCCTTTCAGGTCAAACAGAGCCGGGGTGCTGCTGTGGCGCATGTTTCACTGGAAATGTTCTGCTACAGTAAATGGAACAGGACCATAATTAGTATAATTTGAAATACCTACTATTGCATGTCAAAATGGCTGTGGCAGTGTGTTTCATTCATCCTAATAAATAAGAGCTGCCTATTATAAGAATGATATACAAATTAAATCCAAAGATGGACACCTATACACATATCTGGGACCCATTTATGTATATGTGTATCTTTATGCTGCGTGTGTGTATATATGTATGTGTATAAATGTCATTTTTTATTTTGTTGGAGTTCTGTTTTTTTACTGTTACGTCACTTTTACCATTTATATTTATGTTTTTAACTTGTTGCTTATTTTTTACCTGCTTATTTTTTACCTGCTGTACTGCTAGTTTATTTACTTATTTGTTCTGTTGTTATCAGTAAAACACATTGGACTTTCTGGATTTCTGTAAAGGAAGTTATAAAATATAGAAGGGCGGGAAGGGCAATTTATTATTAGGTTTCTACCAAAATCTAATAACAAATTGGCCACCAAGCATTATGTTGAAGCCCTGGGATGCCTTCCATATCATATTTTGCAAGAGAATATAAAGTGATATCTATGTAATGGGATGAAAACAGCCACCTGCTTACTATAAAATAAGTGGGGAATTAATTATGTTCATCCCACTAGCTATACTCTTATAATATCTAACAAAATAACTATAATAAGGTTTCTGTTTGTGTTATTATCCCTAAAAGGAAAAGTAATGTTCCCCTGAATTCCGTGAATTGTAATTGTCTGTTGTTTAATATCATATTCAATAAGGTGACATATTTGTTCAGTGACAACCACAAAAAACACAGAGATGAGTTTAATCTGATTTTATTACCTCCAATACATTGTTTTTGTTGAGCAATGACAACTAGGCAGTTAAAAAAATACAGTACACTTAACTTAAACATTAAAGCATTATAAAGCATACCTATGGCATACAAGAATAACTTTCCTAAAATGTACATCTTTACAAAGTGTTTACAAATAAAACGTAAAAAAGACAGAAAAGTGCAAAACAGAGTCACTGAAGACTGACGCTCGATCCCCACCAGTGAAACAGGACAAAAATATACAATGAAAAAAAAAACACATACTTCATATTCGTAACTTGTTTTTGATGCACATTTCTTGATATGAACACTAGGCCGTGTTGTGCTTTTCAACTTTTCACGTGTTATTGTGATTCTGGAACTTAACGTGTTGAGCAGTGCGCGATAGAAAACCCACTTCTGAAAATATTCACAGTATTCGATTCAAATTTTGTCTGCACCCCTAAAACTGAATAAAACCATCTTTTAATAAATATATTTTAATTTATCTTACAACTTGTCTGTGACTTGGAGTAATAGTGACGAGTGGCCAAAATAACAGGGAGAAAATAAATAGGACGCGTATTAGTGAATTTTTAAGAGTGAGTGGTGAATACTGGGTATGCTTCCAGGGGAGAGAACAACAGTCGTGTTGTATGAACCTTTTTTGAAGTGACTGACAACAGTCTAACTCTAAGTGTGGATGTGATATCAGTAGTGTGACGGTGTCCCAGAACGTAAACAAAGTAAACAAACAGCTGACTATCCGTTTGAAGAAAAAAAATATACACCAAATACAGTACTGTAGTCTTTACTGTAGCCTTCGTGGTCCCTCTTAAAAAAAAACAATAGTATGATGTCAAAAAAAGAAACACATCATCCACTTGTTGAGATGCACATTTCACTCTACGTGATAGATGTCCTCAGACCGTAACACATAAAACATCTCTGATTTACTCTCAAAATAAATATCAAGTCCTACGGTTCCTTATAGATTATCTAAAATATCAGCATCTTCTCTTGATTTTAAAGCGTGATACCCTAGTGATGACAAAGGTGGCAGGTAGAGTGAAATACAATAACTTCGATTAGACTTACAGCTCTAAGTCTAGTTATACTTAAACTTATTGGATCTTTGTAATAGCCAACATGTTTCTCTTTACAGTTGCATCCTTTTTATTTGTTGCACTTATTGCTAAAAAAAGCTGTTAGAGGTGACAATCTAGCCTGAGTAGCAAATCTGAAGATTGCGAATTTGAACCGCTGCGTGTTCAGAACCTTGTTTGATAGTGTAAGCACAATTAAAAACACTAGCCACCACTGTGGTTCACCGCTCCTATACAGGTTAAGATTAACTAGTGCTGAAAATGAAGTTAAAATAACCTTAACAGCAAATTAAAAGAAAGGAAGAGCTTGAAGACTCCTGACACGGTAAGTCAAGATTCACCAAAGATCATCAGATTTTTGGTGCTTGTACTTCGGTTTGAGATGTTGGGCACAGAAGAGATTCTATTTCTTAAACTCGGTAACAGATATCCTGAACTACTGTATCTGTACAACAGTTTATTGGCACAAGTCCTCCAGCAGAATCAATTCCTACGACTCCAATTATCTCTACACGTAAAGCAATAAAAGAGTTCCTTTGAATATTTGAAACCCATTCAGTCACACCGAACGCTTGAGAACAGCTGAGAGCGCGTCGCTTCGATCACTTCTTGTTAACCTTTCTTCACCAGAACATAAATGAAAAGACAGTTTGAACCAGGAAGTGCTAAGGCAGCTCACATGCAGGCTCTGATGTGGCATTTTTGACTAATAATAGTGACCTATTGTGCATTTTACATTGAAGCCCTGTAACAGAGAGTTTAGGTGTTCACATAAGTTGTTGGAAATATGTGCGCAATCGAAGAAATTGCTTCTGATCTATGTCGAGAGAGAGATGTGTCGTGTATGTTTGTTTTTATTGTTTGTGGACTACGATGTTGAACGGTGTAGGGCATTCAAGGCAAAGCAGCAGTGTCCCTTTTGTTGCTATATGCTGTATATTTGTATATATTTGGCTTTTAGTTGTCTTATAGACTCAGGCAAAGCTGCTAGAGCTCAGACACTGAAACTTCTCCCTCAGAGACTGGACGATTTTGGGTTGGCTCTGCTGCGGCTCGCTCCACAGGTACTTCTCCAGCTGCTCGCGGTCCAGAGACCTCAGCGGGTCGCAAGAGCGCGCCGGTGTGCATGGCAGACTCTGGGAGTGGACAAGACCTTTGTTCTGATTGGAAAGGACTGCCGAGCTGCCGTTCCGCTGCGCCAACCTGTCCTGCTCTTGCTCGCACTCATCCTCTGAGCGGATCTCTACATAGTCATCGTCATCTTCCCCATTGTCCTTAAAATTAGCCAGGTAGTTCTGGGTGGCATTGAGTATGCTCAGTGCAGAAGCCCGGTTCAGGACCACCACCTGCTGACCATCGTGTAAAGTGAGGTCTGACTGTCCCTGGGTGGAGCGCTCTGGGAGGCTACTCTGCCGACCAGCACGACCCAGCATTGGGCCATGGAGTCTGTCCGTGGATCGAGCCACAGTGGGTCCATTACATTTGGGCCCAGATTGGTTCTTCTCCTGCTGCTGGCTGCCCAGAGAGCTGGCTGACTGACAATGACTGGATGGGGAAGACTTTGAGGAGGGCAAAGATGGAGAGTTAAAGGAAGGATGTCTCTTAATGGAACTGTACACATGCTCCTCTTTTTCGCTTGGCGCCGTCATGCTCCATCTCTGGGATGGTGGGCTGGACGGAGAGGGAGGGAAGGTCTGGAGAGAAGGGATGGAGCAGGAGGAGGTAAGTCTGCGGTGCGGGGTAGAAGACGCTCGAGCGTCCTCTACCTCGCCGGACGAGGACACGAAGCTGGCCAGCTCTCCGTTGCTGTAAGTGGAGTGGAGCCAGTCCTCCTCCAGGGAGGTCTCAGGCATGGATGGAGAATATGGCAGCCCTGGATGGGAGTGATGTGGGGTAGCCTGACCAGCTGGACCAGGAGGATCCTTAAACATTACCTGGTCATAGAGCTGGGAGTACTCTGCTATCCTTGCACCTGAAATGGGAACACAAAGTAAAGAAGGCGTAAGTAGGGTATGCAAATATAAGTCTTTAAACTGCAATATCATTTTTGGGGCAGCAGAAATTATCTGTGAACATCATTTTGATGAGAATAAGCCAAATGGTACTGGTACTGCATTCCTAATCACAACTATCAACAGTACCACGGTTAGCTGTGAGAGCTAAATGTTTTGCGTTACCTATAGCAGCGCCCCCTTGTTTCTTCTCTTCTAAGATGGCTGCCAGATCTTTCTGCTTCTTCTCAGCTCTGGTCCGACTACAAGAGTCTCCAGGGTCCATGCTCCTCATGCGCAGTAGCTGGTTGGCTTTCTTGATCTTCTGGCTATACTGTCGTGCCATCAGGAACACCCGGCTCTTTGATTTATCCATCAGTTCAAGAGGGAAGTCCACAGATTCACCCAGCAGAAGAGAGGAGGAGGCCAGGGGTGAGTCCAGTCCTGCCAGCTCCCCTGGAAACAAGTTATGAAGGTCCTTGAGGGGATTATCTCTCGGAGATGTGCTTCGTTGAGGAAGCTCCACCAGGTCGTCGTCCTCTAGGCGGAAGCTGCCGCTGCTGAGACGAGCCAGTCTTTTACGAATGTTCTTAACTGTGCCTGGCAGGGGCTCTGGGGCGACGGGCTGGGGACGTGATGTAGGAGGAGGGCTGTGGTTTTCTTCTGCAGCGATGCCTTCACTTTGAGGTTCAGGGAGGTTGATGACTGGGATGGTGAATGATGGTTTGGAGGTAACAGGTGGGCATTTGGGCTGATGTGATGGGGGACTCTTGGTTGGAGGGCTGGCTGCTTGAGAGCTAATTACAGGGGCGGCCTTTGTCGGGCTGTTTTTCACTGAGGAAACCTTCTTCTTAGGCGACTCACTGGCACTAACAGGGAAGGCAGCGGGGAGCCTATCAGCTTTCTTCTCGTTGCTCTTGATGTAGTTTTCCAGGTCGTTCCAGATCTCGTCGACCTGCTCTGACATCTTATCCCCTTTTTGTGAGCGCTGGGAGAAAGTCTCAGAGGCGGAGGAGGAGGAATAATCTGGCTCAGAGGAACAAGGGACATGGTGGGAGGCTTCCTGTCCTTCATCCTCTCCAAAGTGGAGGCTCTCCTCGGATATAAACCCTCTAAGGCTTTCAGTCAGGTCTTGTTCAGAGGCCAGCAGACTGTCCCTCTCTTGTTGTAGTTTGCTGGCTTCATTGATTGCTTTATTCTCTGTTGATGGGGGCTCCCTGAAGCAGATGGTGTCATAGATGTTCTCCTCTACTATCTTGAGGTCACATGTCCCAAACGACCTCCCCTCCTGTGTGGAGGACCTGTTGCTCTCTGAGGAACTATCTGGTTCAATCACCGGCTCTGTGATTACTGGAACCTCTGGAGCACTTAGTACCCTCGCTGCCTGGCTCTGGGTACCCTGTACATTTGTAGATGTTTCTTTCCGTGACTGGATTTCCTCAGGGTCTCTTCTGACCAGGCCCATGCTCTTAAGGTCCTCATAGCTGATGTTGTCATACACATTTTCAATATCGTCCAGCGTCAGCTGCTCGGCTGAGGACGATCCGGATATGTCATTGCTGGATGATTCAGTGTGGATCGTATCCAAGTTACTATTTCCAGACTGGTCATCATCAGGACTCTGTCGAGCCTCTGTAGCCTTCTCCCCTGCGCTGCTCGCCCTCCGCAAGACTCTGCCTCCATTGGGTGGAGGGTCAATCTGCACAGTGGGAACTTGTTCGACGTGCCAACTGCAGGGCCGAGCTGTCTTGGGTGACGAGGTGGCCTCTGACCTCTCTGTGGGCACCTCTGGTTCCGGTCCACTCGGCTCTGTGGGGACAAACATCTGGTAGATGTCCTCATCCTCATCTTCAGGCTGCATGGTTCTCTGGCGGGTGGGGAACATGGCCCTGCGAGCACGGTGGTCTGCCCAGATATTCCTCACAGAATGGTCACTTTCTGTGACTATGACCGAGGGAATGGGTGACTCTGGAGGTTCCTCCATCACATGAGGAGTCCTGAGAAGTGGTGGGTGGTGGCTTCCTTCCCTCACTAGAGATTCTCTGGCTCTCTGCAGTAAAGGGAAGCAGAAGTCATTATTAGGCGAGGCAGTCTTCTAGATCGAGGTAGATTAAACTGCCATGGTGTATTTGTGATCAATACCTGTAGGTCCGAAGGGCTCATGTTGAAGGTTTTCCACTGTTCTATACTATCGACAGACGCCTGAGGGTTCAGCCTCTTCCTGCTGCCTTTTCCAGGGACTCGCAGCCGCTTGCCGCCTCCCTGAATGGAGAGTTTTTCAGCGTTAACATGTCTGAAGTCTGAAACTTTCATTTGATGTGTGTATGTAATGAACTTCACTCCATGGGCTATAAACTCACCAGGCCACTGTCATCTTCATCATCAGCATCTTGCTGATGTGGCTCCTCTTCTCGGTCACTGTGGTCATAGTGGTCGCCAGGGTCGAGTGACTCCTGTGATTGGTTGATGAGGCTGCGGCTGCGGCCGATAGTGCCCAAAGCCAGCTGGGACACTGGTGAGAGCAGGGTGGCACCCAGACTTGTTCGCTGGAGAGAGAACAGCAGGTTTTAAAGAGTTTAGTTCAGTTTACACGTGCTTCTCAACCTTCAAACTCTTCATCAGCTCTGGTTATCACTCACCTTCTCACCATCGGCGTTGGCAGCATTTTGCTTGGCAGTCTTCAATAATTTGGACAGAGGTTCTGAGAAGTCAAACAAATGGATTATTGATGAATTCTTACGGGTCAACCTTAAAGAGGTGTGGGTTTGTAAATTAGCTGTAATTTCTTGAATTTCTTACCTTTCCTGCGTCCTCTGCGAGGCGTAGGACCCTCCTTGGTCTGAGAGGAATCCCTCTTGTCCCCATCAGGACTGTAATGAAACCCGGGATGATCTGGAGACATGACAGAAGATGTCACCCAACAAATACATGATATTAATATGCATTAAACCAAAGGCAATATTGAATAAATTAATATTCCAACATAAATATTAGATAAATTGGCACTTACGCATTGCATCCATCTCCAGAATTGCTTGCTTAGCCTGGAATTCAAATAATAAAATGAGGATGAGTTCAACAGCTTAGATTATACATGCCACTAGGTGGCGCCACGTGACAGATCTGGCTCAACAATCTTGCTCAGCTTTGACTCTCAACAGGCGGCCCCTTCATGTAATCACAGTGAACTTTCTCAGTGACCTTCAACCCTGGAGAGAAATCCTCAATTTCCACTTCGGCACGGCCAAAGGCCGATGAAGAGACAGACAAGCGATTGTGCTTGAATGTAAATAAATGAGTGGAAGAACACATGAAAGGGGGAAAAAGATGGAGATGAGGGAGAAAGGAAGTGGGCGAGAGGGAGTGACATTTCCAATACATCCCACTCAAAGTCTGTGTTTACGCCATCAGTGAACTGTCCGGAGATGAGCTGCTCTTACCTTGGCAGGGATTTTGGCCGGATGGTTTTCAAGTATAAGTCTCTTGAGGTGTAAGATCCACATACGCTTGTCTTGCTGTGATTTGGCCTGAGGGTAGAGAGGGGATTATATCAGACGTGGACTTTAAAAGATGGCTTGGGGGGGTGGGATAAACCCCTAAACCCTTAAACATTTGGAACATGGCTTTGTTACATCACACAGATTATCTGATATTTTTCAGCGCCTGTCCAAAACACACACAGCAGTTAGGTAACAACAATGGCCGCATTAGCCTCAAAACATGTCTGAGCAGCACACCGAGGTGAGACCGGGCGCTCTCCAAAATAATTAGACACCTGCAAATAATCGTCACACTTTCTGATTGCGCTCTTGCACAATGCTGCATAGCTCAAACAAAACATGTAATTATATTCACAAAGACTTCTGCTATGATGTATACCCTCTTATGCAATGTTGTCATACCTGGACTGTGTGCTGAAGTTTGGGATTCTTGTAGTGAAACACACTGAAACTCAGCGGTTCTTTAGGAATAACTTCCACCAGCATCAGGTTGCAGCACTGCAAAGACAGGTAGGAAGTCGAGTTAAAAAACACTTTTACTCGGAAGAGAAGTTTGTATACTTAGTGCCTCCGTGGGACATGTTACGCTTCGAGTAGCGTGACTGACCAGGATGTGGGCCTTGTACGTGTAGGTTTCTTCTCGTTTCTTGGTAATGAGCAGAAGCTTGTCGAACAGGAAGAGAGTTCTCTCATTTTTGGCTCGCTGCAGACGAAACGTTCCTTCAAGAACCAACTCCCCGTAGCCGATCAGATCAGGGCCCTTCCAGTTTGTCAGCAGGCTTTGGATTTCCTGCAGAATGCATGAGAGGAGTCGAATAATTCTGTTTGTTTTAACGCAAAGCAGAAAAAACAACCGTGAGAGGAAACATACTGCAGAAAAATAAACATCTCACCTACCGCATAAAAATAAAACTACACGGATCTAGTTTAGCAAAAATATGGGGAAAAGATGCAGAAAACGGGTGCAGCTGCGAGCAAAGGTGTTCAAAGATTAATCAGACATTTAACGTTTTAACAGTATTAGAAATCAAAGCAACAGAAAACCACAAACAGATAAAAAGCTTTTAGAGGATAGAGGATGGAGGAGGAGGAGGTCTGTTGTGCTCCTGGTTGGAGGGAGAAACCAACTTAAGGCAATAAAAACAAAAAGGTTGAAGTTTAAAAAAAGAAAGGCAGGAGGGTGAGCATTAAAAAAAAAGACAATGCAGAAGACAAAACAACAAAAACAGAACATTTCTGTCGAGCCAATCCTTTCTCCAGACACCGAGTATAAACTCTTCCACACACATTCCTGCATTCATCTGACCCTTCTGGCTCCCAGCTGATAAAAGAAACAGTCTTTCCTTTTATGTATCCTCCTCATGCAGGGCCATCATTAGCCCAGTGGAAAAAGTACCGGCTCCCTGAAAGACTCGAAACTACCGTGTCTGTTTTAGTTATAGAGGAATAATAAGAGACGTGGAAAGGGTGCGGGATACGTCGTGGAGGAGATCACGCACTCAGGATTTCATGGATTCAGCAAGGGCCACAAAGAGAATCTTTTTTCTTAGTTTGTCATACCTGCAACCTAACGGCGTGCTCATGTTTCCTCTTCATGTCATTGATGTGCCAGGCCACTCTCTGCATGGTGTCTATGGCTTCCTGCACAACCTCATAAGTCTCTGTGTCCTTCTCCATGTGGTTGGCTATCTCCTGCACAGACGACACACACACCGGAGTCAGCATTTGGACACACTGTATGCATGTACGCTCACACAGGTTTAGGCAAAGGGATGCGTCTATAATAAAGTGTGTGTTTCTGCACGTGTACTCTAATGCAAGCACATGTACGTACACAGGAACATACACACTGAGCACCATATGGCTACAACATTTGGCTTCTCCGGTGGAGACTGTCATCGGGAGCTACGTCAGAATTGTTATTATTTAACCGCACGCATTCATTTGTACCAGTATAGATAAAAACATTAGTGCGGTTGCCTTGCATGTCTGTGGGCAAGCAGTAATTGTTTGTGATAGACAGACGACAGGCTGACGTACGTGCAGCAGTAGGTGGTACTTGAGGATCCTCTGCACTGGCTTGAGCAGGTAGGAGCCCAGGGGCAAGGAGTGTCTCAGAGATTCCTGCCGCTCGCGGAAAAACTTGGCCAACGCCTTGTTCCTCATGCACTCTGTTAGCACAGCCACCGACCTGCGGAGACCAGACACGGCGCGTGAGATATCAGGGATGTGTTGTAAATGTGATTTGACAGTAATGACAAAAAAAAATAAATAATCACACCTATATGAAAACACAGAGTGGAAACAATATAAAAATTCACGACTATTTTTATGCTATGTATGGCAAATATGTGCAAAATAACACATTAAATAACACTCTATATATGAGTTACAGTGTGCTGACTTTCCATTTAACTATATCTACCAGTTGTCACGCTCATGAACCCCATACTACACTGTGTAGTAGTATTCAAAGTATTAAAATTAAATGTGTGTCTCACATTCATACATTTTTTGCATGCTGCAATCTTTCTTTTTTTAGCTTTCTGTTCATACTGACAATTGATGTGCATCTAGCAAAACTTATGGGGGACAAAAATGTTTTGTAATCTGAAGTTAATGTGAAGCTTCAGCAGCAGATCTGGCAAGACACCCACCTAATTTGACTAACACAAACTGCTGGAGCGTCATATTACCTTCAGATTAACTCTGGGATATATTTTTTCACAGGACTGGACTTTAGATTTTGTCCCTCATCACTTCTGGAAGTGGTGAAGGACATTGGTATCTGATTTTTAGAGCTGTTTTTTCATATTCTACTAAAACAGCAGCAGCTTGTAAAGACCTGAACTCGCTGGTCACTGGAACTGGTTTGCTGTGTGACCTACTGGGGAAGAAAGAGGCTTTTTCATGAACAAATGTAGGCTGTATGTGCGTGTGTGTGTGCGCGCATACACAAGCACAGTGGAAAAAGACGGACAAAGTCGGTTGTGAATTGCCTAAAACTTTGCCTTTCTTCTGTGTCTTTGTGTGTGTGTGTGTGCGCGCGCATGCATGTGCATGTCTGCATGCCTAAATTCCAGTGAAGCTCCACACAGGCCTCACATTGTTCTGGAGGAAACCCGACCTTAGAGCTCAGCATGACCATGATACATCTGCAGCCTCCGTGTGTGTGTGTGTGTGTGTGTGTGTGTGTGTGTGTGTGTGTGCGTCTCCCATGTGTGTGTGTGTGTCTGTCGTGTGTGACCTTGGTTGGGGTCACCAGCTGTGGTGTGGATGTGGGAGAGGGTCTATCTCAAACAGCTGACAATAGTCCCTTTACACACAGACACACACACACCCGCACCCACACACACAATCAGCATTCAATTAGTCATCATTAGTCTTTAAATTGTTTCGTCCCACGCGTCTTTCTTATCGTATTCTGTGAAAGAAAAATGGTAGCCGGAGGAGAAGGTGTGTGTTTGGTAGGTGCAGTATGTCTTGGCGTGATGAATAGCCTCACGTGTGAGCCTATTTAATCACACACACACAATATATATATATATATTTATATAAATATAAATAAACTCCACATAATTCCCCCCAAAGCGATCAACACAGGTGTCCCGAAGGACCACACCCACACAAAGCTTAATAAAACATTAACAGCGTTAGGTACGATAAGGCGACAACCATAATACCCCATCTGTCAGCGCGTGAGCTGTAACTCTGTCAAGAGGCAGAAAATAAAAGAATGGAGGGGGGGGGGGGGGGGTGGAGCACGAGAGGGAGGGAGGGAGGAAGGGAGGGAGCGACCCTGAGGCGCAACTGAAGGTAGACACTTTGACTCCTGCTGAGGTGGCCTCTGTGGAGCGTGTCGGTGTGTCAGGGAGGGAACAGAAAGGTAACGCATTTATGGATGTACACAATGGAGCCATGTGAGACGCTGGGAAGACAGTATGCGGAGGTGAGATCGAGATAGGATGACAGCGACAACAAGAAGGCGAAGGAGAAGAGGGGTTTTTCTACAGTAGACTGAATAAGCACGCACGTACGCACGCACGCCGTGGTTGCCGTCTTACCGTGGGTAGTTGGTGCAGTACTGTGTGTAAATGTGGAATTCTTCACTCTGTAAAAAAACACAACAAAGACATCGTCATCATCAGTTGACAGGAAACAGGATGAAGTAAAGATGTAGTGATGGCGCGTTCAGGTGTGTGTGCCCCATTGATGAGACAGGAAGAAACTGCAAAAGTATAACTTCATTTTATTTGCGTGAACTGAGCACACATTTCATGGCTCGTAAGTCCACGTGATTTACGACTATTAGTATATTTTCTATCCTCCTTTTAAAGCACAGTCATTTCTTGTTTTGTGGATGCATTAGGAATAAACTTTATGGTTTATGATTATTTGTATTTTTGCTGGTCGTACAGCTACAAAGCTTTTCTTCTTGCCATTCCAGACAGCCAGTTCACTTCTGTATGGTGAGAAAATCAGCGATCACAGTGAACATCGGTTCGACATTCGTTATTGTCAGTGTTTCCAACAATAAGTCCACTCAGTAATGTTCCTCTGAGCAAACTTAAAGCAGATTCAATGCTCACAAAACTGGATTAAAAGTCTGAACACAGTGGACGCGCTGTACGATCCTTTTAAGGTCGAGTCTTATCGTCCGTTTTCTGCCTCTTCATCACTGCTTGTGCTGTACCTGTGTGTGGCTTTGATGACCGGCCGTTATTTCATGTTTACAGCTCTGCACACTCCGAGCCCACAGACAAGGCTTCCTCTCTCCTCCGCTCACCGCTACTAATTGAAAGTCAACGCTGTAGCTTATGATTAGCCCTCGTCCTGGCCTTTAAGTCTCTGCTGATCCCGGCAGCCCTGAGCACGTCGGATTAAACATCCCCTCATACTTCATCGCCGCCCCTTTAATTGAGACTTTTTCCCACCTTGCATGCCTCTCTGAACATCAAAGACATCAGAGATGGCATGACTTATCAAAGCGAGGGTGAACCTCCGTCTGTCTCACAGACGCTCCCTCCAGATTCCTGTGACACATTTCCCATGTCATCTCTTCATCGATCTTTTACGGATATTTCATCTCCCTCGCCTTCCTCCTCTCCGTGCTCTCGTGGAGGCCTGAAGATGAACCCCTCACTGTTGCGTAACTGTGTCTAATTCGACTCTATTTCTGTCCATAAACACTCGGGGGGTTGCAGGATGCAGGACAACTATCAGGAAGCGACATCATAAACACACAGGACAGATGACACAAGTTTGTCCTGGTTCATAATGTACACCCACACACACCTACACACACACATACATACGTGTATACATACATACAAAGCAATGTGGACATTTACAAACATTCTCCAACATGTGATTCGGAGTAAACGTAGAGCAATGTGTGTGAATGTTTTGCTTCTTGCTGCAGATAAATATACATTTCTATTCAACCTACCCACCAAAACATACTGGACACACACACACACACGCAGACACACTCTCTCATGATTTGTTAGCCTGAGGTGCTCCGTGGGAACCGTCCTAAATTGAAGAGCAGAGCTTTCCTCCTCCGTCTCCAGCAGTCTGCCGCCACAGACCAGGCCTAAACACAACCAGATGTGCCACCATCGATTTGTGATGACACATACACACACACAGTAACACACACTCCTAATACACACGCTTAATACCCTTTCTGGACCGTGAACGCATGACCGCAAGATACATAAATGCTTCTATGCAATAGAAATTTGTGCAGAGCATGCATGTCTGCACACACTCTTTGAACCGGCAAACCCTGAAATAGCTCTGATCTATAATATACTTCCCTTTAAGAAATATATACACGCTGTGGCTAAATCATATAATCAGTATATCAAAATGCTGCATGTGGAGTTTTGAACTCAAACGTAACCCTCTCCAGAGCATCAGGGTACAAATTATATAGAAAGTTTTTACTTCTCTGAGCCGTAGCTGCTCACGGTAACAGTGAAACAATAAAAAAAGTCATATATCAGCAGTTTTTCTTGTGATTTGTCGAGACTGGGCTGGTCACAGTGAGTCATCAGGTAAGTACTGAACATGACAGATTACTAGGTGAGGGGGAGAAAGAGAGAGAGAAAAAAAGAAGAAGCTTAAGACCTTGTTGTAATTGTGCCCTCAGTGCTTCAGTCAGCATGTAGCAACTCATAAAATGCTTTAAAGACTTACTCAACACATAGCGCAGTCAGGATTCAGTGAGACGCACAAGAACATGAGGATAGATAGCCAATTATCCCCGAGAGGGGAGAGAGAAAAGAGATTTACAACTCGGCCTGTCTCTTCTTCAAACGCCGCGTTCGCTCGTGATTGTTGGCTGCTCAGAGGAGAAACGCATTCGCTGCGTGCGTGCGTGTGAATTTCACAGCAGATACTGAAAGAGAGGTGTAATGACTAACCGTCAACAGCACAAAAGAACTCTCTGGAAATGGTTCCTACAGTCTGGTTTGAACCCTTTCACCAGAAGTCATCCTGTGCAAGGACGAAGCCCCCCCCCCCCCCACCCCCCCACGCACACACTTTCATACAATCGCACGCGCGGATGTTAGCACTTAAATGTTTCAATGTAAAGGGGAAGTGATGGTCAGCGGTGACTAAGTATTTCCAGGCAGTGGTCTGGCTGCAGCACTCATACAACTGTATTAAGGCTAATAAACCTCTTTCTGCATGGTACTACTTCTAATACAGATTATTTAGGATGTTTAAGTCTGCAGGTGACGTTACATCGTGATATATTTTGATTTTTTCGGAGCATTTTAAGCTTCTAGTGCGGTTTCCAAGCTCAAAAGCGCTCTCTCTGTCATATGGAGGGTGTCTGCCTCCCAGTTTTCCTCTTGTTTTTCTTTCTATCTCATCTGTCGGTCTGTGTGCGCGTTGCTGGGCGTGGTCTCCGAGTCCCTCTCACCTCTCACCTGCCTGATCACCTTCACCACCTCCGTCTCGTCACCCAATCACCGGTGCCGCAGTTCAACCTCCCAGACTCCACTAAATCATTCCCTGCAGTAACAACGCTGAGGCTGAATCTAGCGCGTCTTCTCCAGTTTTTTTGTAATTTTTTTTCCCCCTTTCCTAGCCCTGCCTCGTTATCGCTCCCATCTCTGGATATCAGCCCTACACCTTTTAAATCTCCTCACTACCTGACACCAACCTTTCCCTGCACTTTTAACCCCTCCGGCTTTGTGAAATCAACCTTTTGAACTATTCTCAGTCTCCAGCTGTGTTTGCACCTATGTTTTAAACAATAATAGTAAACTTCAGGATTAGTTTAACCGGCGTGAACTATGATACGATACAATATGCCTGTTTTAGGCTCAATTTGATAAAACAAATGAGTCAAATTTAGGAGCATTTTGGGATTAAATCATGGCCGCCATGTACAAACCAGATTAAACCTCTGTACTGCAGATAAACTGTGTTTATGGACATGAACTAACTGAGTTTTTGGTTGTTTTAAGTGTCAACATTACCTCAAAGAAAGGTAGCAACGAGCAAATCTATGCGGGACACAGGTGGCTGTGTGTATGTGTTGGGTAGGACCTGGAGCTCTTCCAGTAAAAAAAAATGAGAAAAAGGTTTTAATGGTTTTATTGGACATCTGCTGTACGAGTTGCATGAGAGAGAGAGAGGAGGCTCCGGGCAGGACATGATTTGGACTTCCAGAGGTGGAGTCTTACTTTCAGCTGGCTTTGACCCAAGTTAACCCTCTGGACAAACCACACAGTAAATACCACCAGCGTTACAGTGTTCGCCGTCAGAAAGAAAGGACGTCAGAAAGCTGTCAGTATTTCAGTTATCGGTTTCTTTTTCTGTAACTGCGACATGAATCAGCCGCTTACAAGATGTCATCACGCTGGTTTGTTTTGCGGATCTCAGTTAATTATGCAGAGTGCTGCTGTGGGCTGCTGTAAAATGGGTTTGTCTCAACAACAGCTGCTGTATTTAGGGAGTCTGCGACTTGATGGTCAGACAGTTGCTCTGTGGCATTGGGTGTAATTGCAGTCGGGTAGGGAGGGAATGTAAAGTGTTTAAGAGGAAGTGCTGGAATGCAGAACATTATCATGGGACATAATCATGCAATCTTTTTTTTTTTTAGGGCACGGCCAGGCGAGAAACACAGAAGAAGCAGTGATACCAGACCAGGAGCCCTGCTATTATCCCCCTCCTGTAAAAAAGGTGAACACATAGTTGGGACGGTCCTTAAAATGCCTCTGGAGTTATCCGTCCTCTCTGCCCCCCTGTTGCACTGAACGCAGAGATCGCATGCTTTACTTACTTCACCTGATTTTCATGAACTTATCTCTCGTTGCCTGTTTCTTATCTGCTGTCCTGTGTTTGTGTGCATGTATTTGTGGGTTTAAACCAGCTGTTTGGACGAGTCTCAACAAGAAGAGCAGCAGTTTGCACGAAGGCAGAGAGAGTAAAATATTTAATTACAAGTGATGTCCTGCCTTCAGTAAACAGTATTATATAAGTGTATAGTAGTATTCACAACAAAAAAGAGAAAAACAAAGTGGTTTCCAAAATGTGGGTTCATTTTTTTTTTAAACAAATATTCCATAATTTTTGTCTCTTTGTGTGAAATATACTACATACTTTCCACCACTGAGGACAGACAGGTGGACAATGAGGGAGACGGTGGAGAAAACAGGGCGCAGGGATGCTGCCATCTTTACCTTGGATACGAAGCACTCTGCGATGGCCACGGGGTCGGCGTTGCACTTCTCAAGATCATGAAGGAGGTCCCTGAAACAATGACAGCGTTCAAAGAAATCAGCATGCGGCATGAGAACGCGCACCCATAATTCCCCGTACGTGTCTTTATCACACATGTGTGCACCCCCCCCCCCCCCCCCCCCCCCCCCGACACGTGAATATAAACAACTCTCCCACGATTCATTGTTCCGCACGGTGAATTTCAGGAGCAAGAGTCACCCTGGCTACAGAAATTAGGTCTTAGGGCACTTAGCTGTGAACAAATGAGAAACTTCCATGAATTCAAACAGTGATCTCCCGTGTGCAGCGGAGTGTGTGTGTGTGTGTAAGTGGAAAGAGAGGGGGAGTTATTGTTTCATGGCTGAAGCATGAGGTCACTGTGACCGCTTTAAACTGCTTTTATGCTTCCTTTTACTGGCCGGTTTGTCTGCCTGCGCGTGACAGCTGAGAAATGAATAGGTGGGAGAAAAAAAGAGTGTGTGTGTGCACGTTCGTGTCTCCAGACCACCGTGCCTGATGCTCAACTAGCCATCATGTCGCACAAACGCGCAGTTCAGAGCGGTGCTGGAGGAGGCAAATATGCAGACACACACACAAACACACACCTGACTGCGACGACAACGCCCTTCCCAGAATTCAACAGGTAGCTCAGCCCAGTTTTACCATCAGCATTGTTTGTTTGTAGAGCCTGAGAGTCTGATGGTGTATTTATGCTAAGCTGTTTTTAGACCTTTGGGCATAGGGCAGATTGTTCATAGCAAAGCTGAACTGAGCAATACTGAGCTGAACAGTTTCCTTCCTGAACATGTTGATAGTGTTTAGATTAAGTTCTCTAAATGAAGAGACCAAATAGACAGACGTTAGGTCTGTCTGTCTGAATTTTAGCGAACGTTCAAGTCGAATCAAATCAGAGATATCGTTATCGCACTGTACTTGTAAATTAGCACGCAAACATCAACCTCTAAATCATATTTACGACTGGGAAACAAATAAAATAGCTGAACGAGCACTTCAGGTTATGGAAGTGCCTGAAAATCAAAGTAATAGTGACGCTTCACGTCAGCCAAAGTTCATTCTTAAACCCACTAGAATAATGGATATTGTGTTCTATTATCAACGCACAGTATCTGCAATGATACAGCTATCTTGACTTGAAGACGTGAGCGCGTCATTAAGTCTGACGCGTCTGAAGGCCGCGGCCCGGCGTGCCCGCGTTGTACCTGTTGAAGTGGTAGATGTCCTGGATGTTGCCAAACAGAGAGCCTTTATCCTCAGAGCTCAAGGCCAGCCGGGACTGGTTACTGATACACTCCAAGTAGTCCTGCGGAGAGAGGAAGAAAGAGAAAGCATGTCAGAGCTGCGAGGCTGACACTCTGATTGGCACCAGCCTTGGCACACTCACGATTTTGATGGACCGCTCACACACTGTGACTCTTACTAGTCTTTTCACCCCAGTAGCTTTCAAAGCCCGCTACTCTCGACGATCTGCATGCTAATGTGTGAACAGTCACATTTTTAGAGCCGCTTATGTAACATGTGTTTTGTTTAAGACTCACAGGCAACAGAGAACCCAGTGGAGAATGGGAAGGCGATGGAGTAATAGGAGGGCGAGGAGGGTGTTTATAGGAATTGGAAGTCGGAAGTGTGATGGTTGAGGTGTGGTCCTGCTAAAAAGCTTCAACGGGAATAAAAAATAATTAGCAGTAAGATTTAGGGCTTTTGGAAAGGTGTCTTGTTTCTGTCCAGGAAGCGAATGATTTTCTAATGTTTGTATAAAGAGAAGCAGAATATGCCCCGATCCCAGCCTCATAATAATAACATCAACTGCAGTTATCTGGAAGATTCAAATATCACTTTGGCCCATGCACAGCTGCTGATATACAGCTATACTTCAGTCTAGACCTGATAGGTCTCATAGGTAAGATTCTGATGGTTATGATTTGGCGTTTCATAAATAAAACTGAATTTAATATTTGATTTCAGATTTTGGAGAGACAGGAACTATCATGATGTCAAGGTCAGGTGTGGATAACAACATCCAGTTTGTGCACCGCGCCGCCTGATCTCTGCTTTGTCGTTTTGTGTAAACAACTTGATAAAGAAATTAGACATGTCATCAGTAAACCAATCCCCGAGCCGTGACGACGAATTCCGGGGAAAAACGTGTTTAACGTGTTGAAGAACAGGTATAAGTCTCCTCGAGAGGATTCTGCCCTCTCGGTTCTTATCACCGCCTTCATCGCTGCCGTTAGTGAGTGGCTGCTGATTCGACTGAGTGATTAAACGGCAGCTTCAGCCTGCCCTGCAGGTAGAAAGTGAGAGGTGGAGAGGAAAACACAGACAGCTTTAATTGTATGTCTCTGTATGTCTGCATGCTGAGTTTACTTGTACAGTACTCCGCAGCGCCGCCGATAGTAAAACTAAACTACCATTACATCTCCTGCTGCGGGCTGCTACTAATTTAACAGGAACGTCTCTGTGTCTGTCTCTCTGCTGCTTCCTACAAAGCGTCTTAAGCTCTTGCAGTTGCCCACCGGACTCCCAGGCCGTGGCTACACAGGAAGAGCGCTGGAAACACCTGCGCGCACACACACGTCCACAAACATGAACTCAATCATCAACGCAGCTGTATTTAAACCTTAAAAGCGGGAGAGGGCCTGCTGGATACGGGTTGAGAAGGCGGAAGCATCATGGTGGCAGTTTTTAAACCAGGACAAGACGACGACACGCACAAACGCACACCCTCTGATCATTTCGGCACACAACCGTTGTGTGTTTTTCAAAAGAGACCAAAGAGACAGAGAGACTCTGTTTGCCTAATTTCCAGTCTGCTGCTGCGGTTTCTGTTCCTGGTAATGTTTTATGTATTCAGCCATTATGATCATTATTATTTTAATAGCTGCGCTTGAGCAGCCCGTTAAATTGTGTTTGGTTAGGCAAAGGGGGGATGTAAAAATGATCTCAGCTGAATTAAAGAGTTCAAACTATGGAGCCATCTTGGATGTTTAAAGGTTATACAAGAGCTTCAGGCCAAAGATTTTGTTTTGAGGATTAGAGTTACACAATGAGACGGGCAGATTGGTCGTTATGTTGGGGGTCACGTCAAAAGGTCATGTTTAGATTTTCTTGACTATCGTAGGTAAATGTGTAATTTGATGCTTTATTAGCCACAGGGTCGCGGATCTGACCCGGCCTGACCCGTTCACTCATCACCCTCAGCCAAAGCCTGACTGAGCTCAACAATGGGCAGCGTTCAGATCCACACACACACACACCTAAAGTACACTCCCTGCTAAGCATAAGACATAACATGTACAAACTTGATATTTTCCCGTGTTAACCATTAACCTCCTCAAGCACACACTCTCTTCCTGCACGCTAAACACATCCTTCACTCTGCACCACAGTAGGAAGTCATTCCTCCAGACAATACTGAGCGCAAACATCCAAATCTCATTACTCTGAGCCTTTCTGAAGCCCGAGCGATGTTCTCAATTTATTTCCAAACTCCTAGTCGGCTTCAAATGGCCTGACGATGCGTTCCAGGTCTCAGAGCGGAAAAAAAGGGGGAATCGGGAAGATGAAGGACGACCAGGAGGAGGAGGGAAAGAAAGATGAGAGCTTTGTCTTTGAGGTTGTTTGTGGATAAAGGATCAGCCTCATTAAACGCACTGATCGAGCCAAGGAGGGGTGATCGCACTGAACTAACAAACACCGAACACACAGAAATGTACGGCGGCCCCGAGAGTCCGGCTTCCACGCTGCAGCTAGAACAGGCGAAGAAAACATGTTCACCACCAGACTCAGGAAAGTGCAAGTGCTTCAAAGTGACAAAACACCAAGCAAATAGAGAAATGCTGCAAATCGCACAAAAAAAAAAAAATAACACAAAAGAATTTAGTTACAAAACACCAGATGTTTTCAGGAACTCTAAATACGGAAGGCGTATTCATCACTTCTAAGTGTCCCGTGGAAACTTCTGTTGTTTTGTAACCGATTTCTATTGTGTACTGTGTGATTTGCAGCGTTTCTCTGTGTGGTTGTGTTTTCTATATTTGGTTGTGTTTTCTGTATTTGGTTGTGTTTTCTGTATTTGTCCCATGTTTCTGTGTTTTTTTTCCAATGGTGCATGTCATTTTTTTTGCAGCGCATTGAGCTTTCAGGACCGCCGTGGAAGTGCATTCTTGCACCAACAGAATGGACGTATCCCGTGATCCAAATTCACACGCACAGCACGTGTGTGTGTGTTTGTGTGTGTGTGTATGGACCACAACACCACCGCTGACAGATGAAACACAGGTGAGCCCAAGGGAGTCTGGGTAAATATTTGCGTTAACGCTGTCACACCCTCTTCCCTTGCAGGAAGCAGCACGAGTAAAGGGATTACACCGAGGAGCGGCTCACACAGGACCGTCGCTGATAATAGATGGGTCAACGCTGTGCTTGTGCTGTCCGGCAGCTGTCCTCGGCATAGGTAAACTGTCATGTTAAAAGCTCCATTCATACAGATACAATCAGTGCAATCCATCCACTGTGCACTCACTGGAACTGTCATTAAAAGGGTTGAAGAAAGGCTAAACGCATTCTTCTTTTTCCAAAGCACTGGTGAGGAATTAGCTGTGCTGCCATGTAAATGTGGCCTTCCAGGGCTGGGTGGTCTGTTCCCCTAATGGCAATAGGTGGTCTGCAGAGTAGAGGGCATTTAAGTGCAGCTCCTAAGCTCTGTTCAGTGTTTTTCTAACCTACTTTGGACATTGTTATCTCAGGGCTAAATCCCTCTAACCTACCTTCCTCTCTTTCTCCCCCTTTTCCTCACCTCCTGTGTCCTAAAGAGGGGAGGAAAGGAAGGAGTAGCAGGAGAGGGTGGGACATCAATCAGGGGTGACAGGCCAAAACCACAAAACCTAAACCTCATTCCCTCTGCTCATGGGAATATGAGTTTCCTGCTCTCTTTTGACAATAGCTACTCCCCAAATTAACCTTTTTAAACCCCTCATACGCACACATACTCCTACACAGGCCTGTGAACCCTCAGCTGAGGAGTGGGGGGAGGAAGCGCTGCTAAGGGGAAGGCTGAAAAACACAACAATTTTACATTTTCCACCATCAATTCAAACTAAGCTGCAGAATGCAAAACACAGATCAGATGTGCACGCTACATTTGATTTGAATTTTAAGGTTCATAAAGAGCCAAAAAGAGCTGAGCAGAGAAACAAAGAGGAGCTAAAGAGAAAGGAGAGTAACCTTTGATACAAACCACTACACCCAATCCTGAACAAAGCCACTAAAGAACTGACTGGAGGTGATGTGTATCCTTGCAGTTCAAAGCCAACCTCACAAAAAGAGTGTATTTATCTGTGTGTGTGCATACAGCATTGTGTGTGTGCTTAAAAAACGTCTAAAGTTTTGAATGTGCGCCTGTGCCTGCGGCACAAAGGCACCGGTGTCGTGTAACTCGGCCAAACCCCGCCTGCCCGTGCAGGTGACCTTATTGTATTGGAGATTCCCGGCAGGCAACGAGCGGAGGGTGTCACGTGTGTGAGGAAAACCACAAAGATCTAAAGGATGTGTGTTATCTGTTGATTTAAACTGTTGTATTCCTCCTGAAAAGATCAAGGTCAAGCAGGCGCTGGACACATTTATGATGTTGCTCCGCTGCTCGGACTTCAACTGGGTCAGCTTGGAAACTTTTTTTTTTAAACCGGAGAAAAAGGGGACCTTCACAAAGTTTAAAACTATATGCTCCAATTTCACTCCAGCCTCTACAGAGGCTTCCAATCATGAGATAGATCTTTGGGGGTTGACAGGTGATTAACAGGAATGGACGGATAGAGAGACTCGTCTTGTCTTGTCTCTTTAGGTCTCATTCAGATAAAACAATTCACTCAATCGGTTGTACCCGTCTCAACCAGTGGACACCAGTGACAAGGGGTTGCTTTGTTTTAAGGGGTCACAAGCAAAAGAGGTAAAATTGTCTAACGTTTCACCAAAAGTCCAAAAAATTACAGCAGATTTGTGCAAGAGACACTTGTTTTCTTCTCCCATTAATCATCTCAGGACCCCTTGGTTTTTAGCTTGTTCCCCCAGGCTGGGAACCAGTGGACTAAACTACCCAACATCTAGCTCCAGCTACAACAGGCTGCATACACATTGCCATTTCACCGCAGAGCAAGTTCTTTTACTTGTTATACATTTCTATACTTCTACTCAACCCTCTGGGATGGAGGGTAATTGATGTTGCCATTGACAGGACACCAGATGATAATATGTGAAATGTTTCATGAGATTATTTCTTATTAAACATTTTAATTCCAAACACATGTCCTGGGCAACACTGAGAAGTCACATTTGGAGTTGATATAATTTGAAAAAGCACAAATTTGTTCAAGGCCTCACTCTACATTTGATGTCCTGCCAAATGTATTAATATACCTTTGAAGTCCTGCCAATCTGTGGGATCCTTCTGCTTCTAATTTCTCCCACAGGTTGTGCTTCATTAACATATTATCGTGCGCGAGTGTTCCTTACCTCTACAATGCTGCGCAGATCCTGGACGTAGGTTCTCTCTGTGTCCAGTATCTCCTGCACCACCCGGTCCACGTATGTCCGAGGTCCCTGCACCTGACCTGTCCGCTCGCCTGCATCTGGGCCCATCTCAGGCTCTGAATGTTCTGTCAGAGTCTGTGCACTGCCCTGTCTCCCTTGCCCCTTCCCTGTGTCCATCCCTCCATCATTCCTGTCATCTTCCTCCCTGCATCCCAGCTGCCTGGCTGGGACCAGTTCCAACCGAATCGCCCCTGAGTCCCGGTCTGAGGTCACAGGGTTACAGTGAGGGGCAGTAACAAGGGTGGAGCGGCTGCCCAAAGAGCAGTGACTGTCCCGGGAGGAAGCGGAGGAAGAGGTGGAGCTGTAGCTGATGGGCCTTTCGGCGCTGTCGGGTGAGGAGTCCATGCTGAGGGCAGAGCAGTAGCGTGAGGAGGCGTGACGGAAGGCCGGGTTGCGGAGGCAGCGGGCCGGTATGTCAACGGAGCTCAGGACTGATCCGGAGTCCGGGACTTCAGGAAGAGGAGGCAACGCATCAGGTAGGTAGTTATAATCGTCTAGAAGAAAACAAGAGAAAGGAAAAGATTCTCGTTAATCAATTTTATCCCAAATAATTCAGTGTCAGTTGTCAAGTGCCTTTTCAGATCATAAACATACCACAGGCTTGTGAGGCTACACAGGACAGCGCAAATGGTGGAACGCCTTGCATCATTGATCTAATTTAGTTTGAAGGCATTGAGAGGATGCAGACAGTTGCTTGTTGCCAAGAGAACACTCCAAAGTTGCACAATCCAGGCAAGTTTCGTAAACGCATGTCGTCATGAACATATGTTCAAACTGGACTTCCTGATTTATACTTTCTCTTCTATCTCTACTAACCTGTAGCGACATACCCACACAGCCCTTTGCGTTGTTGCGTTGTTATGCTGTAGCGCCATTGTTTGTTATGCCTCCTAAACAATGACTTTGTCTCTTGCTTTACTTTTAAATATATGGCTGTCATATCAATCACGATGCATGGGCATAATTACAGCAAACAAATAAGACCACGGTCTAGACAACTGGTATCTCTAATACATGCCAACGGTGGAATTGCTTTCCTAGTGTTGCTAAATAAATGGTTGCTGTCTGTCACAATGATGTTGCTACTTGTTTTGGCCAGCCCCACATCGACCTTTGCAAGAAACTATCGAAGTTTAAACTTCGTTTAGACCGAAGGAACAGCACCACAGTTATTTTCCTTTGTACTATACAGCAAGGTGTGGGAAATCTTGTACAGAATGTAAAGTGTGGTAACAACAATTTTTGCAACAAAAGACCCTCAATCATTCGACTCTCAATCTGGATACAAAAACAGCAGGACATTGAGTACAAAGTACGGAAACTATAATATTAATTAAATATTAAGTACAATTAGGCAAGCTGTAAAATATCATCTTTTTATAGTCATTATATCTCTCCCAAAATGAACCTCCTGATGATTTACTGATGCTGGAGAGTCACACGCAGAGCCGTTCAAATTCAAATGAAATGCAAACATTCAACAGGGAATGACCCTGCATTTCCCTCGCTCAAACTAAGTGCTAAAAAGACTCACTGTATGTCACTCCGAACACTTACAATACCACTTTCATATAGCCTTACAGTCTCTATCTGTTTAGCACCCCAGTTCCTGACATTCCAGCTGACCACAGTCTGACTGACCACCCGCTATACGAGGACCACCAGCCCTCCCTGATCTGTCTTCAGTTCCACCCAAAGAAACGTTTCATGTACGAGGAGCTGAACAGTGAGAGAAAAGAGGCCGAAAGACAAGAAACAAACATTTGTGTGATTGGTAAATTTATGTGTGTGTGTGTGTGAGCAAGAGAGAGAAACATATTTGTGTGTCTGCAGCTACAGGAGTCTATTCGGCGTCAAGCCGGTGCCAAACTGGCTCACCAGCTTGTGTCTGTGGAGAGATCCGTTAAGATTTGATTACCAACTCTCAAGGCCCCACAGTCGGGCCAAATCAAGTGAAACCACACATGCAGCGTATCAAACAGAAGCCTTCCAAGTTTCCCTCAATGTTTTCCAAACCTCATAGAAAGGCCAGCTTTGACGGGAAGAAGAGGGAGCAAATAAACGCGGTGAGCAAGCGAGGGGAGGACAACGCGATAGAGCCTCATACCAGCTCAGTGGGAGTTTAACACCAGTCTCCATCATCAAAGCCCGACACACCAGTGACCCGGCAGCTCCGGTGTTGTGGCAACACTGTGCTCCAATGCCCAATAGGACGATGTGCTGCCAGCAGCACCGGTTCAACCTAAACCCGTCTCACTTCAAAGCATTGAAGATCACAGACTCACGTTCAAAAACATGAAACGTGAAACTGAGAACAAGCACAAAGAATCCCGGTACATACCCGCTCTCTCACCTTTCAAATAGGTACCTTGGAGGTCTTTTTGCCACAGTGACACCACTTTTGAGAGCACTTTAGCAGCAGGCATGCTCGTTAAACTGGTTTGTGATGGAAAGATCACAGGTTTGATTCTGGCAACCACTGCTGCACTGATACCAAGTGAAGAAACTGAACCTGCGTTACCAAACTTCAGATTTTTTTGGCAGTTTGGGGCAGAAGAACGAGTTTGAAACACCACATCTGACATACTATCTGCCCATAAATCTGTTACGGCGAGCATGTTAGCACATAATTGCCTACTCACACATGCAGCAGACATCAACCAGAATTAGCATTAAGTTTGAATCGTGTTTCTGATGAATATTAAAGACATAGTTTAACTTTGGGGAAAAATGCTTACTTGTTGAGTTTGATGAGAAGTTTGATACCAGTGTCACTTCTGTGATACATCTACGTACACAGCAGGTTTTAGGTGGCATTTAGCTAGCTTAGCATGAGGGAAGCAGATGGAAAAGCAAGTCTGGTTTGTTCCAAAAGAGCATACTACAACACATGCTCACTAAGTAATGTTGCATCTTGTTTGTTTAACCCATGTACTGTAAAAATGACTTCCTTATTCTGTGGTGTCCTTTAATTTGCATTTTTAGCTGCTTCACTTTTTTCACAAACCAGCCACAAAACTTGTCTAATTAAGCTGTTTGATGTCTTGTAGCTTACAGTTGGTTTATTAGTGCTTTTTTCTTTTGCTGAAAAGTTGCATCCCGGTTGCCTCTGGAGAGGAAGATGCATGCCAACCAAAACAATTAGCTAAACAAGCTAAAAGAGGTTTGTAAAGCTGCGGGACCTGCAGAGTTTGGTGATACTTCCTTGTGGTGTTTGTCACTGTAACGGACGGGTTCCACATTAGATATTTGATCCATTGTTCCGATAAAAACAAAACTCATGTCAAACAATTAGACAGTTACATAGATGCTGGCTCTTAAGTCTGTCCCGCTCCACTGAACCATCATGTACGTGTTTTTCACCGGAATAGATAATGAAATCATTTTCTGTTTCATTGTTCATCAGGAGGAAACTGAAATGTTTTGAAATCCACGTCTCAAAAACATCTACGAGAGGAAGAGTCTGCTGGTTTGCTTCACGGCTTTCGTTGGTTTTTAATTTTGCTCCGCTGCCGTGCCAAGAAAAGCAGGAAGGAATTAGAGCATCCAAAAAACTGAAGTGGTCTGACTGAAAAGTGTATTTTCCACAGACGGGTTTAGAGCTGATTCATTGTGCGTGCGTGTGTCCGTCCAAATGTTTGCAGTCGCCCAGCCTGACCCACTTTTTTAACAATTACAGTTCAGACAGGAGGAGGAGGGTGGGCGAAAACAACACACACACACACACACACACACACACACACATAAACTAACAGCCTTGGCTTTTTGATAAGCAACACGCTGCTTTCAAGTTAGCAAAGCACAAGAGGTTTTATTATATTACATGCCATGACATTAATAGGTAACTGACCATTTGACACATCTATGACATATAGGTCCTTATCACAGCCGGTAATGTATGTAAATCTGTGCAGTGTGTGTAGGTTTCACACAAAAGATAACGCTAACTGAGCTAATAACTTAATGGTCCTCACACCTACTGCTAGTGCAGCCAGATATGGGCAGGCAGAGCGTGCACACGTGCAAACTGCATGCACAGACAGAACGCCGCACATAAACATACTAGGAGAGCAAATACAGAGAAGCCATGTGTTTCCGTTTGCAGCGAAACCCAAACATCTCCGAGAGAGATTGCTCCACATTGTGTTTGCCCAGCCCCTCCTTCCCACCTTCCAGCTTCATGTTTGGGGCACACCCTTACCGTTTCCTGGGTGAACTGGCTCTTGTACACACACAGATACACCACACACACACACACACACAGACAGAGAGCAAAGATGGCCAAGCTTTAGTTACCTCCTGTCCAGATTATGTTTAACCTGATCCTTGTAAATGATCTCTAATTATGGTCCTTAGCATGCAGGTTGGGACTGTTTCTCCTCCAGTGTGTGTGTGTATGTGTGTGTTAATGTGTGTATCCGTGCATGCGAGGATTAGGATTGTGTGTGAGGGCTGTGTTTCCTGCCAGACCAGAGAGAGACAGAGAGAGAAAGAGAGAGAGTGAATCAACGAGTGTCTGAACAACCTGGCTTCAATCTCTGGCTTTCATTTAACTTGAAAAAGACAAAGAGCTGGGTTGCTTTAGTATTCAGCCAAGTTTAATATGTTGAACATCGGGACTGTCTGCATGGCAAACAGCGGGAACCAAGTGGAACCAGACCGAGGACTGAGCTGACAATGTACACAGAGGGTACAAAACACTGGCGAAAGACTGAGAGTCATGTGGTGTTTCACTCTTTAGTGAGAGCGTGGCACATGTAAACAGCTCTTCTAATGCATTTTTAGATTAGAAAAATACATGGAAATCTTTGTGGGTTTGTTTTGATTATTGGATTCAGTGAAAACTGGATAAAACCAAAAAAAAATCTTGGCAGAAATGAAATCTTTGAAGTACCATCTAAAAGTCTAAAAACTTAAATATTCAAATACTTTCGTGGACTCTGGTTCATTTCCAGCGGTTCATCTGGATCAGATCGACATTCTTCTCTTTGCTTTTGATTACCAGAAGCATTCTCAGAGATAAAGACAATCTCATTACGTTGAAATGCGGTAATCTTCTTGTATCAGGAAACACGGCTATTTTTGAACGCATGGGGGAAAAACAACAACAATTTTAAGACTGAAAACGAAAGATTGCACGGTCCTGACCTTGAAAACAGCATCTTAAGGTCTGTTTGAAAGCTTCTTTTTTTCACAGTCTTCCTCAGAAGATGAAGTTACCCAGTTGTCACGGAAGCAGAGGTTTAAATTTACATTACGTCATAAAATTAAAACCACCATAAGAGTTAAACTTGAACTGCCCAGTTAAATGCCATTATTAGTTATGCTAATGAAGATGCAAACGTAGCTCACGTCCTTCAAAGCCTCAGAAATGTTCATCCACGCTGCTAAAACTTCCCTCCAATCGATGCCGTCAGTCGCGGACCTCTCTACCTGTTCGGCCAGGTTTAATGACTCATGCTACACTTCAGCCGCACTCTTTATGGTCACCTGAAGTGCTCTTTACCCTGGAGTGGTCAGCAAACAGCTGTGAGCACCCTCGTCTCTTTTACAGCCCCGATCATCCTCACAAGTAGCTCAAACAGCACAAACCGCTCCGTGAATGCTTTTTAATTGGCATGTGAACTTCCATGACCATAAACAAGTTCAAAATATTTCAAAGTATTATGTCACATGCAGATTTTTTGGATCCAGAACAACTGCAAGGCCCTAATCACCGGGTTTAAAACAAGTGTAATAAACTGACAATGCTTAGTATGCTGATTCCAGCAAACAAAGCGTGCACACAACTGCCAGGGAGTATCCCTCAGCAATAAAACTCAGCCCCAGGAAAATCAAAGAGGGGACTTCGTACTGAAAAGACTTTTGGAAAATACCCACTTGGTTTGGCTAGCTTTAAAAGGCCCACATTAGACTTGGCTGAACTTTGAAAGGCATTTTTGCACAGTGAGGACTGAGTCGTGCAGGAGATTGGACAGTTCAGGGTCAGTCTGGAGAGGACAAGTGATTACAGTAACCAATAGAGAAGGAGATATATTGTGGATTAGACCGTGCAGACGATACAATGCATATTTGCTTGCACAGTCCATGCAGTCACAAAATTTTGGATTGGAACTCGTTGGGACAAATTCTAGATAGATGACGAATTTTGGGACTTCCTTCGAGTTTAAATTTGACTTGCACCAGTATTTATTCCAACATAAATCAATGTATTTAAAAGGAAGTGGCTGCATCAGTGTATTTGCTTTTGGAGATAGATTTGAGTTTGTCAACGCTCGTGATCTTTGCCCCTTTGTCCATTTGCTAATTGCTGAAACAGAAAATGAAGGACGCTGTTTTACAACCTCGCTCTGGAGAATAAGACGCGATGCCATCTGGTGCTTCACTCTCCGTATCCATCCAACCAACATAACTAACCGCTGCAGAATCCACAAATCTACAAGTAGCAGCTACAAGACTTCAAACCACTTATTCTGTGAGGGTGCGTTAAGAAAGAGAAGGGGGTGAACAGAGGCATGACGAGCACAGGACGACTTCTTCCGTCTTTCTCGCGTCCACTTGCTCACTTTTGCATTAATGCACCACTCTTTCCTGCCATTTTCTTTCTCCCTTCCTGTCATTCTTTTCTTCCCTCGTCCTATTATGCGCTCAAACTCAAGAATATGTTTGGCAGCTCATAAAGTAGCTCGCCGTGTGTGTGTGTGCATGTGAGTTCCACAGGACATTCCTATGGGCTCAGACCATCCCTCTGCAAGCATATACTTTACTATATAAAAATACACATTGACCAGCCCGTGTGTGTGTGTGTGTGTGTATGGCTACAGACCACCAGGGCTCACATTTGCATTCGGACCACGTGTTCGTAACACTCCCTGTTCACACTCAAATTACCGGGTCTCATCTGAAGGGAACATCTGAGGGGCGTTGTGTCTCCTTACTTTTTGATCAGCTACATAACACTTAGGAGGGTCTAACCTCTAAAACGACCTTAATTGTTACCTAAAAACAAGTGTTTGTGGACATTTTAAATTCAGATTCAGGAAGGTGACCGCCTCTGACTTTTCCTGAATGGAGAGCTGATTTAAAGTGGAAGATCCACTGATAAATGAGCACATTTAAGACAAAGAGAAAGCAGAAAATGTCCAAATGAACCAGACAGAATAAGAAATAGTGCCAAGAAATCATGTTAAAACATCTATTACAAATGTGTTTAAAACAATAAAAAACACAACTTCTGAGCAGCACTGTGCGACGATTGATATTTGGCACGTACGCATACAAAACTATTGTTTTGTGACAACTTTGTACTTGCAAAAGCACAATTAGGGTGCTAACCAGGCACATATCTGGTCTCATGCGGGCAAGAGGAAGAAATTCAATACAACACTCACAGGTGCCAGGTTTGAACTGACAACATCACGAACACCAACAACACACAACAATAGTCTGAATACAACAGCTGTAATATTTATCTGGAAATGACCCAAAATGTCAGCGAGAAACCGAAGCTGAAGCGAGTTGACCACACACTTCGTACAGCTCGCGAACCCTTTAATCACCCGTGTTTGTCCGTGTGTGTTCTTGTTTATGCTGCACCGGGCATACCAGATGGCAACTGAGTTCAATGCCATGCAGCTTGTTGCTGACTTTGCAGTCCTGGGACATTTAAAATGTAACTGGATCCAGAGGTTTGTTTTGATGGCAACATAAATTAGAATAGATTGTTTTCTTTAATGTGAGTCAAAGAATTTCAACTTTCACTGGCAGCATTTTGACAAAAACACGGTGAGGAGAGGACATGTGCGACTGTGAGAGAGAGTGAGAAATGAGGAGGAGAGGACCCAGAGGAATGGAAGTAGGAAGAAGAGATGAGAAGAAAGGCCAAGGGTCAAACACCACCCACTCCCCTTGCTTTTTCTCTTTTCCATTTCCCCCTCGCTCCATCTCATTTTTTTTTCTTCGGAGTCCCGCCTTTTGTGGCGCTTTAACCCTTCAAAGTTCTCTCCGTCTCAAACCGATCTGCTAAAACACCCTGCACTGAGCAGAGAAACCGCAGCGCGCGGTGTCTGCTTAGTCACGGCCTCGCATCCTCCGCCGCCTCCACTTAAGGTCAGCCTCCGTTTTTCTGATAGAGACGCAGGCTTGATCTCGACTGACGCTAAGGACCTTAAAGTGTCACTCGGGATTTCACACCGCGGCCGAATGACTGCAGAGGAGCGGAGGCAGAAGAAGAGAGAGGGCAGAGGTGGGAGAGACAGAAAGAGGCAGAGAGAGGCCAAGGATGGGATTTGAGACAGGAGGCGGGGTCTCTACTGAGCAACTTATCACCGGGCCAAACAAAGAGCTGCGCAGGCCGGGACATACATTATAATGCAGATGTTACGGAGGATGGATGGATGGAGAAGCGGCGCAGAAAATAACTTTGCTGTGTCGGCGCCGAACAAACTCGAGACAGTACTTCAAACATCTCAACACACGTCATGACTGCTTAAGTAACGTTTAAACCCGATGTGCGACTTAATAGACTCCTGCGGCTTTCATTGCCCCACAAAACACAGCTTAAGTAAACACACACAAACAGCTGGGAGCCTAATTGGCAACAAATGGCTGGTTTTCTTGAGATAAAATAAAAGCACTGAAGCAATTCAACGTCCTCCATGTTCACACATTTTACACACACAGATTAACACCCTCTTCCAGGTTGTGTTTATGAGATTTCTGTTTGACATCGGCGAGGAATGTGCGGAGCTGGTTTTGAGCTGACAGCACCGGTGTTTAGCCTCTGTGAGAAAAAAAAAAAAAAAGAAGTGTCCACCCGCAAACTTACACCCCTCTATTTTAAGACACACACACTCTCACACCCACCAGTGGGACACCAATGCGACCCTTCCTGCACACACCCTTGCCCTCCCTCCGCGTGTGACACACTGGCCTCATTCTCAGGATTTCAAGCCCGGAGAAAACGCTCGCCACCCGGACCGCATGGACTCTGCGTCCACATCACTCGCTCTCTTGTTGATCTCCTTGTGTGGACACTGAAGCATATGATTGGAGAACCATTGATTTGTTTTCTATATTAGACAAATTACCCCAAAGGGAAATACCCCCACCGCCCCGCACCCCTGCTTTCCAGCTCCACAGGGCTGCAGTTGCTCGCACGTGAGTGCTCAGGATGGGGGGCAGATGTCCTCCACCTCCCGAGAGGACTGGGCTAGCAGGGTGGGAGGAGGAGGACGGAGGGGTCCATTGTCTCCAGCACCTCTAAACCAAAGAGTTTGCTCTAAACAGTAATTATTCTCCCCCCTCCTCCTCCTCCTCTTCTCTATCCCCATTTGTAGCCACCCTCCAACTGCTGCCCTCAAGACTCTAATTTGGGTCACAGGCTGCAGAATGGCATCCCAACACTCAGTCAAACCTACACCCAGCAAGAGGACACTGACACATGTGGTGGCCTGAAGAGATATGACACAGAAAACAACAGAGAGCAGAGCTCAAAGTCTATTTCATTCTGCAAAAAGATGCTTCTTTTTCTAACGTGGAGAGTTTCCGTTTGTAGTCCCCGAGCAGACAAACTAAAAAACAAAGCAGTGCCTGCAGCAGAATTAAATTTATAACCACCAGGATTGTGAGAAAACGAGCACGAAGCTGTGCACGTCGTCATCTCGGCATCATTAGGAATTCAACCTACAACGTCTGCGAGAAAGCAAACACGCACCATTCAACACCGGGGGTGACAAACAACCAGAGGACGCTGTTCATACAACTGCACTGCCGAGAGACGGACGCTGTGGAGACGCTTCGCACAGTGCTGTCAGCTCAGAGAAACACACACACACACACACACCGCACAAAAGAGCCACCGGGACAAACAGCCAAACCATCAATGAGTAGTGAGCAGACCTCGTATTTAAACGCTGCTGTTGGATGTTTGCCACTTGAAAAGTCGTGTGTGTGCGTGATGCCGCACGTGATATCTCATTCTGATCGCTCAAGAGCATCTTTCATTTCACCGCAGACGTCCAAAAACGGGAAATTATTCCACATAAATATGATTTAAGTCTGTTTCATGGGCTCTGCAGACGTGCAGTGCTTCTGACAGCAGAATCGAGCCCCACCACATCACAGAGTCACCTCTGGAAAAACTTGTGAGTGTCTTTAATTTGAGCATGCTGGGAAACATCACTGAATACATGTGAAAACAGAAACAGCTCCTGCTTACCGGTAGGCATTGTGGCTTGGCTCCCCTTCAGTGGAAATTAGAGCGGGTGACTTTCAGTTTTGTTGTTTTACAGTGAGTTTTAAGTGAAGCAGGATTTGAACCCCCCCCCCTCCCGGAGCAGGTCACATATCCAGAGTATTCCAAACAGTATTCCCAGAAAAGGCCTGGAGAAAATTCCCTTAGATTTCCCAAATTGTCCCAGTCATTGTGAATCCATCCAAACATACAAGTCGGCTCCTCCAAAACACACACCGGAGGACACACTCTGAGGCTGTGTTTTCTCCTGGACACACTCCTCAGGCTTTACTCTCACACAAGTTCTTGCTGAGGATCTCCTCAGTCTGCCTCTGAATGCCTCTCTCCCTCCCTCTCTCCTGTGGCAACACATCCACTGCCTTCATGTGTGTGTCTAAAAGTGTTCATGTGTGTGTTTGCGTGTGTGTGTGTGTGTGTGTCAGAGTGAATGGCCTCTGCTCTCTGCTGCTCCCTCCCTGCTGGGTATTCCCCTCCCCCTGGCTCCTCCTCCCTCTCTCCCGCAGCAAATTACAAGGAGCTGGGAGTTCCACATTAAGTGCCTCCTCTCCTTTTTCCTCTCCTTCGTTCCCTTCTTTTATCTTTTCTCCACTCTTTCATTTCTCCTTCTCCCCTTCAAAAAAAACAAAACAAACAAACTTATAACTTATAACGCTCGCAGGGCCGGAGACACCTTTTGTGTGTGTTCGTCTGCTGCACGCTCAGCGGGCGGCTGAACTGCTGCTGTTAGCGCACAGCTCCAGAGATCACACACACGTATACACACTTTACAAGGACGGCAGAGAGAGAGAGGGGGGGGTGTGTTACGGCTGATCAATAGGCCGGGAGCCAGCTCAGACAAAAGCTCCCTCGTCCACTGCGAGACACTGCACCGCTCATTGTGTCCCAGATCAGAGGAAGGCTGGACTGAATGAGAGCACAAAATGTCAGAAGTGGGTTTCAAGATGAACATCAGTGAACTCTTTGGCTTGTGATCCTTTAAAACGAGGGCCGGTTATCGCTAATTATCCCTTTCTTTGGGGAGCTAACGTGTTTTTCAGTTAAACTTCTCAATTTTACAAATGAAGCTCGCTTCACTCGTCAGTCAACAGTTGTAAAACGCTTTCTGTGTTTCTGGGGGAGATTTCCAAAGTTTGAAATAAATAATGTTACAGAATAGAGGTGGACAATTCAAAACATCTTGACCTCGACTCAGTGTCTCCAAATTTGTCTTCTCTTCAAGTCTTAAAACTTTCTGGAAGTGCAATACTAAATCCCTGGATAACCCTTTAATGCTGCCTTAACTCAAGCAGTTGAAGAAGAACTGAAGCGTTATGACTTACAACAAGAAATATTAGTATTCAATGCCAACTTGAAATACTTGACACTTTACAATGCTCAAGTCAACGGAGTACAAAAGCTTGTTGGTTGGTTTGAAACCAAGCTCCATCTATTACTCACCAGATGAATATGTCTGCAGGTTGTAACCAGTTCAACTAAAAAGGGAGTTTTGTTTTTCTGGATTGAATTAAATGTTTTAAATGGCCCCAGGATCTAAAATGATCCAATAATTCACAAGAAAACAAAGTAAAGGTTAGAGAAAAGCTGAAGCAACCATCCTAGGACCACTCAGGTTCATCTCGTGACCTCTTATGTGTGGCGCGAACCCCAGTTTGGGCACCGCCGCTCTAAAGTGTATAATTAGAAAGCAGTTATAGTTCAGGATAGGCCATGTGTCCCATAAGGAAGACACACGTGAGACAATAGGCCCTCAGTCTCACACACTAAAGCAAACGTGTTGACTATTAGTCGTCCCTCTTAAAGACAGGGACTGGTCCCAGCAGCATGGGGTCCTGCTAACACCACCCCCTTCTCCTCACCAATACAATAATAGAGACCCCCTGGACTACACACACACACACACACACACGCACACATAGAGAACAGACCCCAAGAAGCACGACCCCTCTCTCTAATGGTTTGAGGGTCCGTTGACCCACGAAGCCCCTAAACCACCACTCCGAGTCTAAGCTCTGTCCCCCTGCCAGCTCCACACACACACACAGGGAGTGTCTAAACTCCTCGGTTCAGCCAAGCAGGACCTGTTGATGACAGAAACCTACAGCAGCAGTCCGGCTTATCTGATGCCCCCTGTATGCTCCGACGGCCTCCATACCACTCGCTGCAGGACATCGACCAGAGAAACAATATTGTTCCTCTTTCTCTGCATATGACAGTTGTTGCCATATGAGCTGTGACACATGTAGACACGGCGCTTTAAGCAGGGGATGAAAGGGGAGACGGCGAGGCTGAGGATATCGATAAAATCAAAGATTAGCTCAATGTTTTGGCTGCGAATTTGAACCAAGCAAAAGAAAACCGAGATGTATTTTCCTTCTGAAGATTACAGCAGCTTGTGGTTAATGTTCCCATGTTTATTATTTTCATTACTGATTAATCTGTTTGATTATAACTGATTTATCACTTCAGCTGTAAAATATCTTTAAAAATGTCACAATTTCCCGGGTGACGTGTTCTTTGGCTTTGGCTCGGAGCCTTGAAGGAAAGACTTGTTTACTTTCTTGCTGAGGGTTAGATGAGATGATTGATACCGCTCTCATGTCTGTATGCCAAATGTGACGCTAGAACCGGAGCTGAGCATAAAGACTCGAAACTAAAGAAAAAGGAAACAGGGGTAAAAGAAAAATCTGCCTACAAATTGACACATTATCTCTCACTGGTTGAATCCAACCATCAATAAATGTTGTACACAACTGAAGAAATAGCTCTGTTACTGTAGGGATGGTAGCACAGTGGTACAGTGGTTAGCATGGTCGCCTCACCGCAAGAAAACCAAGCCGGTGTTCAAACCAAGAAGGTTTCTGGTTCGAACCCAGACTGGGACTGTTCTGTGTGGGTTCTCTTGGGTCCCGGCTCCCACAGTCCAAAGATTGGTTACGCTAAATATGGAAGAATGTGAGCGTGAATCATCGTTTGTGGATAAGCGGTTACAGATAATGACTGGATGTTATTGTAATTTGTAGCTTAATATGTAGCACACGGACATGAGAGTGGCATAAATGATGAGTATATTACACTAAATGTCAAATAATTTCTTACTTTTAACAGAAAGGCTGTGTTAACATGTGGAGTTTGAAAGAAATGGGTGTTAACCAGGCACAACGAGAGGCGAAAATGAGGCCCAAGATATTTCAGCACCTGCTGCAATTTTTTTTAAATCTGTCCCTCACATGTTGCCTGACTTATTGAAAGAGTGTTGCTCAATTGCTTGGGTATCAAAATTCCTGTGTACTACTCGCGGTCAAGTCAATAACGCGATTTTCCCCTACGCCGTGCCGCCAATGCTCCACACCTAATTCCTTCTCAACACCACCGCCCTCACTCTGCTCTGCTCCAATGTCATCTCCCTCTCGCATGTCATCCGTCTCCACTCGGAGAGCAGATTTCTCAACAGGCCTCCCTCCTTCTCCGGGCCGAACAACAAGCTCTAACGAGGCACTGAGACTTTTTAAAACTCCCCTTTGTGCGCCCAGAAACAGAATTGATGGTTTGAGGGTTCGTGGAGTTGCTAAGATGATCGGGCCCATTGCGCTAGTGTTGGTCACTATGACGACAGCGAGGCATTCATCTCCAAGGCAGAGTGGCATGTGGAAGGACAGCGAGAGAGCGAGAGGGGAGAAAATGCTTATTGTCAATAAACCACTCCATTCCTCATAACACTCGGGCAATGCAAACAGTGAAGCAGGGCACAGGGTTCATACACACTCTATTCAACTTTTACTGGTGTGCACACACACACACACACACACACACACACACACAATCACTTGTTTTCCAACTGCATTGTAAACTTAAAAGACCACAGCCACTTGAAAATGTTTTAGCGTGTGTGTGTAATCAGAAATAAAACCCATTCCAGAGCACTTAAAAACGTCCTGGAGGGAGGACGGAGTACGGAGGAGGGCTGCAGGCGGAGAACTTACTCGATGCTTGTTATTGCAGTGGGCAGTGTGTGCGTGCGTGTGTGTGTTTGCATGCGTGTGAAATCACGTCCAATCTTTTGCTCAGACAGCCTGACAGCTTCTTCATTTTCCCAGCTGTCCGCAGTTTTTTAGTGAAGACGTTTCTGTGGTAACGTATACAGCACGCGGAGGAGAAGACGGAGGGAAACATATTCAGGACGGAGAGAGGGACTGTGACTAATGACAGGAGTTTGTGGGTGGAGGGGTCATTCATATACAGTTTCCCCCTCCCTCTGTGACCCTGTCTGTCTTTGTCACTGCTGAGATGGATCATCTGCAGACACACTCTCTTTCTTTCTCTCTGTCTGTCACACACAGATCCTTCAAGTGTCACAACTCTTAAAGCTTTTGTTCTCGCCGCCTGAGCTCTTCATTAACCCCTCGGCACACAGTTTTCACCCTCTTAAGTAACTTTAAAATCTGTGTAAAGATTCTTAGACTTCTTTCAAAATACATTAAAAATCTTGGAAAATAGTTGCTAAAAACATGTGACTTTACTGAAATGTGGAGTTAGAGGTTAAAGGTTTTCAGTCCTGGATTTTGTGGGCGGTCCTTAAAGGGTGGCTTGATGACACGCTGAGGCCACCCTGAGCAGACAGATAGAGATGAATTCATTCAAAGTCAGTCATGTCATTTTCTGAACTCATTTGACGTGTTTCAAAAGTCATTCCTCATTGTCTGACAGTATTATATATGTTGTGTATCCAGCATCTCGTCCAAATTATGATAAAATCCACCTTTTGTCCACACTTTCTAGAACTTAAACATGTTTTCTGACATAATTTGACTGTGACCACAAAAACATTACAAAGTAAGTTAAAACATTAGAACATTTCTAAAGAAGTTTTGAGTGTGGCTGACTCAGTTTTATGATGTGAAAACACGTTGGTTAGGTTGAGGGAAAGATTATGGTTTGGGTTAAAAAAAAAGTCCTTGGTTAAAGTTTGTTGTTGTTTGGATAAAAGATCTTCATCTTTCATCGTCATGGTTACAGCAAAAACCACATGGTTATGGGTTACAACTAAAAAACAACATTGATTTTTTGTTGGAAACGGGAACTGTCATGTTAAAGTCCCTCAATCCACCCTGACGTCCTACCAATGCAGACAGTCTTTGTACGCTAACAACACCATCTTTGGCCCATCATAATGATCTATAACTCAAGACACCTCATTATAATCTCCAGCAACGTACACTTCCAGTCTCCTAAGTGGGCGTGGTGTCCAGACTTTGCATCAGTAGATCATCTTTGGTGAAACAAACCGACAGAGAGAGAAAAGATATCTGTGCTGCTAGATCTGGCAGGAGTGTGTTACTGAGAGAGTGTGTTGCTGCTGCTGGGACAGACAAAGTTAATTTTGTCCTGATTTATCGGCCTGAAAACGTCACTTCTGTGTCAGAACGTCCAGAAGACGTGCGGCTCGTGAAAAATTAGTCCAGTAATCACTTCACTGGCTCGAAGGAGAAAGAACCGATCACTTCTCCCGTTAGATTAAACAGACTCAGGACCTGCTGCTGGTTTCCTAAAGGGGCTAATGGCTAAACCCATGTGACACATACAGGAAGTGACTCTTCAGTTAACCATCTCTGACAATGACTACAGCTGGTAGACGGCTTTGTCACTTAAATATAATATGCTGAAAGGATTAAAACTGTCCTTCTTCTTGGGACTTTCCGAATTTCTGTTTTTTTTTTTTTTTTTATTGCAGCACCGCTTCATGCAACGGCAACTATTCCAGTTTCTATTGCATCATTTTATTACTCCGATAAGCCACAATGCCAGACGAGTTCTTGCTGGGAAGAGGGGGAACTTTTCGCTTTGTTTCACCCTAACCGATCATGAATAAAACATTCGTCCCGCACAAGTGATACAAAGAAACAGGTAGACACAGATCGTTGACTGATGCCATTCACACGTCTGTCCGCAGCCAGCAGCTGGTTAGCTTAGCTTTGAACAAAGAATGAAAATAAGGGGAAACAGCGAGTCTAGCTCGGTAACAAAATCTGTCTACCGTCACCTCCAAAGCTCCCTGTGAAACACGTTATATCTTATGTGTTCAACCCAACAAAAGCCATAATGTAAACTTGATAATTTGCCATTACATCCTGTCATTGAAGATCTAATAGTGTTTTTCTCGTGAGGCACTTGTAGAAAAAGAACACAGTTACACACAATCCCCCTGAAATATCATTCTAACATAGCATCTTTGTACATTTTGGGGGTCATCACAGCTCTGTGAGTTTGAATACATTTTGGCTATAAAGTGTGAGCTTGTCATCACTGACCCATTAGCTGGTCAGTGAAGTTCAAGTCTTTTGTTGTCCAGTTAGCAGCCCAGCACACTTGTTACACCATCTTTCCCTGTCTTATCAAATCACCAGGGTCCATAAATCATGAGCAGATTTCTGGGCAATAACCACCAGAAAGAATCTTTTAACCTTCCATGTGCCAAGACTAATTTCATCTGTGCCACAATCCTGATTAACTCCGTAATATCCTGTATTGATTTTCCCCTTTCCCGGGTTTTATGAGATTTCCAGATTCACGGACGGTGTTCCCTCGGGGATGTAGCAGTCTGCTTACAGCGCCAGGACAAGTCCAGGAATTTCTGACTCTTGCCGGCCAGAAATCTGACTGAAGGATAATTTTTTTGTTTATATAAGAGCAGGAATCCCTCAAAATTGGCCAGAGGAGCCGAAAAGGGAGCATCCAGGAAAAGCATGAGCGTCTTCGCCGTTACGGCAGACTAAACAGCAGAGACAACTACAGCTGCTATGTCAACAACAACAAGGTCAACAGCCGCAGCTAATGACAGAGCAGGGTGGCACCACGGCCGTAGCAGAACCCGGGAAAAGTATTTATGATGGGAGATAATGTTAGTATTCAAGTATGCAGCGAGTCGGTATTCCCATCAACAGATGCAGATAAACGAGGAGAAGCCAGTCATCAGGAGGAGGATAGAGGAGAAAAACAGGTGGTTCACAGGAGTTATAACTTTCATTTCCTGTAAGTGAATATTATTTGGCTGTGAGGATGATAGATAGCAACACACTGTTGACGTCTGCTTTCTTGTTTTTCTTTCCTTTTAATAAGAGACAAAAAAGTCTAATTTTTAGGCACTAGGGATTAGATCTAAGGTGTGTGTGTGTGTGTGTGTGCAGAGTGTGTGTTGAGTGAGTACGTGAACATGTGTGGCGGATATATGGAGGAAGCTGTGTTTGGCCTCTGATTAAAATGCAGGACGAGGGTCCCGTTCCAGGAAAAGAGACCAGCAGAGCGGAGATAGAGGGGACTTTTCTCCCATTAGGGAAGCACATGCTAAAATAACATCTACTGTATACAGTAGATGTATTTAGTGTACAAACAAAATGATATACTTCTGTGGTCATGTGCACACCTGTGTCATGGTCATAAATAATAGATTCAAAGGTGTTTAAGTGAGCAAACACTGCACGCTGATGATCAGAGAAAGTTTAGCCCTGGTCAGACTGTCATCAACGGTAGCAATAATAAGACCTTAGACCACAAAATATACATATATAACATACAACCAGCATACATGACGGCTGTTAAGAAACCATAAGAAGACAAATAACCAATAACAAAGTGACTAAGCGTCATAAATCTTAATGATTAACGTCACACATGACAACAAATGAGTTCATCCTATTTTGTCCGTAAATCTGTGTCCCTCAGAAGCTGGGTGCTCCAGTTAGAGCTCCCAGAATGAGGACAGACCACAAAGGAGAACACACACACACAGACACGGACACACACATAGACACACAGCAAACACTTGGGTAAGAGTGCGAGGTTGTTGTGCTGAAGTTACACTTTAAAATAAACGTAGAACGTCTCAGGTAAAGGCTGACAGATTTCCTGCGCCGTCTCCCTGTGAGGATATTCGATGTGTCAAACCTGCACTCAACATTAAATCAGGTTAGTGGTGTTGCCTCAAGTTAGACAAGACATAACAAACATACCTACAAATGTTGATCATCCTCTTGGACACAGCGCTGACTCCCAGGCTGCAACCCAAACTGGTACTTATGATTCCCAACGAGACAAGTGGGCAAAGGTGCCGTTGGAGTTAATTGAAACTTTGGAATGAGTAATTGGAGGTCAGACTGGGTTTGGTGGAATCAACCTCTACAATTATGATCCAATAAAGAGCTTTTAAGAAGGAAGGGACTCTACACTGTGACGTCTGGACCGTTTACGGTAAATTAAACTAGCTCGCTCATCAGAAGTCCAACAATCACAACCTGTCACTCACCTCAGAGAGACCATTCCCACGATTAGCCTTTCCTCAGCCGCTGGTATCCCAGTATCCTGTCACAGGTTAGATCCATGTCCAGTGCATTCAAAAAGGTTTCACACTTTAGATGTGCAGCCTTGGAAACGCTGACTGACTTAAAAGAGGTACGTAGGGCTTGTGTCAAGGCGGCCCGGTCCGCGGTCCACCCCTCTATGAGGTCAGATCAGAGAGAAAGAGAGACACTGAGAGGAAAAGAGAGAGAGAGAGGAGAGGGGGGAACAGATGGAAGTAAAACGCAACTGAACTGACTGCCCACTGGGAGGGGAGGGGGAGAGACAGGGAGAGAAGAGCTCGCACATCCAGGCAGCCCACTTCCTGACCAATTACTGCTGCAAGACTAGTCTCTCTCCCTCTCTTTCCAACTAGGCCCTTTCTCTCTCTCTCTCTCTCTCTTTCCTCTTTCTCTCTCTCTTTGCGGTGTGGGATCGCCGCAAGAACTGGACAGCGGCCAACACTGCAGGCGACACGAGTGACAAAAATTACACTGGAAAAAAGGCGAGAGGAGCTGTCACTGAAAAGGGGGGCTGAAAAGAAGGGAGAGACTGTGATCACGAATTAATAGTGATTACCAGGAGAGGGGTGTGGGTAGGTAGGTGGTGGGTGGGTATTACAGGAAAAGACCAGCTGATGCAGACGAGGAAAGAAAAAGAGGGCAGCGCAAGGACGAGCCGTCTCGTTCAACCCCCCTCAAAAAAAACACACAAAAAAAAAAACACGACAAGTGGGTCACACTGCGTGGAACATCAGTTCGGAGCCTCTTTTTCTGCCGCTATCTCGGCCTCGACTCCCCTGTCTCGATATCAGAGCGTTTGAACATGACAGGTCGGGTCAGGGTAAAAGGTTAAACTAACTAAAAGCAGCCAGAGAGCAGACATCACACAGCTCAACCTGCTGTGAGCAAGTCCGTATGAGCACACACAGAAAATATCCAAGCCAGTGGTCATTGTGTGTGTGTGTGTGTGTGTGTGTGAGAGTAATTTGGTCATTGTTCTGCATCCTAACAGAGCAGGATGGAGGAGGAAAGTCCCCTTTCTCAGAGCCAGTGGCTGTTGTTCCTGCCTCCTGGTAGCAAGGCTTCCTGGGATTGATAAAGGAGCTCCTGGCCTTGTCAGCACACCCACTTTCTCACTTCCATGTTTTCACCGGTCTTAACTTTTTCCAGGGAAAACAAAACCGCACGTGGTGCGGTGCAATCGCAGAAGGTGGCAAACAGTGACCTTTGATAAGAAATATACACTTAACTAAAGCGAAAATGACCTAAATCTTCTTAAAAACACACAATTCATGCACACACACAATGGAGCACGCAGCGACTTTTAGCCTCGGTCCGTCAACGTCGTCGTCTGTGACCTACTGTTGCAGTGACCAGTGACTGTGTACGCAGGGCTGATGTGGGTCAGAGATTTGCTGTTATTATCCTAACCTGGATATACCCAACTCACACCATGCGGAGCCTTTGTAACCGAACACCGCACTTTGCACTTTAAAACACACCGAGACAATGACAGACGATAACACCGTGTCTGAGGAACAACAAGACCAAAGCGTCCTGCTAGCTGGTCATTGTTATCATTGCTTCAACAATGACTTTTCTATGGTTTCTTTGAGATATTGTAAAGTTGATAGTATAAGGTCATGATGACAGTTCATGGCCACAGTATTCTGTGATTGAATGAAAACACAGCGAGGCTTGAAACAACGTTCACCCAGAGCATATAGAGAGATTTAGCAGAGTTCTAGACTTCTGCGGTAACATGAACCTCGTTTTCAGGCCAGTTTAAGGTCAGTTTGTTTTGAGAAGAATCGGCTTTGACATTGAAAAGAATAAGAACCAACAGTAGAGCTGAAATCATCAGATGATTGATTAATTTGTTGGTCAAGAGGCGATTCATCAGCAGCGATTTTGATGATCAATTAATAAGCAAAGATGTCAAAGACTTTCTGGTTCAACCATTTCAGACGTGTTGTTTGTGTTCTCTGTCGGTGAACTGGATCTCTTTGAGACCAAACCAGTTCATTTCTGTACGCTGTATTTGGCACCGTTTTCTAACCAAACTATGACTCAACTTCTTAAGAAAATAATCTGAACATTGATTAGTTGCACCGTGACAAAATGCTTGGAGAAAGTCAGTGAAGTCCAGCCTGCACTGATGTCATGAGCTGCATTCAACTTGTGCGATCATTACAAGGAAACCAGTCACATCCCGTTGCAGTTTGTGGACAGGAGACTCGTGTTTGTTGCCTGAAATTCAGAATAAAACAGCCGTATGCACTGGAAAAAGGAAAGAGGTCGATATATTTTTGTCTGTAGCCACTGGGATCATTAAAGTGTTGACAGATGTTGGTGTTTCTCCGACAGGAAAACAGAAAAAAAAATGGATAAAAGTGGAAATGTGAATTGGATAACTGCTTAGGGCCTCCCCAACTAACAACAGGAAGAAGCCCCCCTCTTCACCCACTACCATTTCCTGCCCGTCCTCTGTGGCTTGTTTACAGATGAAGAAGTCAAACAGGATGTGACATCATCAGGCAGGTGAATCACGCTCATGTGACCGCTTTCTCATTCTAGCGTCACCAAACGTTACGATTTTATCTCCCCCACCCAGAGATTTCCTGGTGGCATCAAACCGGTGTGTTAATGAGTGCGACGTGTTTTTTGCTCATTTATTTTCTCAGTCATCTTTATTAATCTGATATCATCGGGGTTTAGCGTGGTTTGGCGAACACAAAGAGCTTCATGAAGAGCTGTAGTGACGGCCTAATTGGACCGGTGTCCTCCAAACACTTACCGAATGTTGTTAGACGAGGAGGAGGAAGGAGAAACTAATTCAAGTTATCCCATCTTTCCCAACTGTCATCCGAATCCATACACTATATTCGATTACTCTGATTGACAACTGATTTGACAACAGCCAAATATCAAATGCAAAAAAACAAGACATAGCAGCCAGCTGATATTACTTACTAGTCCAACAGCAAGAAGCCCAGCTCGCCGTCTGTCTTTTAGCTTTTTATTTCACCAAGCTCTCGACAACAACTAAAAGTCAGTCCCAGATTTACTCGTCTATCGGCCTCTTGTTCGGTCACTCTTTCTCTCTTCTCAGTTATCTCCTCTCCAGTCTCTCATGTCCACAGAGGCTACAGAGGCGGGTTACATTGCCCGCTTGACCAGCTCCTGTTCTGGCACGACAGCAGCTTCACTCCCTGCGCACTGGGTCACTGTTTACCTGATTACATCAGTGTAACATCAAGATTTAAAGCTAACTCTTTGGGTAGACGCTTCGTCACACCTCCAGGCTCTAAACCAATGTAATGCGTCCTGCACTTGTCAGCCGTACTTAATAATGGATACAATGACTAATATCTGAGTGGCAAAACATCCTCAGTGTAGAAACCCCCTGACATCATCATTAGCATCAAAGCTACCTCCTAAATGAGTCGTCACTGCTTTCATGTTGGAAGCCATGTTGAACTCCTCTCACTTAGATGAAAATAATATTTCTTGGTGTGGTTTTAAAAGTGAAACTGATACTACCCCCGCCGCTATAAATATGAATAGGGCATCTCAGTCAGTGTGTGTGTTTGGCATTAAGATTAAAAGCTTTACATTATAGTTAGAAACAGAGAAGAAGCCACAACTCAACCGCTGGGCTGCTTCTTGACAGAAGTAGGAGCCAAAACACATTATTGCTCAGACTGAGATAAAGCACGGGTGAAGTTGTGTGTGTGTGTGTGTGTGTGTGTGTGTGTAGGCGCCACACTCTGTGTACATCTGTGTGTCTGCATGTCTGCTTATGTGGGTTTGAGTGGGATAAAGAGCCAGGAGTGCGTGTTGGCAGGTTCCCTTTGACCTGTGGAGGCTTTATTTTCTCTCATATTCATATTGGGCTAATACTCTGCCTTTCCCATGCCAGTGAAAACCCTGGAAGCCGAGCCCTCTCCGGCCCTCTCCTCTCTTTAGGGAACCTAAGATGTCACTGCACACAAAAGGAGCCGTGAAAGCCGTCCAACTCAAGCAGGGGCTATTATTTACAGTACCAAAAGAAAATCGCTCCTCTCCCGAACAGTAACCCCCCCCCACCCCTCCCAAGCGTCAGCCGTCTGTCTCCTTGTAATGCTTCCCCTATTTTGCCCTTTTCCAATCCCTTCCTTTCATTTTTCAAACTCTTTTCTCTAGCTTCTCTTTCCTCCAGTCATGTCTCCCTCTCTCTCTCTCTCTAGCCCTCCCATAATAAAGTAAATAGTGGGTTTTGTAACCAGTAAGCCCAAAATTAGGAGTAAGCCCTAAACCGTGGCTTCATTGAGCCATTCAAAATAGGCAGAAATATCCACACTGATCATCTAAGTCCCCCCGAGAGGAGAAATTCCATTTAGCGAACTTCAAAAATAAATAAATAAAAGATTTACGCGGCAGCCTTACATTTCTTTCATCGGGGGATTTAATATTCCACGTACAACTGTGATACATCTCGAGCTACCCATTTTGAAACTGAATGCAGGGGGCCGATTACAAACTTCAAAAGTAATCTGTTCTTTGTTAAAGTTTCCACGCAGTTACAGCACAGGTGTTGCGTGCATTAGATTGCCTTATCCAGCAAAAATAAGCTAAAGCAAATGTTGCCGTGCCCCGCGTTTCACTGGCACACTTTGAAGTTTTTGCGACGAACACGCTATATTAATGAATCAAAATGACAAAGGAAATCTGTGCTGAAAGATGACAATTGCTAACACACGTTTGAGAGTATCTGCACAGCTTAAAGTGAACGTTTAACAGATGAAGTGTGAGTCTGAACTGCACGGGGACAGACGAAACTGCAGAGCGATATTCATTTCACAAATTAGCATAACCGGTTTTAATAGTTGCCTGGCAACATGATCTGTGGCCAGTTTTTTTTTCTGTTGTTTGATGGACACAGCAGCCAAGTGCTCCTCTACCAGCTACTGTATAAACAACAAGCTCCAAACTGTGATCCAGCTGACGGCTTAAAGTCGCTGCAATAACAGCTAGACGCACCGAGGCTAGAAATATGCCTCGAGTCCGTCTAAATAAAGTTGTTAAAAAGGCTGTGGAACTAGAAAAATGTTCTACCCTCGTGTTTACAGTAAATACAGATGTTAGTGACAGGTCTTAACTCGAGCCAGATGTGACCAGGAGGGAAGATGGGCCCCGTAAACACCCACAGAGACCCTGACGCAGCACTTTCTACACCCTGAAGCGAGAGAATATGCAACGCATCCGCAAAATGCCGAAAATGTCAAGGTAAACAGCACTGAGGCATTACAACATTTCAACCATGGTCATTTTAACTGTACCATTTGGGGTTTTTCTGCATTTAACTGGTGGAGAGTACACACAGGACATTCGATGCAGACTGTAGCAAAAAATCCACACACTGTTGTAACCGCTTTATTTACAACATTTCAGTCTTTAGATCCTCATTGTGTAAAATCAACTTGCAAAGACTAAAATATTTCATATAATATGATATGATACTATCCAGAGCACGACTACAGGCTAGGTTCAAGAGGTGGACAGTAGTATTACAGTGCCCAGCATCATGGAGATGTTATACTGAGGTCAAAATCAGCAGCTCAATCTTATATAACCGTCCTCTATGTGCTGACACGGCTGTTATGGCTGTTAGCTCACATGCATCAAAGCTCCCACACGATTATAAACGAAGCCTGAGACACTGACATCTTTCTCAGTCCGCTTTGTCTCCGCCGTAACTCGACCTCTCTTTATCTGCCTCGCTCGCTCTCTGCTGTTATCAGCCGTTAGGTTCACCGCTGTGTTCAGCACCTGGATTATGTTTCAGCCGAAGTGTGCTGCTGCTAATATAGGCCATCAGCGACTTCAATGACAACACCCAGCCTGGACCCCCCAACCTCACACACACCCACACCCCTATACGCACACACACCCACACAAGGTCCCCATGGAGCTGTAACAGAACTCAGGATCTAGGATGAGAGAGAGAAATGGCATCAAACGAAAACCCTTACATCTGGTTTGAAGGAGAAACAAATATCATGTTCAATACTTCATATTAACATTTATCAAAGATTAACACACACGTACAGTAGCTTGGTACACTAACTGTACTTAAACCTGTGAAGCAGATCCATGTACTCTAAGATATTCTTGATATTAGTTTTTAATTTTTGTTTCTTATTAGTCTTTTTTAAAAATAAATACATAATTAACTTTATAAAATGTCAAAAAATACCCACCCAAGTTTGACAGAGCCAGCAGTAACTTCATCGAATCAAAGATATTTCATTGATAATCATGTAAAACTGGTAAAAGCGGCGGGTAGTCTTTGAGTAACTGTGACACGCTCACTTTAAAACAGTTACCATAATCACTGTTAATTGCTCCTTTGTCAATGAACTAATATTCAAACATTAAACGGACAAATGTGTGCATCTTGTCTTTATTTATGATGTTTTGGCATTCCAGTGATCATTAAATAAAAGCTGAATTTCGCACACGGTGGTCAGTCAGCCATGAAAGCACACAGTGGACCAACGCTGGACCGCCGTGACAAAAACACACCGACAGTAAAAGTGACTGAGCGAGACAACAAAGGTTGTACAGTAGGAACACGTGTGAGAGGTGAGATGACGTAGATTCGTGTGTTGTGCACTGGTGAGAACGTATGGCTCCGGTCTATATGTGGCCTGGATACACGAGAGCCGAGCAGAGGAGCTGGATGGAAGAGGCTCCTTTTATTTTTAGCATTGTTCCCCTGTGCGCTTAACACCAGGATGTGATTTAGAGACGGCTTTCTGAGCCGAGCTTCACGGGCTCATAAAGACCTACCACGGCGCTTAAGAAGGACTGTAAAGTTTGTACATCGCGCTGACATTGAAAGTAGAGGTGATATTCTCAACTGAGAAATCACAACAGAAGAAAAATAAATCAACAAAAAGAAAAAAGAAAGAGAGACGCCAGATACAAAAACAAAGGAAGAAATAGTGCTGCGCTGGGAATTTACAACCGTTTGATAGTTTAGCAAACCGCACCTGTGGAGCGTGCAACACAGTGCAACTTCCTAAAGTACAATTCCTTCACATCAAACGGGATCACTCACACACACACACACGCACACACACACACACACACACCCTACAAGAACTCCACTCATGCAGACGTAAGAGGCTATTTATACACCACTTCCTTTTATTTACCCAGCTCATTGTTCAGACCACATCTGCTGAGGGCCATGGGCACAATGGTCAGCCCATATAGCTGACCACACACACACACGCACACAAACAGACTACACACACACAGACACACACACACACACACACACACACACACACACACAGTGTAGCCCTTCAGCACAAAGACGAAGGGCAGCAGCCAGACACAAGCCAGCCTTCAGAAATATCCAACTTATCCACCTTTTGTTCTGGGTACGAGTGACAAACTCCGAAGGCTGATACCACCTGTTACACGGGCTGACATTCTTACACACACACACACAAACGGGAGCTCAGACACACATCCAAACATGCATTAATTCAGACCCACACACACAGACACGGCTGCGCACAAACCTGCACAGATGCCGTATGTTAGCTCATTTGGCACAGTTGGACATTTGGCTGAGTGCTGCAGATGACAGCTCATTACAGCCTGTCTGTTTCATGTCAGCTTTAATACAACAGGAAGTCAGTTAGGGGGCTTTAAAAAGCCACCGGACAGCTCATAACCTTCATGGCCCAGCGGCTGTTGACACACAACGGTAGCCAAGCAGTCGAGACGACATGCACACGGTCACATATACACAAGACTACAAATTTCGTCGGATCAGCTCCTAATAAAAACACACACTCGCACAGACGTGATGACCTTCACTTCCCGTAATTCTAAAACTATTGCCATCCCTTTTAGCCATTTTACTCAGAGTTATTTCCTATGAAGACGGGAGCTGCCCAAAATGGCCCCTACGGGGTAAACAGCTCAGGCGATTATCTTCTCAACTCTCTACCAGTAAACCACAGGGGTACAGCGGTGCAGCAGACTAGGGGTACAGGAAACCAGTATGGTTTCGTTTCCAAACCACAAACCCAACAATTCCACCACGGATATCCATAAATCAAATCCAGGTACACAGCGACATGCTGTAAAACCCTGTAATTTAAGGTGCTTCACACCTTCAGCAAGTTTCTTTTCTTAAATGAAAGAAAATCTGACTTTCCTTTTGGGATTTTCTAAAATTGTCGACATAAAACTTTGACTGAAAGGTGAAATAAGTACATCGACGTCAAGAGCCTTTAAAGGCCTGTTGAAAAGGACGTTTTATGTAGGATTTAACCTACAACAGATGACTGTATGAGCTGAAATCAGATCAACAACATAAGCGTCTTAAGAGAGAATAATCTGTACTTCAGTGTGCGTAACATTTCCTCAATAAAAAACACACACCCCGAGGCTCTTCCTATCTCTGTTAGGACCGTGTTCATGTTGACTGGTGGTTAGAGGATAAACACACACCCCTCGTGCTGTACTTTCTGGCTGGTAGTGCAGAAATAGAGGCTGCTCCTCTCTACATATTTTTCTCCTCTGTACAGGAAACAGTCGTTTGTCAACACCGCAAATAAATGCTGTTTGTTTCCTGTCCTTGACTGGGGATTTTTTGGCTCATTTGGAAGCAATGTGACAGATCTTGGACTTCGTGCGTGGAGAAGTCGTGATATATGTGTTTTCCTGAGCCAAACAAACCGTAAAAATCATGGTTGGAGCTGATATTTACAAAAAAGAAGAAGAAAGAGAAAAGAAGAAAACCACACCTTCAGCGAGGGATGTCAAAAAAAACAAACATTACATATTCTCATGAACAGTTTCACCTCTGCAAATGGGTTGAAACTAACACCTTAAAAAAAAAAAATCATGAAGCTCATTTAGAAACCAACTGTTCGACCGCCTCTCCTAATCCCCTGCTTATCTGCTGCATCCACGCTGCTACACCCCCGGCGTTCAGAGGGAGTCGGACCCCTGCCCGACTCCAGACGGGGGTTTCCCGGCCAAACGCTGCACAACAATAAAACAAAGCCATCACACTGGGGCTGGTTGGGGGAGGTGGGTGAGCATGCAGGGATGCAGGGTGGGATGGAGGGAGGGCGGAAAGTGAGAGGAACAGCTGCTGAGTGGGAGAGCTGGATGAGGGGGGGCACGGGAGAAAAAGAAAGCTGGAGAAAAGGAAAAGGGGGGAGCTCTCTCTTTTCTCTGTCAGTGAAATAAATTACTTTTATGTTTGCGGCCTGTTCAGGCTATGCTATCGTTAGGGCGAGGACACCCCCTCGTACCCCCCTCGGGTCTCTTTAGGCATGCACAAATTGACAAGTGCACAATGACACAGCTACGCTGCTCGCTTCACAATATTAGCCTGGGGGAAAAGTTCACCAAAAATATCTCAAAACAGCTTCACCACACAGACCTGTTAGCTTCCTAACACATGCACAAACACTCAGACACATTCAGTCATAGTCTGACATTTTTCCCCGTCTCTGAGGAATTCTCTTTATTAGAATCACTCCATGGCCGAACTTGCAGAGCACTGACAGATCTACTAAACACAGGGATGGAGATGACAACTAGGAGCTGTTAACTCAAGAGCTGGAGACTGGCCAGGTGTGTATGTGTGTGTGTGTATGTCTGGTTCAACAGGTCAGACTGTAACCCCTGTTTTATATCTAGGTTTCATTTTCTGGAGACAATTATTTAATGATACCCCGTGGAGACCACTAATGGTGCTACAGAGCAGTGTTCCCTGATTCAAACCAAATCTGGTGCTGCAGCGTAAAGCAGGTTTTTCCATTCATTTGAGTCAAGGTGGTGCTGAAAAAGATGCAGCAACCTACAGCAGAGAAGTTGAGCTGACTCCACTGTCTTACTGTGGTGGCCAATCTGTTGGTGGGGACGGTCTAACTCATCCACAGTCAGCCTGAAAGATCACTGAAACTGAGCATGCTCCAGGTGGATTCATGCACTAAACTCTGATACTCTACCTGTTGTGCTCTGGCTTTGTTTATTTCATCATTCCCAGCTTTTCTGTCGGTGTCTGGCTCTCAGTCTATGCTGCAAAACGAAACATGAAGAAGTTTCATTTGGTCTCTGCATGATGGTTTGAGAAAGAGAGAGAAAGAGCGAGCAGTGGTTGAGTGATAAAGACAGTGAATGAGAGCGAGGGAGCGCCGCGTCGAGAGAAAATTATTTCCCGATTGTTGCGCTCAGCACAAATTAACACACTCCCAGCAGCCTACACATTGGGAACATCCCTGCAGCAAATCGCCACAATGCCTGATTTGGTCTGAATGGGGCCTTATGGTCTGCTGGCAAGTGCTATATTCAAGTGATAGACAATTAAGCTGCAGCTTCAGGTGATAATTCTCCATTGTCATGTTGTTATTATAAAAACATCACTTATTGATTCAGTCAGCTGTCTGCTGCTACTTTCACATACTCTGTCACGCCAACATACATCCAACGCACCCTTTGGATCATGACAGTGTACATAATTGCTGTTAAAATGTTTCATTGATCTACCTACACTCCAGCATCCCCCTGTAGACTCTGAATCTTCGTAGTAGTGTAGTGTAGTGTACTGTAGTACAAGCATGCCAGCTAGGTGGTACACACCAAAGCACACTTCATACACCCCCCCCCCTGCACGGACAGTTGGTCTGACCCGCGGGTCACACGCCTGATGTTTGAGTTGGTACATCCCCCTTGGCGACGTCCAAATACAGCTGCTCAATCCACTCAGCCTGCAGCCATAAAACACCAGTCAGCAAATAAAAAGAGTGGAAAACATTTGCAACTGGAGGCTCAAAACAACATTTATTTGGGATATTCTTGAACACATAAGGCAAGCTGGTTTGTCTCTATTTTAATACACAAGCTAAAGAAAGTTTGTTAATTGCAATTCACCCGCTTCCTCACCGTGGCCCTATTTTATTTTTGTAAGAATTTAACAGCCTGCCTAGCCTCTCAGCCGCTCTTACCCTCTTTCACTCTTCTTCTCTTGCCCTATGCCTCTTTTACCCGGCACCAGCAGCGTTCACATGTACATTTAAATGAATGGATGCCAGAAATAGTGCAGTATATTTGGGGGGGGGACTGTAGACATAACAAAATCAAGAAGGAAAGAAGCCAGCCACATATACGGAGCCTTGGGGAGTACACTGGGAGGAGGGAGGGAGGCACTGAGGCCAACAATGGCACACATTCACATTCTGGTTCAACCTACAAGTTTCTGGTGGCCTCATTATTTTAGTAGACCTAAGTGGAACACCACTCGGTGTTCAGACTTCAATTCTGGTATTCAAATTGTTGAAAAGGGTGCAGAGAATGTGAAAAACTCTCTCCAACATGAACTGAATCACGAGCAGCTCAATGAACTACAGATGGGTCGTTAATTGTGTTGGATTCATCATAGTTCTTTTATACCCATCCTCGGAAAATCAAGATCGAGATCATTTTGTTGTATCTACAAATGCTCAGTGAAAACTTCACCCCATGTTCTTGTTATTTCGTTACATATGTTGTGTGTCTCCTAATGTCTCAGACGAAAAACAAAACAAACATTGTTGCATCACTCGCTACTGGGAAATATAATTAGCGGGACATGTTACACCCAAACTGACATTTGTAAGTTATGAGTCAATGAAACAGAAAGGATAATCTCCCCAACAAAATCCCCTTTGTCACTGCCATAGTTTCATCTTCAGTCATCAGACTTTAATCTGTCTTATTCATACCTGGTGACATCTCAGGTTTAAGGTGAAGCAGTGGCTGTCTGACCCTAGAAGGCGAATTCATGAATTATATTTATCATTTCGAAATAACAATCACAGTATGGATAGAGCTCACGTGACATTTGTGCATGAAAATATATGAAAAATGAGGACTCCGTGAACAATTAATCATCTGATTGCCAACTAAGACTTAAGGGACAACACGCCGATCTCATGGGGTCACTCTTATAAACCTCACTCTTTACACCCACAGATTCCCACTATCAATCTGGGCCTGAGGGAATATTTAAATTAAACTCAAGGAATTTCTTTTCCACCGCAACATTCAACTCCACATAGTTTCCCACTTCAGAGTTCACCAACCTGATAAACTTAGCAAGGAATCCGCCCGACTGGCATAAACATGTCACTCGTCATGGGACATTCTTTGGCTATGGTGAGCCGGTGACCCCTGACCCGTCCTGGCAGCCTCTTTTCCCCCACGTAGTTGGAAACATCCGATGAATCGTTACAGGACTATAGCATGGTAATCGACATGATAAAGTGAGTAAAGAAAAGCCCCATGAGGGTCACTTCTCAATATAGAGCTCGGGATATTGGCTTTAAATGGCTTTATTGCACAAGGAGAACAGCTATTGTGTTACAATGACTTTTCTTAGAGAGACGCAAGTGGCTCCCTCGTTAGCAAACATTGTGTAAATAAGCTATTTCAATTTAGTTCTCCAGAAATTTATGCTAACATCGCACTACAAATACCGAATCTTCTTCATATCTCGATGAAGAAGACCATATTGCAAAGGAAACGTTGGCCAAGACAGGCTGCTACATTCATAGAAATCAGATGTTTGAGTTTTACAACTTCCTGTGATAAATAGTGCCCATAATCAGTTTTGGTTGATTAAAATGGAAACAGTGTAATGTCCACAATTTTATGGACAGATAAAATAAACCCTGAACCACCAGCAGTGTAGGCAGACTAAAGGTACACACAGATAACCACACACACAAACACCGAAAGGACAAAGAGCCACATTTAGCCACTTGATAAGCAGGTACTGTATGTTTACATGCCCTTATTATATAGAATTAACTCTCCATTGTATGCTGAGTGCAGGCTGGACCTCTGACAGCAGTTGAGACATACAAGACACCACATTCAGCCCTTCATAATGTTTACAGACCTTTAGTGGGCAGCGAGAGCGTCTGCAGACACTGTACAATAAGTGAGTGAGTGGGTCACCCGACCTACACTCCCTTATATAGCCACTACTATTAGGATTCCTTTCATACTATCTGGAATTAGCCTGTTGCTTTCAGAGCAGGAGTATTTCAGTCTCACCCTGCTCCCGACCTCCAACCTATTGGCCTTTGGTTTACACGGGAGCAACCTGCGGGGAGCTGAGAGAGACAAGTGCACGGGCAAACACTTTTCAGTGCTGGTGCAGGGAATACGACCAGGAAACTGTTGTTGTTGGTCTGAAACTTTAAATCATCCAGTTTTTTCACAATGTTCAGATTCACCGCTTTGTGCTTTTAGCACAACAGTGAGTACAATTTAGCATCGCACTCGACTCATGGCGGACAGTTTTAAAAGACAAATGTAGCAGAATCGACACCACAGAACCAAAAATATTGTCTATTGTCTGGTGCTAGTAGCAACAAATGTAGCCTCTAGCAGATATGAGGAGCATGCTACAGAGTTTTGGGAGGCTCGCTTCTTTCTAACTCCACAACGCCAGATATTTTATTACTTTCAAACGTGTAGCTCCAACTGACGCCGACTCGAGTGACACCACTCGAGGCAGTTTATCGGACTTCACACAGCTCGCTCTGTGGCAACAAAAGACTCTTTTCTTTTCAGTTTGAACATTGAATATCTTGTCTTTGTAATGTTGTCAATTGAATATAGGTCAAAAAAAGGATTTACAAATCATTCCGTCTTTGAATATGAATGCGTAGAAGTTAACCCTTTAAGGGCAGATTATTAAAGTACTAAATGATGTTAGGATGTTAAAAACATACAGAAAAACATTAAATATATTGGAGGACTGTACAGGAAAACACAAATACAACGCAGACGTTACATTAAGGGCTTTGTACATTCAGACACTGCATTACATGCTTGAGTGAGGGATTGTAATTTATACAAATATAAATCTTTGCAGGGGAGCACTTAAACTAATCTAATTACAAGTAACTGCAATCTCAGTAATCCGTTGCTTGAGAACAGTTATGTTCAACCAGGTCAGGTGGGTATTAAATCTTTTCTAAAAGCACACATTAACATATTTTCTAAGGTCAGCATTTTAAATGTTTAAGACGGTGGGCCAAACTTTCCCTCTCCTCGTCACAGACCTTGTAATTGGGTGAAACATGTTTTTACAGCAGATCTCTAAAGTACTTTAAGTAGTGGTTAGTAGTATAGAATACGCTAGAGTGCACACATGCACTTAAATCACAGCCTATAGGTATGTCTGCTGGAATGCCTCACCCTGCTGAACAAATACAGACGCCCGTGTGTGTTATCAGACGCACAGGGTGAGTTGTGACATACAGAACATATGCACTAATATGCCCACACACGCTTCGTTTCACATGTGAAGTAGGTGCATGAGTGTGTGTGTGTGTGTGTGTATGGGTGTGAGGAACAGGCATGTGTCGAATCAGCAGGTTTCACACGGGCTCCTCTGACAGCTCAGGTCAAGCACATTGTGCCCTCAGTAATCCAAATGTCCCATCTGAGTCATTTTCACTGATTCGAAGCAGACACACACAGACACACACTCTGACAGACACAAATATACCAGCACAGACCTAAAAACCTGGGATGACCCAAGTCATTTTTGCACTGAGCCTGAATATGACATCAAACTTAAACGCTACCATCAGCTGCATGAAGCTGTCCACGTTTACACAGTTTGAGGGGACTTTTTTTTCATATAGTTTCTTCTACATATGAACACAAAGACAAACAAACAGGAAATACATAGACGAAAGCACAGATGAAATGACATTTAACTGAGAAAACTCAGTGACAGTGGGGCGGCAGTAATGGAAAACGATGCAACGTGATCGCTGTGAAAAATAAAGAAAAATTCTGCTGTCAACACAAAGATCGAAAACAGACTTTTAAAGGTTATTTTAAAACTGTAAATAGCAAAACAGGATGACGACGGCAGGAAATGCGTTAAGAGACTGCGGAAATTGCGCTGAAGATATTTGCTTAGGAGTCACCTCTACTTTGCGGGACTAATGTTTCAGCGATAAAGCAGAGTTTGCTGGATTTACGGCGGTGCTGTCAAGATTCTTGGAAACAAAACTCATTCATATCTAAGGTATCTCAGGGGTATAAGATGGAATAGGACGATTTACATTTTAGGGGACATTTTTATGTAGAATCAGCTTGAACTGTGGAAATCCTTGAAAAGCATTCAGTCTACATGCACACTAATCTTCTGCATCCCACTCTTCAGCTCATAGTGAATAAACACTCAAGTTCATTTGATGATTCTGTGTGTGTTTGTCCTCTGTGCAGATCAGGTCAAGGTTCCCTATGTGGGTTATCTGTATTTAGCCCCAAGGTAAGGAGGTCAGTTTTACATCTAGATCAAGCCTTGACAGAGGACAGTCTTCTTTTCGATGATACAGAATATTTCATCCTCTAATCTCAGTCTGCAGCGAACTGTTTGCTTGCAGGTGTTGGTTATAACCAGATGGTTATTTTATCACTGTTAGCTTGCACAGCTCGAACGCTGCATATATAAACAGACACTATGAATAGAAAGTTAGCAGTCTGGTGCTAGATATAGACAAATAGACAATCCAGCCTCAAAGACCAGGAAAAGAATCATTTGGTTTTGAAAAGGAAGTCACTCCAACAGCCTCTCTCTCTCACAGTAACACAACAGTCCAAAAATATCCCTGTGCAGCACGGAGCAGGTCTCTGCATGTCCGTCTGCTGCTCCAGTCTGGGCCACGGAAACATGGGCTGGACCTGGAGACACACAAGCAAACCACAAACGTGCATGCACGCACATGCACACCTGCATGTGACTATAACAGGAAACATACGGCTGCGTCCGTCAACCTTTTGTCCTCTGACGTGCACTCTGGAAATTATAACAGGAAGCAGCAGCGCAGGCTAATTCCTCAAGGCGACAGGACGGCATTATTAAAACATATGACGAGATTATCAAAACCGTACATGCATACTTACTTACCATCCTGTATGCTGACCAAAAGCGTGTGTTTAACTAAAAACACTGCAACAATGTGTGACCTCATCTTTACCATGACATTTATGCCTATGATGGCTGTCGGACTCTTTGGTGTCTGCCACACAGCTTTGCATGGGAAAGGGCATGCTTTGCATGTCAGGCCCAGATCGGTGGTATTTTTTGCATCTCCACTCACGGCAAGTAGTGAGTAAATGACAGGTGTTTTATTCCCAGATAGAGGCGCGGCACTTGTCTTAAAAGCTGACATTTCTATCTCCAGGCGAAAAGCTCTTAATGAGAGGGTAGTGCTAAAGGCTTAAGGCGCACTTTTTCGCTAAAAGGTTAACAACATTCTCTGCAGAGCAAAACTTTCATGCCTCGCACAATGCAGGGATTTTGTGAAGGAGTGCGTGCGCCCTATATGCATCTATGAAGAGGCTAAATTTAAAGCTAGATGACCTGCTTGTTAGCCCGGCTCGCTTCCTTTTCCTGTACGACAAGCAGGAAAGGTCGTTTAGCCACGCAGCTGAAACCAGGGTCGCCTGACTGAAACGAACCTGGGTGATGACAGATCACCAGGACTGCAAGAACATCTCATTTCTCCTCATCTTTCTAGTATTACAGCATGGTTGACGTCCACTCTGTAAACTCACTGAACTCCACTTCTAGTCGTCATTGTTTTGGGCTCAACTTCCCAAAGTGTTGACGGTCAAACACTGCAGAAATAATTAAAGTATCTGTTCCGAAGTATCTTCTCGCTCCCTCTTTTCCTATCCTTGCCTGCTCCTTCCTCTCTTGTCGACTCCTTCACGCCTCAGCTCCTACATGCGACCTCCCAGCAGGGAGGACTGCCAGCAGCAGGTGAAAGATCGTGACCCCCCACACAAAGACTCACTGCCCTCCTCCTCCTCCCCCTTATCCTCCTCCTGCAGGCAGAGAGAGCTCAGCTCCAGCATGGAGTGGCGATCAGGAAACCAGGGGGGGGGATGTATCACGTCTCTCAACGCCGAGAGTTTATCAGGGAGGATTTCAAAACACTAACAATAGGTAGCTCTGTATAGAAAATGGAGATTCAGCAAATCCCATCGTCAAAAAGCCTTGATATAGCTACTACAATGCAGGCTGCCCTGGACCGAAACGGAAAAGAGCTGATATGGAAACAATAGAGAAAATCCGGGTTTGTCTCTCAGAATAAATCCAACCATTCATTATTTTCTCATGAAGTCTCCTTCCAATCTGTTGTTACTGCACTCTCCCAGAAACTGTAACTGCTCTAGTCATCAAATATGCCAAAGATACGTATCATGCCTCCTATGGAAGAACAGTTGGGTCTTGTTCGCCTGCAGCGCTTTTGAACTCCGCATGCAATCTGGAACTGGTTTATGCAGGACAGAGATAAAAGTGCTGGATCACACTGGACATCAGGAGAGCAGGTATACAATCATTAAACACAGGCACACACACACACACACACAACTGTTTTCCCTATAAAGCACTGCCATCAAACACACCACCTGGACCTCAATATAAATAGGGCAGGTTGTGGAGTGATATAAGATAATCTTCAAGGGGGAGAAACGTGATATAGCGCGGGACCAAAGACATCCTGTGGAGCCATCCGTCTGAAAGTCTTCCAGTAAAAACATCATTCAGGAGACAGAGAGACAGAGAAAGCTACCTGACAGCTGCAGCTCATCATAAACTTGACCAGCCGTCACTATGACGGGTTTGTTCCCATGTGACAAAGACAGGCACAGTGACGACACAATGGCATCTGTCACCTCCGAGTTTCCACACAATCAATATCCAAATTAGAAAGAAAGATGACCCCTGTGCTTCTAGCCAGTTAGAACAAACACAGATTTAATGCAGCTATAATGTAAAATGTGTGGCTCGTATATGAACCTATGGAGATTTATCACCCGAATCCGCAGCTCCCCTTGGCTTTACAGAGCTTTGTAGCAAGTTTTAGCTCAATGTTTAGTTGTCCGGCCCATAAAAGTACTGTTTTGGTTGACTCTCACCACTCTCATGGATTATTTTCAGCTTCAACAGGCAGTTCTTTACAGCAGAAAAGCTCTTAAAAACCTCTGCACAGCATGCAGCTGACCAACACACTAAGCTGGTGAATATAGCGAATCATTTAGCAGATAAAGAGTCAGAGAGAGTTATATTTATCAGGAGGACAAAAACTTCAATTGGATGCTGATGATGTTGCTCCATAACTGCTGAATGTGTGAAGAGGCAAGCTTAGGAGATATGTCAATACTGCCCTTAAGTGTCCACAAAAATAATTTCTCACAGATTATACCTTTTCGATTTCAAACAAGACAAAGAGTTGACAGCCCTGACAGCCCTTGCTATTAGCATTTTTTATCATCTTATCAATAAACACACTGTGAAGTCAGTGGACAAATTACATTTTTGAGCTCATGATGGTGCCAGTTAGGCAATCAAAGTTATTACAATTCATCCTGAAGGGGAGCATGAATGTGTGAATGAAGTTTCCAGGTGACCCACCAATAGTCGTTGACGCATTTCACTCCAAACCACAAACATAGACGTCAAGGTGACACTTGAGGAATAGTATAGGGATCATTAGTCATTATTATTCATCCTCTGGGGACCATGAATGCCCGCAAACTATTGGATGAATTGCAATGGAAATTTGCAGGTAAGCAACCCATCCAACAGTTGTTGAGGTATTTCAGTCTGGATCAAAGTGTGGACTGAGCAACATTGCTATCCTTAGAGCCCTTCTGCTTGCATGGTTAAAAAGCCTACAGCCACATGCTATATAAACCCAGGGTCACAGTGTCATTAGAAGACAAGCGGAAGACTGTAAATCACGAGGACCAAACTACTGACAGGACATGAGAGAGGGCCCGGTCTGGTCCTGGGTTTAACTTTACAGGGTGGCACACGGAGGGAGGGTTGAAGGTCGTCCAATCTCAGATTACGTTCTCACGAGAGTTAGAAGTAGGAAGAACACCTGCCATCTTCCTCAAACCGTGAGGAAGGAGTCTGACATTCAACCAGCTTCCTCTTTCTGATCACGCAAAACACAGGTTAGAAAATAAGGAACATCATTTAAAGGAACAAAAAGATGTTTTGGGAAGTAGATTTATTAGTTTTGTTCCGAGAGAGATCTCTCTTCACAGTAAATATGAAGCTACAACTAGCACTGTAAACAGTGAGTTATATAGTGGGGAGTAGTAACTTCCTGGAGTCTCAGCTGGTTTCCTGGCAAGTGGACAAGACTGTTTCCAGTCTTAATACCAGCTGACTGGTTGAGACAGTGATTTCCTCAGTCAGGTCAAAATATTTGTCTTATACGCGCTGATGTTCATAACGTAACATCTAAATCCTTGAATACCTTGGAAATCATGTGAGTCATATCTTTAAACGTGTTGTATATGTCAGACACTTCCCGGGAATTTCTATGGCCGCGTGTTACTGTCTGGAAACAGTGCGCTTGCTCTCCCTTGGAAGATAAAATATAGGCCAAGAAAGAAAACGTTGGTTTAATCTACATCAAGCATCTCGAAATGTGTCGCTGCAGAGATCAGGTTGCTTTAAATGCAACACCTTGGACAACAGTTAATCCTTTTTACCCTCTCTTCACGGTAAATATGAAGCTACAACCACCTTATCTTAGCATAGAGACTTGAATCAGGGAAACAGCTGGTCTGGCTCTCTTTAAAGGTAACAAGTCCTCCTTCCAGCACTTCTAAAGCTCACCAATTAAGACTTAATATGTTGTTTGTTGTAAAAACCGTAAAGAGGGAGTTATATGGTCGGGAGTAGTAACTTCCTGGAGTCTCAGCTGGTTTCCTGGCAACTGGACAAGACTGTTTCCAGTCTTAATGCCAACTGGCTTCATACACCGACACACAGACATGAGAGTGGGATTGATCTTTTTGAAGTGCATTAACTTATTTCTGAGAATGTTGAACTTTTTCTTCCATTAATTCATTATGCAACAGCAGGAGCTGACGCAAAACTTAGCATGTAGTTTATGGCGATGTTCAGCATTAATCATCACTTATGAAGACTGGAGTGATTCAGTGTGAAAGTCACCTGCGAATGTCAAAAACTGTGCAGTTCCACCCCCATCTTCCATCTGTTGTTGTTTCATAACAGCCTGAAGTTAAAAAAAAAAAAAAATCATCAGTGGTTGATTTGAACATGCTGTCCAGAGAACAACATCAATCTCTGGCTGCACTGTTCTTTTTCCAAGATGATGCTCCAGTTATATAAGATCCATTTTTTTTAAAAAAAGGTCAGTGTCAAGAGTTCATCATGTCTCATCACAGGATCCTAACTGTTAGTGTTCTCCCTGACAGTCACACACATCAATCAATCAATGGTCTTATTTCTCCTTGTGCAACCTGTTCCACCTCTGTTATCTGCCATCAGCATTCATCTGTCAGCATTTATCTCTCTGATCCAAGACAGCAGCCTGGCCTGCAGGCTGTTCACACGCGCCGTACCTGAGCAACACATGCACACCTGTTCCCGCAGATCAGCGTCACTGAAAACACCGGGATGTGTTTTTCTAATGTCTGTGCACTCATCTCTAGAAGAAGGGCTCGATATTAAACCATTTAGACTCACTCTTGTTCTCTGAAGATGTCTTTGTAGACCGCTCATGGACAAATCCTCTCTTCCCCGCTGCTGCTGCTGCTGCAAGTCGTTCCTCATTAAAAGTGGTTAAAAGTTCTCCTTTTTAACTTCACCTAACTGCTTTCAAGTTGACCCACTTGGCAAGTTTGCCAGCTCGATCACGGTGTCCTCGTTTGTCCGCTGGTTAAACCTCAATCACACAAGTTCCCGTTGCTTTACGTCATCATGAAGTTACACTGACGGCCGGCTCAGCCGACGGGAGTGAAGGCTGCAGACCTGATGCACGTCTGTGGTCCAAAGTTTCTCCCAGTAAATAAAAACAAGTTCATAATCTAAAAATACAAAATATTTTATAATATTAAAATTCATGTTTTAGGTTTCTATTTCTAAGGGTACCAGATTAATAAGAGAGTACAAATATAATTAGATGCACACGAAAAATAAATAATAATAAAGATATATACTGAAAATTAATATTCAGTATGTCAGCTTGTAATATTACTACACTTACTTGTGTTTATTGATAAGGCGATTAACTTTAAATACTATGTATGAACTGCAACAAAAATCATACATTTATGCACTAATATACAGGGGTTTTATTCTTTTGTCTGGTAAATTCAGTTGGGTACAATATTTTAAGATGTTTTAAGATAAGATAAGACAAGATAGATATTGAAAAATGCTAGAAAAATACCCAAATAATAAAGAAATAGCTGCAGCAACCTGGTTCCGACTTCAGCCTGTGGTCCACAGACGTTTTACAATAGTTTACCTAGTTTACCATACATAGTTATTCCCATAAAGACTGCAACAACCCTAAGTTTGTGGAAAACAAGTCCAAACACAGAGGTGACATAGCAAACCTACGTATGGTGTATGTTTGAGTGAAACTTCCCTCTTACAAAGTGCCAACACATTTAAATCTCTGTGATCTGTAAAACAGTCAAACTTCTCTATGAGTATGTTGCTTCTGTGTGTTAGTGTTAGTCTCCACACTGGGCCTAGGACAAGTTGTTTTATGCTTTTCATCTTCACAGTTAACCGTTCTCTCCAGCCGTTGCCTTGAGGTAATCTCCCTGCAGGTGGTTGTAGGATTTACAGACAGTAGTTTCGGGTCACATTGTTTTCGTTTAGGTCAGGTCTCAGGTCTGACCTCTTAGGAAACACCCTGTGCAACTTTCTGCTTATGTAACCTCTTCATATAAGCTTAAAGTATAATAGAGACATATGAGCAATAAAATCCAAAGTACATGATTCTCTCTTTGTTTCTAAATAGTTTCCTCCGTTTAATGTTACTGATGTCTTCTCATTGTCAGATGAGACAGTGACACGTACCATGAGACTCCTACTTCCTGGAGACTCAGCTGGTTTCCTGGCAACTGGACAAGACTGTTTCCAGTCTTAATACCAGCTGACTGGATGAGACAGTGATTTCCTCAGTCAGGTCAGAATATTTGACTTATATGTGCTGATGTTCATAACGTAACAATCCTTGAATACCTTGGAAATCATGTGAGTCATATCTTTAAACATTTTGTATATGTCAGACACTTCCCGGGAATTTCTATGACCATGTGTTACTGTCTGCTCTCCCTTGGAAGATAAAATATAGGCCAAGAAAAAAAAACGTTGGTTTAATCTACATCAAGCATCTCGAAATGTGTCGCTGCAGAGATCAGGTTGCTTTAAATGCAACACCTTGGACAACAGTTAATCCTTTTTACCCTTTTACCAGTAATTGATTCCAGTCACCTCCCTGCATGCAAACAGAATGTAAAGGAAACCCAAAACCAAACTCAGCCCTTTCCTTCTCTATTAATAGCCTATCATTTGGGCACAAAAACACAGTGTAGGGCCAGTACATGCCTGCGATCACTGAATGGAAAATGGGTCATTCTGAGAAACCCACTGGGAATGAGCAGCACAGTCCTGTCCTCCTCGTGTCGCTGCCCCTCCTTCCTTTCGTCCACATGTCACTGTAATCTCATTTTCTTGAGAAATACTGAACTAAAGGAAGGGGTAGCCACAGTTGCGATGTGTCATATCGCTTTGTCTCTATTGTTATTAAAAATAATATATCCTTCACGTTGTGATTTATAGGTCTCGTATTTTCTGCCGACCTGTGAGTAATACCTTTGGCACTGGTGAGGTCATGACCTAAATGATTGTCCTACGGGGGATAGGCTCGGCCTTGGAGCCTTTCTATACAATATCATCTTTCTCACAGCGAGATGACTTCATTGTCAACTGAAACCCGCTGAAATCCTGAAAGTGATAAGGATTTCCCCTCAGGTAGCAGCTGAACAGACAAACAATGCCGTCCTCTCAACATGTCAGTGTCTAGTCCTCCAGTGAAAGAAATTATAGTTTGCTAATAACTGTTTTTCCCCGTACATGTAGAGGCATGCATGGCCATTTTCAGGTAAGTGGAAGTCCCATAGTCCAAATAGTTTTGAGTTCAAGTAAGAAGGTTGCGGTCGTGAACTTAGGACAGCCTGAAAACTATTTCCACTGCTGGAAATATACTGCTGGTGTCCTAAAGTTTAAAGCTGCTGTTTATCATTTGATGGTGAATCCAGCTGTGGTTTTACAAAATAAATGATGAAATGCGTTTTTATTTGGTTGTCACCTAAAAGCCCCGATGTATCCTATACGCTCTGCAACGTCCGCAAATCACGGGCTGTTCAAAACAGGCATTTATCTCAGATGAGTCGGGCTGTGGGACACACAAAATGACTTCCTCCAGAATAAATATTTCCTGTGTTTAACGATGTTTATGCACGTCTGATAATGTGTCTACATGAGACACCAGTCACAGCCAGTGTCTTTGAAGAAAACTGTTTACAGCGCTTGCTCCCATTTCTCCTGTAAAAATAGACTCTGTTGATCACATAATAGAAACCACTGCTGGTACACTACCATAGCAGTCACAGTTTAACTGACACTTTGGACACGCTATGTACTTCCTTTGGCATGGGAGTGTTTAAATTGCAGTACAATTGCCAAATAATGGCAACATTTTACCAGCAGGGGTGCCAGGGGTGGAGCATTAGCGCCAACATTTGACTGCCAAAATATAAATATAACACACATGCACAACTTACATTTGTACATTTCACCAGCTTCCTTGGCCAAGCCAATGGGACCCTATGAGGGCAAGAATGATGTGTGTGTTATGAGTGCACCACCCGAGTACTCGCAGTAAACTGCATTTTGCCATCAGTGACTGAAATACCCAAACTGAGGCACAACAATTGCTACGTCCACCATTTTGTCAGATCAGGATATGCATAATATGCAAAAAAAAAAAAAAAAAAAGATTTGGAACAAGAGCCCCTGGTTTCATCTTTGCCAACACATAAATGAGTAAGTGCAACTATAAAGCTTGAACTTTATACTCACGGATATTGCATGTTTTATTGAAGCTGCAGTTAACACAAGTTATTGTTTAAATGGAACTTTGCAGGGCCAACATCTAAATCCCTGCAGTCATTACCCATTATTAATAACTGCTGGTTCCCAGTGAAAGATAGATGCCGTTCTGGAGTTCAGATCCCTAAATTATTGTGTGACTCAGCTGAATTGTGTGTAAAAACCGTGCGGCGAGATGGCAAAGGGTAACCTTATCTACGGCAGACTGTGGAGGAGACATGGCAAAGGCTGCTGCCGAATTGTGTCACGCTAGAGATAAATGATGTCTGGTATTTGCGGTGTCAAAGGCCAATATGACAAATGAGAAGCCAAAAATAGGCTTTGCAAACAAAGGCCGTAACTGAAAGGAAGATGAGGGCAGCCATAATAAAAATCATGATTGACTTTGACTGAGACTCTGCAGGATAGTTCTGATCAGATGACACAGGCACATAATGTTGGTATTCATTAAGCCTTTCAGACACAACAAAACTGCAGGTTCAGACACCGTGCTTTGCTCACAGCTCCATGTCTTTAACCTTATCTCATCCGTTCGTATTAGCATTTGCTAGTACATTTGTAACAGTGACAGATTTTCCCAAAGGCTGAGCTACAGCAGATCTCTGTTTTCCCCTCTCATATGTGCACACACACACAGGCATGTGTACACCTACACACACATTAGAAAGCTTATCTCCACCATCGGCTGTGAAACGCTGGGAGCCCCAGCCTGCTGCTTTCAGTTCAGAGCGACAACTGTGAGAGACGGAGAGAGAGCCTTTGTGATATCAGACCCTGAGACAGAAAGAGCTGTCGAGAGTTTGACAGGATTAATGGACATTAGCACATGAAGTCATGAAGAAAGCAGGAAACGCCACAGGAAATGCCTCGGAGGGTGTGTAATGCTATCTCTGATCACTGCCCATGTGGCACCCGCATTATATATGCTGATGCGGTGGGAAAATAGCAGAGGCTTTTGTACATTGAGCACACGAGTGAGACGCTAAATATACTGAGAAGAGAGATACTTTAGAAAAAGTGATTGTATCGCTGCTGCCAAGACACCAAGTAAAAAATAACCTCACAGTGACATTTTTAAAGAGTGTACATCTTATTTATTTATTTATTAGCACTGTATGTCTACAGAACAGTAGTTCTTAGTGGTAGGAGTAGGAGGGAATAGTTGAGTATGAAAAAGAGAGAGCAGCATGTTTATGTTACTCAGTTTAACTTACAAATTACAGTAATTTATCCAAATTAGAGCCTCAGATATCGAATCATTACATTTAAATTCTGACACATTCTTTGTATTATTGTGCCATTTCTTCCTTTAGTTGTACACCATGCTTACAAATGATGAAATCCGGGTTACAGTGTTTAATATCTCACATTATATCTCTAAGTGCCGCCCCCCCTTTGTGTATATTTCACACTCAGTGAAACAGAGAGACAGCGAGTTTCTATCTAATCAGCACAGGAAGAAACTACTGTGGGTCTGTCATCACTGACACACTGGGCTCATGAAAAATGCTCCGGGGGCAGAAACAAGTTTGCGCACCGTTATTCCACTCTTCTTTTCTTTTTGGTTCAGCAGGTATGAAAGGATCAAAAATAATGAAGCAGGATGTACAAGCAGGTGGTTGGGAGGTGCCAGCATGAAGTGCATCTGATTGCAAAATAAGTGTTATGGTATCCGGAGCGTGATCAGATAACGTTTAAAAATGTTTTAAAAATCTATCAGGTACAGTTTATCCTTCATTGATTTCCATTACATATAAAGTCAGATACAGTTACTATGATGCCCGCATGTTAGTTATATGTCTATCCAACAGTGGCACAAGATTGGCTGATAAAGTCCAAGTGAAGAGATATGACTTGTGGCGTTATGTAAAAGACTTCAGTGTTAAAGGAGCACAGACACACCTGAGGCTGCACAGTCCATTAGTGTTTGACCTTTTGTAAAGAACATTTCTGTGCATTATGTCTGGCTCCCGGTCATTTTCGTCCAATTTGTCCAGAGATGTTGATGTCACCCGGGCGAAGTCACTGGCCGCACTGAAGGGACGATGCTGGGAACTTGTTAAAGCAGACGTTCTTTGAATCTCCAGCGAATGAAATGAAATGATCACAAATTGAAAAATGCTCTCCAGATTTCATTCTACCTAAATTTTGAATGACGTGCGTGTGATACTAGTTTTAATTTCAGATCACTGATGCTGACTACAAAGTAGTCTGCGGTTCTGCACCCACCTACCTAAATGCCCTCATACAGACATATGTTATTATCCTTTGAATGACGCCTGGCTCTGCCACCCGTGCACTCCAAACTTTTCTCATCTGTTCTTCTCCGTTGGTGAAACGTCCTACCAGTTCCTACCAAAAAACCTTGTGAAGACCCAGCTCCTCGGAGAGTACTTCTTCTTCTTGTACTCCCAACAACTGGACATGATAAATCGATCCCCCTCTAGTACTGTCACAGTACCTAGTCACATTGCACCTTCATTGTTTACCTTTTTTGTAATGTGCTTTGGATAGAAGTATCTACTAAATATGAATCTGTGATAATATTTTCATCTGACCTCATTAAAACCCAATATGTATATGTTGTAGAAAAGTACTGAACCCTTATTTTGGTGCAAACTGGGCTTCCTCTGATCTCACATTACACCTTTCAAGATCATTTCACTTTGCACCTCGTATGGACATTTCTAAACCACATGGCACTTTACCACCATCTCTTGACTGATACCTTTACATGTTCACTTTAACAAGCAAGTTAGACTTCACGTCCCACTGTGCTCCATCTCTTCCGTGGCCGCCCCCATAACAACCCGCAGCTCAGTTTCCCAGAAATCTGAGTCACTGCTACCTACAAACCTTGACTTTAAATCCGTCCTTCGTTGCTTGATCTTTCTCTCTCCTGTCATCTGTTGCATGTTGGTAGCGTTGCATATCATATCAGTCCAAGGGGAGTACCTCGTTCCACCTACTCAACCTCAACCACAGGAAGGCGACTGGCAGGTGGGGGGTCTGTTTGAAATGGGTGTCTGTTTCCCTCATCAGCCACAACTCTGAGAGAGTGATCAGGGGAAGTCTAGGTCATCAAACCTCAAGAGCCTCTGGCTCACCTCAGACAAACTTTGGTTTCGTCTGCCACAAAGGGAGCAGTGTTTAAAGCTTGAAACAAGGTCCATTATTATCAAGCTGCGAAAGTGAGAACGTGTGTGAAATCTGAAGATGTGCCTATAGCAGAGTGTAATCTTATAAGTGGCAATTGCTGCGAGTCTCTGTAGTAAGAAGAAAATACCACAAACATCAGGATTTTAGAGAATTTAAAGGGTTCACCAAAAACACAATAACAGCACTAATAATATCTGTCCATGCAAATAGTTGTGGTTTTATCTGGCCGGGCTTTGAGATATTTGTCTCTGAGATGTCTGCCTCCCAACCAATGCAATGAAAGAGACAAGAGACAGTAAAAAATAGGTCCCAACTCTTTAAGGTTTCACATTAAATTGTAACATCATGTGCAGTATGTGTAGACGCTTCAAGGGGAAACAAATTTAGCAATGCAAACATTTGGGGAAATATATATTTTACTTTCTTGCTGAGAGTTTGATAGCAGTTTGATTTCAGTGCACTAAATATGAAGTTGCAGCCAGCAGGCACATAGCTTAGCTTAGCATAAAGACTGGAAATGAGTGGAAACTCTGGTTTTATGTTTTTGTGCTGGACTGATTCTTGTTTGTAACAGCGACCCGAGTCTTGTTGTCAGCGTTGACAGAGCCGAGCTAGCTGTTTCCCCTTGCATTCAGTCTGCATGTTAAGCTAAGCTAAGCTATTACAGTGGTGGCCAAAGCGAGACTGATATTAATCCAAAACTCTCTGTGAGAAAGGGAACAAGCAATTTCCCAACATGCCTGACAGTGTGATGGATGTCCCGGATTTAATTCGCATCATGTCAGACTCGATGTTTATTCTTGGTGAACCGGATTTGTGGTCAGTTGCACAATGTGCGAGTTTCCTTTAGTGCATTGCCAAACTGACATAAGATTATTTGAACCGGGCTGGACCGGCTCACAGGCTCCCGAGGTAAAAGTTCTTGCTAGAATATTCTAAAAGAAGCTTGGATGTCACCAGAAGGCTGTACTCCATCTCCCTCCCTACTATATAGATAGCGGACAGATGGAACTAGGCTGACGCTTTGCTAAAGTTAGCTATGCAATTAGTTCACAAACTAATTAGCTGTGAGAGGAGCAGAGGCACACCAGATTTCCCCAGTGTCTAAAACCCGTTTCCCAGCCCTGAATAAGAGTAAATGAGGTCCTGGCAGCGGCAGGGGGAAATATCCAAAAAGAGAAAAAGAAAAACATGGCAGATCTTATGATACTAGAAGGTTTATCAAACAGTTGAGGCAAGTGTGGTTTAGTTGTGGGAAGTGAGAATGGAAATTTCAATTTCTCAGTGCTGTATTTTCATGTGGCTGTTTGAGAAGAAGAGTTCAATCTGGGGCAACTCGACTTGTTGTAGATCCATGAGAATGTTCCACCTCATCCAAGAGGGTTCTTCAGTTAGGAACAGCTATTACAAGAATATTATAAAGTTTCTCAAGTTATAGTATTATTAGTTATAGTAAGTATTATTCTCATACGTCTTTGCTCAACTCTGCATGTATAAAATGTGGTTTCACTTTTAAGGCCTTACAGGAATCCCACATTCCCACATGCGTGTATTTGTTAGTACTGTTGGCCAAGCGCAGCACTTCATTGGAAAAAGGAAACAATGTCCGATGAGTGCTGCGTGAGTCTGTTTGTGTATGTATGAACACGTGTGCGTGAGTGTGTACTGAGGTGAAACTGAAAGCCCAAGAATGTGGAAGGGATATAAAACAATTAAAGCTCTGTTAAGGGAGTGCAGCGCTGGCAGTCGTCTTACATCAGGTGCAACAGAGACCCGACAATGGAGTGTTATGAGCTGGTCAGCAGATCAATGTCATATGTATCGCTTATCATGAACGGGAGCCAAATGCTTCACTTGACTGACACTCTGAACACATTAGACATTCATAATGGACACGAGTCACGAGAAGGTCAGCTTGATGCGTTCCACCTTAAATTACCTCCCTGTAATTTGAAAAGGATACTCCCGCTTATCTTCCAAGGTCTTCGATCTGGATCACCACTGTTTGCTCTGACGTTTTTTTTCTTGCCCCATCCACTGATGAGGTCACACGGTGAGAGACAGTTTTATAGGCTTCATTTATATTAAAGCAACCAACCAATACAACTGATGGCATACCAGTAAGATGAGCTAAGATTTTGGTTTCTTTCAACAGGTGCCAATGGGAGCATAAATCACACATTTTCCGCAATCTGGGCTTGTTCTTCCAGACAAATCTAAAGGGAAATATTTAAACTTCTCATCTGACTCAGACGGTTTCGTAAGGACGGCGACTCTGACCAATACGCAGCGTAGACTTTCTCTGACAGTGGAGAGGAAATTCTCTGGCATCAAATGAAAGCGGGGGAGGTCTCCTTGGAACATTAGCTATTCATGCACTTGTACTCCCCTGGAGGAACGGGATCAGGAATCCCACCCATTTACCAGAAAACAGCAACGTCTCAAGGAAACTGATCCAGATCTGAGGGCTCGGGGTGGAGCACAGCTTTAGCTCGTTTTTTTTTTTTGCTGCTTTTCAACATTCACTCCAAATGCATTAACCTTTTCTTTTGTACGCGTCTGACTGTCACTCCTACCCAAAGGGACTGACATTTGAAAGGAACAGTAAATGACAGTTTAAATAGAAATTCCTCTCAAATCTCCAAGGTAGAAATGTCCCCTGTCTGAAGGGCAACTTGTTTTTGTTCCATCACTTTCTTTTCATTTCTCAAATAGTTTCACGCTGCATATTCATCATTCTGCAAATAGAATACCAGCAACACTCGATGCAAAACATGAGGCGGTGTGTAAAAGCCTACTCATAGCAAACAACCCGTCATGCTTTCATCATCATCATCTTTCCAGTCTTTTTTTTTTTACATTCAAAGTGATATGCACTAAAAACTGTCTTATTAGGGTACAACCTATGATGTAGGTGGTTCAATCACCCATAATATAGCTTATAATGCTGAATCATAGAGGTGCTTCTTCTCGGTCTTTACCTTTTTAAATCCTCTATGTTCATGGTATCTGAGTTTTTCCTCTTCTGTGTACGGTATGTGGAGTTTACTCCTTGTCTCAGAGGCTGCTGTGAGGTTTGCCGTCTTCTCTGATCAATATTTTTCATCATGTCCATGTTTGGACTTTGTTTTCCCCAAAATGTGATTTCCTTCAGTGACAGATTTATCTTGCGTGAGCCTGATGAGGATACGCGATTTCAGATAATGGATGGAAAGTCTTCCGTTTATTTCCTGCCAATTGTTTTCAAAGCCTTTTTTACATAACCTGCAGTAATTGTTTTTGGCCACTTGGGAGTAGCACAACATATTGTTAACACTAAACCGACATATTAACACCTGATGAAGATGATTTAGTTGTTAAATGTTCCAATATGTTTACAGCTAACTGTGTCTGTTTGCTGTTTTTTGGTGGTTAGGTGCCCTAGAGGGGTTTTTCTTTAGAAACAGCTGCTAGATACAGCCAAAAACCAACTGATGAGAGAGGTGAGAGTAAAACCAAAACACTGACATAATAGCTGTTGAAATGCTCTGTAGAGCCTTGGTGATAATTAGCAGAGGTATCATCACTACGGGTGACCTTCTTCACATTAAACATTAGACATTTTGCATTGGTGCAATGGCGACAAACTTGACTTGACCCACCGTGTCCTTAATCGAATCACCCATGTATGGCTTACCACCTTTAACCACACGCCAATCCCCATGATTCCTCCTATGACCGTCTCAACAGAGAGACTCCCATCTCCGTAGGACCCCATGTCCTAAGAATCAACAACAATGGCCCCCACAGAACCAGATGGAGAGCCATAAATCACAGGCCCATGCACACCCAAGAGAGTCCATAAATAGTGTAAGAGTTCTGAGGGTAAATGCACTGTGGCAAGCCCCTGGTCCCCCAAGGGTCCCGAGGGCTGAAGCAGCATGTGAGCCACTGGCTCATAACTCTCCCATTCTTTCAGTGACAGAGAGACTTTTTATGCTCTCATTTACTTGTGAGTAAATCATAGAGGGGAAACACTGCTGCGCACTTTTTCTTCGGCTCCGAACGGCGATGATGGCGGGTTGTCTGAGAGTGTTCTGCAGAAACAAACCAGATGTCTGGGTGGAGAGAATGTGTGTGAGACAAGGAATGAAAGAAAGAGATAAGGATATACAGACAGGGACAGGGAGGTTGAGACAAACGTTAACTCAATGTAACACACAGGACTGTTTTTACCAAGATAACTGAGTTTTTCCGCACAGCAGGTTGGACTGTATGCCAAAGAGTGCAAAGATCTGAAAACCTGGACTGATGACTGACCCGATGCTATCTGTGCTACCTTGATTTGACAAACCTCTGCTGCTTCAATAAATAAAAACGACATCCAGGAATTCCCCCTTTAGTCATATGGTTTTATTTCAGGCCAGACTAAATACCCTTTCAAATATTTTCTTGTCTGAAAACTCAATCAGCCACGTACAGATACCAGACCATAAGAACTGATACATTTAATCCGTCCATTATTGTAAAAGGGGTTCGAGCATGGTCATAGCCTGAGGGGTCAGGCGGCTGTTGCAAGTGTGTTTCTGTTAAACCCCCATGAGTGAATCTATTTTCTGAGGCACCTATGACACTCATCTGGACCACAACAATGCCCCCTTTCTCCTCTCTGCCTCACGCTTGGCTGGCTTCTCTGAATACGACCCAGAGTGAAATAATCCATACCCCTGAACCCCCACATAGCACTCACATACACAGAAACACACACATGAATACACATGTTGCCACTTAAATGGTCACACGTGTTGGGGCTATGCTAAGTCTCACTCCATGTAGAATTCAGCAGTGGTGCCACGAGCAAACGCCAACATGCGATGGACTCACGTTCACGCAGAGGAGCAAATAAAACATGCAAGAGTGCGGCAGAGAATAACACTCGGGGCTTCTTGAAGAAGAGCACGATCAGAAAACTCAGAATGACAACTCTGCCACCATGTGGAGATATTATGAAGTACAAAAACTTTGCTTTATCTACTTTCTACTACACACTCAGTTAAACAAATACTTACAAAAAAACATGAAATCAGTTTAACTTCGAAAGTATATTTCAAGTATCTGCTTGAATACAGAAAACAACAGGAATCCAGGTAACAATGATGACCCACTGAAAAAATCTGCAACTCGTCCACTGTATCAAACTCTAAGCAGACGCTTCTTTGCACATTTGTCCTAACATTATGTGTGACAGTCCACGTTCTACTTAATATTTACAGTATTTTTATCATGTTTGATCACTGAAAAGTATATTGCAAAAATGATTTTTAATATACCAGTGTTTGAACATTTCACAATAAGAGACTGTAACACTTGGCAGAGGAAGAACAAAAGTTATTTCCCTGTCAGTTTCTGTTTGTGTCTTTAGCTGTGAATGTTTAATAATGACATATTGATGCATTTGTGAATTTGCATGTCTCACACTCTCACACTTAAAACGGCATTATTAACTGGACTAAATTCATCAAAGGAAGTCTAAAGATGCCTTAGGGATGCAGGACTTGTGCAGATGCCATTCGCCACTCTGCTCACCCAACTTTGTGTGTGAGGTGCTGATAAGCAGCATTCAGTGTTCGGTCTAAAATAGCAACGCCGTGACCGTCGTCACACTGAGTGTATTCAAGTTGCTGTGACGTGGGTGGAGACGTGTGTGTTCTGGATGGGATCCACGCTTCATACACAATTTAGTTTATCTTCAGCCTGTATGAAACATCCACAGAAACCAGTAAGAGTCCATTTTCTCATTTCATGCTTATGGCATGTCATTATATCAGCTGTTTTTGCTCAGTTGTTTTGGTTTTGATGCTTCTGCTTCCTTCTAACATTCCTCTTCATTTCTTCTTGTTTGTATTCATTTAGCTGAGCTGAAGAATCGATGAAGAAATTACAGATTCTTTGCTGTATGTTTTTGGTATTGCAGCCATTATATTGCAGAACACTCCTCTGCTTACCGTGGTGTCTTTTCATTGATTTATGGTGCAACAACCATATTCTCATTCCTGCGTTGTCTTCTAACACTCAGTTTTACTGTGGATAAATTCACTGATCTGTTCTTCTCAAAGTTTTCATGGTTGATGATCGATTTTTAGAGATTTAGATTTAGTTCCAAATGAATAATTCCTTACTGTATCTCTAACACCGCTAATGTTTACAGCGCTGTCAGACAGAGCGTGGTCCTCCCTGCAGCAAGTTGGTTTGTTTTGATAAGAGACTGAAGGTGGTGAGGTCACCACTTTGACTCCTTATCTTCACAGCCATTTAAAGGGTAGGTTCCCTGCGTCGGCCCTTTAACACGCTGTTAAACACATGGTTTGTCGTCACTGCTTTGGTGTATTTTCCCATTTTACTGTTTGATTCTGTAGAGAATTACTCAGTAATCCTGTCTTTCTGTTAAATGTTATGAAAGTTTCAGTTTTATCAAGAGGTATACAAATTAAACTATATAACAATGTAATGTCATTTGAAATATAAAAATAGATATAACAGATACAATAGCATATGTAACATGCATAAGTTTGATTACTTGTGAATCTACAAACTTTATCAAACTTGTACTCTAACTTTATTCTAAGTTACTTCAGTCACATTTCATCACTATGTGATCATTTTCCTTAGTTTCACAGTTGTGGACATTTCTGTCTTGAAATATTGCTTATTTTAGATGACATATGCAGCTCTGTTTTTTTCTTTGTGGTGCCTCCTTTACAAAAATGAGCCATCAGGGGGCGTCGTCTCACAATCTTCCTTCATTTCTTGGAAAAGGAAATATCACAGAATGTACAAACCCTTTTTATATCAAGGATAAGAATATTTTACTCAACACTCATTTTTAGCTTTCCACCTGCATGTGCATATGAACATGCAGGTGGAAATAAGAGAGGCATTAAAATTAAAAGCTCTTAGTTCTCAGAGAATGATATTCTGAACACATGCATATCATTATTCATCATTATTCCCATTAGAAGGAGGACGGGAGCATTAATATTTAGGGTTATAAATACGATCTATTTATAGAAGAATTTAGTAGAATTTGTATTTTGGATCCTCAAAAAATAAAAAACTTTTCCATTTCATTTTCAATATTTCCAAAATTCTTCCAATCTTCCAATGTAGAAGGTACTAAATGTAGCATCTCACAATCCAAACTACATTAAGAAGGCTCAATATCTGTATAGGAGCATCTGACGCATCTTAAAGGATGATTTAATTTGCCTTCAAACGATAGCAGAAAAAAAAGTTTCTGTTCACATACAGTAGATGTGTCAAGCTTTTAATATAGACCAGTGAGCACGGGCGAGTGACAAAGCCACCCAGTTCATGAGCACGGTGTTAATCTGTCTGCTCAGACGGCCACGGCAGTAGGCTGGGAGGAGGGAGAAACCATGTAATCTGATGTCCCGCCTGCTGCTCACCCGAGCCAGCGATGGTCTGGACAGGGGAGGGTGCTGCTCAGGATAGCTGCCCTAAATGGATTACAGGACAGCACGTCAGTGAAAGGGCACCTGGACACATACACCTACACACACACACACACACACACTGTGCACGCAGGTGCACAAGAAAGACAGATTAGTCTGAAGTGCATTTTTCTTCCCCTGCAAGGAGCTTAAAGTCATTACCAGCTGACAGAGAGGAAAGGTGTTGGAGCAGCTCTGCATCTTGGCCTTTTCTCTCAATATTTGAATTCTTCCTGTCCTCTGACCTTTTGCGTTCATTGGCTAAAAGCTAAATGAGTCTCATTTCTTCCAGATTTCTGTGTCACTGAAGTCTGACTTGAGTATCAGGTGCCTGAGAGCTGCTACAACAGGAGGATGGAGTCAAAGCCAGAGTCTGAGGCCCAGGTCCCAGACAACAGTCAGACCGAGTCTCTGGACACATCTGGGTTTGAGGTAACCGCCCTACGGCTGGAGCAGCTGATGAAGAGCATGGAGGTGCTGCTGTCTGACGTGGAGCAGCTTCGGAGCCACTGTAGCCACCAGGCCACCGAGCTGATGCGTGCGGCGGCGGACCTCAGGCAACAGCAAGAAGACCTGAAGGAGAGTTACTCTGCTCTGTCTAGAGAAATGCAGGAGATCATGGATACAGTGGACGACCTGTTCAGCACCAAGAGTGCCTTTGAAGCCAAGGAGAAGCAGGCACAGAAACTGAGCCGGCAGCTCTGAGGGACAGAGAGCGTCTGATGGACTTTTGTTTCTCAATGAGGACTGTGGGGGGTGTGGTTTGGGGTTTGGACGTGGGGTGAGATGCTGAGGTTTTCATAGCTTTGAAACAATGCTTAAATTAGATCGGTAAATATGTTACATAAACTTGTTGTTGTGCAACTTTTTGTGACAAGCACATTCACTGAAAAACAATATGTAAAATATATGATTCTGTATCACTACATCATTCCAGTAAATGCAGTATATTATACATAAAACATCGCAGGTTACAGCCTGACATGTTGAAGCAACACCCCTCTGTCATAGTTTAAATAAAACGTTAAAATTACGAGCAATTTGCACTGCTCTCCTATGCGTGCTGCAGTCTTTAACACGCGCAATGACAAGACCATACAGAGGTCCAACCTGTGCCGCGTGTCAACAAATGATTTACTATCTTCTGCTGCCATCAATTTAGTTTTCCTGCCCTCCCACTAACAAACACGCACATCACAGCTATGATTTTCCATCACCGAGGTATTCTACGCTGACAGTTAAATATATATGTTACTGGGTCTCGTCTTCCCGGATGACTCCTCCAGTTTCAATGTTGCTTTTCACGGACAGCTGCTGGTACATCCTTTATAGTCTCTTCCCATCCAGGCCATGATCCACTGTGGTTTCTCACTAAAATAAACCTAAATAGAGCCTTAGGGTGATCTTTACCTCCTACCAGCACCTCTTCTGTGAGTTATTGGTCTGTATTTAGTGGTTAGGGAATGTGTGAAAGGGACAGTCAGCGGCCAGCAACCTGAAAAAAATAAATCAGTGGGATCTCTTTCAACCGTAAATCTCATTTTAGTGTGTTTCTTATGCAGAGTCTTAATGGATATTATTGCTTTAACATTTGCAATGTATATATGCAGCCAATAAATTATATATACCAACAATTCTTTGTCTTTTTTTGGATTGGAACAAACATTTTACCCAGTTATTGCACAAAAGCACAGTTTTGTTTTTGATCATTTCTGCATTTCTGCATTATGCTTTTACTAAAGCAGACTTGCTAATGAAAATACGTTAACACAAATTGTCTGCCTGATATCAAGTCAGCAGCCTGAGGGTCGTACCTGCAAACACTCCAAACAGAAAAAACTCAAAGCTTATATTCGACGTCCAAAAAAGAAGTGAAAATCTTTTTGGGTGGAAAAAAAAACTGTCTCTGTGTGGTTGAAACCTGACACGATGGGTTGTGGTGTTGGTGAGCGTAGAGGGTGAGAAGATAGAAAACTGGGTGTCAGTGCCTACCTTCACTACTGAGGTGCACATCCCTCTGGACTGCTGGTCGACCAGCTGGGGATTCATTTCAAGGAGGTAAGACCGAAGGTCTGATTACTTATTTGGTCGATCCAGGTGCAGCACTTTGCACCTTCACTGCATGTGTTAAACATTAGCAAAGAAATCACCAAGGATTTCAGCGAATTTAGAGGTCATCTGATACACATGCATGTAATAAAAGGAAGTACTTGCATGAAAAGTTTCGTTATTTAGTTGCTTTTTTCTTCTATACTTCTGCAGCAGCCTCTCAAAGATGAATATGAAGATCCTACAAATCCTGGGTCTCCTGCAAGTGCTGGCTGGACCTGCTCTCTCTGTGAGTATCCTAATAATATTCTACTATTTTAGTATCCATGCATGCTTGTGCTATAGTACAGACAAGTACAGTAAAGTACAGTATGTTCAAAATCACACGTGCCAGCAGTGGTGCTTCTGGTTTATACACACGTTATGCAACGTTTAGGGGACGGTTTGTGGTTAAATGTTCCAGCTTCTATTTTTGGTGTCAGCTAGCATGCCTTTAGTGTGTGTTAGTGGTTCGTGGTGAGTTATGATATGGTGTGTACGAGCACTACGTGTTCCAGATGTTGAGCGAGTCGGAGTTTGACTGTTTTTTTGTTTTTGTTTTCCTTTTTCTTTCTTTTTTTTTTTTTTCAGGCGATACGGCCTGCCCACGACTACTGGGGAGAGTTTGGAGCCTATGGGCCCTGCAGTCGCACCTGTGGCACAGGAGTGTCAATGAGAACCAGGAAATGTATCACTTCAAGGTAGGACATAAAGATATAGGGTGTTAGGATGGGATGTCTCATTTAGTAAAGACTTTGCAATGAGGCTTCAAGTTTCATCTTAAAATCTTTTACTCTGACTTTATTTTTAGTTACTACTTTATTCCTCATCAAATACATATTAAACAAGAAATAGAGAAACCTGGCTTGCATATACTTTTTATATTATATCATATTTCTTCTCTCTTGCAGGACAGATGGAGGACATAACTGCATAGGATCCTCCAAGTCCTTCCGAACCTGTAATACACAGGTAAATATCCTGTTTTTTTTTTGTTCTTTTTACATCCAGCTCCTAATTAATGTATCATAAAATATATTATAATATATAAATATTGTGCATCAATTCAGGAATGTCCAGTTGGAGCCAGGGACTTCAGAGAGGACCAGTGCTCCCAGTTTGACAGAACAGACTTTCAGAGCAAACGCTACACATGGGTTCCTTATTATGGAGGTATGAGACTGTATTGCATTACCTGAGTGTACCTGAATATAACAACCTTGAATTACCAGAGGTGTGGTTGTATATGCAGTTGTCAAATTTTACCACACCAATCTGTTCTTTAGCATCCAATCCATGTGAGCTGAATTGTGTCCCAAGAGGTGAGAACTTCTTCTACCGACACAGACCTGCAGTGGTGGATGGGACGCCGTGCTATGTGGGACGTACTGATATCTGTGTGGACGGCATCTGCAGGGTGGGAACAAATCTGCAATCTACACTATAATGAGAGCTCTATGATGTATAACTGTAGAATATAATTGTTTTCTTAATTAGTAGCTTTTATTTTAAGAGATTTGACCTTCTCAAGACATTTTTTAAACACCATGTCTCTCTCCAGATACTGACCCATGGAGAGTTCATGGGCTTGGACGATGACGTTAATTCCGTACACTCTGCTGCTCCTGTCGTGGTCGCTCCTCACCCAACGGAGACACTCACATACATCTACAAAACTGGCGTCTATGGCGAGTGCTCTGCTGCCTGCAATGGAGGCATGCAGTATCGCACCGTGGAGTGCTGGGCTCAGGATCCAGCAAACCCTCGTGTGGTGGAGGACACTTACTGCATTACCCAGCGCGTGCAGAGGCCGCAGAGTCAGCAGGCCTGCAACATGCATCCCTGTGCTGCTGAGTACAGTGTCTCCAGTTTCAGTGTGGTTTGTACCTGACAAAACTTTGCTATGATACAGTAGAAGTTAAAGGTCTAATGAAATCCGGTATATTTAGATGTGGGTCTAACTTGTTGTATATGATGGTCAGTGCTCGGTGACTTGTGGGGAAGGCCAGCAGACGAGGGAGGTGACCTGTGTGGGAGGAGGAGGCGAACGTCTGCCTGACCATGCCTGCATCGGACTGGCAAAACCTCCTTCTGTCCAGACCTGCCGCAGACCTGCCTGTCACACGCGCATCACCTGGCATGTGACTGACTACGGACTGGTCGGTGAAATGGAGCAACGGCAAAACTTTTCATCCCTCCTTTATTTCCACATCATTTAACCTCTCCTGTCTCGTCTCTGCAGTGCACTAGAAGCTGCGGTGGTGGTGTGAGGGAAAGGAGAGTGGGCTGCTTTGATACAGATTTGAACCCCTACCCAGAAACCCGGTGTGGAACAGATAGCAGACCCGTCTCTGTGGAGACATGCAACTCACAGCCCTGCCCCAGAGCACAAAGTGAGCCAAATCTGAGCCTCTTCCTTCTTTTTTTTTTGGTTTTAGCTTGTTTGTATTTGAATCAATGTACTTTCTCTTTAGCTGTCCCAAGTGTTCAGGACCCAAGAACACAAGAAACCACCATGAGAGGATTTGTGCCCCATGTTCCAGGTGATCCTTCAGGTATGTAGAGCATGTGGAAGTTTTGCTGGAATATTTTTTTCATGTGCTTGAACATTTTATGACATATAAAGAATTTTATAAATGATGGTGCAACCGGTTATTTAAGCTCAGGTATCAGTAAGCTTACTTCTGAGTGAATTAATCCCCAGGCAGTAAAGAAAATGTGCCCTTCTTACGTTGTAATTGCTGCTGTCTAGACCATGATTGCACTGCTCACTGCTTTGTTGTTGCTCATTCACAAACACAGAGCTCACAGTGTTTTTAAATTCTCAAAAAAGAAATCCAGCCAAATTTAACTTCGACCACATTTAATCTTAAACCTTCAAAAAAGGACAAACACAGGTCTATAGTGTGTACAGTAGATGTATGCTTGGTTGACCATGTCTGTGTTTACTTGCTTTAGCCTCCAGACCACAGACAAGCATTGCCGTTGAGCTTTACCCTCCTGTGATTGGTCCTCACTGTGCGCAGTCATTCTATGGCTGCTGTCCTGATGGCCATACCTCTGCCACCGGGCCCAGGAACGAGGGCTGCTTCCAAGATGACTGCGTCCGCAGCAGGTGGCACCTCCTGGATCTAATTCTTGCAACTAATACGTGACATAAATGAAATTGCTGAACTACATATTGACTCAGTATAAAATGTTTTTAACATTAGATATGGCTGTTGTTTGGATGGGGTGACTCCAGCTCAAGGATTCGGAAGGGTTGGATGTCCTGAGTACCAGGCAACTGTGATGACTGTGGTAGGAATCACGTCGTTTGAGACAGAAGACAGGGTCTCTACTCAGGGTTATTGGAATAACCGTTATATAAACAAGCCCCTAAATAATCCATGTTTACTACATATTTGCAAAAATTTACCAGCTATAAAGTGAAAATTTACTACCTCTCTCTTTCTGTCTTTCTCCCCGAGCAGCATACATCACCACCAGTTCCTGCCTCTCCCTCCAGTGGCAATGTGTGCTCCCTGCCTCGCGATGAGGGTCCCTGTGACACTTGGAAGGTCCGTTTCTACTATGACTCAGGCGCTAACAAATGTACCGAGTTCTGGTACGGAAGCTGCCAAGGAAATGGAAATAACTTTGTGTCCCTGGAAGCATGTCAGAGAGAGTGTGGGGGTGTGGTGAGGGAGCCCCCACCTGCACCTCGCAGAGAGAGCCCAAGGAGGGGTCCACCCAGGGGTGCACTGAGAGCAAGGGCGTAACAATGCTCATCACTAGTAGCTCCAAATCATGGGATAATCAGAGAGCTAATCACATGTAGTATTTACATGCAGTATTTACATATACACAGAACTTACCTACCTTTCATTTCAACATCAGACTTTACATTAAAAATTATCTAGACATCCTCACAGCCATCCCAACTTATGGTTGTTATTTTTATTACTTTTGATCTTTGGCATTTTGTTTGTAATGCTCAGGATATTCATTCATGTATTTTGCCTTAGATATCAGGTCTAAAATAAAATAATGTCAACCTTGAAAAAATAATGTTGGTGTGGCTTATTTTTGTCTTCATCTGCTCTTGAAGATGTTTCCAAAAAATAAAACAAGATAGACTTTCCTGCGAAATTCAACTTTAAAGATACAGTGTGTAGGAATTAGTGTCATCTAGTGATGAAGTTGAATACCGCTTACTTCCCCCTCCTGTTCCAACGATCTAGGGTAAACTTCAGTGTGCATGAAGTAAAAACATTTCCAGCTCTGGAGGTAGAGCGAGTTGTCCTCTAATCAGATGATCGGTGGTTTGATCCCTGACCTCTCCAGTCTGAATGTCAAAGGCTGTGTGGGAATGTGTATGAACTGACGACCAGTTGGCACCTTGCATGGCAGCTAATGCCATCAGTGTATGAATGGGTAAATGAGATATGTAGTGTAAAACACGGACAAAACGTTTCTGTACATATTAAAAATTAGACTGGTGTAATTTTAAGGTCAGGCTTTTATTTTGAAATTAAACAAACGTCTTATTTTGAAGGCGCTTGACTTAACAACCGGAAGAAGACATGTTTCATTTCCGCTGAAGCTCTTTGGCTCAAACAGCTGCATCTCACGGGGCACTGAAAAGCAATAAAAAACGTGGTTTTTCTTCACAGCTTTGCATCCGCATTACGTAGACAGGGTCTGTGGTCGGCACAAACATGGTAAGAGTGTTTTATTTTACTTTTTAAGAGGTAAAAACACGCAGCAGTAGCTCTGTTAGCTCCTGTTAAAACATCAGAGCTAAGCTAACATGCTACGGGGCTAACGTTTACTTCTCTGTCAAACATCTATTTTAGTCGCTTTTCTCTGTTTCATTGAACACCCCGTTTTAAAATTAACGCTTAAATATACAATTTCTATCGTTTAGACTAAAAATGAATCAAGTGTGCGGGATATTTTGTGATAATCTGCCTATTAACGTCACGTTAACGTTCAGTGATCTGTTGCTTAATAAGCAGCTCCTGTTTGAAGCCCCCTGAGAGGATATCAAGCTGATGTATCACAGGAAATAACACAAAGCTGTCAATAATTCAGGTGATGTGCTGTGGTATAATTGTTGTGTGTATTAAATAATGTTAATCATTTTACAGTCGCACACAATTTTGCTTGTCCAACCGACCAAGAGACCTGAGGGCCGCACGTATGCTGACTATGAGTCAGTGAATGAATGTATGGAAGGTGAGTCTTTAGCTGTTAAATAGTTTTCATTTATAGATATCAGTATATTTTTGTCTTAACTTTGCTGTATAGAGTAGCCTAAAACAATATTCTGTCATTAGAAACATAAAACACATTTTTATACCAACAATATTCCCCAATGAGGCCACAGAAGTCATTGAATTTAGTGTAATAATGACTTCCTATCATTTGGAGAGTAAGCTCACTAAATATGTTATTTATCTCTCAAATAAAAATCTTTAAGACTACTTACAGTTTAGGTGAATTGACATATATGAATATATATCATATATTTAATTTTTTTAACATTTATTTGTAATTTCTTGGTTATTGAAGGTAAGTATGCTGTAAGGTGAATTATTGAAACATACACAGTGAAATACAAAGTGCCACTGGAGTAATCGCCACCATTAATAAACTTCTATTTTTATGCTCAGTTGTCACGATTTATGACTTAAGTTTTATAATTTATTTATTTGATTCACTTTATCATTTCTCCCAGGTTTCTCCCTTTCAAATTGAAATCTATAGTTTTGTTATATCATTGTGAAAACTGCTATATAAATTAATTTTATTGTTATCTATACTGTTCTTTTGTATTGATGCAGTTTTATTGAAAATGCTTTTCATTCAGCATCTCCTGCTCCTCTCTTCCAGGTGTTTGCAAAATGTATGAAGAGCATCTTAAGAGGATGAACCCAAACAGTCCCTCCATCACTTATGACATCAGTCAGTTGTTTGACTTTATTGATGACTTGGCAGATCTGAGCTGTCTTGTGTAAGTATAATTTGAACGAAAACCAAACCTTGTACTGATTATTTTTCATCAAGTAAAAAAAAATATATATAATTTTTTTTACACAGGTACAGAGCTGATACTCAAACATACCAACCGTACAACAAAGACTGGATCAAGGAGAAGATATATGTCCTGCTGCGGCGTCAGGCTCAGCAAGCAGCAAAGTAAAAGCACCGGTGAAGTGCTGTCCTGCTACACACATTTCGAAGGAGCTTACTGCACATTGGGGAAAGGAAGGAAAAATGCGGTAAAGTCAGAAATTTTGGGCTTTATGTAGAAATGGAGTCGTGCTTGGCAGCATATGTGTTTTTTAATTAGTTACACTATGATGGGAGTGGGGCTAATGGCTGCAAGGACTAACTTATTGATGGAGAGGGATCCCTGCTTGGAGAAATGCTCACCAGGCTAGATAACGTTTTGTTTTTGTTTTTTCTTTGAAGTAGTGCGTTTCAGTTTCTGTAAAAGTCGATGTTCTTGTTTTATATATCTTTGCCGGGCAGTTGGATTTGAACATACTGTGGATTATAAATGCAGGTGATCGACATACATGTCTGCAGACTGCCCCAGAAGATTTATTTTCCACATTTCATCTGTTTATTATTATTATTATTATTATTGTTGTTATAGCCTACCATTGTAATGTAAAATGTTTTTGTAAACATTTGAGTAGAATCCTCATTTCAGCTGTCCTTGTTTCTGTTTTTCTTTGATTTAAATAAAATAAACTATTGTTTTCTGACTGGTGTCTGATCTTGCATATATGGAGGATTTTAAAACTGTGGATCTAAGTGTGTGTCACACGGTTGTGCTACCTGTCTAAGGATGCAGATGGTAAGTTGCATGAGGAGATATCAAGCAGAATGATGTTGGATGTTGCTGGAGCTCCTCTCCAATAATTTGTGCCGGTCCTCTTTGGAAATAAAAATTTCTGCTCTGCTGTGTTACTGTCTCTTTAAATGTGGCGGGCTGCCCTGTTGTTGCTGTGCTGGAAACCCCGTACTGACTCTGAAGGGACCCAAGATGGCTGAGTACTCGCGGGGGGGGCAGTTAGCAGTTATCTGAGCAAGACGTCGGGAATGAATGGCAAATAGCATTATAATGTAAAGCGTAACCTTGGAGTAATCATACGACTACAGTTTGTTGGTTTGCATATTTTTTGGGGGATGCATGAATACCAGTAAGGAGAGAGTGGTCTCTCCGCGGCCCCGAGCCAGAACATGGCGGAACACTTGGGGACGAAATAGCAGCTAACGCTAACTAGCTGGCGTATTATTCAGACACAATTTAGAAAGCGTTGCTCCGGAGTGTACACGGTGTCTGCGGTCCGCTAGTGTGAAATAATGTTATCGGTGCACAACTCCGGTCATTTCGCTTCAAATGGTTGCCTAACGTTGAATATGTTGAGCGTAGGCAGTTAGCGTACTGGCTAGCTAGTTAACGCGTTAGGTGTGCTGGCTAACGTTGCCCGCAAGCGTACACACTGTACTAACAAGCAGGCTGAGTGTTTTGGGAGCCGGGGATAGTATCCGTGGGGCTTATTCACAATACTCCTCACTCAGCTGTGTAGCTAGGACTTTACAATGACAGCCAGGCGTTGTTTCGTAGACTAACAAGTCAGCTAACGTCAGATGCCCTCCACACTGTAAATTAGACTTTCGTTAGCTTGCTACAATGGTCTGTAAGCTGTTTCCTATGACCCTGGCGAGATAAGTTTTGAGGCAGCTCTCTTTAGGGGAAAAAAAAATAATCAGACGTAGTTGTTGATCTTCCTGGATACTCGTCCAGGTGTACCACTTTGAAGCTCCTTCAAACTGTTAGCCTGGTTGACCCCTGTGAGTGAGCAGGTGTAAGAGAGAGAGGAAATTGGAGTTGTGGCGTTACCAGGAAAAACCCTGTGAAAAAAAAGCCAAGAAGGTCCGGGAAAGGGGGGTAAAACCGGTTACAGCTACCTGCCAGGATGACGGACACTCGTCGGCGAGTCAAAGTCTACACCCTCAATGAGGAGAGACAGTGGGATGACCGTGGGACCGGGCACGTCTCCTCGGGTTATGTGGAGCGTTTGAAAGGCATGTCCCTACTGGTGCGAGCAGAGAGTGATGGTAAGGCCGCTTTAATGAACCTTTATTGCTCATTAATAATATGTAAACAATAACTCCACACTCCACATGTATGAAGTAGATACCCTAACTCACCTTCCTCCCTCACGGGCTACCTTTGTTTGACAGGTTCCCTACTGCTGGAGTCCAAAATCAACCCAAACACAGCCTACCAGAAACAACAGGTCAGCACACGGCGTGATGCAGTACACTTGTGTACAGTGTGTTTGTTCCTTCTCTGTGTAGTAATTGTAATTTTTTTTTTGTCTTGGAAAGGATACGTTGATAGTATGGTCAGAGGCTGAAAATTATGATCTGGCACTCAGCTTCCAGGAGAAGGCCGGCTGTGATGAAATCTGGGAGAAAATATGCCAGGTATTTTTTTTGTTGTGTGGGTGTATGTTTGTCTGCTCCATCTGCGTGTTCGTTTTCATGGTGTGATAGTTTCTCGTGTTTGTCTCTCGTTGTTAAGGTGCAGGGAAAGGACCCGTCAGTGGACATCACGCAGGATGTAGTGGATGAGTCCGAGGAGGAGCACTTTGACAACATGTCGTCACCGGGTCTGGAGTTGCCACCATGTGAACTGAGCCGCTTGGAAGACCTGGCTGAATTGGTGGCCTCCTCGTTGCCATCACCGCTGCGGCGCGAGAAACTGGCGCTGGCCGTGGAGAACGAGGGCTACATTCGCAAGCTCCTGGAGCTGTTCCGCGTGTGTGAGGATTTGGAGAACAGAGAGGGACTGCACCACATCTATGAAATCATTAAAGGCATCTTCCTGCTCAATCGTACTGCACTCTTTGAGGTTATGTTCTCTGACGAGTGCATCATGGACGTCATTGGTTGTCTGGAGTTTGACCCAGCACTCCCGCAGCCGCGGCGGCATCGGGAGTTTCTAACTAAGACAGCCCGCTTTAAGGAGGTGATCCCCATCTCTGATCCTGAACTGCGTCAGAAAATACACCAGACGTATCGGGTGCAGTATATTCAGGACATGGTGCTGCCCACGCCCTCTGTTTTTGAGGAAAACATGCTGTCCACCCTGCACTCCTTCATCTTCTTCAACAAGGTGGAGATTGTGGGCATGCTACAGGTGAGATCGGCACACGTGTGTATTATAAGACTTGCCATCGACGTGAATTTGATGTTTTTAAATCAGAAGTATATGCGCCACATTTTTGCCTTTAAATTTGGCTCCTTGCAAAAGCAAATGATACAAAATTTATATCCACCTAATGCAGATAAGCTACACAAATAGACAGCCCTGTCATAATATCTAGACTATTTTATTTAAAGCAGCGTTTATGCAATGAGGACTAGAAATTACAGTAATTGTAGGATTGTACAGAGGTTTTATTTTTGGCTGATTGTGCTTTACCCGGCCTGAGTTTGTCTGCTAGTCTTTTATGGTCATGTGATCTTTGTGTTTTTGTACTGTGTCAACTCAGCAGTGTTTATGTATGGCTGTCTCCATAGAGATGGAGAAGTGTTGTGTAAATCTGTTATGCTGCGCTAGAGGAAAACTGAAACTGGCACGCTGTTGACCCTGGTACACTGTGCTGTGTGAAATTCTGAAGTCAAACACTACAGATGTGAACCTTTTCTTCCCCTCTCACCCCTTGGCACCTCATGTACATAATCCATGAGGAAAATCCACAACAACGTTGTGTTGTATTTTTGAAGACCGTAAATTCAAACTGCATTAGCTTATAATGACCGATTATGTCACACTTTAACTTGCGGTGGATGTCACGTTTGTTTCCTGGTCTATTGTATCTCACCGCTGTAAATCAGTAACAGCTTTGATAGAGCTTTTGATAGACTTAGCGGTGTGCACAGTCGGCCCTTAATAAAAGTGAGGGTCAGATATTTTATTTATTATCCATATGCTGATTTGTTGACTCTCGATGTGATTCTCACCCCCTCTTATCTCCACTTCCCTTTTGATATCAGGACGATGAGAAGTTCCTGACAGACCTCTTTGCACAGCTAACAGACGAGGCTACAGACGACGACAAAAGACACGAATTGGTATGCCAGACCGTCAGAGATGATTTAATCGGTTTATTCATTAATTCATTCAGTCGCTGAGGGCACGCCCTCATTTTCGATGCTGTCGAGAGTACAACAAAGTAAATACACAGAAAAAACAGTTAACAAGGTGACAGACAGCAATACACCGTTACATTCAAGAGCACTGTCCTCATTTCACTCCTTGTCTCTCGTTTCATAGAGCTGTGTTTCTTTCTTACAGGTGAACTTCCTAAAGGAATTCTGTGCATTCTCACAAACGTTACAACCTCAAAACAGAGACGCGTTCTTCAAGACGTTGTCAAACATGGGCATTCTACCTGCACTGGAGGTCATACTGGTGAGTGCAGCAACATTAATATAAGTCAGAATCAGTTCTTAGGATCGTAGAATGTGCATCGAATTAAACAGTGTAATCATAGAAGAAAGCAAACAGAAGCAAGCAGATATCGTCAGTGGCGGTGATACCAGAGTGTTTGTTGATACAACTGTGCATCTATTCCATACACTGTTTTTGGTTACCATGGATTGTACACACCACAAAAACACCTTGTTGAGGAAGCAGATTCAGACGCTGTGGCGTTAAGTTACAGTGTGTTGTGAAACGGAGGAAGCAGTTTTGTGATTTGTATTTTGTGTGTGTGACTGAGATTTAGGGGTTAAGTGAATTACATGAAACATTTTGGGGGACCATGACACAGCATTTTTTTTTTTTTTCTTGAACAAGCAAATGAACTTTGTGTGTACCACAGACAAACAAACTAAAGATTGTTTTTTGTGTATATAAGGTTAGAACTTGAGGCCATGCATTGAACATACATAGTTGAGTATGCACCAAAAAAAAAAACATCCAAAAGGATCTGGGTGGCTGCTTCAGGTTGCCATGGTTTCATTTGGTGGAAGTGCAGAAAGGAGCATCTGCTGGTTTTGGGTTATGCTGCTGCTGAATTCCCCCCCAAGTCTTGTCAAACACTTATTGAACTGGTGCATCTTGTTGTGTTATCTGTCAGGAGAGTGCGCTCTTAGGTCAGCACAGTGATCCTCTTTGAAATATGTACATTCACATTCAGGTCAGTTATGTATGGATGCAAATCTGACCAGAATGTTCATATTGCAACCATCCCCACGTCGACAGAGACAGAAAAAAAAGAATAATAGAGTGCTGTATGTAATTTATTCTACAAATTGGTAAAGTGATCTGATCCCAGATCAACAGAACACACTCTCAGGACAGATTGTGTTACACTATGAACACAAGCTTCATTTCCAGCTGATTCAGTTTTGACTGAGCTTGGAAACAAAATATTAAAACACTGCACGAGCACGATACACATCTTTGTTGAGAAACTTGCCATCCTTTTCTGTCTTGTTAAAATGGACACTTTTTATTTCGACTTTTACCACCTCACCGGTGACTGCGAGAGAAAAAACAAATTGATAAAACACAGATCTTATACAAGAGGACAGTTTGGGCAAATACACTTTGTTCTCAGGCAGAATGAACTTGTAGGTTTTCCTGCATCTAGGCAGCTTCTGAGCATGCATTTGGTGTGTTTATGTACCCTACGTTACAACCCCCTGTCCTGTAAAATGAAATGTTGTGCAGGTCAGTGATGAATATATAAAGAGATGCATAAAGCACCATACTGACATTTGTGACTAATATCTGCTTCCCTCATCCTTCCTGTCCACACCCATCCTGAGAGAAAAAAAAAACATAAACTAAATGCGGTTGAGTCCGTCCTTTTTATTTATTTTTTTATTTATTATTTTTTGTTTTCAACATAAAACTAATTCTTGAAGGGAATTCACAGTCCACTGACAAACCTAATGTCTGTTTGATGAAACAGGGAATGGATGACGTGCAGGTGCGTGGGGCAGCCACAGATATCTTCTCTTATCTGGTGGAGTACAACCCCTCCATGGTACGAGAGTTTGTCATGCAGGAGTCTCAGCAGAATGATGATGTGAGTATACGAACAAAGTCAGCCAGAAATCTATCACACAGGTGGGTGTAAACATGTGTCATGTGAGTAATGATTATTTATTGGCCTTGCAGGACATCCTCTTGATCAACCTGATCATAGAACACATGATCTGTGATACAGACCCAGAGCTAGGTGGGGCAGTGCAGCTGATGGGCCTACTACGGACTCTGGTGGACCCTGAGAACATGCTAGCTACTGCAAATGTGAGTTTGTCTCTTACTCCTAAACATGTACTATAGACAGACAGTGACTTAACGGGAAAACTCAGTGCTCAATATTGAGTAGTCCAGCTTTGAATGCTCATTTCTGTTTAGGCAAACTGTTCTGTCGCTGAAAGTTAGACAGGTGGGGAAAGGTGGGGTTATTACGTGGAGGAAAGGGAGGTGGTGTTCTTAATGCGCTGTTATCACGTCTGCGTCTACACGTTAAAAAGAGGAAAAACTTGATCAGTGTGTGGAAAGTGGAATACAGTTACAGTATCAATATCAGAAAAAAAATCAAACATCTACATGATGAAGCTGATTTTCCTGCTAATCAAGTTACTCTTCATTAGTACAACCCAGTTTAACAGGTTGGGCCAGGCTGCACCTTCACAAATGTTTTTACGTGTTGAGTATTGTAAAAATATTAGACTAAAAATTACTCCTTTCTCTTTTTTTTTCCTTTCCAGAAAACAGAAAAGACAGAGTTCCTGAGCTTCTTCTACAAGCACTGTATGCACGTCCTCTCAGCTCCACTACTGGCCAACACCACAGAGGAAAAGCCTAGTAAAGGTACTGAATACCTACAAGGTTCTGTAAATATAACATTGAGATGAATGCACATGTATTTCATGCTGCTTATTTTATTGTTTTCATGTTATTTCCTCTCTAGTGCCTGCACTATACAGCGCCTCGTAACTTTAAAAAGGCGCTTTATGAATAACGTTTACTCACTTACCTTCATTCTTCTGTTAGATGATTTTCAAACATCCCAGTTGCTGGCCTTGATCCTGGAGTTGCTAACATTCTGTGTCGAGCACCACACCTACCACATCAAGAACTACATCATCAACAAGGACATTCTCAGGAGGGTACTGGTGCTCACCGCATCACAGCACGCCTTCCTGGCACTATGTGAGTGGCATAAAATCCCAATGAGGGCGAAATCTGCACCGTTAAACATTTTGCAGCTCATCTTGAGCTCAATGTTCATCGTTATTTTTCGGTGTCCAGGTGCCCTGCGCTTCATGCGGAGGATCATCGGTCTGAAGGATGAATTCTACAATCGCTACATCATGAGAAATTTTCTGTTTGAGCCCGTCATCAAGGCCTTCCTCAACAACGGCTCACGTTACAACCTCATGAACTCCGCGATTATCGAGATGTTTGAGTACGTCCGTGTGGTGAGTAATGCTTTTTCCACACAAAACTTGTGCTTTCGTTTTGCTTTCGTTTACGTTGTTCAACATCCACGGAGGCCTGTGATGTTGTTCCCTCCAAACTTTGTGACAATTAATATGGCTGTTGGACCTTTTTTTTTTTAAAAAAAAAATGTAATTGCACAACAAGTGCGCGTAGAAAGGAGTCTGGCAGCGAGCCGTAGAAGCTGGCAACTCTCCATCAGGCTCGAGCCTCCTCTTGCCACATGCTGGGTTTGGTTGCGGGAGTGGGAGAAACATAATTCTTCTGTTCAGCTTCTTGTTTTTTTCTTTACGGTGCTGTTGGAAAGCTTGTCAGACCTATATACATAAACATAAAACATTTTAAAACAAGACAGTGTCATGAGGATTATGTATGGCTCACTGGAGTACATGACATTGGTTTATTGAGGCAAGTGACCGGGTAACTTGATTGTCTGATTCTAACGATCTAACGATATTACTTTGCATCTTTCTGCTGATTTTATAAATGTGAGTTGATCTGAAAGTATAATTAATGTATTTTTGGTTACATTTTCTGATTAGAGCTACAAAAAATGAAGTAGTATTCATCTTAATATTGTTTTCTGGATTTATTTTAACTCGTTTGGTTTGTTCTCCCCTCTTTTTTTTCTCTCCCTTTCACATTTTCTCCACACTTCTTTCCTCTTTCTGCTCTGCCTCTATTCTAAACTTCAAAACTCCTCGTCTTACCTCTCCTCTCCTACCTTTGTCATCAATTTCCTCTCCTACCTGGGTATCTACACCCCTCTTTCTCCCCCCTCCCATTGCTCCCAGGAGGATGTGAAATCTCTCACAGCTCACATAGTAGAGAACTACTGGAAGGCTCTCGAGGATGTGGACTACGTCCAAACCTTCAAGGGCCTGAAGCTGCGGTATGAGCAGCAGCGAGAGAGGCAAGACAACCCCAAACTGGATAGGTGAGAAAACCAAGGCTGCGCTGCTGCCGCAACTATTACACTGAATGAGTGAGACAGTCCTGTATCTGTGAGTTTGTCTCACGATAAATGAAAAAGGTGTGACAGCCCAGTTACTAACTCACATTGATGAGCTGTCAGTGTATTGTGTCTTGTGTGTTTTTGGGAGTAAAGTATCATCTGTCACAGAGCAGTTAAAAATAACTGCATGTTGTGTTTTAGATGGAGCTGATTTTATTTCTGTCATCTGTTGAGTCGAAGCTTTTCCACTGGTGCTGTACTGACCGCAGTAAAGCAAGTGTTGCGCTACGGCTAATCACACGGAGTGTCGTTACCGCTAACGGTTGTGATTGTGCAACGGATCGCTTACTCATATGTGACTGAGTGAAGTCCACAGTCAAATCAGAAAGTGACTCATGTCACATAAGACCATTATATGTTGCTGTAACTTAAACTCGGCGTAATTGCCAGCACTGACAGACATTTCCTGATTTTTTTTCTTTTGTTATTGTCATGCAGCTCTCAGGAATAGTTCTTGTTTGTTTGTTTGCTTGTTTATTATGTTCATGATATTTATTGTAGAGTAGATTTTCATCGTATAGGAAGAACTTACATTTCTGTGGTTGCGGTTTTCTGCTGAAATGCCAACAGCTGCCGTATTTTATACCTCCTTGTTGTGCCGTGGTGCATTGCACAGTTGTGAGAATCAATGAAAGGTTTGTCTGTGTGTAGATTTCATACTATACATGTGCACTCTATGAAAAACAAAGACCCAAGGGCAAAGCAGCCAATTTATTTCATGCTTACAAGAATCTGTAGAAATGTACAGTGTAGCATACGTGAAAATAATGTGAGTGACAACTCTTGACACATTTAATTAAGTGCAAAATGCTCTTCAAGCGGAAAGTCTTTGATATGTTATATATGAATCCGTGCATTTTGTTTTTTGAGCACTAAGCAGTATATTATCCTCTCCAGCATGCGCTCCATCCTGAGGAACCACCGCTTCCGTCGTGATGCACGAACACTGGAGGACGAGGAGGAGATGTGGTTTAATACAGACGAGGATGACCTTGAGGATGGCGAGGCTGTGGTTCCTCCATCTGACAAGATGAAGACGGAGGAAGACCTCATGGAACCTATAAGCAAGTTCATGGAGAGGAAGAAATGTACGTACGGTAACGCGGCGTCCTCCTCTCTTAGATACTGAAACTGTGCAGCTGGAGAGAATGACGTTATTCATTACCTGGCAGTATATTTGTCATGATGGTGGTTAATGATTGTTTTGTGTTATATCTGGTTCGTGCACTTTGATGATGGATTGTATGAGAAAGCTCATTGACACGTATGAGCCTCAAGAGACGGACCCAAGAAGGAATACGATCAGTGATCTGTGCTGTCGTAGACAAACTAATGAGGATGTGATTGAAGCCATCACATGGATCGAAGTTGTTTGTATTCAGGCTCAATTCAGAGTTTTTACATACAAGTTGGGTGTGTTCAAAATCTTGTTGGTAAGAGCTGGGAGTGTTTTCCAGTCTAGTTGAGTCAAATACAACCAGTTAACATCATTGTCTCTTTTAAAAGCATGTTGTGGTTACAGAAGATACATTTAGTTCATCCGTGAAATAATAAAAACAAAAGAATGACCACTTCTTGTCCACCTCTCCGTCTCTACGTAGTGAAAGACCCAGAGGACAAAGAAGTACTGGCGAAGTCGAGCTTATCAGGCAGGCAGAACCCCAGCTTCAAGCTCGCCTTCTCCGGCTCCACTAAAACCAGCCTGTCCAGCCCTCCCTCATCTGCCTCATTGAACCCAGGTTCTCCGGGATCACCGGGTTCCCCGGGCTCAGGTGCACGGAGCTCACCTTCCACCACGGCTGTAACCACAAAGGTACCTGTCCAGCAACTTGAGTTCTCTGTGAACAAAGTCCACTCCTCTTCTTCAGTGTTATTACGAGACAGAGTTTCAGGACAAAGCCAAAGCTTGACTGGAAACAAGAATGAGCTTTAACTATGAATGTTCACACTTCACACTGTCGGTTTTCACACAACTCCCACCATCCTTGTTGTGTATTACAAAGAATGGTCATCACCACCACTTTGACACTGGACAGATTTTGTTAGCTTGGAGGGGGAGATACTACGAATGAACAAAGCCACGTGGTTCATAGGTCGAGTCAGATTTAAGCGCATCACTGCACAAAAACATCAAATGAGAATGATGCACGAGAGAGACCCATACAAGAGAAAAGAAACACAACAGCAAGACAAAGTACAGACACATAGTGGGACAGCTGGTCGAGCAGGAGAGGTGGTGTCGGATAGACTGGAAAAAAAAAAGTTGATCGTTGAGTCATTCCCAGGTAGCGATGCAAACAAGGAAACAAAGAGTTTTTACCTTTGTTTCTCGTATACAGGACCGAGGGAATGAGACTCAACAGTTATTACATTTATACACACACTAATTCTAATGAATTTGTAGATAAAATAGTCTACCAGGTGGCTTGTAGTATTATCTTGACCAAATACTACTGTCTGATTAGGATGACTAGTTTTTTGACGTGTCTCTTGTTCTCTTCAGGGAGGGTTAGTGGGACTGGTGGACTATCCTGATGATGACGACGAGGAGGAAGAAGAGGAGGAGGATGGGGAGAGTAAAGAGGAACCTCTGCCACCTTCGAAGAAGTCCAAACTGAGCTCTTAAGGAAGCTTGACTGTCTCAGCTCGTCCTCTGCTCAGACAGTTTCAGCGCATAGACGTTACAAAGGAATGATCAAAACTTGTAAACAAATTGAATGAATGAACGCCAACGCTCGCCGCCAGCGGGTGGCCCAAAGAGGAGCGGACTGTGAACGGGATACGAAGCCTCCTCAGACTAGCCCACTTCATACAAGTGCCAATCAGGAAACCAGGAGCGAGAAACCCCGTCTGAAAAGTGGAGCAGACGCGTGAGAGTTGTGCGAGAAAAACACCGCGCTCGAGCGACCGTCGGCAGACTCAGACAGTATGAGACCGGTTGGAGTTTGGTGACATAGCAACTGGAGGAAAAGACCACACACAAACACACATGTACACGCAGAGTGAAAACCCCCCGAGAGCTCGCGGGCTCGGACCATAACCCACTGCCCCCCCGCCCCCCCACTCAGGGAAGGACATCACAGCGGCCCAGACGGGTCGGCCAATTCAGACCCAGAACCACCACTCGCACCCCGATCCCCCTCCTCCTCCTCTGAATTCACCTTTCCACTTTGTTTCTTTCTACTTCTTTTCCCCTCTGCTCTCTCTCTTCCCCCTCTTTGTCTGTTGCTTTTCCTTTTTTTTTTTTTTTTAAGTTAGTATATAGGACCAGACGGGAGGCAGCATGTGGCAAAGAGCTGTCTTTGTTGTCGTTTGATGATGTCATCCGTGTCGTCGTTCCTCAGTGGACGTTCTTTTCTCTGAAGAGAAAAAAAAAAAGCCAGCAGTTTCTTCATTATTTTTCTCTTTTTGTTCTCTATTTGTCTCTCAATCTTTCTCCTGTTTTTTGTAAATGACAACAAAAAAGACCTGCCTTTAAATGTTCAGGACGTTTTCAGTCACACTTGAACAGGTTTTTAAAGACCTCAGTAGGTGAGCTAGTTTTACCCTTTTTGCCCTTTGAAACTGCAGATTTTTTGGAGAATTTGTAATCCCGTCTTGATTAAAGATTGAGTGGAATTCTAGATGTGATGAATTTTGTCATATCTTCTCATTTTTTTTTCCTTTTACATGAGTGTACACTTAGTTGTTCAGAATATTTGGGACCATTAAAATGATCTTTGCTGTAAGATGTCCTATTACCCTTTGTCCTAATAACTTAAGTGTTTCCTTGCTGCATCGTGCTGTTATTGATCAGTCGGGGTTTCCCCAATACGCCACGAGAATTTGACCCTATATTTGGTGCACAGACAGTGTCGTTCAGTACAACATGGTTCACTGATGATAGAAAGACTTCCAATCTCAACTTGAAAGTGTAAAAAATTAAACTCTTGGATCATTTGAAGTTTTGTGAAACCATGTAGATAAAAAAATGTATGGTCAAATTTTTTTTGTGCCGGGACAAACTTGATTTAACTAAACTTTTATATCACACCTTATGTTGGACTTCTTCCAGGAATCAGAAAATCAGATGTGGTTTTTACATTTTAGTGCTTAATTTCATGAGAGAACCTCCGTTGCTGATGTCTCCACCAGATGGCAGCCTAAGTCCATAGAAGAACTGCTGCGCTTTGCCTGCAGGTTGCCTGGGTCATGTCATTTGTACTTTAAAATTCTCACAGTACAAGTGTTTGGAGTCATTTTCAAACATGTCGATTAGCACTGTCTGGGAATATGTTGTGAGTACTTGATGCTTATAGTACTGAGTGCTATTCCTTTCTGTCACTTTTAGGAAGATAGAGTGTTCAAGTTCACATTGAATATTTACGACATTCCAAGTTGAAGACAAAACAAGATCGTGTTCGAGTTAAAGATTATATTTATATGTGTGTTCTTTATTTAAATCGTCATTTTTCTACATGTCAATCTTTATTTTCACTCCCACTTTTAGCTGACAGACGTTGTTTTGATCACTGTTAGTTTGAGGAACGGTAGTGTTGACATGTGCGCCGTTCCATACTTTGAGTAGGATAACTGAAAGCCACATCACTCTGGCAGACAGTTTTTCTGTTTTTGTTTCTTTATGAGTGAAAATGGTTTAGGAAAAATGTCAACACCTCACAGCGTATGTGGTCACCACAGTGGGAGTTTGAGTACGAGTCAAAAACAAACAGCATCGAGGGCCACCAAGGAGTCACTGTGTTGTCCCTCCAAGTGCATTGTGGCCTTCAAACATTGCTTATTAATTAAAACCCAACAGAAGAGGATCACTCGGTGCTCAGCGTGCAGCGAGAGCCGTCGCACAACGCCTATTAAGGCTCCCATTCACATGAAAGCCATCTCCAGACAACGGCAGCTTTTCAGGAGCAGCCCTCCCTGCCAGCCTCCGTTTGCTCCTCAGCAGGAGTGTGGCAGAGTGTTGTGTGTGTGTGTGTGTGTGTGTGTGTGTGTGTGTGTGTGTGTGTGTGTGTGTGTGTGAGAGATCTCCCTCTCTGCCACTGGAGAGGCCAGCCTGCTCCTGGTGCCAGCCACCGCTCCACCAGAATGCCGGCTCCTCTTCCAGCGCCAAGGCGCTCACCCGGCTCTGCCCGCCTGTATGTCTGCCAGGCTGACGAGTCCCCATCGGTGACACTGCTGTCCAGCTTCCTGCTGGGCCAGTGAAAAGCCTCTTTGACAGCTCTCTTGATTGGCTCGGCTCCCTCAGCATCCAGGCTGCCAGTCATCAACTCTCTGGATTGATCATATCGGTACACATCTATCACTCCTACAGCAACACACGATGATCCGCCGCATGCAACGCTGCGCTGTGTTTGGGGCTAAGCTGTATCCATATTTTCATGAGACAGCCATAATTGCATATTGCAAGCAAGGGTGAAACTAGGAATTATCCCGCCGCCATCCTCCCTAACTTAGAGCAAACTCAAACACATCCAAATGTTTCATAGGTGCTGTCAACACGGGGTAGTTTGAAGCAGCAGTCGCTTGTTTAAAGGTTTTCTAGGAGAGACTATTTTTAGGTTGCATAAGAAAAACTGAACATTAACATACGAAATCAACTTAATTGAACTTTATTGTATCACGTTTTGTCGCAAATAACATTTACACTTGAGTTTGAAAGCTCATGCTTAACCTTGGAAGCAGGCTGACAAAAACAATTCAAACTCAAAGACTACTTACTTCTTCTGGAGCTTTCGACCAAGGCAACCCAATTTTACATTTTTTACAAAGGATACATTTTTTTTAGGATACAGTACCTGAAGACCATCAAATGTATTTTAATTTAGTGTGTAGGATATGGAAAATAATCATAATTATGATTTCATGCATCCATAATCACCTGAAAATAACAGTAGCCTGGAACAGACAAACTAAATACTCTGGCCAATGCGGGACCTTTCAAGGTGAGGGTGATGTGAGGAGATTGCAATGCAGCGATTACACCACCACTAGGTGCAACTAAATCCTACACACTGGACCTATAAGTGTGAAGGATAATCTCTCTGTCTGAAATTCACCAGATTGTACGTAACTTTTAATAAACTTTGATGCGATTCCTCCTTATTTAAACGTTTTTCTTCATGAGTGTCATTTTATACACGATGCTTTTGCTTATTCAGAAATACGCCACGACTCCATGGACTGAGACTATAGATGTTAATGTTCTACGATACTGCATTTCAGTTCAGTTTTGAGGTACTGTACCACTTAGAACTCGATCCATCCACAATAACCGAGTGAAGCATTTTACCTCCTACTCCTCTACATTTAATTGACAGCTACTAACATAAAAAAAACCTTGTTGTATTTATAAAATACAAGAAAGTGTTTAAGATTAAACGTGGTTTCAAACCTTTCTGGCTTGTGACCCTTTACGAATAAGCCGTGTGTAGTTGGGGGCCCCTCTGTCATGTTTCACATGTGGTGAGTTGTTAGCACCCTCCAAAAAAGGAGACATTCTCCCCGTAAACCGCTCACATTGTTTCATTCAGACAAGTGTTTGAGGCCCAAAGAGGTAAAAACTTTAGAGAAATTAGAGAAAAGGTCTGAAAAATGAATCCAAATGTTTGAAGCAGAACTGTGTATTTTCTTCTTTCTTACCTCATTAATCATCTCGTGACCCCTCCAGATTTATCTTGTGACCCTCCGTGAGGGGCCCTGACCCCTCACTGGGTTTAACTGTATGTAAAGAAGCTTCAACTTCAGTATTAATAATGTTATTTATCATATCACTGAAGAGGAGTACTTTAAACGCAGGACTTGTTTACTGGTGATGGAATATATTTCCAATGTTTTATTGGTACTTTTATGTAAGTGTCTGAGTACTTCTTCCAACTACTCCTAAGGCTATGTGTCATTTTAAAATACTAGAATATTTACTATAATTTAATAAGCAGTGGGTTAGTACAGAGCCTCTAAAGTATGGGTATCCAACCTTTTTTTAAAGAGAGCCAGGCAATAATAACATTTTAAAAATGAAAAAAATACCAGTAAAAGTTGATACAGATCTTAAGATCATTATAAACATGACTTATTATGAGTGATGAAAAGTCTGTTAAGTTTAAAACGTATCACTCTTGCTCTCGTCTTTAACAAAATCATTCAGAAAGTAATATTTTGTGTCACATCTGCAGGACATAACACCAGCATTTATGCCCTTATAGGTCCAAATGCTTCGTTATGTCAACAAAAAAAAGCCAAATCTTCCACCCATACAGTGTTTGACAATCCTAACAGGCCATAAATAATATATTATAAAAACGAAATGAAATATGACCGCGGGCCGTAGTTTGGACACCCCTGCTCTGAAGTCCAAAAGGTGCTGCGTACTGTGTATTATATTTGTAACCTGCAGTTCAGCACACAGCCTGTAGGGGGCGATAAAGACCACCGACGGAGCTAAACTGCAGAATATCAATTAAGCAAGCAAGTAACTCATTAAGGAAATTCCTATTAGCGAAAAGGCTGTTAAAGTGGAAACACTTAATTAGGCTGAAGTTAGCTCACACGTATTTAGTTGTTTATTCTTTGTAAAGTCATCCTAACTCATCAAAGTCGGTCTGAAATGACAATACAGTGATGTATTATATTAATCCCGTGTAATCCTGGTAACCAGGCCAGGATATGAAATAGGAAATGAGGCACACATGCGGTTTTCGGAAACCTAGCCGAGGTTGTCAAAACACCCGCACGGAGTCCGCCCTCACGTCTCCCCACCGAGCCGGGCGTCGCGGCGGACAATGACCTGTGTTTCCCCGGCACAAAGTGCTCTCTGTGTCCGCCGGAGCTCCCCCGCTTTTAATGGAGGCGATTGGCCGCGTTCAAGCACAGCACGTCCGCCGCTGTGTGCGTGATTAATCACCGTGTTAAAACTGGAGCTGAGCGTCCCCGAGGTGAGAGAGAGAGAGAGAGAGAGAGAGAGAGAGAGAGGCCGGGCAGGCGGACAGGATTCCCGGGCAGCCATGACGCCCCGGGTCAGCATCCGTCGGTGGCGGATGAAAGAGAGGAGAAAAGTCATCCGTCACATCTGGTTTACATTAAGCCAGAGGTGAGATACAGTGACGAACACAAGTCAGCCATACTTCTCATGAGCTGCCTCCTCTTAATGTCAAGAGGTTAGCCGGCCTGACATCCTAATATCCAATATATCCTAAATATGTGTGTGTAGGCCCCTGTTTGCTGCTTCAACAGTGCCGGGAGTCTTCCTGGAGGTGAACCCCACACATGTAGCCACATTTCTGGCTTTGAAAACTATCCCTACCATTGAGTATTTTCCTCAAAATTTAAGTTATTTGCGTTGAAACTGTAAACTAGTGCACTGGTCCCTCACATTTTTTCAAATCTTGAGCTGAAATGATGATTAGTTGATGAATCAATTAGTTGTTTAACAAAAAAAAAAGAGCCTGTAACAACTTTTATTTTCGTTTATTTTTCATACAAAATGTCTCAAGTGTGAATTTGCAGCTGCTGTTTGAACTGAAGCTGTTGTGTTTTGCTCTGGGAAACTGTGAATCAATAAAGTCACAGTTAAAGTACTCTCCAGCGCACCGGTTCTCAGACTGTGGTGGTATGAGACCTTCTTGTCGTACTTGGAGAAATCTCTTTGAATGAAATCACCTACAGAAGTGTGAGTGAAGCAAAACTCAGACATCACTAGTAATAGTGATAGTACGTGGAGGTAAACGGTTCAAACACGCTGCAATCGTGACTCCAAACATGAAATATCAGGAAGAAGAGTGCAGATCAGGAGTACCACATATCTCCAGATGAGCTCTGGTTCTTCAATCGGTTCTGTTCAGGATTCAGCAGTCAACAATAATAAACTTGCCTCGCCGACTAGGTCAGTTCACACTGCTGGATTTTGATGCTCTGTCAGAAAAGAGACGAGTGCTTTCTGAAGTGTTACACTGCTCTAATGAAACTCCTGCCGTAGGCTGGAGCTTAGTTATGGACATGAAGATTTTCAGGGACCACACATGATTAAAGTGTCTAGTATTTGACAAAAGCCAGGTAAAAAATGGTGTAATTTGGTGCGACAAACGTGTTTTCATATTCACTAGTCATCTTGTGACTCTTCAGATTTATCTTGGGAGCCTGTAGAGGGGGTCTCAATCCTCACGTTGGGAACCATTTTCTGCACGTATGCCTTTTTGGCCTCTGCCCATAACACGCATTCACTGCAACTCAACACTTCAGTTCAGAGCAGATACAACTGTTCCTAAATGTGCGCCATAAACCGGCAGTAAGCCCATGCTTCCTTTGTTTCTTGGTAGCAGGCAGCGGTCCCTTCATAACTCTTGTCGCTCTAAATCAAAGATAAATAATGAGCTTTCCCATGGAAGCGTTGGGAAGTGGAAGAATTTGGGGCTGATCTGCCATTGCTAAATGTTAAGTGGTTGGTATTGTGCCTCAGCATGGGGCACAGGAAACATGGATGTGAATGCAAGAGCTCTTGGGCTGCGTGTTAAATGAAAATGTCACAGTGATAAAGAGCGCACCTTCCGCACCCAGGAGTGTGTGAGCGGGTGTGTGCGCACGAGCGTGTGTGCGCGTGCGAGACGGGTCGGAAGTATACTTGGGAGGCACGCTGTAAATCCACACCATGAGCTGCGGATAGCTGTGTCTCACACACACACACTGACTCACGCACGCACACACACTTGGATCTATTCCTAGAAACAGCGTACTTTCCAGCAGTTTACATTTAATGGCGCTCCGTGAATGTGGAGTCACACGTTGGGATCGAGCAGATACAGTCCCTACCCGTATAAATTTCTGCGCCCTATTAAAAGCGCGTAAAACTCACACTGAATAAAATAAAACCAACTTCAGCGGCCCTCCGGGCACGTACCGCGGCTCGGGCTGGAGGTGCGATCTGAAATGAGGCTGGGCAACAGAATGGCTTCTGTGAGAGAGAGAGAGACGAGAGGGGCAGACATCCAACATGTAAAAATCACCCAGGGCAAGAAGGGGAATGACCAAACCATGATGCCTGGGCTATTGAATTTACTTCACGTAATGTAGCATGAATGAAGCCCTTAAAGGTATCAGTTTCCAGTCAATAAACAGGGGAATCGGACGTATGGTTCAGCAGGAGTTGAACATGTGGGACCAGTCACACACTCACACACACATGCAGCGCCCCGGTCACTGAGTCAGGATACTACTGTGTACATTAAACTCACCATTCGACTTAACAAATCAAACCTCTAGCTATATGTTAATGACTTGGCAGGCGTCGGGCTCTGGCCGGTAACACAAAACTAACCAAACAGAACTTTTCCCAAATACAGTAGCGGTCAAAATGGTGTTTGACATTCATAATTTGTGTCCACTTTTGTTTCCCGGCGAGCGAATGCCTGTGTATAATCAAAACTGTTTGATTTTTTTCTTCTTCTTCTTCTTCTTCTTCTTCCTTCTTCTTCCGCGCGGCCGTGCCTGATGGCTCCCGCTGCTGGAGTGTCTGAGGCCTTTGACGGCGGCTCTGTGTCGTGCGGCGCTGGCGTCCGCGCTGTGCCAGGCGGCGTGTGTGGTCAACAGGCGACTGGGAAGCTGCGGGGGAGCGAGAGGGGCTCGGCGGGGTCGAGGCAGAAGCCCCCTTTTTGGTTCAAGTCAGCGCCTCGCCGTGTATCCGTCCACTGCTCCTCCAGTCCGTCTTTAGATTTCCGTCTCGATCTCTGGCTGACCTTGAATAACTTTTACCTACTGTACGCATGTGCCTCTTTTTACGATCTTCTCCATCCTGCGAAGACATATTTTAATCTGCCCTCCCCCTCACACACACACACACACACACACACACTCTTACACCTCATCTTTCTCCCCTCCCTCCCCCTGTGGCCTCGGGGCATATGGTTTGGCTGGGCAAGAGATAAGAGAGATGTGTCAGCTTGTGGTAGTGAACAAACCCATCTTTCATTTCTCCCTTTCTTCTCTCCTCCTTTGACTCTTCTCTCCTCTCCTCTCCTGTCCTCTCCTCTCCTTTCCTCTCCTCTCCTCTCTGCACCCAGCCTCCTCACCTCCTTCGTCTCTGTGACGGCTGGGTACAATTAAGAGCAGAAACCCTTTCGTCTTTTTCGCAGAGAGAGAGACGTTGTTATATTTGCGGGTGATGGAGAGGGGAAGAGAGGGAGAGAGAGAGAGAGAGAGAGAGAATGGGCTTCAGATGCTCCCGAGGAGCGAAGGCGAAGGGGGGGGGCGGGGAATGAGGGGCTGAAGGAGAAGAGACAGATCTCCTCATGCTGAATGAAAGGCCCTCTTTCCTCTCTTTCCTCTCTGGTAGGGCACATCAGAGGCATGCGCTCCTCGCTTTATGGAGGGAAAAGTGGTTTCCACCAAACTCTGCTTCCATTTATCTTTGGCTCGCTCGCCCCACTCTCTGTACACACACACACACACACACACACACGTCTGCACATGCTCACATTTGTACGGCACATGCACGCTCATGCACACACTGTACACATGCTGGATTTGCTTTGATTCCTGATTGCTTTGGTTTCTGCGGTGGCTTGATCAGGTTACTGTTCAAACTATGTGCCAAGCCCGTGTGTGTGTGCGCGCGCGCGTGTGTGTGTCTGTCTGAGCCTCTGTGTGTGTAGAAGTGCGATGATGGATCCTCAGCCAGTGGTGGGAATAGCACAGTTTCAGCCGCTATTATTAGCTCTCTGTTCCACAGGCCTGATTCTTTCCCCTGTCTCCTGTCTGACACCAGCGTTTCATTATTATCTGGCTCCGGTGCAGGAAGGGCTACGCTATCACAGCTAGCTACGGGGAGGACAGCCCCGCTTTCATTCCAGCGAGGCTTTTTATAGGCTGCGCTACTCCGCCGTACACCGAGTTACTTAGTCAGTATGTCAAGGACTCGTGGTGGAATAGTTCCACGTGCCAGGCGACACACTTACTTAGTCTTTCATTGTGTACAGAAACACTCGAGCCAACACACAGTTGGCAGACGCACCCTCGACCGGTGAGAATTTCAAGGGCACAATCCACACACGCACACACACACACACATATCACACTTCAATCATTTGAACACTGTCGCGTACAAAGACGTACACACACACACACACTCTTGCACATTCCCCGCGACCCCCCACCTGACTGTCCGCCTCACAAAGTGTCTTCCATTACAGATAAGTGCAGCAGTGATATTGACAGGGTCACGATGGACCGCAGCTGACTTGACCTTTGAGACTACTATCCAGTTGACCAGCCAGATGGTCGGAGAGAGAGAGGGAGAGAGGGAGTGTGTCGACTTCTAGCGAGGCTCATTACCATGAAAAAATGTGCAAAGACGTGCTCTTTAAAACTTCACACTTACTGTAAGAGCGCGAGACCAGATTAGAAACATGGCGGAGGCCGCTGGAAGGACGCGGATGTCCTCGAAGTGAAAGGTCTTTTGTCCCTCCCGTGGAAGGGGGGAGAAAAAAAAAAGTATAAATAAACACAATTTCAAGGATTGCAGAAGACGATAGCGCGACGTAGCGAATGAGGGTCAGAGGAATTTCCTCGCCAGTCCCTGATGTGCGTGTTTGTGTTTGAAAGTGTGCATGCGCAGTTATGCGCGGGGATGTTATGATTGCGCGCGAGTCGAACGAAAATAAACTTCCAGCGAAACGCGTCGGAATGGCACTGTAGCCCCTCTCCTCCCCCGCGTTTTAATTTCTGACCTGAGACCAGGGAGATGTTAGTTTAGCGGCGTTGCTGATGCGTCCCTCGAGCTCGCCGAGGCCGACTTGGGACGAGAGGACTGTGAGTTTTGGGGATCCTGTGTGACGGGTCCTTTGGGGTTTTTAACTCTGACCTCGGATCGGTGTAAGTTCACAAGTTCAGGCTGTGGAGCGGAGGAAATGATCTCTGCGGTAAAGTCATGAGGACGGGATCAGCCTTTGAACCGCTTCAAGCATCATTTCTTTTTTCATACTTATTATAAATCAACCAGTGATTCATATCTAAATATACCATGCATGAACTCTAAATTTGTCTCTTCCTGGTGGGACGTGTGGGTCTTTCCCTCTCTGTCTTTAACATACACACCCACAGCCAGCCACACACCCACCCACCCACACACACACACACACACGTCCTCTCTTTCAGAGGATGTGAGCTGTTAGCCACGGTTTCCCTTTTGTCATTTCATCGGCCTTGATTTCGGGTGTGAATTTATGTGAAATAGTAGCAGGAATAACAGCAGGAAAGAATCCGCGGGGAACCGTATTTCCTCTTCCTGTTACAGTACCAAAGCTTTTATTGTTCCAGCAGAAGCAGACGAGGTGGTGACGGTGGCGGTGCTGGAGTCCAGTTAAACCCTGGACCCGCTGGTCATGTCGCTCACGAGGTGCCGCAGCATGAGGATCTGATGCTGGCTAATGGGCTGAAACGGCTCACTGTAAATATCACTGGCCTGCTGGGTGGTCATGTTTGTCAGGTGGGGTATAAACCCAACTGGTGCTGAAAAGGTTTTGGGCCGGGTCCAGAAAAAAGTTCTTAGTTGGCTCTCTGGCTCCTCCTGGAAAGAGAAATTGTAGATTTTCTCCAACCTTATGATGCAGGAGAGAATTTATGGGTAAGTTACTCACAATGTCTTGTGTGCAGCCTTAATAAATGGCACTTTCTTTTGGGAAAGGCAGGATTTAGCAAACAGTGTTTTTCCTTCACTCACTTTAGTGCAGCTTCTTTCACTTTACACAGTCAGGAGAGTGTAAACCTGACTTAAAGCTAAGTTAAACAGTATTTAGGGTCTTACAAAGAAGACTTCAGCTTCCTCAAAAAGCCATTAAAGGTATTTTTAGCAAAAACTGAAAGAAATGTGTGCACTTGGTAAATAACCCTAGGCTTTTTCATCCCCATTGGTTTTCATTCATATGTTTTAACAATTTGGACAGTATATCTTAAATGATCTTCTTGAATTTAACTTGGTGAACTGTTCATCAAACCCTGCAAACAGTTGCCAGTACTACAAATCACACCGAGGATCCAAAAACAAGCTCTCAGCATCTCAGAAAACACTAACTGCCCAGTTGGAAGTGGCAGAGGCCCAAAACAAACATGCGGTTGATGAATAAAGTCAAACATATAGCGTGGAAAAAAGGACCCGGGAGCCGCTGGAACCAGACTCTGTCTGAAATGCGGCTGAATCCGGACTTGAATGCAACATTTAGCAAGAAAAATGAACTTCAGCGGGACGCCCATGTTGCCAGGCTTAGCGAAGTGTTTGCCAGTGTTAACTCTGAGAAATTGATGAGTTAGTAAAGTACATCCAGGCTTGTTGCTGAGAGTTTGTTTGAGTCCAGTAAACCTGTAGATACTGTGCAGTACATGAACTTTAGTTTTCCCTTCGTTGACAGCATTGTGTACTCAGACCTTTATCGTCTCTGTGTGGTCTGTTTTCATTCATATACTTCTCATTACAAACTGTTGTATCAATCTTATCTGTCATCTGTCTGCGGGTCTCCGTCTTATCAATGCTCCTACACACACCCTGCCCAAATACCACAACCTACGGCCTGCAGCGGCCGGGTCAAAGTTCACCTGTTTTTGATCTGACCTCTGCGCGACCTTATCTGATGTGATTGACCGCTCACACAAAAGAGCCCCAGTGGCCACTGGTCACCGAGGTTCTGGGCCATTCGTTAGCCACAGCAGGGGCAGATAGGGGGAAAGGTTTTCCGGGTCAGGGGTCAGCGAGATGCCACATGCTCGGTCGTCTGTCACATGGCTTGGGCCGTCTCGGATGACAGTGGATGGCTTTGAGAGCCGAGCCCAGTCCCCCACCCTCGCGGCCCACCACGACTCACGGACGGACTCTCATTCAGGCTATCAGTCGATGAGGATGGCATGTGACTTCAGGGACGATCCAAATTGGACAGTCTTTAGATGCCATGTGGTGCGCGGCGGCAGAGCAGCGAACACCAGCCGCTCGCAACGTTCCTCGGCTGGGATAGCCTTCATTATAAATAAGCTGCGAGTGGTGTCATCGCGGCCTATCGTATAAAAATATCACAGCGTGGTGTTGTGCCGTTTTATTACTTTCTGTCAAGATCCATAAAGAAGTTCACGTCCAGTGGAAACAAGCGAAATTATTTCTATGCGACGTCTTGAGATCAGAAATTTTAAAAATTAAAGACTAAAGATCACATATCTTTTCCAGATCTGTTTTCCTGTGTCTGTCTCTCTCTCTCTGTCTCACCCACACACACACAGACAAAGACGGACACGTATAGGGTGGAGGTGACCCTGTCCAGACGGGATATGGGGCTCAGTTCCATGGCAAAGCGCCGGTGTCACTGCTGAGGAGGTGAAATGTGAGCCAGCTCACTGTCCTGGATCGATGGACTCGCCTCTGCTGCTGTCCCAGGAGTCTGCTCGCTCTCTATCACTGTCACCACTTCCCGTCTCTGTCTCTTCCTCCCCTTTCTATCTCTTCATCGTCGTCTTCACTCGTTCTCCCTCTCTCTCTCCTTCTTTGTGTAACTACAGTAGATCTCCTCCTCCTTCTGTTGCCAAAGCGAGTGATTAGACAGCCAGTGACGCAAACACAAACAAATCAAAGAATATTAACAAATGACAGGCACGAGGAAATACACAGTTATTCATAAATGAAAGCTTTCGTCGATGATGTAACGATTTAATGGAAATGTATCTACAGGAGTGTCTGTATAACCTTAATCTGTACTCTTCCCCCTCTCTCCACATCCTGCCCAGCCTCTTCCCTCCCTTCCTCCCTCTCTCAGTCTTGTCTTTCCTTCATGTCTCTATTTTTTCCTCCGCTCCTTTATTCTCGGTCTTCGTCTTTCTCTTCTATCGATCCGCTGCGGAAGCAACTGGTCTGTCTTCCTGCTGTTGAGGAGGAATGTGGCCGGGAAGCTTTTTCATTCATATGGATTCAACTAGTGTGTGTGTGTGGTGTGTGTGTGAGATGACTGGTACACAAAGAGTTCACAGATGAGGCACGCAGCAACACATACTGTAAATCTTCTATGCGTGCACGCACTGTACATCTTTGTGTGTGTAAACATGTTTAGGCTAGAAAGATGGGAAGCGGGATTGAGCGTGCACACGTGTTCTTTAACGTGTCTGTCTGGGTTTACTTGAGAGTGTCCTCGCGGACTTCTGTCTTTGTTCGGAGCGGTTTTAGGTTCAGGCCTTCAGAGTGAGGATGTTTTTACTCACAGAGCCATCTGGATGTTGTTTTTTTTTTCAGGTTTGAAGTCAAAGCTTTACTAGAAATCGGATCACATTCATTTAATTCTGGCCATCTTTCATGCTCGTAATAATGTTAGTTTACTGCTGAGAGCTGGGAATGTGCTGACGCTGCTAAAAAGAGATCAGCTTCAACCTTGATCTGTCGTACTTATCACAGTTTTCCTGCGCAACAAGGACCGGCCTGACTTTGGTGAGCACTGCGTCATCCTAATCAACAGATATGAAGGCCAAAACTATTAAAACCAAGTTATAATAAACCAGAATTATCCCTTTTTTTAAGATTAAGGTTTAAGCCAGAGTTTGGCAGAGAATGCATTGAGTTGATGATGCCGCACAGACCTATAGGAGTACAAACTTGTGTGTGTGTGTGTGTGTGTGGGGCGATATGCACAGCAACATTCCCTTCATTATCACTTGGGGAGCACTTTGCCCCGGCGCAGCCATGACTGCGACCCTGTGTTTGGACTCCAATATGAAAAGGAGGAGAATTCCAGCCAGGAGGATTTTCCTGTAAACGTCCTCCTCTGGGTGAGAGCCATCAATCCGCCTCTGGCAGCGTTCCGCCCGGAAACAAGGATCACATCCAGTCAAAACAGGCCAGTGTTTGGTTTCCACCGCAGAACACGGTTGGGCGCCAGTGGCGAGACCCTTACTGTGAGTGTGAGAGTGTGTGTGTGTGTGTGTGTGTGTGAGAGAAGAGAAGGCAACACCTCTGGCAGTCTGCGCGAGAGTGTGAGACACAGGTGAGGGGCAAAGCGCTCTTATCTAATTTGTTAATTTGGCCGGAAGTGAAGAAAACATGGACAGCCCTGCTTTCTCGATGGAGCGAGGCTTTCATCTCTCAGCGCCGTAATTGCCCGCCAGTGCCAGTTGCCGGGCTGCACGAACACGCGGAGGATGCCTGCTCTCCTCAACACATGTTACTGTGCTTTTGTAATGAGTTGAAAACTCCCATCTGTAGCTCACTCTCTGTTCTCCTTTCTTCTCTGGGTCAGAGAATACAAGCCATTAATCATCACCTGGGTGTGTGACAGCCAGCGTTTGATTGGAGGTTTGATCCCGGCTCTTTGACAGCTTTCTCTCTCTGGCTGGTGTTGCTAGAGGGGTAAAGGCAGGGAGGCACGGTGGCGGGGGGTGCGTAGGGGAGAGAGAGAGAGAGAGAAAGAGGAGGTGGGGAGGGAGGTTGAACACACATCACAGGAAGCATAATTGGCCGTGAGTGAGCGCTTACTGGATCAGCAGCGAGCTCCCTGACTGAGCGGTGTGTGTCAGCCTCCTTGGACCCCCTCCAAGCAGCCGGGGATATTTTTAATTTACCTCCGACATCAGTCCTCAGGAATGCCCCCCCTCCTCACCCCCACCTATAGATACCATACTCCACCCCCTGTCCCCCCTCTCTCCCTTTCATTCAGTCTTGCTCTGCTTCCCATTATCTTTATTTGAAATGCAGATCTATATTGACTCATCAGAAACACATGTTAGCGACACACGTGCATATGCACGGATAGTACGTACGTAGGCGCGTGCGCGCGCGGGTGCGTGCGCAGACACACACGCAAATTCACTTACTTTCAGTTTGAAAGCCGATACGCGGGTTCACTGTAAAATAGGCCCAAGGTGCACTCCGGAAATACCTGGAAGTAGAGCCGGGATGCATGTTGTTTCATCCTGCGCCGCTGCGGGTCACAAGAGTTCAGACTTTGTTCACAGGCATGCCTCTCTGATTGATCTGGATCGGAACCAAGGAATGGTTCTGCCCTCAGGTACAGTGGATCGAGTTGGTTACTAATGCACGACCAGGTTGGCTCTGGTTGGACGCCTGCTTAAGGGGCCCTGCTGATCAAGCACAGGCCTGCCCTGGCTGCTACCCCAGTCTTTAGCTTGACGACGGGGACTGGATGTTATAATGGCTCCCTTGGTTTCGTTTTTGCCATGTGACATTTTTTTGGAATCTCAACAAAGAAACGGTACCCATGATGTAAACGTCGCTGTCTGGGTCCATACCAAGGCCTCAGTACCAGGACTTTTGAAATACTTGTTCTTGTAACAGGAAGTGTTTCTCCCCCACTAATTACGCCCTCGGGAAACGAGGCTTCTAGGAACCAACTAGTTGCACTCATACATAAACATTCAACTCAACTTCAAAAATAGCCCGTTTAGACGCTGAAAGTCGCAGAAAGGTATACTTGAGATTTAATAATTAGCGTACAGGTTTGCTCTTTGGGAAATATGATAATGTGAGTGTTAATCTGACACTGTGTTGACAGGGGCTGCCCTGTACTAGCGAGGCTGAGAACATTTTGAGGATCAAAAGGTGAGGAAAGGCGTACATTTTCCTAGAATCCCACCATCAAGGTTACAGGGAGGTGAGCTTTGGCAGGGTTCACTGCCAAGGTCTGGACATATGTGTGTGTGTGTGCGCGCCCTGACTCCGTCTTTATGAACGTCCACCTAAGGAGAGGCTGTTTCCGCTGTCACGGTAAATTCCTGTGCAGCTCTCACAGTGTCGGGGCGGACTGTCTTTGGGGTGGTCGCACTCAAGAGGCCCCCCTGTTTCATAGCTCCTCAGGTCGCCCCCTGCCATGCCTGCCTAAAATAAAGAGCCTCTCTGTCTTTGTGCTCTGGAAACATCAGTGATATACTTCAGCCAAGGAGCTTGTGTTTCAACTGCCAACACGGACATTGATCATAACTCTTAACGGTGGACGCTACATGTGCGCAACATTTTTTAGTCTAGCATGAACCGCAAAAAAGTAAATTTCCAAGCACGATTTGCATGAACAAACCTTCAGATATCTGTTAATATTAACTAATATGAGGACTTCCTGTTTATTTTCCTTGTTTTAGGACACGATTTCTTTTGCACTGTACAACCAAGGTGCCCTTGAACAAGGTACTTAACCACCAGCTGCTCAGAGTTGCTTAGTGGCCAATAAATGCGGGCTGGTTGCGCTGGGCAGTCCCCAGTTGTCAATGCGTGGAACTGTGGGAATGTGCACAAGGAGCGCCTCAATTACCTTCCGTACATGAATACAGGATAAGCCTGATTGTCGCACAGTTTCCAGCACAAGCACGAGATCTCGTTGGAATGGCGCGCCTCCGGTTTTGGAAGCATTGTGCATCAGATTAGAGAAGTGATAGTGATCTCCGGCCAATTAGGATTAAAGAAGCAGATAATTGGCGGGCCCCCCTTTTTGTCACCGCCTTCATTATCCTAATCATGCCGGGTAGAGGAGCAACCAACATGCATATGTGCGCAATAAGTGTTTTATTGTTTTTGTGAACTGGACTGTGGAGGGGAATTGAATGTGTGTGTGTGTGTGATGGAGGAGAGAGGAGGAGGGTGGTGGAGGAGGAGGAGGAGGAGGGGGGTGGGCGCTGTTATCTAATATGTGTTGAAGATGATTTTTCCACCTGCAGATGTAACAAAGGCCGGCGAGTCAAACGAGGGAGGGGCCTACTCCAAATTAATTTCCCACCGTCGCTGTCTTTGTCTTTAACCCTTTGTGTTTCTTCATTTTATTTATTTATATCACCCTTCATCTCGTCCTCCAGCAACCCCCCCCCCCCCCCAACCCGCCCGCCTCCATCCACCTACTCTGTTGTTCACCGCCTCCCTCCATTTCCTCGCCTCTTGCTCCCTCACTCTCTTTGTCCTATACATTGGCGCATGCAGTAATGCTATAGATACATGACGTCACTCCGGCGGTTGCACTCATTACAGTAATAGCCCAGCGCGCTGTGCTCTGCTCTGCTCGGGGAGGGGAGGCCAGACGTATTTTCCTGCTGTAGTCTGCATAGGTAGTGGATCATCTCCCTTTGTCTGTCTCTCTCTCTCAGTGTCTGTCTCACCCCCTACTCCCTTTTGTGCCTTTGTCTTGCAGCCTACCTTTCTTTGTTGCCCCGTTTCTGCCTTTGTCTTTGTTTCTTTTGTTTTCACTGTCGTATTTCTTTTTTTTCCTTTTTTTTTCTCACCCCCCTCCTCCTCTCTCTCTCTCTCTCCCCCTAACCTTGGTCCCTTAATCCCTCTACGCATTGGCACACACACATATATCCCCTCTTCCTGTCTCTTATGGCAGTCAGTTGAGTGATATGGAGTCTGCTCTTCACCATATAGTGCACTAATAATGATGACCCTGTGGTCTGATGTGCAGGATGTCTTCCGCCAATAAGACCCCTCTGGGAAGTGTCAGTACCACTCTGTGATGGGGTGTATGTGCGCGTACGCTCCCTCGTGCATGTGCGTTTAGCCGGTAATGTAATGTAAATATCAATCGCAGCGGAGGGGCAAATGGAAGATGAAAGCCGATGGGATACGAGAGGAATGACCGCCGTGTCTAAACGTGTCTGTCCTGCAATATCAGTGACGAGGCTGAAGTGTTTGGAGACAGAGGAGAGTCCTAAGAGGCCCCGGTTCTTCAAATATGAAGCTAATAGATGCATTTGATGAGAGCGTTTAGTGTGGCTGCTGTGTGTGTGTGTGTGTGAGTGGCTTCTGGTATTTTCAGGGCTGCAACACAGATTCTCATGCATCTGCGAAGTTCTCCTGTGATATAGGAGAAGGGAGGAAAGCAATTGAAAAGAAAAATGTGAGTCGAGCCCCTCAACTCTCAACGGGGCAATGAGAGATGATGGGTGGTGACAATACACCCTTCAACGAAAAATGCGCTTCCTCTCCACTGGCCCTCCACCTCTTGTCCTCGGGCCCCCTCACAGCTGTCTGTACACGGGGCCCTGGCTTGAGAACCTTCGGAGGGCTCCGGGACCCCACCGAGCCGCCCTCCCCAAAACTGAGAGCTGTCACCCTGGGCTGCCTCAACCGTGGAGCCCCTCTGCTGGGCCTCTGACCAGGAGCCACGGGAAAGCAGAGGGAAACCGTAGAAGTCTTTTCGTATGATGTGGCCTGTGGAACAGTCTTGATATAAACCCAATGTGACAACAGCAAATTACAGCCAACGGAGGGCACACAGGCTTGAGGGAAGCTATCACACAGTGGACAGCACAATGACTAGTACAAAGCTACTGTCCTGCTGCATTAGCTGTGTCTAATTTTTGTTTTGCTTGCTCTCTCCATCCGCTCTCTTTCTTCCCCGGGCGCTGTCATTACCGCTGTCATGCCGAATGAAGCCGGTGGATGTCGGTTAACGAGACGCATGTGGACAAACTGTCAATTATTGATCTCTTGCGAATTAATTTTTTTGTATTTCACGTGAGCCCGTCCCAACTGAACGCCGGGTTAGGGTTTTGCCTCGCCCCCGCCACGCCGAGACAAATGTTTGTCTTCTATTGATCACAACCAGGCGTAATCAATCCTCGTAGTCATGCTGCTACGGTAGAAACGAATAAGTAATTCGAGCATCGCAGGAGAAGCGGCCAAGAAGAAGTCTGACCCCTGCTGCAACGTATTGATCTTGTGCAGTGCATGTTGCTTCTGTCAGGTTACCGTACATGATGCTCGTGTTCTCACCAACTTGACGGAGGTGCAGACCAGCCCTGGGTGGTCGCTGTGACAGTGTACCAAGGGTTATGTAACCCCCGCTGATGGAGCTGTGATTGGAGACTGATAAGGGCATGTGATCCCTACAGAGGGTTTAACTCACGCCTCACTTCATTCCTGATCTCGCTTCCACTCAACATAAAGCAAATTACTACTAACAATCTTCAGGCCGGCAGCGGCGGCAGCCCAGGCTTCTAGTGCAACACGGACAATGCCATTGTTCTTCAACTCCCTCCCTCCCTTACTCCCCCAACAAATTATAAGTACCCCACTGGGCTCGAAGAAGCCTGTCGGCCTCAATTCCATGAAACCTTCCTCATCTAAACCGTCTTCTCAGATGGCCGTGAAAAGAAAAATGTTTCTCCTTTCTTGTCTTTTTACCCTTTTGTCCTCGCAGTCCTTGATTGTCTTCTAATTGATGGCGCTTTGAGGTTCATATTCATCACCGATTTTCCCATGCTCCTCATGGGCTGTGCGCTGATCGGACGGACAGGGCTCCGGGAAGGTGCTGACACAAACACAAACACGGAGCTGACTTGACACCTGCGCGAGACGTAACAAGATTTGAAGGCTGAAAACAAACAGGCCGAGATTCCAGAAGTCTGCGCAAGAAGGAAAAAAAAAAAGCTTGTAATGCTCTGACACGATATTAAATATAAAAAGATATCGCTTGCATGTCGTCATGCCGGTAAGGAAAGTTAAGGAAACAGAAATGACGTCCTGAAGGTCACCTGAGAGCAGGTGGAGGGGGGGTGGGGGTGGGACAGAGCAAAGTGGAGTGACATAGAAATGAAGAGTAAGCACAAACAAAGTCAAACGAGACAGCAGAGCAGCGGACTCCGAGGTCAGGGCGAATTCATTTTTTATGCATCATGCGTTTCACTTTTATTTTTCGCTTTTTATTCCTTATCTAATAAAAACAACAAAAAAACCCCACTTGAATGTCTTTTCACCCGAGAGCGCGCACGTTCCTCCGAGTGCCTGAGAGGGGACAAACTGTCAGCGAGCGCTGCTGGCTCAGACTCCGTCACTGAGCATTGTGTAACAGCACCCTAACGGCGTTTGCTCACCGTTGGCTGCCGCTCTCATCCCCATCACTCCTTTTTTAAAAAAATAAATATCGAGCAGGGGAAGCTGCGGCGGCAGAGACGTGTCAATGTTGCCACTTCGGCACGACGCTTTAAACAGTGCGCGCCGCCCCGTCTCCGGGTCACCCTGAGTCCCTTTGCACGCAATGAATTGTCCCCCTTTGAACCCGCGCTCTGTAAAGAAACAATACAAATTTGAATGGATTTGCCTCGCAGTTGACTATTTGCATATCTATTTAACTAAGGATGTTCTCATCATATTTCATCGATTAACATATCTCTGAGCCATGTTCAACGAGATTAATTAAAGCCATTTATCTGCTAAAGGTCCTCGCTGTGCCTAAGGACATCACCATTTATCTTTGTGATGATTACTGTTGGAGGGGCCGAAAGGAAAAAGCTCACTACTCTTCCCCGGAACGCCGCCTACAGAAAGGAGTCAACACTTCTGGAGACAAAGGAGCTGTGACAAACCACGTCTGCGCGTATGTGTCGGTGGGATTTAAGGCGCCGGCGCTGATGACATTCTGTACATCATCTCGCCGAGTGCACTATCCTCACTGAACCTCCTGTTGTTCGCACCCCTCTCCTCTCCTCTCCTCTCCTCCCTCCCTTCCCCTCTTTCTCTTGCATAATAGCTGTTGTGGCCGTGAGCTAGTAGCAGCAGCAGCAGCAGCAGCAGCAATGAGCTCACAGCAGCTCCCCCCGCCCACTCCAGCTCCGGCTGGGTTCAGTCGTTACTGAAAAGCTGCCAGTATTTCATCATCCTCTCCCGTCTCCCCTCAATGACCCCCGCTGCAGCTATACCCCCAGTCGCCTCAGGGTGGCAGCGCAGCCATGCGTTTTTTTTTTTTTTTCCCCTCAGCCCAGACACATTGTCCTCATTGACTGTGTGTGTGTGTGTGTGTGTGTGTGTGTCTAACGGCTGGCAGGAACACCAACCGCCTGGAGTCTGCAACGCTCGCTCTCTCCCTTTCTACAACAGTCTGGCACTGACTAACACCAATAGACACAAGGGGGAGAGAGAGAGAGGAAGGGAGGGAGGGGAAGGAAGGAGAGAGACACTGCGGAAAAAAAGGAAACAAAAAGGAGGAGGGGAGGGAAAATTTAATGCAGAGAGAAGGAGACGGAGGAGGTAATGTATAGAATGATGAAGTAAGTGAGAAAGATGGAGAGAGACACAATAGGATGCTGCGGGACCTTTAGGGAGTTAGGTAATGGATTTGTGAAGAAGTAAAGAAGAGAGACAAAGAAAGAGAGACAAATATAGAAAAACACAGGCAGGAGCATGATATGAAGACAGATGTGGTGAGAATACAAAAGGAAAGGGAACAAGAGAAGAAAGAAAGGAAGTGAAGGAGGAGACAGGGATGAAGCCTGAAATGGAATCAGCAGAAACAAGTGAAACACACAGCGGTCTGCTCAAATACACACACACAAATGTCAAAGTAAGGAAATTAATGCCCATTTTAATCACTGATTTCTAATAATCTATCATTCATATTACCCACGTGAACATGGGAGGGCGAAGGTGTTTCGCTTTTATCATTCACTTGTTAAATTGAGAGCAATAAATGTCACGCTGAAGACTAAATATTTAGTTTTTCTCCTACGACATCCACCCCAAAGAGGAGAAATATGGATTATAATATGTTTGTATGTATGAATTCATCTGCAATGCAGAGCTCATCAATCCAGCAGTCTCACAACAGCTGCCTATAGGAGGATGGGTGGGTGTGTTTAGGTTGGGTTGTTAGAACATACTTTCATGCAGCACAAGTATGTGCTTTAAGCGTTTGTGTGTGTGTGTGTGTGACAGAGAGAGAGTGTGTGTGTTCAGAAGAGGAGGACTGGTCTGGGCCAGCGGTTGCATGGTGGCAGTGGATGTTGTAATGGGCATAAGTGGACGTGCGAGGAGGAAGGAGAGGGGCTCTTAAGTCAGCACCTGTCGCGTGCTGGCCCGGGGGAGGTTTTGTGTGTGTGTGTGTGTGTGTGGTGCGGGGGGGACTTAGCGGAGGAGGAGGAGGAGGAGGGAAGAAAAAGTGCTGGAATGCAGCCCAATCCCATGGGGTCCCCCCCCCCCCCCCCAATGTCGCTCATCATCCCCCAAATGATACCTTATCTCTCTTATATAACCCCCGGATCCCTGCGCTTGCTACAAGGAAGACACTGACAGACACACACTGTACGGCACATGCACGCCGCACAGCGCACAAAGGTGTTGGAGGTATTGTTCACAGGATGGGAGATGTTGGCCGTTGTCCAGAGGAGGATTATATCACTTCCCTGTTGCTTTCTACTTCAATACAGGGAAATCTAGTTGAGCCCCGACTGTGCCAGCGCTTCCCCTTCCTCTCTCTGGCACCTCTGCACCGCCAGCTGCGCATCAACTTGCGGATTCAGGCTGGTTAGTAATAGAATATCTTTACATCCCGGGGAGCGTCTCGCTGGGCGCACATGCTCGCTCTCGTCATGTTTTTCACGTCCTCGCTGGGCTTACAGACAGTTTGCATAGGTCACCGACAGGCACCACCGGGCGTTCTGAGGCTTGCGCACACCTCCGGGAGCGGTAATGAGGAGAAAGTGTGACTTCATTCACCTGAGCTTCTCCCTTTTTTTTTTTGCAGTTTTAACTCGCTGCTGTTAAACTCTGCTCGTGTTCATATATCATTTTTATGTCCTGGAAGTGCTCTGTAATTTCCTGGAGCTGTAATGGCAATAAAACCATTTGATCCCAAAATGATACGTATCATTTTCAGACATTAGCCCCGTAAAGACTCGAGGATCCCCAATAAAAAGTGTTAAAGTGAGCTGTCTGGACACTTTCACTGCGCCGTGACCCTACTGTCGTGACCTTTGACCTGCCGAGTGTACGCACAATGGGGTGCAATGAAACACCAGGGATATGGTAAAGTAGTGGAACTCCCTAAGGTCAATGACTTTATGGGCCGGAGAGAGAACGAGGGAGGGTGGGGGGGTGAAAAAAGATGAGAGGAAAAGGAAGTGGGAGCAGAGGTGGTTTGAAAAAAACAAATAATGTAAAGATGGGTTTGTCACACACACTGCCACATGAACACACACCCCCACAGCCCCTTTCACACACACGGTAGCCTACTTTCCTATTGTTTTGGCCAAAGTGGCAGAGTTGAGATCCCCTAAGTAATTATGAAATTTAATTACAATTCCTCGGGGAGCGGTATGGAAATGAGTTCCCATGTTTCTGTGTCGCCAGGCGGAGAGCGGCGCAGCAGCAGCAGCAGTGAAGGGAAAAACCTCCGGCCGAGACACCGCCGGAAACACCCAGCATCGTCATGTCAGCTGAGGCATTACGCAGCGGGAGGGTGGGGGGGGGGGTTGACATTGAACATGCGACGAAAGCACCCCGTGTCACCTGTGACAGCGGTGACGAGGTCGCTCACACCTCCGGTACGCGCGGCCTGAAATAGCCTGGGTGTGACGCGCGACTTCAAACAGAAGCCGTCCTCCCTCCCTGTGGTAACATTTGATCCAATGATTCAAAATGGAAGAGGAGCTGCGCTACAACGCGAATCAAATTAAACGCAGTTAAGATAAATTACAGCCCGCCTAATTGACAGAGATTCCTGTGATGTGAAATCCAGCGGGCTCGGAAATAGAAAACACTCCGATTGAGCTGCGGTCAACAAGCCATTAATCCTGCCTGGCAAACACACAGATGTGCAGCGAACAACACAATCCAATCACGTCTCCGAGCCGTGGAATGCGGTCAGATGCCATAACAATATACGACATCAAAGCCTGTACGGTTGTAAGCTCCAAGGGGTTGAATAACCCCTGAGATTAGTGTTGTAAGTCATGGCAGCCACCCCTGCTCAGGGACCCAGACGTCATAAATGTCCCCAGACACTGAGAGTCGGTGTCGGGCTTGGCCTCGCTGACCCCTGGGTGGACGTTTCTCTGCGGCTGGATATTCAGTTATCCAGCTCCTGAGGTTAGTCTTTGTCTGTGTCACGCCGAGTGTTTAAAGTGCACCGGGCCTTTTGTTTTAGACGGCGATTTTTGTGAGGGTGGAGGTGTGTGAATGGGAGCAGCTGTTTGGTGCATGCCGGGGTCGAGGGGGTGCACCCGCGGGTCGACCCCCATCTACCGTTCCACATGACCTTAAAGAGCGGAGATGTCCTTGAGTGCAAAGTCATTATATGTTCAGCATCTTTAAGCGCTAATCGTTATCGATTTATGCAAATATTGACCTCATTTTTACGTCCTGATTGCTCAGACAAACCTAGAATTAATCCCGTGTAATTAAGGAGTTGTTCGGTCGCGCCTTTGTGCCGTTCAGGCGTCTTCGCTGTGAATTAAAAAGGCACTTGAACTCTGCAAACCTCCGCCAACACTGAGTAGAGAAATCGTTACTATTGCTGAAGTTTGAATAGATTTCTTGACCTCCTACTCTTCCGCCACACTTTTTGTTTTTAAGATAAGACAGACTTTATTGATCCCATTACAGTGGCTCATGTGGACAATAAAGTACTCATAAATAAGGAAATAAATGAGGCCGCTGCTGGAGGTTTCCTTTGCTGGGTCTTTGAGGCGCTCTCCCGCCCGCTCTCACAAGATGAAGGCCGTCCAGAGTCCTCGCTACGCTCTCCATCCTTCCTCCGTAGCCTGGTTAGCGCCGTTAGCTCCTCCATCTTATTGTGGAGAGATCGTGCCTTCCCCGCGATATCAGACGCTGCTCATGGTTTGTACCGTCTTAGATCCGGCTCTTCATCCCGCGTCTCCTTCTCCTCGCTTTCAGCATTGATCACCGGCCTTTCCGGAGAGTAACAGCTGTTCACGTATGTAAAAAAAGAGTCGTGGCTCTATTTTTTTTTCCAGAAAATATGACAGAAAAAAAGGCAAATCACTGATCACCATACTTCAAGTCCATGTTTGCACAAAATAGATGAAGACTGGTGTCAAAAAAATAAGAAAAAAGTACAAACAAATGCTGAAAATTCAGAACTGGCAGCCAACTTCACAGCACCATGGCAACGGTTATGTGATTTAGCATTTTTTTGTAATTAAAATGATGTGTCGTGGCAGTAATCCCACATCTGGATTTCCATCCAATTCTAATAGTTTGAACAGGCCTTGTTTGGCCGAACGCCACTTTCATCAAAGTCTTCTCATAGGTTGTGAGATAGCGGTTTAAGGACGGACAGACAAAGTACAAAAAACTCTTTTTGGCAGAGCGCTGGGCCACATTTACATGGACTTCTTAAAATGTGTACATTGATCACTGCTCCTTCTCCTTCTGCCGCTATAAAGGCCGGCTTGTGTCACCCCGGCAGCTGCCGGTCCATAAACCCCGTACTGTCGAACCCAGACAGGACGTCCGCGCTCTGCTACCGCTAACAACAGGTGTATGTTTTAACTGAGGACCACCCTATGGGGGAAATACATGCACAAGGCACACACACACACACAGATACACACAAAAGAGGGCTCTGGGCAAAGTTCAGGCGAAAGAGTGGAGTTGCTGAATGAAGCAGGTTTACATGAAAGGAGGTCTTTTTGACATCAGCGGGCCGCTGAGCCTCTGCTGGCAGCCACAGACGAGGCCTTATGCCAACAGGGCAGATGCTGAGCCCCGGCCACCCGATATGGAAGGAGAAGTCTGAAAAGCGAGAGCGGCAAGGGGGAAAGAGAGATGAGGAGAGAATAGAGGATGGGAATGACAGTAAACAAAAGCGTTCAGTCAAGAAACACGGCAGTGAAATCCACGTTGCGTGGATATTTTACACCGGTCCTGGCGTTTTCCCTCGTCTCCTTCACTCTGCCTCTCATCATACACACACAGGAACTGCCTCACATTAGTTTAATCCTACCCATGAGCAGCATGAGAGTCATGGTTATGCTCCCAGGCAGGCGGTGACTTATGTTGTGTGCTTCTAATCATATTACAGCCAGCCGTAAGCTGATGTTCTTGGCATGGTCCCCGCTGATACGCATGTTAGACTCGACCCTCAGCGCTGCGCTGGAATGATACTGGGAGAAACGCTTGGAATGTTTGAGTGTGTGTGTGAGCGTTACTCTATGTTGCATTTTTTTCTGCTTTCTGCCGTTAGTCATGTCGCAAACGTTGTGATTTGTCCGAGTTGAGGACACCTGGACGTTTCGGTGTCATTCCGGTGGGCCAGTAGATTGGTTAACTCATCGTTTCAGCTCCACAACTTTCATTCATTCAGAATACAAAGGAGCTCTAGGTGACGTCGAAACCAAGTTTATGATGCTGACGAGATGTGACAAACACACAGGACACACAGGGAGACAGGTGGCAAGCAAGAGAGCGAAAGAAAAGTAAATCCCCGATTTGTTTCGAGGCATAAAAACCACCAATGAGACGTTATCCGCTCTGACATTTTCAAACTGTTTTACCTCCCCGTGTGTCTTTTCCAACACCGACCGTCGCACAACAGTAAATTACAAAGAACAACACGGCGACTCATATTTACGTCTCAAACAAAGCCCTCAGTGTTCAGGCTGTTATTAGTCCAATTTGCCTAATCTCTGTCATCCTTCAGCTGCAGTGGAAATACAAACATAGATGCACTAAAGGGACTTCCCTATTCAGTTCCTGATTTCAGTTCTCGGGGGCGTCCTTAAGGGAAAAGTTTAAAGGCCGTAAAGAGGTGGCCACCTCGTCGGCCGTGAGCTTGCCAGTTGGAATCGTTGCACCGAGCGAGCGAATCTGAAGAGCGAAAGTGAAGTAACGCTCTCTCTCTCTCTCACCCGCCGTGAATGGCTTCGAGGGACTTTTTCAGGCACTTAATCTCCAGGTGATGCAGAAGTGCTCCTCAACGGTTGGCCGGCGTGTTTGCCAAATAAAGCCTTCCCCTGAATAAACATCAGTGAAAAGGAAAAGCAGCGATTCACACGTGTTCGCGGGGGCCGCGATAGGTTTATTAGACCAGTGATAGAGAGATTATAGAGCGGCTGAAATTAAGAGCAGATAGATAAACTACAAAACAAATCTTTAATCACATTTAAAGAGCAGGAGAGGAAGGTCTGTGTTGACTTAGCGGCACATAGAGATCCCCTTGTTTGCTGCTCCTTAAGTGAAGTGGAACACGCCAGTTAAACTCTATCAGATGGCCCGAGTGTTTTATAATGTTCAGCAGAAGGCTCTCATCTTGCTTTGTGTACCCCACACAGTTGCATAGGCGTAATGTGCGCGCGCACGCAATAGTATTGATATTATCATCTCGACCTACACAGCCTCTTTGATGGTCTGCGCGCGTCCCGTGCGCGGTCCTCCGAGGGTGGGATCGAGGACGAGGCTTTCTGCGAGTCACAAAGACTCTCGGGAGCCGCTGCGGCGGCGGCTGCTGCCCAGGAGCTCTTCTGACTCACCGCTCCATCGCTGCACCAAAGCAATCCATCATCATCATCATCACCACCACACCGCCACCACCTGACAGAGAGAGGAGTTCACGCACAGGAAGTCAGTCGCGTTGCTAACGGATGTAAGCGCACGTTACGGCTTGCACATGCACCCACCATGTGTTTTCCTTTCCGACCAGCGGCGCCGGTAGCCGAGCGCACGCGGCGAACCCCGGCGGGCCCCCCAACTTCTCGTCCTCCATGACATCACAGCGCCACATGAGCTTGACTGACGGGCCGTCTGTTTGTTTTCCTCTTCAAGACGAAGTCCATTTCCTGTGCTCCCTTTGTTTTAGACCTTAGGTTTTCCAAAAAAAAAAAGAAAAAAGATCTCCCTTTTAAATGCTGTGTTTACATTGTGTGAGCGCTTTGAGGGAAAGCACAAAGCCGCCACACAGTGGGTGGATTATAAACTTGGACCGAGTTTCAAACAGACTGAAGTTATAAACACAGAATTCCCCCACACTCAACTCGCGGGTCCCAGCCTGCTAGCATATTACTGTGGATCAAACACAGACGAGGCCCATCCTTCCACTTGTGTATATGTGTGTGTGTGTGTCTGCGCTTGCATTGTGTTTGCACCTACTTGCGTGCCTTTTTTTTTTTTTTAGTTTGCGTTCACACTTCCAAAGTAGCGTAACAGGTTCATTTTAACTTTATTATGCATCATGACGCCTCTGTGTGTGTGTGTGTGTGTGTGTGTATGGCATGATGGCATCCACAGCATCATCTTGGTGGGGTGATCTCCGGTTGCCATGTTGTACTGAGGCACGCGAGGGGGTATGACCTGGGATCTCCATGTCCTATCGAAGGACTACAAGTGCCTGAATACCCATTATGTGCCAGCTGTTCAGAATGAGGAGTAATTGCACTGTTGGCAAAGATCCACGTGGGCCCCAGTGCTGTGGCCCCCCTCCACCCCACACCACCACCACCCACCACCCAACCCTGGGCAGACTGCCAAGCCCTCCCGCATACTGCCTCCCTGACCCATCTACCACCACCTAATGGCACCCCGCCCCACATCCAGGCCCACCCTTACGCCTCAGCGCCCGACCCACCATCATCCCCCAAACTCCTTCCACCCATTACCACCAGCCCTCTGTTCCACATTCCTAGGGGGGGCACTGGTTAAATCTAATCCCATAATAAGACACTCAGCTGTCCAGGAAAAGAAAGAGAACTTTCCTCTGGTAAACTCTAGACTTCCTTTTTTCTTTCTCGCCTCCCTTCTTTTCACCCCAAGTGGAGGCAAGATGACACTTTGGGCCCCCTTGGCCAGTTGCCTTTGTCTTTCTTCGGCTTGATTTATCCTTTCTTCCTTTCTCTCGCTCCCTCGTTCCCTCTGTGTTTTTTTTCTTTGTTAGTGGTATAAGATTGCCTCTGTGTTGGGTCCAGGGTCCCTGAACAGACACATGGGAGGGCCACGTTTGCTGAAGGGCCACATGGCTCTGTTGTGCAAGACTATACACACACACACACACACATTCATTTTTATGTTTCCAACACAGATGTAAGCAATTTATACATTACATTGCCAAGTCTTTTAACATACTTGTGTCTTGCCTGCAATTCACTTGGCAAATGACATCGTTGGGACATCATTATCTCGAGTTAAAAGGTGAAATGTAGATTTCATAGGAATTTGTACCTTTTACCCAAATTAAAATGGCCTGTTTTACATCCACACTAGGTGGAAACATTTTTTTTTTTCAATATTGTGAAAATAGTGGGTTCTTTCACAGCATACTAGACTGCAATCCCCACAGTCAAAACAGATTTATGCTTCCAAGTGAAGTAATCGCTCAGACAAAAGAAAATGCAGCGTTCATGCTTTTGGTATTCCTTAATTTGTCTGCAACTTGCACAACTTTGGCAATAACACAAATGGCTAATCGATGGGGAACCGACATAGCTCAAGGACAGAGAGACAGACAGAGCCTTTCTCTACAGCTAAATGGACCAACTTGCATCATACTGTGCACCTTGTTTATATTTATTCCCTGATGGGTATAATTAATCTGATTAGTTTGGTAAAAGTAAGTGATCGTACGTCCTGTTGATAATTGTCCTGAAGAACATGCAGTAGGGTGTCAAGCTGACATTGAATGTTTGGTCACGTTTATAATATTGTCTACATAGTTTTAATCAGATATTTCTCCGATGAAATAATTATACAATTATTTTATTTTGCCATTATTTGCTGTGTTTAGGCCAATGACAGTATAAAGAATGGACAGTGTATCCGTGACGTCACCCACAGGTCGGCCGTAATGGTTACGGCCGGTGTTGGTAGTCCTGCCTCTTCCGCCTCTCTAATCTAAAAATCAGGAAGGACGTCGGTCATTGATGGTCCTGATGAAGCCTGCGTGCTCAAGCAATGGACAAGGCTGTAAATATGTTTATTTCTGCTGTGAACCTGGACTTTAATATGGGATGCTTATGAAGATTGGCATGTTCTGTAGCCAGCCCCAAGTGGACGTTTGAGGAACTGCAGTCTTCGGCACTTCCGCGTTGGGTTGCAGCTTGGTTTAGAAATCATTTTAAAGTTGAAGAAAGCTTCTTTGGCTAAATGATAGAAAGATAAACATTTAGTTTTGGTATTAGTGCTGAAGATCAGGTACTGCACCAACATGATTCAAACTATATTCAGTCTTTAAACCTTTAAAAAAGGTTTGAAAAGGACTTCATTAGTGTTTTCTCTCAATTTCTTGGAACAGTTCATTAATGTAATCATATTTCCACCTCCTCTTTCACTGCTGTTTCTCTAGACATCACTTTACAGCTGGTGCACTCTGTGACCGTTTTGCAGTGCATGCACAAAGTCACACGCCAAGTGAAGTGACGTGTTCACATCACTGGATGAGTCTGATGATTCAACAAACATCTGAATGCGTTAATCAGGTTATGCTCACATCGATTATTAGTTAATGTGATTAAAAAGATTAAACTCAGGGCGCGTAATCTGATTGTAATTAAATTATTGTGCATTTACTGTAAATGCTGAACGTTTTCAAGAGGCGGGGAATGAGAGACTGACGTGCGCGCCGAGTGGATGTTACCTTTCGCTGAGCGTGACTTTTCCGTGAACGGTGTTTGGAGTTATTGGGTCGGTGCGCGAAGAGGGACAGAACTGGGGCTGAAGTGTGTGTGTGTTTGCATGCATGCGGCTGGGTAAGCAGTGTGTGTCTGGGGTTGAGTGTGTCCTCGTGGAAATCACTAAAGTGGGTTATCAGCTTTAGGAGCCTGGGAAACTGGAACAGACTGAGATACACAGAGGACAGATAAAGACAAAGGGGTACCGAAAGGGAGAGAGAAGGAAAAAGAGACGAAGAAATGAGCCATTATTCTCCTGTCAAGGATGGAGGGATAAAAGAGAACAATGAATCTTATAGCTTTCAGATTTTTGTAATGCCTTTGGCTCAAAAACAGGCTATACACATTATTTTCATTTCCCAAAGTTTGTCACTACATCCCATTTTCATCTCCGTCGCGATCGTGCACGCTGAGTGTTTGTCTCTGCTGCTATAATCAGCTCACATGCCTCTTTCTCTGTATTTACTCTGGCTGTTTATTCCGGTGAAGCGAGGGATGATTTAAAGCAGGGGGAGGGTAACGTTGCTTGTGGTCATTGGTGGAGAAAAACCAAAACAACAGATGGACCGCGTAGTGTCTTTAACCCAGATTCTACCTCTCTAATCCTCGTCTTCACTGCAAGAATGTCCACATTGCATGCTGAACCTGACACGCCAAATGACCATTCGGATTTGAACCTGGCTGAGCCGGGGATAAAAAAAAAAGTAGCTAAATGGGTGTTGTGTCTCGCCTTGGAGCACGTTAGGGTCGCGGGTGGGACAGAGAGCAGTCAAGGTCGAGTCGCCAATTACCCCGCGATCACGAGGGAGACGTTATTTTGACGTCGGCTGCCATTGGAAGCGTCGCCGTGAATATAAAAAAAAATATGTGATTTGGCGGCGCGTCGTTGCGAAGGGAAACAAACCTCGCTCGGCGTGCCAGAGGCAGTAAATTTCATGACTCATTTGAGGTGAGCACTCGTGGGTGGGGGGAGCGGTGGGGCTGAGGGGAGCTAGACAGTCAGCTGTCAGGGGCTTGGCAGCGTCCGTCAGCTGATTTAGTGGAGGTGATGGTGGTGGTGGTGGTGGTGGTGGTGGTGGGGGGGGGGGGGGGGGGTCGCGTCAGTCAGCTGATGGGGTTAGGAGTGGGTAGGGATTTTGTTGTGTTGGCTGAATCAGTCAGCTGGCGTAACATCATTAGTCGACCTTATAAAACCAGGTCAGTAGTAGGATTACTAAACCAAGCCTCGTTACCCACCCCCACCTCCCGTTAGCTACACCTTTACGCAAGTACCACTTCTTTTATTCTTAATTCGTTAGCGTCTTACGCCTTCCCGCTTTAGCGCTCAGCGCTCTGTCGGGTTTTGACGGCTGCTGTCGCTTCAGCCACAAGTCCTTACGTCAGCCTGCTCCTCCGCCTTGACCCCCCTCCCCAACCCTCCCCAATATGTTTGATTTCATTCTTTGCTCTTTAATCCCAACCCCCTCCGCCTCTTAACATTTCCCATCTTTGCCTGCGGCCCCTCCTCTTGCGCCGCCACGGCTAGGCACCCTCGCCCTGGTCAAGGTCAGAAAGAATATGTCGAGGCTTTCTAGGTCAGGTCAGGGGTCTTCCCGGGTGCAAGGCATTGCGCTGTAAATTAGTTGATTAGAAATCCCTAATTACACGCCTCTAATCTGTCTCAGGGTGCCAGCCTCCAGCTTAGTTGTCTCGCCAGCTGCCTTGAGCGCGGGAGAGAATGAGCAAGGAGACGAAATATCGGGGTTTTAAGACTTCAGGGGTGAGGTAGGCTTAAAAAATTTGGCCATCAGGAAAACTGTTGCATAGATTATTGAGCGTGAATAAAAACTGTACATAAACCTTGCACGTTTTTTTTCAAGGGATGGAGTTGTTTTGTCTAATTTAATGAGACCTGAGATGAAGTTGTTGATCCTTAATTGTGTAAATAAGTCTTTAACATTTAATGAGACAAAGATTAGTCTCAGCATGGGGTTGCAGAGTTACTTCCAGAACATTGTTGACTCCCTTACGATGGCTTAATGATATTATTGGTGTTGGCTTGCAATTAGTAGTGTGAAACCGCCCCCCCTCGTATTGAGTTTTTCTACTCCTGACAGCATCACAGCAGCCCAGTATTTATCCTCCTAGACGGTCAATGATGGCCGGTCAGCTCTTCTGTTGATTCCACCTGGAATCAATACAATCCCACGGCTGACGCTGCAGAACAGGAGCCAGACGAGGATCAATGAGTCTGTAATGGGATCAGAACCAGCCGTTGCCACGGAGCCTCCAAGGTTACAGCTCTCACGCAGGGGTGTGATCTGACCGAATCAGCTCGTATTAGAGATTTTCGTCACCGTTATCAATCAGAGCGAGTATTTCAAGGGCTGTAAAGATCAAATAGATGAAGGGAAAGGACGTGCGGATGGAAACGACCGCTCCCTTACCTCCTTCAGACGGTCACGATCCTCAGAGGTCCTTAAGAAAAGACAGCAGAAGAGACCTGTTGATGCGTCATAACTTTAATTCCTCCTGTCAGTTAATGATGCGTTAAACACAAAGCTTTACGGGAGTGGTGTTAATGCCTGATTGGGTAATCAATGAGGAAAAAAAAGTGGTCCAACCTGTAGTTCTTTGATGAGGGGAGGGACACGAAGGGAGGTCTGTGCCCGTGGAATTGAGCCATGACAGAGGTCACGGGCAAATGATCTACCGGCCAGGCAGAAGAAGCCAGCTGAACCAGCAGGGGTTACAACCAGTAGGATGTGAGGTCAAGGGTCAAGGCCTCGTCCAGTGGCCCCCGTGATCTCCAGACGGCGGTAAACTGTGTCCTTCATTAGCAGAATCTCAATAGTGACCAATTACGGCAATGACCGTCAAGAAGAGGATGTGACTGGAGTGAAGTGCCGATCTGTGTCTGGTGCTGAAATGATCGATTAATAAAATCGTGATCAAGTCGTCTATCAAACAAAAAAAACAAATGTTCTGCGGTTTCCTTGTAAAGGAATATCTTTGGTTTGGACTGATGGACAAAACAAAACTGAAAATGGCATGCTGGGTTCTTGGAAGTCCTGATGGGAATTGTTCACTGTTTTCTGATATTTTTAAACTAATGAACAAACGTTAATAATGGAAAAATGTTTTGCTTGTTTTTTTCAAAATCTGTACTGAATCAGGTTTTTCCTTCTACCTGTGATTCAGTGTGGCCGGCATATGTGAAATTTGACCTTTTTTGGATTATTTCTTGTATTTCTTCGTAACTTTGCAGGATGTTAGCGATGAGACAAATGTGTACATGGAGCAACGATCAGATTCTTTTGCTTTGGGGATGATCACTTAATCAGCCAGTCAATCATCAGAATAACATTTGGCTGCAGCTTCTCAAATGTGAACACTTGAACATTTTATTTCATTGTAAAGAGAAACTAAGTCTCAGACTTTAGACTGTGGTTTTAATAGTTCTGTATACTTTTAGGATAAATGATTAATCAATCAGTTGAACGAGTAGCGAACAGAGTCATCGATAATGAAACGAATCGTGCGTTGCAGTCGTGACGGATTGCGTTTCCCCGTCTTTTCTTTCATAAAGCAGCATGTGAATCAGCCACACTTTGATGTGGTTGTTCCATTGTCAGCAACGACTTGATGTTTTGTTCTCTTTTTATGGGTATTTGTTGCTCTGTAAAACACTGTGTAATGGACCAAATGTTGTTAAAGTGCCTTTAAAAATTAATGACTTGACTTCATCTGATAAAAATCTGTGAACAATGAAAGCGAGGGCAGGCAGCGTTCGCACAGAAAGTGCACTCAGCGAAGGCTGGCTGGCTTGTGGGAAACATGTCGTCTACGCTGATGACACTAATTAAATGAAACACCTGAACGCCCGCTCAGCACTGAGACTCCACACTGTCAATACAGAGCTCTCTCAATCTGTCATTACTTTTTCTTTATCTCCCTTTCTTCTCGGTTTTGTTTGAACGCGCCTCATCGCAAACACGGCTTAATGAAACGCGATGCGGAGAAATCGACGGGATGACTCGAAATCTAAATTAGTTTTTGCCTGAAGGGTTCGGCGCATTTATGAGCTTGAAGAATCAGTTTTTAGCATTGACGGGAAAACCTGGGAAACGCGAGGAAATGTGGAGAGAGGGTGAAAAAGAAAACAAGCAAGAAAAAGGGGGAGAGAGAGGGAGAGAGAGAGCGACAGGAAGGGGAAAAAGGCGAAACAGACGGGAGCGTGGGCGTTTTTTATTGGTGTCATGAGAGGAGAAATCAATAAAAAGAGGTGAAAAAAGCCTCCACGTTTTAAGAGCCCCATCGCTGCGGCAATTAAAGGGGCCTTCAAAGAGTCGCTCTAATCAGCGGTTAAATAAAGATAGGAGCAGGCGGCGCTTTGGATGGTCCCGCTCCTGTAATCTAACACCTACTGCCCTGCACTCAGTGGCCCCTTGAACTCCAACGTGTGTGTGTGCGCATATGTGTGCTCGCACATACTTGTGTGTGTTTGTGTCTTTTCTCCCCTCACACACATGTTCGGCGTACAGAGTGCCCGGACGCGTTTCTGACAGCTTGTATGTGGTTAACAGACTCTTAAAAGGCAGATTAGCCAGTTTAAGCTTCCTCTCTGCGTCCTTCTCTGTCAGTCTCTCATATCTGACCTCTGTCTAAACCAAAGTGAGACAAAGCAGATATGTATGCGCAGCTTATATATTGCGGTTATAGCGAGGCGGTCTACCCTCTGTACCCGTGACCCTTCCGCTCTACCTGCCGTCTTATCTGCCGCACCATAGACTCATTCGTCATGTGTGTAAGTTCTCACCGTGATAAGGTGCCGGCCCGGTGAGTCAATACTCCAGCCTTGGGTCTGTCTTCACGAGCCTCTCCCTGCTTAAAGAGGCACTGTGTAGACAGAGCAGATACCAGACTGAGCAATGAGTTTGCTTTAAGCACACAGAGGCCAAGATAGACAGGTGAAACAGGCCTTTTTGCACAATGTCATTGCATGTCGTGTTGCAGTGTTAAAGTTTACAGGGCGGATTGCTTAAGATCACCCTGCGTTCATGCACATTCATGCGTTCAGTGCAGATTCATAAGCACACACATATAGCTTTTGGTTTTCGACAGTCAGTACTGTTTTGGATGCGGTTCCAGACTGCCATTAAATCCCGGATTTGGGTCTTTTAACAATCTATAATTGGGCATCCATTTTTGTCAAAGAAAGGAATTAGGTGTTGTGTTCCTAGGACAGTTTTGGACTCATGATGGACAGTTAAAAACACGTGCTTTATTCCACGCTTTCTATTTACTTGTCAAAACCTGGCGCCTAATAATTATACACAATGCAACTCACCCACTGACAGTTCAGTCTGAGATTTTTTGGTGTGACAATGTAGCCTCGAGCCGCTGCTAGCCTAAAGCGGAGATGAGGAGGTTTGGTCAGCTCACGTTCTAACTCCTCACGCAATCCCAGATTTGTTTCACTTCCAAGCTTGTAGTCGTGAGCCTTAACCGGCCTTACTCAAGTGACATAACTCGAGGCAATTTACCACGCTTGGTGCAGCTACCTCTAGCACATGCAGTGTTGCTCCATGAGATTCGGGAGGCGGCCTGGAGGCTTGGAAGTTGCAGTTCTTCTATTGTGAAACAAACTTAACTGCACATCTTTAAATCATTACCATTGATAATTCTTTAACTCATTGGAGCATGTTCCACTTCAAGGGATTAGGGTCATACTGTACAAAACATGAATATAGTCTTTGTGACGTCACTCACAGGTTTCTGAAGACCTGTTGTAAAGCTAAAGAGTGTGGTGGCTCTGGCTGCTGCTGTCTCGGTAGTCCTTCCTCCGTCGTGCAAAGACGTGGAGCGTTGGTGGAGCTGAGGCAGGACATATGAAGTCTGGGTACTCAAACAAGCCACCTGTAAACTCTTTCTTGCACCTGACTGTTGGGTATTTAATGCTTGGGGCTGATGGAGATCTACCTGTTTTCGTAACCAGAACTGCAGTTTTTAGCACTTCTGTGTTGCCTTCATTTCATTGGCACGGAGGTTGACTCTTCAGTTTCGGGTGTAGCGATCAACTTTACACCACAGGGTACGCCGCTGCCTCAAAAATATAACTGCACTCAAGGATTATGGAGGCTAGGGAGACTTCACATTGAGACTCAGATGTCTCTCTGTCTCCTTTTCAGTGCTGCAAACATTGGGAAGCCATCTCCCCTACAAACTGAGTACAAATATGCAGTTTGTTTAATACTAACCTCCTGCTTGTCACAGCTTTGTGCTCTCGTCATACTGAAGGAGTGACAGTGACAGGATTACTGCGCTTACCAGTTGCCCGACAGGAGTTTCCCGTCCAGTAATAAAACGAGGCAAACGTTCACTTTGTTGCTATTTATCACAGGGTAAACGCAGTGGCTGTGAGGTATGTAATTAAAAGACAATACAGCCTTACAACTGAGGACACATACTGTACGTCACAGATACAGTATGTGCTGTAGTGATGGGACTCACACGGGTATAATTAATCTTAAGGAGGCTACACCTGTTATTTTAATGTCCTCACACACTATACACAGTTAATTTACTTTTCATAGCAACATTATGATTCATACAAATCTTCTTTTCAGGTTAAGTTTCTAATAGTCAGTTTAATAACTTCTAAATGCATGAAAGGGAGGGTGAAGAGATTTGCAAGCCTAGCGCACACACCAAAACCGTCCTGGTGTACACACCTGTGGTCATGTTCTTCTGATACTTGCGCTCTGTCATTCCGATGTTCCCCAAATCCTTTTTCCCTCCTCCACATTAACCCCTGACACTTTGCCCCTCCTGGCACATCCCCGTGGTTAAGCCGGCATTATCAGCGGGCTCATTAGGACAGCATTAGTGTCAGAGATGGACACAGTGATATGGCTCCACAGCTGGATCAGGGAAGACAGAGAAGACCCCAAGCCGTTTTTTTTTTATCTTCTTTCCCGGCCTCTCAGTCTCTTCATGCTATTGTTTAGGGATGCTTCAGTTCTGACACCAGAGGTCAGAGGTCACTCGTCCACAGGAGCCATCCCGCTCCTTCTCCCCAATGCACTGTCACTATGATTCACCACTCACACGGGTCCCTGTCACTCGGGCCCGACACAGCCGTCACTCTCACTCACATGCATGTGAATATGCAGAGCTTCGCTCGCGGGCAGACGCATACTTTCATCGCTGCCGGGTGGCTCCTCGCAGGCCCTCATCTACTTAGAAATCAACACTTGAGATGATACACAAAAAGCTCCAACACTATCTGAGGCTTTCCCTTGAACAAGCACAATGACCCAGTATTTACCGGAGACGTGATTTTATTTGACATGTAATACAATAATACAAGCAATAATACAAGCCCAAGACGTTAAGAAACACTTCCGATAAAACGTTCCTTCCACATTCAGGTGGATGATCATTGTTTCATGATTTATTAGAGGCGGCTGTTCATTTGATTTTAATCTCTAGGGTTACCAAAAGATAAATCACATAATTACTTCCTGTGTTTTCTGTTTATTTAACCTTGATATAATTATCTCTGCTATCTAGATATGGACAGCACCAAAACAAACTTTAGTCCAATCTGCATGTCAAGAAGTAAATAATTAGTTTAAAACTATATTAAAGTAATAAAATTATTTATTACTTTAGGTTTGTCCATGCATTTGAGTCGAGGTAATCCGTTTTGGCTGCAGCTGTGTTGGAGAGACCTGCGGTGGAGATAAAAAAAACCTGCTGTCAGCCTGAAATGTCACTGAAGCTGAAGCTACCCAGGTGGATTCATGGATTAAACTCTGATACTCTACCTGTTGTGTTCTGGCTTTGTTTATTTCGTGTACCCAGCTTCTAAAACTGAGTCTGGCAAAATAGCGACACAGAGAGGTTGAAGTCTCACCATTGGTCGAGAGACTTGGACAGTGAATGGGAGTGAGGGAGCGCCGGCACTGATACAGCGGCTACGTTCGACACAAATGGACACTCCCACAGCAAACCACCCAAACCCACACACTGTTGCACAACCCTACTGCGATTCATCACAGCGACTCGGCCTCTCCTCATGTGGGAGTCTCGTCACAAGCCCAGAGTAAATGTTGACTTAAATAAACGTAACCAAAATGTAGACTTTTTTTATGTTGCAGAAACAAAATCACTGCTAAATAGTTTTGTTAAAAACAAATAATTTCTAATGGGCTTTTGCATATTTGTCCATTATAAACATTATTTTGTGGTCGTATTTATTAGAAAAGTAGTGAGGGTTTTTTAGGAAAACGGTTGAACGTCTTTGAAATTTTATTTCTGACTTTGCTTGTAAGAATTTGCGGGAAAAAAGTAGTTCCATCAAAAAGCTCTATCCAGAAATTGGCTTTTCACATTGTTGTTTTTAAATGTTCTACCAAAAGAAAAGCTAATTTATGTGTGTATATTATTAGACTCTCCAGGTGGTCTCACTGTGATGTGGAATTAAAACAACATCGAAAACATAAAAGTTACAGTCAAAGAGTCAGAATCACACAACATGTGTGACAGTTTGCCGCGTTAGCATCTTTTTCCACGTGTCACACTCAGATCCCAGCAACCTTGGCCCTGTGACCCAGATAGCACCACTTAGGAAACCACTGCCCACATTCCCATCGCCGGCAAATGGCTCCTTCTCCTAATCATTAACACACAACCACGTTTCTTGTGTGTTGTGAGAGAGTCGGTGCGCGCGTGTGTGTGTGTGTTTGTTGCGTACTTGTGTTTGTTGCGTACTTGCGCTTGACACAAAGCTGTGATAGACGTAAAAAGCTGAGACCCACTTAGAGCCCAGGTTTAAATTTAGCAACAAGATACTCGCAGCCATGCACAGAGTCACACTCTGTGTGTGTGTGTGTGTGTACAATATGTACTCGTCTACCTAAGAACAGCTGTTTGAATGGGTGTGGTTATCCATTAAGAAAAGGAACCAGTAGACGTTGGTTTATCCCTTCATCTGCAAAGGTGCTGTAAATTTTATGATACAACAAGAAGTGTTTGATCAGTGCGGTCTGTGCGTCCGAGAGCGAGAGAGGAGAGTTTAAGGCTGTTTTTTCCAAGAGCTCTCTCTCTCCTTGTGTTTATATCTCATAAAAGTGTAAGGACACAAAAGGAGCTGTCAAAAGTCTCACTCTGTGATTTCTCTCCCCGACCCCTTAAGGCTGTTCATTAAAGAATAAAAGAAAAGAAAGAGGGGAAAGAAAAAAAAAAAAGAAGAAACGGAGCAGGTGAAGAGATGAAAAGCAGCGAAGGCCTGACTCAACAGTATCGGGTGTTCAGGTGTGTTTACGCAGAGATCAGAGGTGAGACGGTGTGTGTGTGTGTGTGTGTGCGCCTGCGTGCGCGAGAGCGAGCGCGAGAGGGTCTCTCGTGTCGTTGCAGAAGTGATTAGCTTCACCTCTGTCAGGTGACTGGTGTCCTTCACAACGACCCACCTGAAAGGGGGGTGGGAGGGGGGGTCTGATAGGCTGCTCGGCCCCTGAGGCGACAGGTAAGGGTCGAAGTTCAGAGCCCGGTGGCTGGGGGTCTTATGTGGGGCAAAATAAATGCTTTCTGATAATAATAAACAAGATACAGTAATAATTCAGCTGAAATAATGCAACATATGCTAAAAATAATTCCCCTACTTCACGTTTCTGTTTTATTGACGGACAGATGTTAAACAGATGTGACAGAAATCAGACCTGCTCTCGAAACTGAAAATAAAAACACAACATAAAGATACAAAATATGTTCATATTTGCAAACAAAATGAAGGAGGATACAGTTAAAATAACAAAAAATATATAAGATATAAGAATTATATTAGAGTTTTTCATTCTTCAAAGACGCCAAACAGCTCTTGAATGTCATTCCTCGTGTCCCCTTTCCTTCAGCAGTCCCTTTGCCTTCCTCCACATACCACAGAAAGGGAGAAGCAGGGAGCGGTGGTATTTGTCTGATTATGAGAATGAATAACTTCCTGCCGCTGGTAGAGAGAGAGTGGGTGTGTGAGTGCGTTTGTTATCTAGCCAGGGTGTTTTATCAGGATCAAACAGCAGCTCGGGCATTAGCTACAGAGGACTCTGCTCTTTTATCTGCACTGGCAGGGATGATAATTCTGTTCATGCAGAAAGTAGGAGCAACAGAGGTAGCCTGTGTTCAAGGAAAAACTGTTAAGGCAGGGGATTTCGTGAAGGGATTTCACCCACCCAAGTCTCACGCAACGCATCCAAAGACACATTTAAGTCGAGCCGCCTGTCCTCTTCCCTTGCTCAAGAGCAACTCGGCAGCCATCACTGGAAGAAGCGAGAACCATTCGGGAGTTGACCCAAATCACCTTTCTTTTCCATCAGGGTACCGCCGCCTCTTGTACTTCCCAAACCTCTGGTGATTTTCCACTAAGCACTATTGTAGTGAATAGACGGAGGTCCAGTTGTTCCATAATGACTGCCAACAAGTTATTTCTGATTAATGTGTTTGTTCTTCATTTAAAGGAAACTTCCCTTAGGGGCGTGGATCGGACTTTGTGAGTGCCCCCAAAGGAAGGGCTTTTACTATCTTGGAGAGGATGCAATGTCCCAACCGTAGTTTTTGGGAAGGGAGAGCGTGACACGTCTGTTTTTCCCGAACTGATATTCTTGATCTTGGCATTCGAAGCCTCGGCTCCATCAGCAGTATTCAGATTTTTGTTTTTTTGTTTTTTTTCAGAGTGAAAGACTAACCCCGCAGTTTCCAAAACGATTGCCAGATGACCCCTGATTGGATGTTGTTCTCCATTTAAACAGTGTGTATTCCTTTTAAAAGGACATTTTGGGAAATTTGTTTTTTGATGGAAGCTTCGATGAGATCATTGATACCACTAGCTACCGAAACACAAGCTGAATGAACTTACTGTGGGGTTCGTCAACATTTGGCTCCATGGTGGTATCTTCAGCGGCAAACTCATAGGCTACACTGAGATTCTGCATACTGCACTTTCTACAAATGGGCAGTATACATAGAAATGTTTTAAAAATGTCTAATTTAAATATTACATTTGCAAATCAGCCCATTAGCTTGTGCATACATCATACAATACTGTCTATAAAAGTCCCAGACATCATCAGACAAATTATTCTTTTAAACATCAAGACAAACCAAAGAAAAGTCATTTTACTGCTTATCACATCTTGATACGTCTGAATTTATTAAGCCTTCTCTCCTCTACGCTCGTCTATCTATTAGTCTCCGGTGGATTCACAGTTTCAGGGAACTTCCGCTCTCAGCTGAGGGTGGCCTCGCTTTATAAGTCGGCTCAGAGATCATCTAGAGACAGACACAGAGCAGATATGGCTTAACATAATCCACCTAAATCAACTCTCTGGATGACAGCCAGACACAGTGTGTTCATGCGGTACACCTACTGTACAGACACATACATGTACTCATCCACCCCGTCAACCCCCCTTCAGTTCATACAAGGAGATCTTTGACATGATAATTACATGGAGTGCCTGCTCACTTATAAAGAATACTATAAATTATCTTCGGTGGTCTTTTTAACAGATGAACACACACCTGCGCGCACCTGATCATCACTCACCACCTTGGGCAAGCACAGTTTGCAGACACCCACCCAGCAATTTGGTAATATTGGCCCAATTGAGGATCAAGTATATAATGAGGGCATGAGAAGATGCACCCACGGTGTATATTTTCATTGCATATTAAATCATTGCTCTTCCCACACTGACAATCTCTTTGAACTGTCAGGGAGCAGACATTTTCTTGCTAGATATATGGATTTTACTCCCCGCCCCCTTAATTTTAGTACAACACAATGCAGAGTGAGGGACAGGGAGGGGGACGACGAGGAGCGGGGGTCTGCCGTTTGATGTGTTCTTACTCTATCCAAAGTACAATATCCCTCGAGCTTTGATGTGTTACCTTTAAAACCCTCCCCCTCCTTCTCGGTTCCCTTGTGGGAAGCGAAGAGTGATGCATGCACACGGACACTTTTTTTGGATTTTGTGCAGGTAAACGTGCGGTACATGAGGTTTAATGTGTGTTTGTCACAGATGTGCGTGCCCGCATGTGTAAAGGAGTGTGTGTGCGTGTGTATGGAGAGACTGAAGTTGCGATGCTTTGCCAGGATCCCTTCATTCAAGCCACGGTACAGCGGGGGATTCGACGGGCTTTTGGGAGATTTAATCGCTCTGGGAGTTTGAGTGAGCAAGAGGAAATACCCTTAACAAGCAGAGTCAAAGTGTGATTAGTGCTCTTTTTTTTTCGTCTTCTTCAAGTCTGTTAGTTTATGTGTGCGTCGGCCTATTCTGGTGACTCACATCCCTCAAGTAATGACACATTATCCCTCAACACACACAGTAAGCCCCCGCTACTTTACAGCCATGATCAAAAGCAGGAGTCATACATGTTGTTTCATCACTCTTATCCACTAACTAAGCCCAATAATTGCCTTTATGACAAATCTCAAACTTTAAATCCAAGTTATTGCTTTTATCATAAATCCTTCAGTTATGTCGGAGCCCGATGCTTCCATTTATGTTCAACCCACCAAATCTTGAAGTCCCGATCCTGGCTTTCATGACAAATCTGGAAAACTTTATGACAAAGCGTCAACCTCAGGCCCGGTAGTTCTGTTTATGATGAACTCCTAACCTTAAGCCAGCCGTGCGGCCTTAACGAGGGTTCTGCCAGTTCGGTCCGGCAGTAATATACTCCCCCCTCCTCTTCCTCCTGCGCCTCCATGCCCTCCCCAGTTGGACACTAACGAGACGCCGCACACTGACCTCTGCGGCGGCTCAAATTAGATGTAAATTGTGCCTGATTTTTACGGGGGTCCCTAACGCGATCCAGATCCCCCCGCCATTGCGGCCAGCGGGTCAACGGCGTGAGAACGTCTCGCTCCCTAACGACATTTGGAGTGGTCGATGAGAGGGGTCGCGGGTAATGGTGACCTCACTGGCCTACACTTCACTTCCTTCTAATTAGAGCGCTGGGCCAGATCAAAGCAGCCAACCGCATCGCAGCGGGAGAGCTACTGAAGAAGGAAGGAGGGTAGTAAAGACGAGGAGGAGGAGGAGGAGGAGAAGGAGGGTGAGGTAGAGGCCTTTTCTATAAGTAATGGGGTGCAGCGAGGATGGGGAGGGCGGGATTTGAGGGTTTTTTTTCATTAGTCCTGGAGGTCAGCAGGGCACTCAACCTGTGTGCAACGGTATGGACCCTCTTCTATAGGTGGCAGGAGTGCTTTAAAGAGGAGAGACTTATAGAGAGGTAGCGGAGGGGAGAAATGTATTTGTGTGCGAGGTAGAGCGGGAGGGGGAGAGGGGTGTAGAGTTCAGCGCACGGGGAGAAAAAAACATTATTTCACGGTCTTTCAGGAGAGCCACGCACTTCAACGCTGTCTGCCGGCCTGCTCTGTGTCTGGCCACAGCTGTGGAGACGGACCCAGACACACAGGAAGTGGAACATTTGGCACTTCCTCTCGTGGATGTGTGTGGCTAAAGCCCCCAGCCTTCAACATATGGATGAATGCAGTGAAGTGGATATGCACACAAACACACACACTGTGGAAGCCACAGACAGACTGTCACACAATAACAAGCACCAGATTACATCTGTTTCCACGGTTACTAATGAGCGCACAAGCAGGCCGGATTAGAATATATAATTGAAGGTATCCACTTGGGGACATTTTGTTCCAGGACAATAAGAAGGTACAAGATATAAAAAAAAAAAAAAACGGCGCAGAGATTTCCTGCAGATCGCTGCTGTTATAAAGATCATGGTGAATCTGCTGAGACGTTCTTTTGTGGTTTGTCTTAAAAAAGAATAGACGCATGTGTTTAAAATGAAGTCACTGGACTGTAAGTTGAGAATGAACGTTTATATTTAATAGGTAATAATATGCATCATCATGTTTGGGTACCCCTGTTATTAACACCAATGCCAAGAGACATTTTAGTCCTGCAGTACCCAACCACAGCTGCTCAGAAAGACTGAATAATAAACATTTAACTGATTATCAGAGGCTGAAAAATGTTTTATTTTGAAAAATGACTGTCTGTACGCCTGGGTGCTCTAATAAGCCGTCTGTGATGGCACCTACCTGTCAATCGAGCAGCGACGCTGTTAATTCTGCATAACTTTAAGCCTTAATATAATTTGAACAGGTGAGTTCTATAAAAATTCCCCCCCTCACAGTTGACATGGACGGGGAAATTCTCTACAGAGACCAAAACTGTTCTGTTTGCCTGTTTTCGTTGAGGAGGAACAAGCTCAGCTGGTGAGTTGTTGTTTTTTTTTATGCCATACGTCATTGTATTTCATCGTATTTGACGCCCACACCTGGTCCATGGCACAAAAAAGGTTGGGCACTGCTGCTTCTCTGGACCACACAGGCCTGTTTTTGGTCTCCATGTTCACTGCCATGCTTAGTGTGAATTAATGAATGAATGGATCGATTTATTCCCCTCCATGACCCCATCTCTTGTGGGGGTTAGTTGGACACATGGATCAAATGTATATTTATTTTACAAAAAAAACAAAAAACACCCACATTGGCCATATGCTAGAACAAAAGAAGTCCCATGCTCATCGGTGGAAGAATTACATGTCTATTATCATAATTGTACACAACAGAAAGTGCCGAAAACCGGTAAATGAAGCTTTTCAGCTTCATCTGAATGAATTAACCACGATGCCAAAAGTTGTCACTGCAGAACGTTCAGTCTTTTTTTTTTTTTTTTTTTGAAAAACAAGTATCGCTTGTGCTCTTGAAGGGTTGTAGAGAACAGTGCGTTCTTTCACATCTATGGATCTTGTAAGTGCGAGAGGACACTGTGTTCTCTGGAGTCAAGTTTCAAGACAGAGCCCCAAAATGCACTGGGCTGTTATGAATGTATGGCATGCTTAAGTTCATCACATGTGTTGTTGTTGCCGTTCTGGTGTTGCTCTTACATAATGTGCAGTGTGAATATTTTACAGTGCATCTTACCAATTTCAGCAATTTAATGAGTTGGTCTGAATAAGGCAGCGCGTTCCAATACTGTTTCTATAAAAGCTAATCAACGTTTTATTGTTAACCATATGTTTGGAATGCGAGCCAAAATGTGAAGCAGAACAACAAGCTTTCTACGGTAATTTTCCAGTGATCTGCTATCTAAACTCTGGTTAAATCCAGTGGTTTTTGTCCGTGAGCTGGATGAAACGAGAGGATATCGCTCCAATGCGGTGCTGACCTCTCCTATGTGTATTCATAATCATCCCGTGGACGGTGAGATTGGGAATTTCATATGCTGGGAGCATATGTGTAGGGATCAGCGAACAGTGAAACTGCAGCCTGGGAAGTTCACGGCGCTTTGATGGAGCCAGAATTCCAGGAGCTTCCCGTAATTGTGGGATAAGGCTGTGTCATCCCTGTCACTCACCTGGATTTATCAGCAGGAAATCTGGAAATGAGACGGCATTCCTGCCCCCTTCGGGAACTCATACGGGTCGAGCAGGAGACAAAGAGGGCCACAGTCACAGATGAGACGTGATTTGACACTGCGCAAGACTGCGATCTCACACTTTGTCAAAAGATACGATCTTTCAAGATACGTTTTGTGTGTTCTTAACCGAACCGCAGAGAGTTTCGTTAAAATAAACCTCTCACAGTGATTTAAAAACCTGTTTGTAAAAGTCAAAAACCAGCCCAGTGCACCCCTCGGGGCGAACCAGTGAACTATGTACAACCCCCTACTATTGATGTTGACATGTTCACTGACCTAGTCTATCAACACACACACACACACACCGACGCACACGCACGCATAATTGGTCTACCCTTTCCGTGCTAACTGGCTCTGATATCATCTGTGTTGTCTGATACTCTCTGATCTGACCCCAGTATGCGTCTTTGCCGCTCTCTGGTTCTGTATGTATCCATCAGAGCACAAGACCCCCGGTGGGCTCACTGACCCTGAGATGAGCCTCTCTCCAGGACCCTGCGGGGCTCCAAAGCACATCGTTCATATACGGGATATGTGGGACCGACACAAGCACAAATCACTGATTTAATCTGTGCAGCCAGTTTGCTGCGAATAAACTGCTATTTCACAGACAAAGAGCCGCATTGAGTGAAAAACTAGAAATATTTCAATTAACTTACAGTGGGTGCTATTCATACGTAGTCCTGGCTGCAACTAAATTATTTTCATTGCTAATAACTTAAACTCTAAAAATAAAATGTGCCTGTTACAGTTTCCCGGATTCCGAAACGACTGAAATGTCTTTAAATGTTTTGTTTTGTCCCACCAAAACCAGTCCAAAACCCAACCATAAAACTCGGCAAAACAAATCGTCACATTTGAGATGCTGGAATTTGGCGTCTTTACATGACACATGACCTAAATTATTTATAGATTATCAAAACTGTGGCATTGCGTTTCTGCTGATCGGCTCAATCGACTAATCTTCTCCACCCAAATCGCAATGTACCTCTGTAATCCAATGACTTTTCTGAAAGGTATGAATATAATAAAATATGTCGATTGATTTATGATCATTTAAGCAACAAGTAACAAGTTTATCTTGGGTGTTTTTGCAGGTTTAAAGTCTATAAGTATGATTATAGATTGCTTGCTGCTGCATACACACCTGTGATGATCCACATGGAGTCATTCAGGCATGAAAACACGGTTGCAAACACGCTGACTAACAGCCGGCTATCCACACCAGCTCATTATGGTAACAATTATTGGGGTAATCAATCGGCCATATTATACACCAATAACTGAGGCCTTATTGTCTGAAGGGGAAGACCGCGGCCTTCTTCTATGCTGTCCGGCCCCAGTGCATCATTTTGGGCTTGACCTCTTGCGCCCCTTGAACCCCTCCACTCTATTCCCCACCCCTAATACCTTCCTGTCTCCATTATCAGGCTGCGGAGGTCACGCTGTGTAAAGGTCAGGGTTTAGGGGTCATGCTGTCAATCAGACGGGCGCCAAAAATAGGTGCCGTGTGATTTTAACCACGGAAGAGCTGGAAGCTACGGTCCAGCGCCGCGATGAGTTATGTGTCCACGTCATTAACGTCCTTTTTACATGGTGTACACTTCCAAACACCCATGTGTACATTAGAGTGTGTTTCCTACTGTATATTGACTAAGCACGTATGTAGAAGCTGTTTGACCCAAATACCAAGTTCATTGTTCGCGGCACAAAGGCAGACTAACTGGAAGAGAGCAGTTCTTTAAACTAGCCCACAGGAATCCAGTGATAATAGCTGGGAGGAGAGGTGGCCAGGCTGTTAAAACGCTGGTAAAAAAAAAAAAAATCCTCGAGGTTGGCTGTAGCGGGGCCCTGGCTCCGTATGCGGGGCCGTCTGACGGATGTATGCTGGCACAGGCACAGGCATCAGCCTCGGTAGTAACGCTGCCATGTAAATCAAAGATGCTCTGTTAACACTGCGGCACCGATCAATCACATCCCCGCTACCACAGTCTGCAGGAGCTGAATAGACCTGCATCGTGGGCTGCATTCCCAAACAGTGTCTCACCTGCGCTGCAGTGACAACGTGACTGTTATGGCTTAGCAGCACTCTCTCTCTCTCTCCTCTCTGTTAACACTCGCGCCCACGCACTGAAATACACGCCTCTCTCCAAGTAGCTGCAACATGAGAATACTTCTTAAGGCTCTTCCGAACGGGACAAGGTGATGTACCTCATTAACTGACACGCACAGTGACAAATGGTGCACTGTGTTGTAAGTGTGGGCAGGTATCTACAGTTACTTGGGAGCTAAGAGGAAATAGTTTACAAGTCTGGTCTGTGCATGCTTAAGATTCCCCCGCATCTGTTTTAAGAGCGCGCTCTCCGCATTTAAACAAGAAAGCGCTGCGGAGCAAAGGGCGCCATTAAGAGAGAGAGGATGTGAAGATATCCAAAGTCGGTGGCTTGGCAGGCGTCGGGGGGTTTTGTTTTTTCGGTGTCTTTTTATGACTCCTAATGCAGCGCATGCACAAGTATGCGATTGCGTGTTGCAGCAAAACCTTGGCACCGGGGTTTTATTTGTTCTCAGTTTTCTGTTGTTTTGTGTTTGCAGGGTTGTCGACAGGTTTTGTCAGATTAGGCCTCAGTGAAGTCACTTTCCTCTGAGTAAAAGAGGATTTCGGCGTATTCATTTCCATTCCGAACAAATGCACACCGGCCTTGAAATCAGCTATGAATATTGAATAACGTCTTCCACCCGCAAGAGGGAGGGGGGAGGAGGGAGACGAACTGTATTTGACATTTCCCTGAAAAGGAAGAAAAATGATAATAAATCACACCTGTGTGTGATTGTCTGCCTCGTCTAGAGGATGTAAAGTTTTGGAACTGCCCGTATCTGCCGCTATAAAGATTCCTGCCTCCTGACCCGGAAAAGCAGGCCTGTAATAAGAACCATCAAATCATGTGATTGATCGCCCAACACCGCTGAGAGGAGAGAATGCAACAGGCTGGATGGGCCGGTGCTTGCCAACGCTGAGGATGGTATGTGGGTGTGTGTGAGAAAAGAGAGAAGAAAAAAAAAAAAGTGAAGATGAGACAGAGAGAGAGCGAAAGACGCGTTTTAATAGGGAGGACGGAGGGGGTGGGTTTCTTTCAAGAGAGAGATGACAGATGGAAAGAGAGGCTTAGAAGAGACGAGGAGGGGGGAAAAAAAGGTGGAAAAACGAGACCAAAGACGCTGACATCAAGAGGAAGAGAAGGTCGGACGAGTCGGGATGAGAGGGATCAGCGACGGAGACCCCATTAACCTGCAACCAGGTGTAAATCACATGGAGGGGCTGGCAGTCTGGGCCTCACTTTCTGCAAAGAGGACCTGGTTTGTTCCTCTGACCTAGTGATTACTGCGCCGTTTCTCAACGGCGTCGCCTCACGCGGCAGCAGTTAAAATCCACGCTAAGTGACATTCACATGACGGATTCCCTCAAAGCACAATGAGCTGAAAGGAAGGAGGGAGTGGAGCGAGTTCCATCTTTGCATACCTGATGTCATATTTAAGTCTTTACAACTCAGTTTACCCAGAGCGGTTAGAGACAAGTGGCTGCACATGTGCCCGAGTGGGCGTAAACGCAATGCTGACTGTACTTTTGTATTTGTTTTATTTTGCATACAGTTGTGTGTGTGCGTGCGTGTGTGCGTGTGTGTGTTTTATGAGTCAAAACGTGTGACTTCCTAAAACAGCCAAGAAGCGGTGTGATGCGCCGTTGTCATAATCCCCTCTAATCCGATTAGTTTCATGTATAAACTCCGTCCTGCGGGCGATGAGGGATGGGGAAGACGCGCACACAACTCTCTCCGAGACCCTCCGTCACACCTGGAGCTTCCAACTTCCAGCCGTCACACTCGACTGAACGGAAGTCTGATCCCACCCGCCTCCCACCGCGATAAGGATCGCGGGTCTCTCCGGGGATCGGGGTTCAGCAAGACACACAGGGCGCTCAGGAGGAGCGAGAAAGACAGTGAAAAAATGATAGAGAGTGAAACTGTGGGAAAGCAGGCACGGCCAAATGTGCGGTTGGTATGTATGTATTCATAGGTAGGTAGGTAGGTGTGTGTGTGGGGGGGGGGTTAGAGGGTTTGCGCTTGGTTGGGGCGGGTGACAGAATGATGATGGGGGCAGATCAGAGCCTAAAGCTGTTTTTTTTTGTGTGTGTGTGTGTGTGTGTGTGTGTGTGTGTTTTTAAAGGTGGGACGGGTTGATTGATTAACGGTTTCAAGCCCCCGGGGAAAACCTGGGTTTAACTTCCTGCGCTCTTCTCACGTGTTGCCTCAAACGGTAGAATATTTTACATCCTCATCTGTTTAAAAAAAAAAAAAAGCTCTCGAACGTTACTCAGAGCTGTTATTTACATTGAACAAATAATGCTTGTTTGGCTACCTAAACGGTTCCAGCGAAGCGGTATGAGTTAATTGGTGTATAAATAGCATTTGCATGCATTTAAACGTTGTTCAGCATTTTCTGCCGAGCCGCAGCACAGCTGTAAAATGACTATTGGCAGCAAACCTTGAAACCGCCGTGTGTAGAAATCGTCATATTTTCATTCACACCCTGGAACCGTAACTCACGAGGCTGCTTTACCCCGAGGATGCACAGGCAGCGACAAGGTGCATTGTAAAAAAAAAAAAAAATTATGCATAAGTAAAAAAAAAAAAAAACCCTAAAGGAACAATAGAGCGTTTGTGAGTTGTAAGTTGCACGGGGGTAAGAAGAGGCGGAAAGGAGAGAGAGCAGTATGAGCAGAAGTTGTTGTGCGAGTTAAGAAGGAATGCAAAGTGTTTGAAAAGATATTAGATAGAGCTGGCAGAACATTCTCTGTGTTTGGCTGAGAAGTGTCGCTGCGAACGCCAAGCCCCGTTCCTCCGGCGAGGCCCAGTACTACAACTGAACAGAATGCACTGTAACACACACACACACACACACACACACTCACACACAACACATTGCCCAAGGGCCTGTTAACAGGCTGCGTAGCGCGATGGAGACCGGGGAATTCAGTCGCTGTGTGAAAATTGGTTTTTATTAGTTTGTGATTGGCAGATTATATAACAACAGTTGCGTGAAGCTCGCGACAAACTCGGCTTTCTTATTTTATTGTATCTCGCCGGCGTGATGAGATTATGGGATAACGAAAACAATCAGAAATGTTTGTTTGTTTTAGCAAAGAAAAAACTACATTTCAAAAAAGAAATCTATATTGCAAAATATTTTTCGTTGCATGTAACCATGGCAACAGTACTGCTTGACACCGTGTTACCAATGACTGGGGAAACAGATCTTCTATATCCGTACACGGACCAATAATTAAACTGTCTTCAATCGCACGTTATGTGCTGTGTGATTATTTTTCAATTTCATTTTGTGGAAAATTGTGTTCACACACACTCAGCTGTTAGTATTACTGCTTTTATCGCTGCTACTACATCTACATTCACATTTAGCTGACGCTTTTATCCAACGCGACTTACAAAAAGGGAAACAATCCAGGTACGGTGCGACGTGTGTGTCAGCTCAACTACTACAGTTCGAGAAGGGGGGTAGATTTATCATGTCCAGTTGCTGGTAGTGCTGGAGAGAGAGGTTCTCTCAGAAGAGCTGGGCCTTCAGGAGGTTTTTGCCAAGAGCGTACGGGTGGCAGAGCCAGGCATCGTTCATTGGAGGAGGTAACATATGTCTGTATGAGAACATTCAAGTCGGTGGGAGACTTCTCTCGTCAGCGTTAGTGATCTGAATTTAATACTGGCTGCTACAGGTAGCCGGTGGAGCTTGATGAGCAGCGGGGTAACGTGACCTTTTGGGCTGATTGAAGACCAGGCGTGCTGCCACGCTCTGGATCATCTGAAACTTGGGGTGGTAGTAGCTCAGGCTGTCGGGACTCGGGGGTTGGAGAAGTGGAGGACGTCCGGATCAATTTGAACATGGACTGGTAGCTGGAGAGGTCCCAGTTCACCAGCTGGGTACTGTCGTGGTGCCGCTGAGCAACTTAACTGGTCCCAGATTGTTCCATCACTGCACCATCTCTCCACATTTGCACGTCTGTAATCCCTTTGTGTGTGTTGCCATAGTTGCCTCTACTATTTCTACAGCTTCCTTCGATGGCTTATTGTTGCTGCTGCTAGGTCATCAACATTTTAAACATTCAGAATTAGCGCTCAAGGACGCTGAGATTGTTCCAGCATCACAATAAGGATGAATAAATAGTTACATTAAAGAGATGAAGAGAGACGCAGATAAAATAAAAAGTTGATGCCTTTCACTGACCTCCGACTAGAGGCGTTGGAGGAAGGGGCTAGCGGTGCATGTTAAACCGGTCACTCACCAATGACACGGGGAGCCTCTGGTCCACAGAATGTCCCGACACAGCGTTTTTCATTTTCCATGCATCGCAGAGAGAAAGCACAGAGGCTGATGAGGGCAAACACAAACACACACACACACACACACAGTGGCACTTAGGCCCTGGAAATCTGCTGACATGTCTGCTTCGACCAGGCGGCACTCAGTCTGTGGTGCTGCCGAGCGGTTCAGCTGTGACAACGCCGGTAATGACACTCCTCACCCAAGGGTGACCGGAGGACAGACCCGGCCTTACAAGAAGCGGTTTATAAGACGGAGGAGAGGAAAATATAATTAATTACAGAGCCATTCGTTGAAAAGATGGCTTTGTCTATACATGAACAGAAAGTGTATAAACATGCCAGTTTAAAATGTCAAATCTTTAATTTAACTTCTGCATAATTTTCTCTCCCTTTTATTCATCTCCCGTGGCATTTTGCATATTTCAAAGTTTTGAAATGCAGAAAATAAACACACATTTTAAAGCACTGACGGGGGTTTGGCAACCTTTTATTGCTGACACACCTTCCTAGTTTTTCGGGACTGGAAGTCAGACATCAGCCTTTTTTTTTTTGCTCTGGAGTTGTTTGGGTTGAAGAGAGGAAAGTGGGTCAGCGTGAAACACCCCGGGGAAGCGGAGGACGGATGGAAGGGGTACACACACGCATGTGTGTGCATGTTTTGTGCGTAATGGGAGGTGTTGTAGAGTGGACGGGGAGACTCGGGAGAGGATGCTGACGGCCTACTCATGCAAGAAGACTAAACTTTTGAACCCCAAAATCTTGCCCTAAAATCGCCGGTGGTAAGTCTGTTTCTCTGCACCACACAGAAATGATTCAGTGCATCAATTCTTTGTGTAATAAAACACATTTTACTGTTTATTATTATTATTTTTTATTGCTTAATTTGTTGAGTTTGGCTATAAAATGTCAGAAAATGTTTTACAAAATCTTGAAGGTTGTGCCTAAGACTGACATTACAGCGTCGTAACCATGATATGAGGGAGTCTTTATGAAGAACTTCACCCAAAAAGACTAAAACTGGCCAGATTTATCTGTAACTATCTGATCAAAGGATGATTATGAAGTATAGAAGTCGCTGCATGCCAGCTTTTGGTACCAGTGACAGTTTGATATGAATGTTTGATACCCGGCTTTACTCTTAGTTTCCTTTGTGTACATGCTTGACTTGCCTCTGAGCGGATGTGACAAAAAGTGTCACAGTGGAGAAAACAACAAAAAAGAAAGTGAGGACGAGAGGTGAAGAGAGACGAAGCGATGAAATAGTAATGAGAGGAGATGGGTAGAAGCAGGACACGACTGAGCATCGTCCTCCTCACCCCCCCTGCTGTGATAATGTCCCTGCCTTGTCTCGTCTCGTCTCATCCTCCCCGTCTCGCCCGTGAGTTTCTCTCTGTTTTTTTCTTCTTTTTTTTAAACTTCTGCCGTTCCTCGACAGCAGGGAGAAGCAGCCAAGAGCGGCGAGAGACATGGAGAGGAACGTGTGAGAGAAGGAACACTTTCTTCCAGTCAGTCGTATAAAGCCATCAGTGTCCCTGTGAAGCCCTGCGCCGTCTGTCCTCCTCACCCTCTGTCTAGTTATCAAAAGTGTTTATTCAGCCTGGCATTGTTTCCTCTCTCCTCACTTTCAGAGAGAAACTCGGGGAGCGGAGGGTGATTCACCGCGTTCACTTGAGGACAGCGGGAGCAGCTGAAAGTGAAGGAGGAGGGTGGTGGTGGTGGTGGTGAGGAGGAGGAGGCACCCCGTGCTTCATACAGTGGGGAGGGTATGAAGGCTTCCATGCCAGTGAGAGGTGGTGGTAAAGGAATGGAAAGAGGTGGGGTGGGGTGGGGGGGCTCTCCCTCTCTCTCTGAACCGTGCCCCCGCTGATTGAGATGTACCCCACACAGGCAAACCCCACTTCGGGGTGGATCTGCGGCGCGGACACCCCCTTCAGCCTCCGGGGAGCGCCAGTCCGAGTCAAGAGCCTGCTGGGAAGCAGCGTGTGGGGGGATGAACTTGACGTGCCGCTGGACGGAGTCTAAAGGATCCAACGGTTCGGGGAGGGGCGGGGCGCGGGGTTTGGGGATGGGGTGTCACTCTGTGCCAGGGTTGCCCGGGTTACGGGCAGAAGGAAGAGGCATGATATTCTCTCACTGTCTTGGAAGAGTTTTTTCTTTCTCTGCTGCGCGTTGTTTTGTGTGCGTCGCTGCGCCGCCGTGGGGATGCTCCGATTCCCCGCCGCTCTGGTGTCTTCACCGCTGCCCTTTGATGATCCACACGCACAGGCACACGCGCGCACAGACATTTTTATGGATATACACACACACAGATACATGAGCGGAGAGAGAGTGAAAAAAGTCAGCCGCGCTGCTTTGGTGTCTCTCCTTTGATGCTACAGGACAGACACACACTCAGATTACACTATAAATTGAAGTTACTCGGTAATGTCTGGCAGTGGGTCCGATTCAGTTGCTTTTATGATGGGCTAATCACAATAGTTTGAAAAATTACAGTCGAGCCGACAGATTGATTGTATGCGCAGTGAGGTGCAGTGTGTGAGTGATTATGTGGGTCTGGTTTACATTAGGGCTCTGTCGGGGGATATAAGGCGGTTACTGTACTGTGAGCTACCGAGGTGTTCTGGTATCCATTTGGATGAATCAGCACTGATGACTGAACTGTGCAGAGAGACGGGGCTCACCCAGATAACTACTGCTCTTCCCTGATCAAACAAACCACCAGCAGAGACCTCTGTCATGCTCTCTCTCACTCTATTATCTTTCTTTTCTTCTCTTTTTCTCTACCTCCTTCCCTCTTTCTCTTCCATTTTTCCCCTTTTACTTTCTGCCCGTTTACCCCCCCCCCCCCTTACTTCATCCCTCTCCCCTCGCTCCTATTTAATTGCCACCTGCCACTCGCAATCAGCGTTATTCAGATAGCCGGAATTTCCAGTGTCATAAGCGGTGGGTCGGCGGGAGATAAAGAAAGAGGAGGAGATGATGAGAGGAGAAATGATCCGTGATTCATCAGGAGCTAAAGAGAAAAGAGGAAGCACTTTTTTTCCTTCTTCTTCTTCTACTCCTCCTCGTCTTTTAAAGGCAGGCAGAAATGATTCAAGTGGAACTTTTAAAAGAGGCGTTCAGGCTCCCAGGTGGAAATGTTATACCTGGGCGCAGATCTAGAGTGACACAAGGAGGGATGAGGGGGGATCAAAGGCGGTTTTAGGGGTAGAGGAGGCCAGACAATCACCCTAAAACAGATAATTGGCCAGTGTGGGGTTTATAATGGAGCTGTCAAAGGGCTCCCTTTTCACAGCACAATGGTATTTATGTGTGTGTGTGTGTGTGCGTGCTCGCGTGCATGTGCACATGCTACGTGTATGAAGAGACAGGCTTTTAACATGGGGACTAAAGGTCGCTGTTAGGGTCTCTACATGCCTCTGGGGAACGTTTAGATGTCTGTAAAGACAGGAAGAGAGAGACGAGAGAAGAAAGACAAATAGGAGAGAAGAGATGGCAACTATTAGGATCATTTGGCCCGTGTGTGGAATATTCAGCATTATTACGGGGTTGTTTTACATTGAAGGCCACGTTTCTGCCTTCTAATGAAGGCCAGAGGGAGTTTGTTCAAGTAACTTTAGCCGAGTATTTCCATTATTAGCCTGCAAATGTTTGACATTTTACCTTTGATTATCAACTCAGCTTTCAGTTAATTGATTAATCCTCGGTCTAATTGAATCAGTTTAGTAGTTTAATGAAGATAAGGAGGGGTGAAGAGAGGACCTGAGCGATGGAAGGAGAGCAGAGGAGATTGACGGTCCTAATCCCTCCTTGGTGGCCTGGCTTCCCTTCAACACAACAGGTCCCATAATTACCCCCTCTCCTCTGGCAGCTCACGCTCACAGCTCTAGCAGCAGGGAACTGGCTAATACTCTTCATCCTCACACACACACACTCACACACACACAAATATTCTGCTGTTGGATCTGTCTCGAGCTGGTGACACGCAGCAAGAGGACAGACAGAGGGGACAGCGTGATCGCCGTGACGCTCGCTTCCAAAAAAAAAATCTTTTTAAGAAAATCATTTGGCCGGCAGAAGGTGTAGTCAAGTGGCTGTCGGGGTTGAATGCGTTCATTTTTTTCTGTCTCCTCCTGTCTGTCTCTGTGTGCCGCTCACCTAATTAACACAGTCACACGGCCAAGTGTGTTTTGGCGGGAAAGAAAGATAACGGTTACACTGTAGGTTTGACAGAACGAGCATGAGTGTTTAGGGGATATGTGCGTGCTATTCATAGCAGACATTCAGATTGAACAGCTTGGTATCACTTGATACTTAATTTATAATCTTTGTGCTTTATGCTTTCATTTCTTTACTTGTTAAAGGAGAAGAGAGCGAATGAATGAATGTGTGCGTACCTTCAAGGAATACACCCTTACATACGTGATAAAGAATGGTTAGTGTATCTCAAAATCTGTGGCTCAGGCAAAGATGTGGACCATCAACAGACCTGAGGTGGGTTCAATGACGCCTGGTTGCTTAGACAAGCCATCTTTAACAGCATCTACCTGTCAGTCAAAGCAGACATGCTGTTAATTATACATAGCTTTAAGCCTTAGTATAATTTGAACAGGTGAGTTGTATATAAAATCACCCTCAGTACAGTTGTCATGAACGGGGAAATTAGCTATAGAGACCAAAACTGTTTTTTGTACCAGGCTGTGAACATGTTTATTTCTGCTGTCAAGTTGGACATTTTAACATGGGGACTTATGGAGATTGGCTCGTTCTGTAGCCAGCCTCAAGTGGACGTTTGAGGAACTGCAGTGTTTGGCACTTCAGCATCGGCTTCACTACACTTGGTTGTTCTTTCAGGGCCATGGATGAAGTCTTTTCCAGCCTTTTCAAGAAGTTATGTCTCCCATTCAAGTCTGTACAATGATCTGCAGGCTTTATTGACAACTGTCCTGAGACTGAACCACTCACTGATTCTTCCACAGTTTGTCATACTTGAAATAAATCTGTTAGTTTTGCATCCTCTGATACTGTTTTTCTGTCAGTGAGCGAGACTTCCTTCATTTCAGAGTAAGGATATTTAAAATGTTTCTGTAAGGGACATTTGAGAGGCAATGAGTCATCATCTAAGTGCTCCTCTTACTTTGCTGATTAGTCTGCTGTTTATCTGACCAGGCTGAATCGATAGTCTGATAGCAAAACATGAGCTGGTGAGATGCAGTCTGTCTCTGTGAGGATTATGAAAGTCTGCGGCAGAATCTGCTCAACGTAGACTAATGGCACTTCCACAGATGCACCCAGACTGCCGTCTGTGTGTTACATGATGAAAAAAAAAACTGAGTGACAGTCGAGACATCATCACTTTCTTCAAATTTCATACTCGAGAGCTTATTAGAACTACATTTTGATCAGATAAAACAGGCTTTCGTTCGCTCGTTGACCAATTAATCGTGGTACAAATAGAGAGATCTGATCTTACAGAAAGCCCCGCGGGAATGTGTACAAAATGTATTTAAATAGTGTTTAAATTCCATTTCATAATTTAACGATAATTCTCTAATTACATCCGAAAGAGTTATTTATTGAATTAAGTCTAGACGCAGCTAATTATACCGCACTATGTGAAATTACAATCGCGTGTGCTTTTTGTCCAATTACCTCAAATGGTACCCCCGTCACTGCCACTTCCAGCCCTGAATGACACAGTTGTATTGTCGTGACACAATTATGACCATTTCAATATGAATGTGTGGATTTTTAATTAAATCTTCAAGGTTTGTTCTCAAGCACCCCCACTTTCTATGTTAATCATTCATTTTCTGAATAAAGCCTGACTCATTGTGGAGAGATAAAGTGCCCCGTGGAATACACAGAGGTGCAGCATCTCCTGTGCTGGAGTTTTCATGTTTAATGAACCGACCATAAAGGACTGCTCCGGACATTAATAATAGATTAGCACTGTCTGGGTCTTGATAGCTGCTAAATAGCTTCTTAACATGATGTGATGACATATTCCTGAATCAATAAGGAAGGCTGAGCCCCGCGTGCGTTTCAGCCTGAGGAACGTAGACGCTTCAGTGTTTCAGAATTGATTTCCTGCATCCTCTTCTATTCATTATATCTTCCTCTGCGTGGTAAACTTTACCACTCGTCTCTCGGTTTTCTCAGTATAGCTGCAGCTGTATTGTATTCCACTTACGGTGGTGCTATAGGAGCCTCTCACTCCTCATGGTATCCATGCCGCTGGTCCATGTATGTGTTCTCCGCTGTTAAAATGTCTTTTTATTTGTTCCTAACATTCTGATATTAATAATAAAATAAAAAAAACATGCTGTCAAATATTCATGCCTAATTAGCAAACAGTCATTAAACAGCCGCCAAAAAAAATGTTAATGAGCCTCATCAGAACTGTGTGGGCGTTCAGATTTCATTAACGCTGGTCTCCGTGGCAACGTGAGCAAACAACCTCACAACTGTCATCGAAATCTTATGTTGTCGAAATCTGATTGGTGCATGGGAAAAAAAGTGACATCATCTTTTTCTTTTCTTTTTTTTTGACAACACGCTCCTGGACTCTCGTGTGAAATGAGAAACGCTTCAGTCAGACAGCTCACGTTTGGTTCGGCGTCTAGGTCCCGACCTCATCGCTCCCTGTAGATACGTATACAAAGGAGGAGTGATGAGCATATATCTTCACCCCCCCACCCACCCCACCCCCTGGCTGGAGCGTGCATCTGGGTGCTGATACAGGGCAGTAACAGCACCGGCAGAGCAGACGGAGAGATGGGAAATCTTTGCAAGCCACCAGATTGGGAGGGTTTGCATTGGGATGATGTTGGAGTCTGAGGCGTGTCACGAGTGTGTGTGCAGTGCAGCTTGAGTTGTTAGCTCGCAGGCGTCGCTCCATTTGTTCTAACTTTAGCAGGAAACATAAAATTCCTGTCATGCGCCCCCCTCATAGTAAGACAGCTGCGAAAAATGACATCACCTGTGTACAACTGAAACTTATCTATCACTACAAAGAGAACACAAGTCTGTGTGAGGCGAGCAGAATTTTTCTACTTGGCAGAAAACCTCTCGTGAAAAAGAAGCTGACAGCTGCTGAATACTTGCTGTCTAATCTCGTGTATTTCTCTACATTCCTATTTTTGGCTAAACAGGCAACAATCTGTTAAAGTTGGTAGAGAACCGACTGTGTGGTCTCCTTGGCAACGTCAGCAAAAAAAACTACAACTGTCGACGGATTCCTATGCCAGCTCTGATTGGTGCACGGATCGGTGACATCACCATTTTCAAACCACTTCATCCAGTGAGAGGAGAACAGTCCAATACTGAGTTGTGTAAATGAATCAGAATAACTTCAAGTTGGGCAGAAAACAGAGCGTCCATGTAAGAGAGAAAGAAAAAAGCAGCTGATTGAGACAATAATCAATCAATTATTCAGATTATTCTGATATTTAAATTAAATTGTCATTTTAGAGATTTCCAACATTCCAACAGTATTTAAATGTCAATTTAAGGTACATATTCATTGTCTGTCGGTTTGGGCGTTGATGAGATTGTTATGTAATGTCTCATTTGCATATCAAGGCACATAGCTGAAATTTTCAGCAGGGAGTGAAGTGAACCAAATCAAATCCATCTCTCAAGCGAAGGCTAGGGTTGAGGTTAGGGGTTAAGATGAGTGTGAGTGTGCGGAGGGAGGGGGGGGTCGAGGAATGGCTTCTTCTTCAGATAAACGACAGAACTATAATATTTTATTCTGATCTTTGACCTTTGTGATGAAAGCACAGACTTATGTGAGAACGCTGCGGTTATACCTTCCTCCTGTCTTACATTCCTCATGTCGAATATGATCGCGGATCAGATCCTTCACGATCCAGCGGAGCTTTCTCGTCCGCGTCACCATTATTCTGTAACTCAGTTACTTCTGGATAAGATAACCATCCTTAGTTACGCAGCCAGTCCTCCCCTCCTTCGTCCCACCCACCTCAACCAACCATGACCCCCCCATGGGGGTCATACAATGACTGTCATGCATATCATTATTGGTGGGGGCCCTCCTTCCCCTCTGGGGGTCCGCTCATTGACCTCCTGACAAAGGATGAAAGTGTCCCGTCCGGGGGAGGGGGTTGGCCCGGCCAACGTTGGGGTGAAGAGCCCTGCGTCCTCCTCCGGGTCGGGATAAGACCCAGCAGGGCTTTCTTCACGCTAATAGGCACGACCCCTGAACCCCACACAAAGAGCATCACTTCAGGAGCCATGGGCACTCAGTGTGGGAGAGCAAGGAGGAACCAATAGGAGCGGGCTGGGGGCTCTGGGCTCCTTTGAGAGAGCCGGACCACTGACTTTACAGAGGAAAGAAACAAGAGAGCAGGAGTAAGGGAAAAAAGACCAGGAGAGCGAGAAAGGAGATAAGGGGAAGATTTTGTGTTTTTGTTTGGGGGAAAGGGGCTTGTTGCAAAAGTTCAAAGGGCTTCTCCTTCAGTGCAAGGGTCTCCTTTTCCTGCTTTCTCCTCCTGCTCTTTCTCTCTGTTAATGGCTGAAGGTGGAGGGATTATTCTGCCTTTCAGATGCCTGCTTAATTACTTGTTGCTGGTGTGTGTTGTAAGTGTCCATAATGGGGTTACTACAGTATCTCCAATTGTGTGCATGTATAGGCGTGCACATGCTTTGTGTTTACGCTTCAAACATTCAAGTTTATTAGGGACAAAAAAAAAAAAAATACAGGAACATCAGTCCTAGATTGCTGTTTTTCTGTCTTACCCCTCTGGACACATTTTAAAGATAATGACACACTGTGTGTGTGTGTGTGTGTGTGAACAATTAACAGTTTCACAAAGCAGGGCTGCAACTGATGATTATTTTGCTGAAACGTTCATTCAGTCTGTAAAACAAAGACTTTCCAGAGCCCAAGGTGATGTCTTCAAATGTACGTCTTTGTCTCATCAACAGCAGGACATAAAAAAATATTCAAATATATTCATGCAACATAAACAATATTAGCATTTCTTTTTTCAGATTCGAGAAGTTCGAGTTCGGTAGTTTGGTGTTCAGTAGCGACTTCTAGGTGTTTCTGCTTGGTAAATCAACTTAATTGATTAATTAGTCATCGAAACTGTCCAAAAAATTGACTAATTATCAGCTGCATTAGTGAGATGAAGGTGGCTCACGTCGTTACCTGAGGAAATTGTCAGTTGTACTGTAGATCACATGCTACATAAAAGGTTAAATATATTTTTTGGACCTTTATTGCATAGTATATTGTATAGTATAGTAACAGCAACAGGGAAGTGGGATTGACATGTTGCCAATGGCCACAGGTTGGATTCAAACCCTGGGCTGCTGAGCCTCTGTACATGGGGCGCCAACGCTGCCTACCGAGCTGACTGCCACCGTGTGTCAGCATCTATTTAATATCAAAATGTTTGATGGGAGCATAATCATCCACACTTACAGATCCAATTTGCCGCTGGTCAAACATGCGAGTGCATGCGTTCACGTTACCGTGAAGTTCCTTTGATAAGGAGCCGTTATGCTATAGCTCGTGATCATGTTGTCTTAGATAACAGGTTTGGGGTACAGTAAAGGTCTTCTGGGGCGTAGGGGGGCCGAGGAGAAGAGAATAGCTACAGTAGGGTCTGATGTGGGAACCAGAGGCCCCTCCTGGCCTCCTTGTTTCAGCTCCATTGATCAGAGGGGAGGGTTGAGAGGGAGGAGAGGGGGCGGGGTACTGTACCTGCAGGGAGCTGGTGTGTTTGTGTGTGTGTGTGTGTGTGTGAGGGAGAGAGAGAGAGAGAGGGAAAGAGAGAGGGGTCCACTTTTGGTTCTGGCATAATCCATCCACAATGCCTCTGCCGCTCTCCTCTCTCCCCTCCCACTCCACCTTCAGCCTTCAGTGTGACAGGTCCCAAACAAAGCTCTCAGCGTCTTCACACACTCACACACTCTCTCTCTCACACACACACACATACACGCTCATGGTGTAAATATAGGCAGGGGGAAATGAGGGAGCGGTAAAAGAGAAAGAAATGGAAAGTGAGAATTTCAAATGAAAACGGGCCTTTTAACCCAGCCGAAGTCGGCAAATGGGTTTTCTTCAGCTTAAATTGTTTTTGTTGACAGTGGCTCACGGCTATCGAGCTACGCCGCCGCTCACCGGGACCTTTTTTTTTTAGCAAGCTGTAGCAGAAAATGACGTTTTCTGACAGAAAACAAATAATAACGGTCTGCCTCTCTGTTTGTTTGGAGCCAAACGCAGATAGAAAAACGGTGTCACACACCTGATTGAACACCATTAATAAAGACACCGCCACACCATTTCATCATTTTCACCCTCAGTCTATTAGATCTAAATAAAACAAACCATCTGAATTGTCACCTGCTGTATAGTCAGTATTTATAGCTCCTGTGGGAACTGTATCTCTGGTGGGCTATCACCTGTGGAGATAATCTCAATCATTGCTGTAATTAATGAGGCCTTAATGAAGGCTCTGAAACTCCTGCCTCAGGGTCATTAGCCGCAGGCAGAGTTGCTGCTGCTGCAGCTGTAAGTGCTACTTTGCTCTCAGCTGTTGCATACCATTTAGCGCGTCTTTGAATTTCAAAGCCGCGTGAGAGCACAGAGAGAATAAGTGATCAGGAGTTGAGTGGTGCTCCTTGTTTTTTTTTGTCTTGTGGCAGTTTGGTGGTTCCAGTGTAAAGAAATGTAGCTGAAATATGAAAGATTGAATTAAACGATCATCTGTCTCTGGGTGACAGTTTTATAACAGCAGATTTAACCCTCGTGGACATTTCACAGGACATCATAGCTGGCTGTGGTGGTGCATATGACAGATTTTGGAATTCAAATATTATTTTTTTAAATTGATCAATAGAAGAATAGAGTAGAATAGAGTTATTTCCCCTTTTTTCGTGAATAACATAAAGTAATCAAAGTGGCATTTAAAGGGTTAAAATCCACAAAATGATTGAATGTTTGGTAGTTTCTGGCAGGGCTGAAGATGTTTAAGAGATTTATGCAGAAGAAAATGTAATTTTTTAAAGTTTTTATAGCAGTTTTTTTTGGAACTGGACATTTTTATCTTCAATGAGTGGGTTTTAGCTCTTCTTAAATATTTGTTAAGCACCTGTAGTGTCTTATTACTGGACGCTTTTGACAGTGCAGTCACCATTTCTTGCCCGATGCAACCATCCGAACATCATCATGTGTCTCTGTCCTCCTGACATATCCAAAGAAAATAACGCCCCTAAAAACGTTGTACGTTGGCGAGTACCAGAATTTTGACATCACTACACAAACGCCATATTTTACATGTCCATGCCTTCCCCTGAGATACTGGACACACACACACACTCTCTCACACACCAACATGGCCTGGAAGAGTGTTATGTCAAGTACCTCCCATCATGCTTTGTTCCTGTGTAGTGAAGTGAGTGAAGCGAATGGCAATTCTTCATTCTCACCCTCCCCTCCCACCCCAACTTTCATCCTCTTCCCTCCTTTCCATCTCACCCCATCCTCCCTCTCCCCACTGTGGAGCTGCACTAATCCGTATTGAGGAAGCCCCCCCACCCTTAAAGTTTCCTCCCCCGTTCCTTCCTCTCCACCTTTAACAGCCTCCCCATTTCTCCTTTTTTTTTTTACTTCTGTCAGTTCTCACTCTCGTTCACTCCCACCATTCAGCTCCGGTGCGCCTTATTTCCTCCATATTTCAAAAAATTCAAACTGCCGACTGGTGATCCCTTTCTCTCACCTCATGAGAATCGGGGAGCCACTGGCGGCTTAGCGCCGGCATCCTCCCACCCCACCCCTCCTTTCTCCCTCCTTCCCTGCATCGCTATCCACTGTACCGATCAATCAATCTCCATTTCTTACATTCCATCTCTCCTCTCCAGCATCCTATCGTGGACCAGAAACAAAGCAGGCTCCCATTACCCCCCCACTCCTACAACTGACCCACCCACCTACCCTTCAGCTTCCGACTGGGCCTGGCTGGTTAATCTTCCCGAGGCGTTCAGTGTCTAACCGACCCCCCTGATGCCAGCAGACAAAGAGAGGGCTCCCTAATTCTCCCTTTCTCTCCTTTACCCTCACCCACCCTCACCCCTTCGCTGCACCCCCCACTTACATTCTCCATCCACAGGGCCCCAGAACCAGCGGAAAGGCTTTGAAGAGAGGGAACACCCCCTCCCAGCTTCTGCCTTCCATCCCTCCTGGTACCCCCACACCCGTCAAAAAAAAAAAAAAAAAAAACGTGCACCGCCAAGGCTGTCAGGGTGGCCCTTCCTTCTCTCCCCCCTTTGTGGGGTCCTGTGTACCCTGCTTTACATACCCCAGAACCTTAGCATCCACCCCACCCTCCCTCCGCCCCGCTCTCCATCCAACTCATGAAAGACCGACCTGCTCAAGAATGTTGTTTTTAGCTCCTTCCTTTTCTCATTGAGCGGGTGATTGGTGATGTGCCCGGTTTTGTTGCCCGTATCAATGGTGCCACTTGATGACAATTTGGCGGGCGAGACGGCCATTTTTAATCAGACGTTAATTTATTGCGCTGCACCCTTGCTGGCGTGACTTTGGTTAAAGGAATGAGTAGGGTGTTGTGTAGCTTTTTGTTCCTTGTTTTGTTGGGGAGTGTGGCTAACATTAATAGCGTGTAGGCTATAGTCCCTCTTTACAGAGGCCTCCGGTGGCACTGAGCCTCGCCGGGAGGAAAAGTCCCTGCATTTTGTAAAAGACCTGAACACGTCTGACGACAACTGCATCGGGGTTACCGTCACCTGATCCTCCAACTAGCAAAACACAACAGCTACATAGATACATTTTTACCTATATTGGATTGTGAGGATCTTTTGATGCATGCCCATGCTCGGGCATCGACGGAGCTCACCATGCTTCTCTTAGACTCATCACTACCTGTAAAATCGGCAACCTGCAGGTGCACCAGCTGGTACAGTAACAGTAACAGAATTGAAGAGAATTTTGAAACTTTCTGAAACTTTATGAAGGGATTGACCAGATGTGACGAGGTGAGGAAGTAAGCACGGTTTGAACTTCTCTGCCAGGCTCACTTTTTAGTCATCGCAAACCATATTCTGTCACTTTTTGTGAGCAAAATCAAGCACAACGATCAACGATGAGAGTGCCCATATTTAAATGATTATTTAATCTTTCTTTCCAAGCATGACCTGGCCTTGAGACATCTAAATATACCATGTCAATATGCTCGGGACAAGCTAGTTTAAAGGACATGTCATCCGACCGCGTCTAAAGACAAAAGCGGTTCTGAATGGAGACACTCAAAGGCAGGGCGACAAAGAGAGGAGCAGGAGTTGTTGAATCCTTCAGATGAAGAGGACTGTGTTTGACTGTCCTCTCAGGCATTCATGCTGTTGTAGACACGGAAATAGTGACAGGAGTACATAGTTGGGCGAAAAGTGAAAAGAACAAGGCTTCAAGTCTCACATAGTCACACGTTTTCAGCTTTTGGAAAGTTACACAAATTTTCAGATGCAGTTCTTCGTCAGGAGCCGTGTGTGTGTGTGGAGGGTTTCAGCCGCTGTTCACTGATCTGACAAACACTTTTCTTTTTGAAAGCTTTAGTGTGTATGTGAGGCCGGGGCAGAGAGAAAGAAAAACATTTTCAAATGTAAGCGTCTTACTGCGAGGCGAACATGGTCGGACATTATCAAGAACAGCGTGGTCATGGTGTTTTCCCAAAAGTGGGCTCCACAGATAGGATGGCTGAGTGGGTGTCAGAGCTGATCTGCCAAACATGAATGCCGGGCACCCGATATGCGGTCTCACCATATTAATTCACCACACTGGATTTATAGTAAACGCACAACTAGAAATCCGAGCTTGAACCATGACCAAGGATCACCGCTGGTCCTCTCGTTCTCCATCGTTCTCCCTAAGCTTTGTCTTATCTTCTCCAAACCATCCTCCGTCTGTCCGATCTTTCTTTCTCTTTGGTTATCCTGCTTTTTTATTTATGCTAGTGGCAATCTTTCTTTTTTCAAACCCAGTCTTCTACCGCATTCCAAAAGCCATTACCAGTTAAAGGAGAAGGTGGGAAAAAAGTGTATGTGGGTGGATATCTGGGTGAATGGCATGTGCACAGCTGGAAAAATGATCCTACTTCAAACAGTAGTATGAATCAGAGAGGTATCACTAACACCACCCACTCAAAAGCAATAAAACAAGTGCAGGGAGGGGTTCAGTGTGTGTGTGTGTATGTGTCTTACAAGGAGTGAAAAGAAAGGAATTAACCAAAGGGAAAATTTGGAGATCATTAACAGAACGCAGTCTTTTCCCGGTTCTATGAATGAATGTGAGCATTGTCCTGAATTAAAAATTAAACAGCGCTGAATTATTTCTCTGTTTCTGATTGCGCCGGGTCCACCCGACCTCACTGTTGCACCAGTTATGTAATCAACGTGCTTCTAAGTGCAGCTGAGGTATGTATAAGGGATTTACATAGATTGGGGTGCACTCTCCGGGAGGGTTGGGGGGCCCCCCAGTCAAATAAGACAAAAACGAGGGCAGGATATGAAGTCAGGCCTTGAAAATACCACCATTGTGAGTAATACGGGCCTCAGGCTATCGCTGGATATACACGGGAGGTGTGTGAACCCTTTTCAGAGGATTCGTGTGCGATTATGTCGAGGCTGTATAAGTAACATCTCATATTGATAAAGAGCCGTGCAGCTGCCGGTACAAATTGCATTTACAGTAAATGCCTGCAACATACAAAAAGCAATAATACTTCAAAAGATCTTCACTGTACCGGCTCTCTTTTGTTCTCACCGTTACCTTATCATTAACTTTTACAGCTTATTGTCTGGAAATTATAAAGAAAGTGAAAGGGTGTGCGTGTCTGTGATCAGATGAGGAGTGTCATGGGCGAGGGGAAACGAGAGGAAAGAGAGCGGCACATATTAAGAACAGTTGTGTGTTATCAGGTCAGTTAGTCACTAAGTAGTTTCTTGGATTTCTGGTAGATATTTTGCCTATAAATTGATTTTTTTGTTTGATTTCAGAACTTGGACTGCAGTCAAATACCGTAAATGTGGGCAACAGACACCGGCACGCATCAACGGCCCGCTTTTATTCTCCGAAAGCTGTTTGTGTGATGTTGCAACTTGCTTTGACGGCACGTTTGAACCGCAGCCCGCACACAAACGAAACGCCCAGCCAACTGCTCGAAGCCCAGCTAGCGAAACAGCCACACGTACATGTGTAGCCAGACAGACGCGGTACGGCATTGTGTGGAGTTATAATAGAACAGACTGTTTCTTAATATCGCCCCGAGCTCAAAAAGCACCCGTCTGTCCTCCAGCGCTGCTGCACTGTAATTACAGACCCTTAAATTGTTGTTTATTGCCCTTTATCTCTTAGAAATTAGCTATAGGCTTTTGAAGACCTTCACATGCTACCTGCAGGGCCTGAAATTGAGCACATCGGTGGCTTTTATGTAGCCTGAGCTCCAACATGTGCTGCTTAATGATCGTGTTCTTGTTATTGAAAAGCAAACAAGGTTCTTGCCGGTTGTTTTCGGGTAACAAAGGGATGCAGGAAATCAGCTGCCAATCTGACTCCTGAAGGACGTTCGCACTCTGCAGCTGTATCCTGGATATGGATTACATAACATATTCATGTATTGTTGTGTGTTTTTCTCTTATTTTGTGTGGAAAATAGTTTAAGGACCGCGTGCGCTCGTGTTAGTTTCCTCAAAGTCCTTTTCCCAAAGCATGCTGGCATAAATCCTGATCCCGAACAGGTAAAGCGAGCGTGTGTAATGGGCGGATTTAGGAGTAGACAGGCGAAGAACCGAACTACGTTTGAGCTCCTTCTTCCTCCAGGTAATTGGTCAGAAACATTCAGACAACTGTGGAGTATCTGCTATAAGCGGACCGACCTGTTTTCAATTTGCCTGTGAAGTTTGACTGCTCCTCAAAGCACCATCCTGTACCCGAACTCTAATCAGGGTTGTCAGAGCGCATTTTCCATATCCTTGAACCATGCAAATTAAGGTTTTCCTTAGTACTATTAACCTAGAGGGGGGTAGTCCCCATTAATAAAACATTCATTATAATTTGTCCATACCTACATTCTCTGATTTCACCATCGCTCTTTCATATTTCTCTGCCATTCGTTACAGCTTACATCCCTGTGAGGCATATCGGGCGCTCATAAAACATGATTTTAGGGCTAATATAAACCTGTTACGTACATAAAATCAGCATTTAATGGCTGCCCACATCTAATCTGTAGCTTTGGCTTTGAAAGGGGGAATAATTTCAGGCTTTGAGGATGATAAAGAGTGATGGTGGGAGCTGTATGGAGAAGCAAGCATGCGTTTCCCATATCAATCAAGGCCTATGGATGGCGAGGCTAGTTAGCAGCTCGTGATTGTTTTGAGGCCCTTGGCTGGGGTTTCAGTGTATCCCTGAGGCCTGTCCCTTTTGGTTGGCCCAGTGGGGGGCGAGGTGGCGCCTCCGCAGCCCCAAATCCAGCCCACGTTCATGCGTCCGTTCGGATCCATCACTGCAGGGCGGAGTGGTGGGGCAAGGGCCGGCCTTTGTCCAGCGCCGCATTCTTTGGCCCATTGTGCGCCGACCACAACCATTTAGGGATTTTAAAGGCTCGTTTGCACAATTCCTTTTGTCAGCGACCCTCAGCACAGAAAAGCAGGAGAGCAGCGGACGGGGGAGGGGCCAGTGTTTTTTTTTTTTTTAGTGTAAAGAGGAAAAAGATGGAAAAATGAAATAAGAAAGAGGAATAAAGAGAGGAGGGGTGTTGATGTTCTTTTTTTAATTACATGGACTGGCATTATAGTAAATCAGGGCCCCCGACTCTCGACGTGTGCTGCCTTACCTTGTCATTTAAGCATCACTGTCTCACCACGTCCTCGTGAAAGCCTTGGATTTTTTCTTCCCCATGGGCAACAGGCGGGCATGCTTTTCTCATGGCAGCGAGGCACATGTCGTAATGGGAATACAGATAGCGGCTCAAACACATCACATGTTCTCATAGAGTAAAACAAATGCTAAGCATAACAAGATATGACGGGCCCCTCCCTCCCAGTAAGAAAACAGCTTCTTATCAGAATATTTTCCTCTTTCTCCGCATTCCTGTGAATGGAGCAGAGCTGTGAGGGTCCTTGGTTTTAGAGAGCTTGTTTTGACTGTGATAAATGTGATGTGTGTGTGTGTGTGTGTGTTCTGTTGCATAATCCAGACGCTCCTGCATCCTTAATGACATCATAATGTATCGCCGGGATGCTTAGATTTGAGAGCGAGTCAGCGAGGTTTGTATGACGAGGTTTAACATGAAGTGATCTTATTTGTGGCATCAAACGCACCACGGAGTCACTCTACAGTAAAAGTTGTGAGACTTTTATTAGTGTCTACTTCTGATGCTTCAATCACATAATTCTGATTTCACTGTAATATCCCACTTATGCCTTATTCTTATTTGTAACTCCATATCACTGGGCCGGGCAGACGTAAAGCATCAATCAGTATTGTATTACCACCCCAAAAAACAGATCTACCTCACCTTAGATCATATCTGGGCACATTAATGTTGCTCTTTCCTACAGCTGCTTTTAGGGTTCGCGGTGACATTTGTGATTTGACCTGACTTTAGTATCAGAAAACCTGTCTGACCTTTCCAGACGTTTGACCCTTGGACTGAGCCACACTTTGGCAGTCTGGCTCAACCCATCATATTACTGGTGTAGGGGGGGAAATGTTGCCCTTTTTGTATTTCTTCAAACCAGTCACACTTGTCTTGGGCAACATTCAGAAGACTGTGAAAGGATTCCAACCAAAAGCAACATTGTGCCAGATGTAGTATACTCTCTGCTTCTGCATTTCTGAAATGAGTTTCTTCGATATCTGATTAGGGACACACTGCATTCTCATCTTCTAGTTCCAGTTTTTTAAAAGTCTGATCTGCTGATTCTGATTTTCTTTCTTCAAATCTCTATCTTGTTTTTCATGTTTACTCAGAAACTACTTTAATCTTCAGTTCTCGAATGATTGGAACCAGCGTGGTAGAGAACGACATCAGCGCCAGCCATGTAGATGAGCACCGTGTTCACTGTGTTGCATTGACAATGATCAGGTACTGCCTGCACCGACTTGAACCACTATGCCGTTACACAACGTGGTACCAGTCATGACCAATCAAGCTGAAAACCGTCTGATTGATCGGTACACCTCTAGCTCTGTCTCTGATCAAGTAATAAGTAAACAAATCGAGGAATCTGACTCGGTATTAGACGCAAACTTTTCGGTTCTTGACACTCTGGCACTCGATAATCCGCAAACATTTCAGCCACCGCTCAACAAGTATTTAGATTTAGGCCGACCCAACTTAAACTCACTGAAGCCAGCTTTATACTTTTGCCAACAAAGGTTAAGATAATGTGTGTATACAGCTCTCAGTCCTCTTGTCCTTTAACAATATCAACACTTCCCACACATACGGTGACAGAGCGATGTCTTAATACACCCACTTGATTTATTCATTGATTTGTAATCAGCTAACTGAGTAACCAGATGGATACATTTATGTGCAGATGCGAGGTTTTGTGTTCCTGCCGGTGTGTGTGCGTGTGTGTTGTTGTTTAGTGTCGGCCTTACGTTGCACGTGAATGGCCGGCACACAGCAGGGGTTGGGGGGGGTGGATGGTAACAGACTAATCTGATGCTGAAGAGGATAGTTAAAAACTCTCTTAGTCCTTTAAAGCACATTGTTGTCGTCATGATTGGGTTTAGCTCTCAAGCAGAAACCAATGCATTCCTTCCTATTGTGTTTCATTCACCGGAAAAGCTGGAGAGAAACAAAAGATACCAAGCATCACAATCTGGCCTCCATTGTTGCTCATACAGTGACCAGCGGAGTCTGTTAGAAAGTTTTATTGACTGACTTAACACTTGACTGTGAAGAATCTCGGGAATCAATTACTATCTTTTTTTTTTTCAAGAGGCTTTTTTTTTTTTTATTCTGGATTCTGATCCTCTTCAGGGGAAATCGGGAGGACAATGAGCGAGGGTCACGACTTCTGGCTGAAGAGGTCAGAGTTGAAATGACGTGCAAGGTGGTGATGAAGCAAGTGGGAAAAACAAAGGGTTGCTATGGAACGAGCGAATGGTATCTGAGTTAAGACCGAGCTTACGAGAGGAGCTTTAAAGGTAGCCCGGGCAGAAACGTACACGGCAAAACTTGACAGAAGATTATTCAAGATGTTTGAAATGACATGTCGAGACGAACGTGAGGGTATTTTTTTTTTTTTTTTTTTTACTTGATCTATAGGAACATACGTTCCCTTCTTTGATCTGCTCTGTTTCTTTTACCGCTTGGACTGTTAACTCATGTTGCCAAGTTTTCTGAGCTGCTAACTTGCACAGGCGTGTCCCCGTGTGAGTCAAAGGATGGTATGTGGAGAGACGAAGGAGCTCAAAGCTGACTCCGGCGATGCGTTGACTGATTCGGCCTTTTGAATGCGACTGAATTCAGACACAGGCCGAAACACGGGGGTCAAGTGTGTCAGCACGCAAAGTCATGTGTCAGGAGACGGAGACCCCCGCGCCGCAGCATGCACTTTATATGAGGGGTGGGTGGGGGTGATCAGCGACGACCTCCAGTTTCTGTTGGCACACCACCTGACCCGGCTACCGCACCAATATGCATCCTACGTCTCAGCTGTTCCTCTCCTTGTTCTCCCTTTCTCTCTGTTTTTTATTATTGTATGGAGCTGCCCCTTCCAGCAGCAACCCACAGGAAGCCATTCACTTCCTAATTATCTGCACATCAAACAGGGGTCGCCACGGAGACGCAGACCATAAATTCAAGCCCCCCCACCACCACCACCACCACCGCCACCACCCTCCCCTCCACTGTGGTGCGATAGCGCAGCAACAGCTGCCTCTAATTGGGGCTGTAGGTTCAAACTGCTAACATATGACTTCCCTCCCATTCACTAACACACTGTCTGCCTCTACCGAGGCCGCAACACACACACACAGTGGACCTGGTCACCAGCACAGAGAGGGGTGAGGTTTCGGGATAAAGAGAGACAGGGAGAGAGCAGAGAAAGAGAAATACACCCAGTGATTGCACGGGAAGTTTGGTGTGGTTTTTTAGGACGGGCTCTGAAGTGGTCCAACGTGGCCCACTCTCACCACAGAGACCCCTCGGGTCAACAGGAGCTCACCCATATTGACAAAGAGGAAGAGAGGGATGAAGAGAAAAGAGTGACAGGCTGCGATAACAAAGACGACCACAGCGCGGTTTTCGTGATGGCTCTCCGGGTGAAAACCGATGAGTTATCAGATCCGGCTGGGCCAGATGTTGCGCGGCTCTGATCGAAAACCTCTGTTATACTTGTGCAACAGTTCAACCATCCGTTACTGCTATGTGAGGCTCCTATTATTTCTGCGTATTAGAGAGAAAAAAAATCATTCTCACCTTCCTGTAACAGCAGGTCAAAGGTCAGAGTTACACGTTCCAGATTTCTTTTTCTGCTCAAGGACACTTCAGCAGATACATGAATAGATACATTGGCCAAACTGATCTTCGTGTGTTGAACCACTGAGAGATAATGAGCTATTTCCAACACATGACCAGCGGAGTGGTGTCAGAAGAGGACTCCATAGCCCATAGGACTGAAGAGGTTTTAGTACCTGCCACTGCCATGTAAATTGGACCCTTAGAAAGTGAACGAGCCTGCCCATTGTCTCTAATGGCCTCTTGTTAGAAAAGCCGCCTACAGTGTGAATTTGAGTTTGTATGAGCGCTCCGGGGTACGTGCATATGCACTTCCTAGCTTTCTCTTAAGTTTACTGCATTCAGCAGGAAACACAATTAGCCCAATCAAAGTGAAAGGAGGGGGTCGAGGAGCAGGGGGGTTAGAGGAGGAGGTGGAGAGGACTGTGTTTTATGAACATGGGTGGTGAAACGGCAGCATTGTGACGGCAGAGGATATTAGGTGCTGGGCGGCTGCTTTTTTGATGTAGAGGAGTCTTTGGAACGCATCTGACTCTTGTTAAAGTGGACCGACGTACAATTAAAGATATATGGCCCGGGACAGCCGTGTGATTTGGATACATTAGCGGATTAGATTTTAAAGGGAGTTGTTTAAAGGATGGCCAGTAAATACTGTCCAGCGGTAATGTGCGCTCTCGTCTACGCGGCGAATTGGGTATCGTTTAAAAGCACCATTTTTAAAAGCATGTTAATGGAAGTCTATTAAAAAAAAGGATGTTAGGGAGATTAATTATTGGTCCGCAAACTGCTGCGTGCGCAGATCCTCATTACAGAAATAAAGTAATATTCCCACATGCTACCTCTCTCATTTATCTTTTTTTCCCCCCCTATCCGTCTCTTTGTCTTTCCTTTCAACCCTCCTCCCCTTTCTCTAAAGATGCTTTTACATACGAAGCCTTTACTGTCTTTTATGGCGTTTTTCCGAGGGTTCATAAATAAGGAGCTGTCTCGAGCAAAGCAAAGTAACGAGGTAGGATATGGTTTCATGCTGCCACATTCTGTGAAAAGGTGGATCATCACCGCGATCGGAAGTGTCAGGTCGCTGGTGGGGATATGAATATATGAATTTACGATACTGTTTATGACAGGAGCGCTTGCTTTTACTCCATCGGTTTGGGGCAATTTACTCCAGACGTTTTTACAGAATGCATGCGAGGAAAAAGGTCTTAATAGTCCGGGCTGCTGATTCTGCTGATTTGAGGCCAGGTCTTCACTATAAATTAGGGAAAAACGGAGCCGTGACAGAGCTGAGTCCAAACATAGTCAGGCTTGTCTGTCACATGTGATTAATTCCCTCAACCTGAGTGTGTAATTGTTGTTTGTTTGCCACCCAAAAAGGAGGAACAATAAAAAGCAAACTCCTGTTTTGGTGTTTCAGCCGTGGATAGAACCGAGGTTAACTTTTAAATCTACCTGTTTTAGTGTAGACAGCCTGGCCAGTCTGTCTGCTAGGTGTGAGGATGAGGGTGGCTGCTATTGAAGGTATATAAAGGCAAAGGGGCCGGCTATTTAAAAAGTTATTGAATCAGGAAATTCCTCAAACACTTTGGGAAGGGGGGGGTCATTGCAAGGCTTAGCTGACCCTATGCATCCACCCCTCCCATACCCCTGGATGGACTCAAAAGTGGGCTCACTGCATGTCCCTTAGTCAGCACATACAGGGGGTGCGGACAAAAGGTCCATTCTGCCAACAATAGGGGGCATTTAGACCGTCACATACCCTGGTTGACTCCAAGGGTGGGGATGTTGGGGGGAGGTAGGTGAACGGAGAGAAAGACAGAGAGAGAGAGTGGAGAGCTTGGAACCTCAATGGAAAAAAAAGAAGCTATCTATAGAAAAGAGTCTGTGCTATCCAAAAGCTAAGCTTACCTATGGGCCAGGTCAAAGGTCAGGGACTAGACAAACAGAGGAATCTCTGTGGTAAAGCAGAGAGACGCTGAGGTAACGGGGGGGTTGGGCTTAATCACAGAGAGAAAAGCGTGCGTCCGAGACTGTGTCGAACAACACGGCCTCTTTATTTGTCACAATTAGACCATCGCGGTGGCACAGTAGGGGTAAAAAAAACGGGAGGGTTGTCTGGTAAAAGGTTTATCCTGGCTCGACAGTTTGTCATTCTGCATCACTCTGCTTCAGCCAGTCAAACACAGTACAGGAAGACTGTATGCCTGTGTGGGGAGGCTTTGGGCTAATTGTACTGTTTACCCCTCTTGTACTGAGTTTATTGCTACGGAAACGTATTGCTGCCACATCAGACAAATAAAAATCTATCAACGTATCACATTAAAACAGCAGTCCCCAACCTTTTTTGCACCACGGACCGGTTTCAGGTAAGACAATATTTTCACGGACCGACCCTCAGTGGTGTGGGGGGTAAATGCGACGAAATAAAATGATGCGACCGGCACAAAAACAAATATATAGTGCATGAAAATACAACTCACCATGACGCCGAATTAGTGGGAGCCCTCAGCTTGTTTCTCCGCAACGAACCGGTCCCATCTAGGAGTAATGGGAGACAATGACACCCAAAGTGTGTTCCTTATGTCCGGTCTATTCCGTAATTTTGTTTTGGTCGCTGGAGAAGCTTTCCAAAGACGTTTGTTTCTTACTCATTTTTGCTAGCTTTGACGGCTCAACCGGGGTAACGTATCACGTGACCGGGACGAGCGCCTTAACCTGTGTCAAGAGGCGCAGACGATGTAATTGTGAGAGAAAATATATATATATATATATATATATATATATATATATATATTATATATCCAATATATAAAATATATAGCCCAATATATATTTTTTTTTCTGTGTGGCCCGGTAACAAAGAAACGTCACTGACTCCAGTGGGTCGGACTGATTCTTCCTCCCGTACAGCGGCCTGCATTTTAAAATCCTTCTCAATGTACGCGTATGTATCGTCCACTGTGCTCAGTAACAACAGAATCTTGCCATGTCTCAACCCCAGCACGAAATAAAGCTGAATCAAGTCGTGTAAATGACCCACATTGCTCAGTTTATCTGCTCTTCAAAGTTATTTCAAGTTTTATGCTTTAACAATGTAAATTAGCAGGTTTTACCGTGAAACATTCAACGTTGTAACGTGATGCTGACACATTTTTATGTTTCTGGTGTGGCTGCAATACGGTTCTCTACATTGCAGCTGTGATAGCTGTCAGGAGCTGAGTTAAATCCTGCCTCAAGAGTATAAACTGCTGGGTGATTCTCTTTCACTGAAAGTTGCTCACTTGTGAGCAGGTGCTTGTTTTTTTTTTTGTCTTTCCGATTTGCTTCCTGGTCGTGTTTCTTTCCCAGGAATCTTTGTTCTATGTCATCCTCCTCTCTCTCCATTGTGTATCCTCTCCGTGCACAGCTCTTTTAATACATCCATATTCTTGGAGTCTAGTAAGCCTTCTGATGAAACTTCCTGATTTGGAGTTCCCCTTTTCACCTACACCTGTAGAAATACACCCCCGCCGCTGTTTTCAAACTGAACACACCCTTATCGTGGTTAAGTAATCAGAGGCGCATTTTTTAATCTCTGCCTATGCAAATATGTCTTTGTTAACCTGCGGTGACTTCATAGGTCAACCGCCCTTCACGTGAAGCACACGCAAGCACTGGGGGAAAGTTTAAAACAAAGAAAAAAAAAGCCACTTTCATCCACGTCTATTGGAGGACATTTTTCTTTTTCATCCTCCACACAGCTCCCAGGTGCCCCGCGTGCCCTCCCATCCCTTTCTCCGGTCCGAATCAAAGGCTGATACTCTAAACGCGATGAATGACATTGATCTTAATCTGTGAGGAGTAAGGGTAATTTCGATGGGTGTGTGTGTGTAAGTGGAACAGAGAGAAGGTCAGGGGGTCTGTGGAGAAGGGGAAGATGATCTCCGCGCCCCGGCGGGGGCACAAAGCGAGGGCGCGAGCTACAGGAGCGCTCTCCCTTACAATGCGCCCAGAGGATCGTTAAGTGATTGTGTTACAGAGAACAGGTGAACTGCGTCTCTCCACCTCGTCTTTTATATTTCCCTCTCTATTATGATTTACAGGGCTATTCTTCTCCCCTGCCACCCCGCCATAACTTGTGCTGTTCTTTTGAAGGCAGCCTGCTCATTGCTATTGTACCTGGCCAGCTTTGAAGTGCCTAAGTCTTAAATGATGATGAGACAAGGAGAGTGCTTTTCTTTAACAGCCAGGGTAAAGGAGGCTCTTGTTTCTGACAGGTGTCTTTTATAGAAGGGAGTGTGCTGGACTGGTGTTTTGTTGGGGATCGGGTTCCACCCTTCCCCATCACCTGCTAATTGAATAACATTAGCTTGCCATCTGTGGAGATTTACTGGAACTGACCTCAGTGGACTGTTTAGATTACAGATTAGCCAAGAATATGTGAATATGAGTCATGCAAATAAAGGCCATTGTTCTTTTCAGCGTGACAAAAAAAGACTTTGTTCCGGCATGACGATGACAAATTATGATGCTATAATTTCATCATCGGATGTTTTATAGAAAAATGAGCAGAGACTCATGCTTGTTATTGTTCCACTTAAAGGGTGGGTTCTTCCAAATTACTGAAAACATTTTCAGTTACCTCACTTGGTATTTAGCCAGAGAGTTTTGCTGTGTTTTTCCACAGTTATCCTACCTTATCTCTCCTGACACAGTTCCAACATCACATCTCGGGGTATCTCCAAATTAAAATCCAATACCAGCATAGTCTTTTCCCCAAATTCCAAATCTTAAAAAGCAAAGAGCTGGTGACTTTTATTAATATGAGGTTAAGCCCACAGTTGTTTAATAAATGTAACCCATTGCAGAAACACTGAAGTTCATGATGAGATTGATGAAAACATTGTATTGAATGTGGAGCGTTGACGCACTCAGTGAGTGTCTGCCTCCACCTTAGAGCTACATCAATCTGCCAACAAATCAATTGGCCAATTAGTGCTCAAGTATTTTGGTAATCAAATCATTAAAGCTTTCATTCTTCCATTCTGTTTTCAGTCGCTCAAATATGGAGATTTGCATATTAAACTGAGTATCTGAATATCGGTTTGGACCGACAAAACAAGACCTTCAAAGACATCAGCTCGGACTTTGAAAAGAGAGAGGCATTTGTTGATTTATTTGTTGTCTTTATGACGTCGTAGCAGCTGAAGAGTGACAGGTGTGCAGATAGGGGAGCTGACATGCAGCAGAGGGCAACTGGGTTGGAATCGAGCCTGAGCTCCTGCGGTAGCACACCTCACCAGGTGGGCACACCTCACCAGGTGAGCCCCTTTTTCACCATTTTGTGATGTTTTTGTACAGCTCAAATGATAAATTGGTTAATCTACTTTACTTGTACTCATTACAGCACTGAAAATCACAATTACAAGCTGCTGGAAGCTCACAGTGGCTCCCTCGAAATAACTTTTGAACGACACCAGAGGTTCTTTAAGGAGCGAGACAGCTGTTAGAGCACTTTGCATCCCCCCCTCCTTTCCCGCCACTACCACAGCTAGATGTGCTCACAGTGAGCCGACCTACTTAAGTAAGGTGGTTCAAGGACAGCGCGTCAATGAGAGCCCGCTCCCCACTCCTGTACGCTGAATGCGGTGAAATCAGGATGAAGCCTTGGCGAACTCCGCTCATGTGGAAACTAATCACGTCAGCTGTTATCTCTTCATTAACTCCAGTCTAAACAGTGCATCCCTGTTTGGTGTGTTTATTCATGTGTGTGTGTGTGTGAAAGAGACTCTGCAAAAGTGAGAGTATGCATAGAAATACATGTATAACGGGGCATGAAGGCATTCGTGTCCTTGTGTCTGAGTGTCAATACGTGTGTGTGTGTGTGTGTACCTCAGCTTTGCATCACTGATTCCTGTTTCAGCCCTGCAGTAGATCTAACGCCAGATAGCGGCAACGCATAGGCCGCTGCGGGCCGCGGCCATCTGGGCCTGGCCCCGGGCGGGTATTCTCTTGGGTCGCGGGGGGGTAGAGGTTGCAGGACAGTATTACAGGATGGGGGGTGGGGGTGGGGGGGGGTGGGGGGTGGGGGGGGTGTGATTAGGAGGCACGGTAGAATAAATACACCCCTCCTCCCTTCCATCCATCCGCCTCAAGCTTTTTGGTATGATGGAGAGAGGGGGGACTGAACACACAGCTGTCCTCAGCCATTATCAGTGATGGATGAAGCCAGAGCAGAGCATCAATGGCATGCCCGGCGCTCACTCACTCGAATGTGTCAGTGTATTGGTGTGTGTGTCTTATTTAACTGTGTGTGTGTGTGTGTGTGTGTGTGTGCACAAGAAAGGCAGAGTAAGGAGAGAGAGAGAACGAGATGGCGTGCCAGGAATATCCCGATGACGCAAATTAATCACTTTCAATGTTTTAGACAACAGGATGAGAGGAACAAAAGAGGAAATATGCTCTCAATACGTTTCCTGTAGTAAATCTTCCCGTTGTCTGATTGGATTTTGAGTGGGTGAGGTCTTACTGGTGCAGCTGTTCCAACTGCCAGGCCGTTTTAGCTTCCTCTGACAGCTCTACCTGTAACAGCGTGTGACAGTGCAGCATATGTCCTCTAGTTAGTGGGGAGTTTCAGCTGTAAGGCCCTGGCACACGAGCATTAAAAAAAACAACAAAACAGGAAAATTTCCTGGAAAAAGAAATCAATTTTAATTGGATTTCCATGACTGGTGGATTCGCTCACAGGGGGGATGAAGTAAATCTGCCCACATTATTTTGCGCGAGTTTAACTTTGGTGAACGTCGACACACAGAGTTTAACTCCAAAGCAGAGGATAGTATCACAGCTTGTTAGCTTTGTGGCACTATCCATTTCTATTCAAGCGTCCTCCTGTCGGAGAGCAAATTGTTAGGGAAAAGAGGGATGGCTTGTGGACAGAAGCCGACGCAGGAATCGATTTCACAAATAATGATGATTTACAGTCCTGAGAACAAGATGGGTGGGAGTGAATTTCGCAGAGAGAGAAGCTCCGAGATTTTGAGCGGGTAACCATTAGCTCGCCGGCTACAGTGGTTCTAACTAACTCTGTGTCAGGTAACTGCGCGTGACAGGGCTTACGTCTGTCAATAAGCAGGTCATTTTCTTTGAAAAATCCTGACTTAAGTCTTTTCCTGTTTCTGAATCGATGTCCTCTGAGGTCGTATTGGAGGACAACGCTGCTGGAAAGTGCTGGCGAGGCTTGTGAGGCGGAGGCGTAAAAATCCCAGATGGAAGTTGGGGGGGGGGGGGGGGGCAGTTTAAATCAAATTCAGTGATGTTCTCCACTCGCAGTCCACCAATTAAACTAATCAATGCCACGCCTGAGTAACCGCAGCGTCGCGGACTGTGAGCTGTTCTTCAGGCCGTGGTTCACATCAGCCTGTGGCTTCTGAATACTATTACCTTACCCTTACAAGCGATAAAGCCATTGTCCCGCCGAATCTAATTCTCCCCGTAATTAACCTTGTGTGTAATCCTGAGAGCTTGCTGACGGATGTCCAAAATGCTAACTCAATCCCCAGCCAAGGTTTCGCTGATTAGATTAGTGCGCACTGACTCATATTCGCACAATGCCGTCGTCTGACTCAACAGCTGTCAAACACAAGAGACGGGCATAAGCCACCAATTAAATATGCTAATACGCCTCATCCTCTTAGATAGGTGAATTATGTGTGTGAAGAGAGTGGACTCAGTCTTCCTAATTCGCTAAATTTTCGCCGGTAATTAAAAGCTTCAGTTTTCATCAGGGTCGACCCGTCAGCGCACGCTAGTCGGGAACAGTAACAACTCGAGGGAGGACGGGAGTAGCCGTGGAGTGAGCTGGTTTTGGCTGATCTAATAAGGGGCAGTCATTTGCATCTGTTTTGGATCTGAGCACAGAAACGGGCTGATGTTATTAAAATTGAGACTGGTAGTTCTGTCTGGAGCTCACTGATCCATCAGAGAGACGTGACAGTCAGGCAGACAAGCCTATAATGGACTGGTCATGGACCAAAGACCCACCAGAGAATACACTCTAACAAAGGCTAGTAGAGAACACTCACTGCACACAGAGAGATGAGATCTAATATAATGGTCATATTCACAGTAAAAAAGAGACAGAACATCTTTTACTTTCATTATTAACTGACCACTTCAGCAGCCGGTGCTTTGTCTTACACACATCTATGATCTATTGTTTGAAATCCTTTTCACAGGTTCAGATATGCCACCTACTGACCTCAGCGTCTCTCCCTCTCCTAGCGGTGAGCGGACGAGTGCCGGTCCAACCGATGACGGTGATGATGGGGGAATATTGAAAGACGAGTAACCCCGCCGCTTTCCCCTCTCTGTACGATTCATTAACCCGATTTCCACTGAGCTCTGTCCCACATGTGTCAGCGAGGGCGCCCGCTGAGGATTCTGCCGCCCCGCCCGGCACCATCCTCTGCTCCGTCACACTTCCAGCTCGTCATCAAACCGACAGATAACTGTCGAGGAGCGAGGTCGCCCCCGAAGTGTCGATATGTACTCGATCTAGGTTTTTTTTTTAAACTCAGGATCAGAAATCTAAATAAACATCTATTTAAAGTGGATAAAAAGTCATCGATGACATCTATATAATCATATATTTAGAACATTTATCATTTTAAATAGTAAAAGTTAAGAAAGCATCCGTTTATTAATGCAGTATCAACATTCACATACAACATATGAGAGATAAGAACAAAATAAATGAATAAAATGTGTATTCATAATCATTTATATACTGTCACAGGTGAGTGCTTTGTGACATGTTCTACTGTTTCAGCTGTTTTAAGCAGAACTTTAGGAGGAAAACAGCTGTATGTTCATCGCCTGTGTTGTTCCTTAGTCGCGGTGTGGAGGCAGACTGTTGCTGAACATGCAAAATGTGCCTCAATCGCCTCCACTACCTCAGTACATCCTGCCCTCGCCCCCAATCCAGGCCTTGTGCAAACCCCCCCGGGGCATGCAAAGAGGGATTTGCAGTGTACACAGTCATCGCTGAGGCTTCAGCAGTGCCTGAGAGGGTCAGTGGATGAATGTAATGACTGACCGGGCTGCTGGAGTTGACCAAGATATTATTCACTTGTTAAACCGGATTTATTTCTGATTTCTTTTGAGCTCCCCTGGTCTTAACACTGTGTATGTAGTAGTTAATGAAAGGGCAGATGAGCTACATACTCCTCTGCGTGCCTCTATTAAATGGAACAGCCGCCAAACACAACCCAAAAGCAGAGTTTTCCTCTTGAAAAGACCTCGTCATGTTATCCTTCAGCTCACTTTCTCCCACTGCTCACTGTCACCCTTCCCAGCCAGGCATAAAGGTCAAGGGTCAGATCTGTGCAAGCTCTCCAATGATCGCCCCCAGTGGACCCCAAATGACCATTAAATTAACCGTTTCATCACCGGGGAGCATTGCAATTGTAAAGATCCCTCAGATGGATGGGTGTAAACACGCATTTTCTCCTTTTGTGTCCTCTTCTAATCTTTAAAGGAATCTCCTGGCGACGTATTGACAAATAAAATCGCGGGGACCCTCACGGTGTGGACTTTTGAAAAATGTAGTAGCTGAACGTGGCCCCCTTTCAAACACAAACTCATTGATTGGTAGCGTAAACCACAAGGGAGTCTGGAAGGGGCTGCTTAGGCCCGAGGTGACACCAGCGCTCCACAATTAGCCCTCAATCAATATGTCTCTCATTGAGTTTTACCGCAGTACAGGACAGCTTCCCAGCCGGGCCATCCATTCAGCCCAGTGCTGAAGGTGCACGCGGAGGATGGTTTAGTTTAGTCTAATTTGGTTTACAGGCAGACGGTGTTTATTGGACCAGAAAACCATTTGTTATCTGTTTCCTCTGGAGGAGCAGTCATGAATCAATCCCGATACAAATGTACAAACACAGAAGCGCCCCAGTGATTATTCCAAATAAACACAAGTACACACACACACACACAGAGGCATAAACACACGTACGCAAAGGGGAGGTGTGGGTGTGCGCGCACACAAACGGGCACAAAACCCACAGACACACACTGATAGACATATTTGATTTAAAAGAGTAATGGTCACTCGAACATCGAGGATATGTGTTTTTGTTACATACATTAATGAGCCTGCTTCATGTATGGATCCCAATATTTACAATATACCAGCCTGTTTATACTGACCACAATAAATGCTTTATCATATAGCCCACCCATATAGCGGTGATGAAATGCTGATGATGGTGCCCATATACATTGTGAAGTTACGGCAGGCTGAAGCCAACATGTGGCTGAAAGGTCACAGATCTTTACATGCGGATGGATTTTGTTTTATTTGTTTATGTTTTTAGGCTTTAGATGAATTTCTGCCTCTCCACACCAGTGATGGAAGTCTCTCTTCTGTCTGCATCAAAGTCATTTAAGCAACATTGTGTAACTTTGCACCCCGGGACATGATCACGTGCGAGCATTACGTAATGTTTCATGGCACTAAGTCACACGTCACCAACTGTTTCGCTGATTTTGGTGAAACTGGATCATATTTTATGGAGAAAATGTTTTTGGGTTTTCCCTCTGATCTCCTCCAGCTGCTGCACATCAGCTCTCAGTGATTTACAGTTTCCTGATGGACAGTAAAGTAAACTGCTGCCAACTGTAGCTGCTGTTAGCCAACATTAGCGCAGATTGTGAGCTCATAGCGCTGGGGTAGCGTTAGTGTTTGTACCACAGCTGTTTTTCACCAATGGGAAAAGAGTTTAGGCCCGAGGGACGAGGGAATGCTGACAGGGATCGAAGCTTGTGTCATGCCAGAATGGGAGCTGGGTGATTGGACAATGTAAGCCTCTATGGCCATGACAGCAGAGACAAATAGACCAAAGGGTCACATTAATGGAGGTCTGGGACGAGACGTCAGTAAAACATGCAATAAAAGTTCATCTGCAAAACGGTATCCAAAAGACCCCACACAACAGTCTGTAGATCCTAAATATACTGTCTGGTCTTGGTCTTGAATTGGTCTCGACTCGTCAAAGTTTTGGTCTTGATACACTCTGATTTGGTTTCGGTTTCGGTGGTCTTGACTACAGCATTGCTAGAAATCTTTTGGGGGAGGTTGAGGAAATATTTTGGGGGAGTTTTGTTCTCTTTCTTTGCGGTTTGTGCAGTTTGTACCCGTGTTTTTTTCGCCTTGTCGGCCGCTTCAATTTTCTCTTAAGTACTTTGTAACTACTGTTTTGAAAAGTGCTTCATAAATGACTCACTGACAGCAGACTGCCTCTGAACTAAAGGTGCGTAACACGGTAATTGAAGCATCTGTTGATATTCAAACATGAGACCCAGGAAACTAAAACTTATACCTGCAGCGGTGGCTGACAGCGAGTTTGGGCTGTTTTTTTTTTTGGCTTGTGGCTTTAACTGTTAGATGTCATGTTGTGTAGGAGCTCCGGCGCTGACAGACACATTGTGAGGACACTTGGCACAGCGGGCTAATTGCCAGAAGCTGGCCCCAAAACAATGGCTTCAGAGAAACATGTAACTTACTTAGGGGACAGCACTTACGTGATCACTGCACAACAATGGCTTTCAGAATCTATACGGACCGAGGTTGTGACAGGATGAATGAAGGAAGTGAATGGATGTCAGCACAGATATATTATATCACTGGATGCATGTGCGTTTCATGACTACCGATAGGTAAACTGTACTGGGTGAATTTGTTTTAATAATTAGTGCTTCACAGAGGCTTTTCCTCTTCCTTTCTTCCCTTTGTTGCCGCTCTCTCTTGTTCCCTCTCCAATCTTAATCATTGCCTTTCTCTCACTTCTTTTTTTTTTTTATCTCTCCTTCTTTTTCTCTCTTTATCTTCTCCCTTTGCTTTTTCTTTCTTTTTCTAGGTGCTGTGTTGTGCAGCCAACGCCGTTTCTTCACCAGAACGCGCTCTTGAAAGGCTATTCATGGATTCTTCAATGAAACCCTATTACATTTGTGTGCGATATTGTGTGTGTGTGTGTGTGTGTGTCAGAGAGAGAGAGAGAGAGAGGAAAAGAGAGACGAAGAAAGAAAAATAAAGAGAGGGAAAGGTATTCCGGGGGCCGGGCTACAGTACCATCTGTATGCAAATCTCCTCAGACTTTGGTAAACTTTGATCAAACACTCAGGCCTCCTTTTCTCTCCCTTTCCACCCTCCCTCCCTCCCTCTCTTGCCTCCCTGTCCACTATGTGCTCTGCAATTACTGTAGCTCCACAGCTCTTTGTCAGGGCTGCATATTACTCAGATAGGGCAATGGGTTCCCTCGAGGAACTGCCCCTTATTCTCCACCACACACACACACACATCCATGTTTTCTGCCCCAATACCCTCCCTGTATCGGGGCTCGACTCCTCTACCTACCACAACCCCAACACGTACCATTTCTAAGCACCTGCGACCGCAGTGGACCTCACAACAGATGGTGACACACGCATAAACACACACACACACACACACACACAAACACACACTACCCCCCCACCCCCCCCACACAGATAGCAGGGCTCTTGGCAAACAGATCCCAGTGTGGCGCATGGGTGACGGGCATGCCTTTGTGCAGAGGTTGGGCACATTGCGGGTGCACACACACACTTGTGTATCGACACACACACACACACACACAGCAGCCATTGTATTCTTCCATATGGGAAGGTTAACACGCTGAATACAGATCCGGTGTCCGACAGGACAACAGAGGTGTTGTCAGTTAATGCCGGCCCGTAATGAAGATCTCAAAACAGATGACAAGACGCGCAAACACACACGCGCGTGTAAAAAAAAAAAACCCGAATATGCCACATTATCTCTCTGTGTAGCTTTAATGTACGTCCGTCAGTGGGGTGTAAGCCCATTAGGGTTGTGTCGTGTGGGTGTCTGGGCAGCTCCAGCCAGGCAGTCAGTGGGCAGAAGGATAATGGGTATTAATCGGGGAAAAGCCACGGCCATATGTCTGTTTAACGTAGGAGATGGCTACTCCCTGAATGTCAGCTCCCCTCTAAAACAATTAGCCTGATTTCACAGAGCCGATAGCTTAACTGTAGCTGAAGTAGGTGTGTGTGTGTGTGTGTGTGTGTGTGTGTGTGTGTGTGTGTGTGCTGGAGTAAGAAAGAGGAAGGCAGCACGTGTGTGTGTGTGCACACAGCTGAGAGGTGTACTATTTTGTGTTTGTTTAACACTGGGAGTGTGGGCGGGAAACGTGCCCCTGGAAACGGTTATGATGTGCGTGTGTGTGTGTTTGAGCAGTGCTGATCACGTGTCTCGTGTGTTCGATTTCACAGTTTATCTTCCCATCTGAAGCAAACTGACACTCTTAGCTGCAATATGCTGTTTTTCCTTTAAGTTTTTTTCTGTGGGATGTTATTGTCTCGTGAACTTGTTTTCGTCCTATAACCAAGCAGGATAAGCCATTAGGCAGATGGTAAGGGGAAGTCCCACGAGGGGACACGCACACTCATGCACGCACGCACACTCAAAGACACTAGACTCCTGTCCTGTACACACACACACACACATATGCACAGTAAGCGCGCACAAAGACACCAGACCTACCAGACTCCTGTTATGTAATCCACCAGTTCCACTCCCCCACCGAGAGGCTCAGTCTCGGGCTGTCTCAACTCCAAAACAAAGTCATCAGTCTTCATATAGCCCTGTCTATTACATAGTGCACATACCTCTGAATCATTTCAGTCCTGCTCCTATGGATGAATGTGGTCGACCCGCACTGAAACTCTTAAGAATCGAGCATTTGATTCGTCCCGTGAAGCGCCCGCTCAGTAATATGGCGTATTTACTGAAGATGAAAGGGTCACCCCGTCATATGGCGCGATGCAGTCAGTGCTTTCTTAGGTAAAAAGGATTAATCAAAGTCATCAACAATGTGTGTTTTTATGTCCTGTTAATTCCCTTCTCTGCAAGTCTCTTTCTCTTTCCCTCTGTGAACACACTGTCGTGCTGAATGGCTACTCAGACCGTGGCAACAGATTTCTCTTTCAGCCATCTCCAGAGAACGCCTGGCCAGACTCCTGAGTGGCACATATTTGGGCTAAGGCCCGGTACTGGAGGCACAGAGGGAAGGAGGAAAGAGGGGAGGAGGAAGAGTAGGAGGAGGAGGTAAGGGTAGGAGGAGGAGGAGGAGGAGGCCAGAGCCATGTGGCTGATGTTGGTAAACAGTATCCAGCCTTGTCCTGGCATCGTGGCAGGCGGCGCACAACGCCTGAGATATCAGGCGCCCGGGCCACACACAGACCGGGACAAAAGGTAGACTCACATGCAGACATTTGCATTCATACGCACACACGCACACACACACATGCAGGCAGAAATACACAGACTACTAACAGACAAATAAAAGACTCACTCTCGGTGTCTGCCACTCAGCAGCTGCTCCAGTTTCTATGGCAACGGCCTGAACAATGTAGTAGGAAGGGCTGTGTGTCGGTGTGAGAGGGAAACAGAGAGAGGTGTGTGTGTGTGTGTGTGTGTGTGTGTGTGTGTGTGCTCCGGTGCACTTGAGGAGCGTGTGTGTGTGTGTGTGTGTGAGTAGGTGTGTGTGTGGGTGGGTGTGAGAGGCTACAGAGGGGGAGGTAGCCGCAGGGTGCTGAGACAGAGAGGATTCAGAAGACACTCTCTTTATTTCTTTGTCAGGATGAGTCTTTGAGAAGCGGCAAAACAAATACGGAAACGTCGGGGCAAACGGAGAAATAAACAGATACGAAAGGGGACGAGAGGGGTCAAAGGTGAGGCGCGCTGAAAAGATCCACAGAGATCCACAGATTTAGGATTTTATGATGTCTATTTATTTTTCAAAATGAGGTATTTCAAAGTGCTAGGAGTTGCAGCACTAAATGTACATTTTAAAAGTGAAAAAAACAAACATCTTATATCCGTTTACCCAGTTCTATGCACCCGATAGTTACAAATATAAACAAAAGAGGAGGAAAGAAAAAAGGCCAGGTACATGATGAGGATAGAACACATTTGCTGTACAAAAGAATTATCTGAGATAGAGGGAGGGGAAAAAACATGACGAGATAAAGTGATATCTACCGAGAACTCATTTTCATACGAAAATATAAGTATCAAATTTAGTATGTATCAGGTTCACACTAAAAGCATAAAGGTGTGTAGAATTAGTAATATGATACAAAACAAAGAAAAAGGTAAGAAAAAAAAACAATATATTGTTATATTACAAAGTTTTGTGACTCTCAAAAATCGAGGCCTTACAGTACTTTTAAAGGTATATAAACTTCCAGTCTAGTTATTGGCAGCTTCCTGACATGTATATATATATAAAAAAAAAAACAAAGGACAAAAATGTATTACAAAACAAGGCAGATCTGAGTGTATTTTGTCTGTACACTATTGTTATATACAAAAGTGTCGGCTAGCAAGGTGCACAGTTATACATCCACTGACTTGGTTTGAGCACCAGTGTGAGAGGAGGAGTGAAAGAAAGAGAACCTGTAGTGGCATTGTTTTATGTGACCCATAACGCCTCAGTCATCATAGTCTCTTCAGTTTTTTTTTTTTCGTTTTCGTCCGTTTGTTTGTTTCTTTTCTCTTTTTATTTGCAGTGGTGAAGGCAAAATAAGTGTGCACTGCTTTCTTGTACGCAAACTCTCCAAGCAAAGTGCCCTCTGACACCCCCATTCCCTGCGGGGAATCACCTGATTCCAGGCTGGTGTCACAGTGAGTACAAAAAAAAAACAAGATACAAATAGAAATGATATAAAAAAAAAAAAAAAACAGAGGAAGGGAAGACCAAAACAAGGAGTCTCTCCTTCCTCATTCTTTTCTCTCTTTTTTCTCTCTCTAAATTTTCCTCAATGTGACTGGATTGAAAAAGTAAACCCTAAACATTCTTAACGTCAACAAATGTGCAAAAAAAGTGGCGGCAGTGAAAGTCCGAGCATCCCTCCAGCAACCCTCCGCCCAACCTGCCCGCCCTCCTCCAGGTGTGTTGAAGATAAATGTCCTCTGAGATGTTTGTGTGTGCATGTGTACAACAGATATACAGGCCTATGTGTCTGTGCTTAAGTGTATAGACCTGTGTGTGTGTTTGTGTGTGTGTGTGTTTCAGACTGAGTTGAGGCAGGGGTAGGGAGGGTCATCCAGGGTATATGTGAGTGTTTCTGTGTTGTAGTGGTTGTCTGTTAGCGAGTCCTGGCCTGCTCCAGCCTGCGCATCAGCTGCTGCCTGCGGGCCTGGAGCCTGTCCTTCTCCTGCTGGAGCCTCATCTCCTCTGTCTCCAGCGAGCTCACGTACTCGGTGGCCTTCTTCAGGATCAGCACCTTTGCCGCCTTCTCGTTGTGCGCCAGCTCCGGCACGTGGTCGCGCAGCGTCAGGAAGCTGGAGCGCAGGTCGTTGCGACGCTGGCGCTCCAGGATGTTGTGGTTGCGCCGGCGCTCGCTGTCCTCCGAGTCGGAGCTGCCGCGCGGGCTGCTGTCTCCGCTGGCGCTGCGCTTGCTGCGAGGCCCTGACATGCTGCTGAACGAGCTGCAGGACGTGGAGGAAGATGAGGAGGACGAGGAGATGGTTCTGGTGGGAGGACGAGGGGTGTCCGATGTCTTTTGCTTCTTTGGAGGTGGGGCGGGGTCGTCGTCTGAGGCGTACGGTGACGGGGCTGCGTAGTTGTGTTGCTGTTGGTGGACCGAGCTCCTCTTCAGGATCAGCTCCTGAGGAGCTCGGCTGACGAACCGGCTCACCACGCCGGACCCTGATACGTTCCCCCTCGCCTCTTGACTCTTGGGATGTACAGAGATGGTGACTGTTCCCGTCGCCATGGGCGACGCCTTGTTGATTGTGGAGCGCCTCTTCTCTACTGTCACCACATCGATCTCCTCCTCCTCTTCCTCCTCCTCCTCCTCTTCTTCATCTTCCTCTTCTTCTTCCTCCTCTTCTTCATCGTCTTCGTCCTCTTCCTCTTCTGGGAAAAGAAAACAGAATGTGAGTGACTTAATCGCTCAGACAGAACAGGTATTCTCACAATGTCATCTATGTGTGCCGGCAGGTGACAGGTATGCATGTGACAGTGTGTATACATGTGAGTGAGATCAAGAGAGAGTGTGTGTGGGGGCGAAAGTGTTGCTCAACGCTGTTTGCATAAGCAGAAACCTCTTAATGCTTAGTGTCAAGTCACTCCTCAACCAGTCTACTCTGCAGGTGTTGACATGTTCAGTGTCAGTGCTGAACAGACAGGCTGGATTTCTTTCTCAGCGTCCCTCCCTTCAAAGCTTCTCCTAATCTTCTCCGATGAGACAAGACGGTTTTCTTCGGTGCAGCTCCGGTCACGCCGACAACGTGCGACACACTAAGAATCTCACTTCAACCGGCGACCTCCGACAAAGTCCAAATCTCGCCGAGCTCCTCGTCTTAATGCCTGAGACCCGAGACCGAGGCCCGAGACAGAGCCGAGCAGCTGAGACTTATCACGGACTGGCGCCTTTTTGAAGATGAGAGGAAGTGGCCAATCATGAGTCGAGAAGAGAGTGTGAGGCCCAGTTAAAATGCCTCATTATCAGCTCAGGAGCATCTGAAGAGAGTGTGGCATTTTACAGCTTTACAGTAACCCACTTCAGACGTGGCTGCAACGGGATGCTGTCTCAACACACATACGCAGAACGCACACAAACACCACACGCACACACACACCACACAGTCTGGCTGCTGCCATCAAAACAAAGCTGGGCACAGCTGGGTGGATGAGGGGGGCGTGGTTGGCTTTGCCACATGTGAAGCTGGGATTTGAGCTTGTTTGGTGTTTCTCTCTCCTCAAAAGGGAAACAGCTCCATTTATTGGAGCTGGAAAGAGTATAAATAGATGAGAGGCCACATCATTTCTGTCCGGGGAGATAAAATATTAGCCTTCAGCGAGAGATAGAGTTCTTTCTTGGAGCTCATCTCCCTGACACTCTCTCACATCTGTACAGGTGATTCTTCCTGGCTTAACTGCGGGGATAAACCTGCATTGTCGCCCCTCCAAAGTCTGTGCCTTTTTGATGAGGGAGTACATAACGCGCGCCACACAAAGGAGGACGCGCCTTAAGCGCTGCGAGCGGCGGAAGCGCATTGGAAGCGCCGCTGCGCGCAGGATGGTGGGGCGGCAGGCGATCGGATCACCACCCTTTTAAGCCTCAGAGCTGGAGCGGCGCCAGGGAGACAGCTGTCGAGATGGAGCGCTTGTTCAAAGCTGTCACCCCCCTTTCCACCCTCCCATCTAAAAAAAAAAAAAAAACGAGGCAGCCAGGGCCCTCCTCCGTCCTCTTTTCTTCGCGGCGGAGGAGGTGTTTGGCAAGGCCGGCTGAGTCTACCCTCTGTGCCAAGCTGGAAGCCTTTGTACTACTGTTTCACAGTGAAAACACGCTGATAAGGAGTGAGTGTTTGTTTAGGGAACTCATAGGCTGTAATAGATGGGAGATGAAGTCTTAAGGTGATTAAATGCGCGCAGCACTCATTTCCCAGTCCAAACACACATCACTTCCTACATCATAGCTCATACGAGTCAGACAAAACAGGAGCGTGTCAGGCCGCGCTCCCGTGTGTTTTGTCTCTACTCTCGGGGCTAATTTGAGCCATCAGCTGAACTCAGAAGCGGCAGTTTGCGCAGACCCGTCTTAAAACGAGTGCCAATCCCCTCACCCGCTGCGCGTAAACTGTGCCTTAATCCACGCGGGATGAAAGCATCCGCGGCGCCGTGAACCTGACACTTTATCAGCTCGTGATGTTATTGAGCACCTTTTCATCTTCAGCCCTCCACCTCCTCCTCCTCCTCCCTCCGACAACCTGCCCCGGCTGCAGTCACTGACTGTGACTGTGGTGTCTTTTTGTTTGGCTCGGGTGCCAACTGAGTTCAGGAAGGCGCACAATTCCCCATTTTACTGCCATCTGCCGGATGAAGAGCCCGCTGATTACATAAACCTCGTTCACTGTGTCACTACTCCCAGTGTGTGTGGGAGAGAGAGTGTGTGTAAGTGTGTGTGTGTGTGCGCGCGTGTGTGTGATTGTGCGTGCATGTAACGAGGTAATCGGATTCTGGGCCAGTCATGAACAAGCTCCAGTCAGTCCAAAATAATAATAATAATAATAATAATAATAATAATAATAGTTGTCTTGGCAACTGAATTTCTCTATAAAAACAAACAAAAGCTGTTGGTGCATCTTCAGATTCTTACCGGAGTCACTGGCTGCGCTCGCCTGGGTTGTTGATGTGTTTACGGTCCCGGATGAGTCCCTGCTGCCGTTCTTCTTGTGGACCGGGAAAGGGAAGACTACCGTGGGGTCCACACACTCTGACACCGAGCTGCGGCTCACCACCTCCGGCGCCTTGACGCAAACGTTCCTGCCGCCTCCAGTGGCAGTGGAAATAGCCTTTCCGAGTTTCTCCGTGACCACCCGCTCCAGCTTTTCCCTGGCGGAGAAGCCACTCCACATACAGTCCTGGATAATGATGCTGTTGGGGTTAGTATCCAAAGCGGAGCCGAACAGGTCCCCATCGTCGGACGCCCCCCAGATATCGTCCTCGGGTAAGAGCAGCAGCTCCGAAGCCCAGTCCAGTGGGTCCCCTAGGCTGAAGCCCAGAGGGTCTGCATCCGGGGAGGCAGTCGCCGGCTCCCCCGGTAGCGCTGCTCGGCTCGGGGAGAGGGGCGGAGTGGGCAACAACTCGAATTTCTTCCAGATGTCCTCCCCCGGTGGCGCAGAGTCGGGACCACAGAAGTAGAAGTCGTCCTCATCCGGGTAGAAACACGGTTGTAAGGAGTCAAACTCCAAATCGGAGTTTTTACTTATGATCGCCGGCATTCTATCCCACAATCGAAAAACCTGTAAAGGAACAAAAGGTACTTTAGTCTCCAGAAGCAGAGAGCGTGTCTCTCCATTCCCTCTCTCCTCTATCACACCTGAAAACTCCACTGTGGAGAGAGCAGGAGTCAAAGCCCACACACAGACTCACAGTCTGCTCCACTGAATTCCACACTCACTCCTCTGTGGGGTTTAAAAAAAAACGCACAAATCCTCACAGGAGAATGTGCGTAAAATGTGACCGTGACGCACAAAGTGTGCAAAACGACGCATTGGCTCAGCACTGACTGAACACAGCAGATAATGTGACCAGGACACACACACACACACACACACACACACATATAAAAAAACAAAAACATGTTTACAAAAAACACACACACACACATGTGATGACAACAATCCAAAACCAACAGAGAGTGTGTTCTGTGCGAAAAACCGGAGAGAGTAACAACACGTTTCTGTTTTTAACCGCTGAAAATGAGAGGATGCTCACCTCGTCCTGACTCGGGATGATAGTGTGCGAACCAATTTTTCTCGTAGTCTCTCGCAGTCAGTAATACAGACACCAGATTTGGAGCAGTCATCTACTTTGGGAGCACAGACAGTCCTCTGACACACATTGTGGCTGGCTGCAGAGTGTTATACACTCTCAGTTCTGTCGAGTTCTGGCAGACTCCTCCCCTCCCCAGCTTAGGGGGTGGTACAGTTGGGTTTGTTGCGGCGCGGGAGACAGGCTGGCTGCTTGGGATCTTTCTTTCAAGGTGAAGCGAGAAAATAGCCTAAACATTGCAGCAATAATGACAGCAAGAGAGGGAGGGAGGGAGGGAAAAGGGCAAAGCAAGCAAGCAAGGTGGAAAGGAAGAAAGAAAGGAGGCAAATAAGGAAAGAAGGAAGAAAATATATATTATTGACAGCCTTAAGGCAAACTGTCTCCACTCTCTTCTAAACCATCTTCTCCTCTGGGGATGTCAAAACCAGGATCAGCTTTGAAACGGTCGAAGTAAGCCAGAGGCTGTTAGTGATTTGACGTCTTGCTCAGGTTGCTCAAGGGCACAGCAGCAGCGTGGATGCTACAGCTGACCCGAGGGCTTGAACTGTGCAAGTGAAGGGCAGCAAACACACACACATAAACACGCGCATGATCCTCAAATAACACCTATTATAGGACTGTAAATAAACAATTTATGTGTTATAGTTTTTGTTGAATTATCCAGGCTTAATTAGTCAAAATGTTTTTTAAAAAATGTTTTTTTTTTTTATAGATGAAATTCATATTTCCACGTGAGCATCACACACTTGTGTTCCATTCCTTCCCCCCATGATGTGCAGAGATTTTTTTATTATTATTATTATTATTCCTACACTTTCAAGCCTCACTCGCCCTTCTTCTTGCAGAGCTCCAAATATCATTTTCTCTTTTGTCTGTTGGGCCACCAGCATCCCAGCATCACCGAAGGACCGAGCGAGGACTCGGTGCGCCCTCGCACGGACGCTCGGAGAACAGCAACGTGCGCGCGAGCACCGCCACCAGCCAAACGGAGCGAACCAGACAGACAAAGACTTAAAAACACAGGGGCGAAAATGACAGAAAAACAACGGACACACAGACCCGTTTGAGGCAGTAAAGACTCAACACACTCTCCCCCCTTCTCTCTCTCTCTCTCTCGCTCTCCCTGTCAGACAATAGGGCAGTTGGAGGACCGGAGAGTTTTTCAGCTGTGTCTGGGATAAGACAGGATCCGAGAAGGAGCATGTTACGTAACCGCAAGCGGTGGTTGTAGCCTGGAGTCATTCCCATTCCCTTTTCTAATGACAGCTTAGGAAGAAAGGCGCATCTGTAATTATGCAAACAGGCACAGGCGCACACACACAGTCCCTGATATTGACATATTCAGCAAAAAATGTTTACAAAAGTGATTCCAGTTGAACAGCAGGAAAGGAATGACCGCTTCCAGACTTATTTTTAGACAGACAATAGAAGATGACAAAAGCAGCATTTCACATTTAAAGCAACAATAGCAATGCTAATAAATAAAAATAGACTCATTTCTTTGTGCATGCTGAAATCTCAGTATTTTTAGGACCGCGCCTGTTAAGATATTGGGATTTTTTTTTTTTTTTTTTTGTTTCCCCTGATCAGGGTTGAGTTCAAACAGCCACTGAGAAGTGAGAATGTGCAGCTGTTTTTTTTTGTTTTTTTTTTCCACAGAGTTGGAATAGCAGGGAGTTTCCTGGGACGGGCTAGTCAGCTCCCAGGAACTCGGGGAGATGGTTTGGGAGTCAAAAACTCCCTACAGACTCTCTCTCTCGTCCGTCCGCTCTTTTTTACTTTTTCTCAAACTACTGTTCCGAGGCTCTGACCCTCCAGCAGAAACAGGCGGCTTCCTCTGCTGTGAGACAGAGCAGAGAGTGGGAGTGAGAACAGAAGGGGAAAGTTGTTTTTCTCTTTCTTTTTTTCTTTTTTTTTTTTGGTCCAGGGTAGATAGAGTGAGGACAGGAAGCTGTATGCTGCTGCTTGTTTTCTATGGAGTGCAAACTCTTAGGAAAATAAGCAGATGGGTAGGGGGATATCGGTTTTATGCCGCTGCGGTGCGTCTTGGCATAGAGAGAAAGAGCCTGCCGAAAGGGATGAGTGCATTCGCAGTAACGTGCGCATGTTCGCCTGCTGATTTGCACTTAAATTGCCCAGATGTTGATATGATTATTATGTCTGGTTACTGCTGTTTTGTATTCATATCAGTGAACCTCTCCCAACCCCCTCCCACCCACCCACCACTCCTTTCTCCCCGGCTGTCCACAACTTATTATATTCATAGAATTATTGCTCAGTATGTAGTTTCCCTCAGAAAAGAAACCCGTGCTCACAATGGGGCTACCTCACCATAAATAAAGCCTGAATAAAAATAGACGGACAGAGAGACGAAAAGGAAAAGGGCAGACTCCGGCCGAACGCTGGCGTCTTTGCTTGTTGTTTTTATGACTGTTATGGCATGCCCAGTCTCCCTCCCACCACCATTCACCACTGGACCGGGACATGGATGGTTAAGCAATTAGGCCAGTTTTGATAAAAGATTCATAAGTTACCCCAGTGGATAGCGCAAAGACACGCATGTTTGTGGGTGAAACACGCTGCAGTGACATCTGTGCTCGGCCACAGTGCATCTGCATCATATCAATATTTGAATTGTGTGTGTGCGGTTGCTGTGGGTGTGTAGGTTGCTATTGATGTCATAGATTGTTTTCAGTATAAACATTCTCAGACGCAGCTGACATGAATAAATAGAGCAGGTATACAGTCACCACGTCACCTCAGCTCACCCATGATGGGGCACATACTCGGTGAACTTCATACTGTTGCTCTCGGTTTGCAGTTAGAAACATGTTGCAGAGACTCCAGTCATTTACTCCAAGCATATATATGTATATTACCTACATTACAAACATATCATGGGAAATTACAATACGGGATAGACTCATATGAATAAGCCAATGAGTGTGCAATATTACACAAACGTAGCCTTAATTTAAAAATAAAGAATGAGATAAGCAGGGTCATAAACGTTGTTGAATGAGACGCTTCATGCATAAACATAAATGTGTATATTATATGCCAGCCCGTGGCCACATTTAGAAATATTATACACTCCGTTGGCAGTTTATTAGGCGCACGGTCTAATACAGCAGCTCTGAAATAAATCCTTCATGAAGGTCATCATGTTCGGTTTCAGAGATGTGTTGATTCGACTGTGCAGTAAATAAGAGTAACGCCTCTATATGTAATGTAAGCAGCACAAACTACATCCTCCAAATGACTAACATTCGCCAACGAGGATTTATTGCCTCGGACTGCATTAGCGTTGGCCAGGGTTATCTAATGAACTGGCAACTGAGTGTTTACGCCCAGGCTGCTCCCTTTGTGTGTTGCGTTTCCGTGCACATGGCCGCTGCAGACTGAGAGCACGCCACGAGAGGATTTTAACCTCAGTGGAACTTAATAATTAATAATTTAATAATTCTGAAGATGAAGAGTCACCCAGATCTTTAGGCTTGCCAGTCTTTCCTGCATCTAACGCGTGAACTTTGAGGACTAAGTGTGATGATCGACGTGATTCACTTCACCTGTCACCACGTCGATCGTGGAGACTAGAACGTTTGATGATGTAATGGCGTTGTGCCGTATGTTTTCCTGGACATAAAACGGTATGTTAGTGTAGTGATGTTGCATTGAGTTATATTGTCTTAGTAAAGTAGCATTTATAAATAATTATGGCCATAATTATGTAAGACAAAACACACATTAGTATTATAGATTTTTTTTTGGTAATGGATGACTTAAGTGGATCTACTCAGCAGCTGCCAATACGTAACTGTATTTATCTCGAGCACATGCTTGTTTACATTATGTTAGTGATTTTTTTTGTGTGTATCTGCCACGTCAACAAAAATTCAGTGGTCTAAGTTGAGATGTCCTGACATTAAAGCTAACTCATGTCAGGCACAAATGTGCGGCCCACACAGACAAAAAAAGACACTGCAGTGGTGAAACATTTGTCCGACATGAGCATAACTTCTAACATTACATTGCAAACAAAGAACTTCTTTCTTCTTTCCCTGACTCTACAAATGAAATGCGCCACAACAAATGATGTAGTTTACGACGCTCCATCAATATACTGGACATAAATCATGTATCACACTTATTTATTATTGTGTAATAGCTTGTTCATCATTCTGGTATGCCAGCATGTACTTTCAAGTATCTGAATAACCCAGGTCTATTTGGAACAAGGAATCAAACACGAGAGAAGCTGAGCTTCTATAGCAGCCCGGAGCTCCGCGCAGTGTCCTCGCTCAGTCTGTGTAAGGCATTAAGTCTCCTCTTCTTTAATCATGTCAAGTCAGATTCCACAGTGGCATCTTCTCCTCAAACAAACCAACTCCGGCAAGAGGCCATGTTTGTCCATGATCCACATCATTACATTTCAGCTCCAGCGAAACCATCAGCCCCGACGCGGAGGCCGGAGTCCACATCCCCTCCTCTCTCCCCGCTCCCTTCACCTCCACCTCACCCCAGACTAAACCGGGCGTTAACTTTATCCCTAAAACCCAATCAGACGCTGGCTTCAGTCCCAGTTTCACATCTTTACATCTCTCTTTTGGAGGTCTTGCTGTTGTGCTGTTCCCAGGGAACATTTAAAAAAAAAAATCTGCATCAGACATACTTCATTTACAGCACCACATGTGTTTTGCTCATCACTTGGGAAGATGGTTATTACGAGATGAATGTAACAAAGACATTCCCATGATTGGCTTTGATCGCTTTTTCTCTTGGGTAAACCGGAGTTCAAATATAATTCTGCCGCTATCACCTAGAAAGCACGAGCATTGTGTTTTGTTGAAATTGCTCAAGGGTGCTCTCCTAAAAGAGGAAGACAGTTCCTGCTTTGTTTGTGCACTGTACAGAATCTGACTGTACACGATCCTCGGAGGATGATTCAGGTAAAAAGCAGTTATTTGGAATGTCGCTGCCAGAGATGACTTCATCAAGATTTTGCAAGAGATTTAACCTTGTGGAGGAAAAGCGAATGCGAGTCGCAACAAAGCTGAGGAATTTGTATGCAATCTTAATAGCAATTCCTCAGTGAACAACCTTAACCAAAACATTTTCTCAACCATTAGGAAGTTATTTTGAATATAAACCATTAAGACAAATATGCCGTGGAAAAAAAAAACTGTTTCCCATGTCTATTTTGGGTGGATATTTTCCCATCAAGTCTATTTTAGTAAGTATAAACTTGTCGAGGAAGTATTTGGCCCTTTTTGAAATTGGATTTTAAGAGTGCCAGAAGTGTGCCTGCGTGAAGGAAGCGGCGATGTCTTGTTAGATCTTGCCCTCCAAAACTGCCTCTAAGTATGTCTACAGGTCTACCTGTACAATTAAACCCGGCACATCAGATGATTCACGGAGCACATAAACATCACTTTTTCCACTTGAGTAATGCTTCTGCATATTACCATTCCACCCAGGTTAATCCTTCCTTTGTCACGTTTGAAAAATGAAAATGAAGGCTCATCCTTCTTCAGAAATTCTCCTCATATATATATATATATATATATATATATATATATATATATATATATATATATATATATATATATATATATATATATATATATATATATATATATATATATATATATAGTAAGTAACATAGTATGTTACTGGCAACAGGTTTGCTTTGCTTGCCTCATTCAATGTTTCTGCCGTTAAGGAAGTACCAGACACAATAACTGGAAGTTATTGCCGTTATCTGTCGGCAGACCAGGTGAAGAATGCGTTGAGATATTTCACGCAGACGATAACCAGGCATCCTCGCTGTGTGGAAATTCACTCAAAGATGTAAAAGAGATATGCACATCTATGTTTCCTCATCCTCATTCGAAAGTGAAAGTATAGATTGTAAACACATCTCTGCCATTAAAGGGTCCTTAGATTTTTACTCTGGCTTTATAGTGTCTCATATTAATGAGTCCTGTTTATTTATTCATTGTATTGATCCGTCGCCGTTTTCACCAGTTTCCATTAGAGCGTAAAAATGGGAGGTAATTGTGCATTACTGTTGTTGCATGGGTCACATTACCAGTTATGGATCAAGTGACCATGAATCAATGAGCTTGGCCCTGAAGGTGAACATCATTAGGAGGCCTGACGATCAACCGGAAATCAATATCAGTGATGGATTAACAGCTCGGGCACCAGCAACCCGATCCAGTTGGCTTTATCGGCCTGTTTCATAATGAGAGAAAAAGCTCAGATGGACACCGTGCACCCCACCCACTGCCCCTTCACTCCACCCATTTCCAAAAAAACTCTCCTGTCTCACCCTGGGAGAAACGTTTAGTCCGACTGTTTAAAGTGTTGCACGTAAATTCAGTTTTGCTGTGACAGTTTTACAGGCCTATTGTTGCTCTTTGTAAAAAAAAAAATCGAGGCTTTGGTACGTTTGCAGGGTCGTGAATCAGGGAAAGGAAGCGTTATTTAACCGATGTTGATGTTGGAGGTCAGTCACACAGACGGCAGAGCCACAGACTGCTAACCAAAGATGTTCTTACACTGATCGTCTAATCTATAGCTAACTATTGGACTGTCAGCCTATCTATCATGCTTTGTTGTTGCTGCATTATTCCAGTTAAGATCTCATTATTTTGCTTTTTGTTTTTAGATCATTTGGTCTCCATAAAGTTTGTCTTACAGTTCCCCCCTTAGCCTCTTTCAGCTCGGTGTTTTGGTTTTAACGTCTGTAGCTTTACTGCATCAGCAGGCAGCTGCTCTATCGAAAAAGCAGAAAAACAAACCACTGTACACCACCTGCTCGCCACCAAACAGCTGTCACACAAAGTTAGCGACTAGCTGCCGAACTTCAGAGGATTTAGCAGCTAAACCGACAGATGAACGTCTCGGAGGTTGGTGGAGACCAAACACGGAGTGAATATTGAAAATAGTCTTTAGGTCTCCAGAAACATGACTACAGATGATTTGTAATGTTGCTCTTTATATAGCTGTTTGCTAACAAGTTTGACATATTAACTTAAATAAAAACTAGAGCTGAAACAATGACGATTTAAGTTTAAGGTCAGTTATTTTAGTTAAGGGTATGGGAAAGACACACACATTTCAAAAACAAACAAAAAACCATCACTCTTGGCTGAGGCCCTATTGTTCTTATATGTTTGCGTATATCATACAATAGACTTCTTCTTCTCCAACAGTTTATTCAACAACAAGCTCACTCTGTGTGTGACTATTTCAACACAGCCTATGCGAATGTGTCAACGGACGTCAGAAGGCAACAAAGGGCTGAGCTCCCCTGACAGGTTAGTGCAGCTGTTGGTTAGTTTTGATATAAGTACAGATAACACATAATGCGCTTTGTATAATCATAACGTTACCGGCATGATCACTTGCCGGAGATAGGGAGTACATGTGGGTTGGAGGGGAAGAAAACTATTGAGATAACGTCACGCTAAGTGACTCGTTTATTGTGATGAACACTGATGGCGACTCCGATATCCAAAGCTTTTGTTTGGATGTGTTCACCCCACACATAAGCACAGGCTTGTGTGTAGGGAACACATTCGAGTACTGTGTGTTCCTAAACACCGTCCACATGTGTGTGATCTGTTCACTTCTGACTTTAATCTCCATCATGTTCATAAACACATAACCCACATAACTAAAGAAGCCCTTGCCCTTAGTGAACCCTGCAGAGTCCTCCTGGAGGTCAATGAGCTCTTTTTAGCGTCCCCCTCCTCCTTCCTCTCCCCGTCTTTATCTCTCTGCATTTGTTTTGATCCTCAGGGGTCATTAGCCAGATTAAATGTTTGTCTGCTCACAAAGGGAGATGGTTAATATGTTTCAACGCATCCATTTGTCAGCTCTCTTGTCTCTGGCTGCGCTGGTGTGTGTGAAAGGGGAGCTCAGCGTCTAAACTGGCATTTCAGGACTTACAAGCATTTCAACACCTCTGGCAGGAGAGGCCTTCAGTGTGTGCGTGCGTGTGTGTTAATGTGTGTGCATTTGGATGTGCGTGTGTGTGTCTAAATACATTCCTCCTTGAGGGTTGGGTTCCCAGCCTCCTGGTCAATATATCACCCCTGACATCATCAATGTGCAAGTTTGGAGGAGAAAGAAAATGGAACGTTTCGCTTCCTGCAAACATGCTCCGTCCTGTCAGTCCGCTGCAGTCAGATTAGCGTGAGTTACGAGAATTAGGAAGGGGTCAGAGAGAGAAGAGAGGAGAAGTTCGTTCAATCCGGGCGACAACAATTATTTGCCTGCGAGGTGAGAAGAAGAAGGAAACCAAGGCCGTAAATTTGAGGAGAATGTTTGTGTTGACAGGAAGTGGTGTTGTTGGCTCTGTTTCAGTGATATCACTGGTGATTTGCTGAGCCCTGGTCTAAACAGGAAGTCAGTTGTCCAGAAAAATGGCGGTCCTAACAGCATTTAGCTATCAGTGGGCAAAGGATCCATTTGTCTCTGTGATGAGTGATTCTTTCCTGCTGTGCCGGACCCTCCTGTCGTATTTAGAGCTCCAGGTTCCGCTCATAATTTCAACCCTCACGATGTGTTGTCTCTGTTGACACTAGGTACGTGGCCAACATTTCTTTGTGAGTGCATGTAACCGTGTGTATCTAGATGTATGTGAAAAGGTACAGCTGTAGCGTTCTCAGAATATATTAATTAGTAGTAGTTGCTAGAGTTATAGTATGGTCCTACAGCTTGGTATGGATAGTAGTAGCAGCTCAGTGTTAGGAGAATTTATAGATTACATTAGATTCACGGTACAACACAATGCAGTGGTAAAGTATATATAGACACATATAAAGAAAAATAAATGTACAGAATGAACAATAAACTAATGCACGACAAAAATCAAAAGACAAAATGTGCAGTACGAGTGAACGCAGACATGATATGTACAGGAGAAAGTGAAAGTATGGCTATATAATGTACAAACAGCAAGCAGCTATGTAAAACTGTACTCTAAAGCTATTAGCCTTAAAGCTATATGCACAGCTGATTATTGATAAATACTGATAACAGGCAGATTAGAGTATTAGAAAAAGATTGAAACGTTCCCGAGATATTCAATGTCATTTCCACAAAACTGCAGTTATAACGATGATTATGTACGTATGTGCCAATGACTGTGTAAGGAATGGACAGTGTATGTGTGACGTCACTCACAGGTTTCTGAAGAGCCGTTTTATAGCTCTGGCACCATGTTAGTAGTCCTCTCCCTTCCTCTTCCCGGCTAATCTAAAAATCAGCAAAGACGTGGATCATCGGCAGACCTGAGGCGGGAAATTAGCTATAGAGCCCAAAACTGTTTTTTGTACCGGGCTGTAAACATGTTTACTTCTGCTGTAAAGACATTTTAACATTGGGGCTTATGGAGATTCTGTAACCAGCTTCAAGTGGACGTTTTAGGAACTGCAGTTTTTGGCACTTCAGCATTGCATACACACTAAATACTAGTGATTGGCAAAGTGTAAATATGTCATAAAAAATAAATATGCAAGCATGGAATTATGTGAACTCACTGTATTATTCGTGTATGATTGTGTATATTAGTTTCTGTGTATGTCCAACAACAGTAACACTATCATGTCTGTCATGACTGACTCTACAGTGATCACAGGAGAACAAAGTGAGACACAAGTGTGTGTGTGTGTGTGCGCGCTTTCCTAATTTGCATCGACTAACCTCAGAAAAATGTGTGCTTACCTAATATGGAGGGAGCAATAACTGTCTCAACGACATCACACCTGTTGGTTGCTGATCAAGCCACGCACGTCGGCTGATTAAACGTGTGTGTGGGTCGTGAAATGTGTTACTTGCTTCCTCTTGAAGCAGCTTGAGGAGCGTGAACGGGACAGAAATGACGATGATGTTTATAATCACACCACGCAGATGTTTAATAAACAGGACCAAAAACACATGATTACCTGTGTTAATGACTCATGTCAAATGTGTGTCATCAAATCGGACGCGAGAGTCCAGTTTGGTTCCTTTCCTTCATGAGAGAAGCAACACATTCCAGCACTTATACACAGTCTGTAGTGTGTGTGTGTGTGTGTGTGTGTGTTTAAACGCCTCGTTGTTAAAAGGCAGTTATACCCTAATGAGATGTAAATGACTGCAGGAGGTGGTCTCCCACTCCCTCAATGGGACGCCTCCTCAACTTTGAAGTCCTGATTTTGGGGGTCCGTGTTGTCATAGTGATGCTCCCTTGTCCCCCTGACCGTCTCTGGAGAATTGGCTTTGATTGGAGTATTGACAGGCATGTGGCAGCCTCCTCCTCCTCCTCCTCTTCCCTCCCTCTCACATCGTTCTCCCTTGAGCCTTTCCACAAGAAAGCTCTAAGAAACTGGACAGCCTGCCACATGAAGTGCTACGGCAGAAAACTGTTGTTCTAAGCAAGAAGTGTCAAGTCCCGGCAGCGTCAAACACTCAGCTCTCTTGTATGACAACTCATGCAAAGCACATTATATTTAGCCGCTTTTGTTTTTAGGATGTGTTTTGATGTTGTTGGAGGTCAAACTGAAAGCCGGGGATATAAATAACTCCGCTGCAAGGTACGTGAGGGGATGCTTAGTATGTAGCTCACAGTCGCTCCTCCGTCTGAGTGTGCCGGTATGTGTGTATGGGCCCGCGTGCGCGTGTGCGCGCCATCAGTCGCCACAAAGGATGGTTGATGGCGTTGAAAGGAGAGGAGCAGTGGGCATCGGGTTCAGTCTGACCACCAGGTCCAAGGTAATCTGCCAGACAGACCATGCTGCTCCATCTGTTCGGGCCGCATGTGTGTGTGCGTGACAGTCGCAGACATGTCACCTGCTGCTGTCTAAACCTCGCCCATCTTGTTGCAAGACACGTGCGCAGAAAAGCACAAATAAAGAGGGGAGGGGGGAGAAAAAAAAAAAAAGACGGACCCGAAAACAGACTGAGAGGTGGAGAAGTGTGAGAGATAATGAGAAAAAAGAGGCGACGGGGAGAACAATAATCTGACCACAGGGACGCAGTGTTCCTACAGCCACCCTTGGCCCAGCAGATCGTCCTCTCTTGTCATCATTGATCATGCTTAGCTGTCAATTGATGTGAATCTATTAGAAAGGAGGGTCTTTGTGGATGAATTCCTGACAGGCACCAGTAGCCTACAGGCCTGTGACCTTTGTGCCCTCCACAAGGTCACCCCCCCCCCCCCCCCTCCCCACTCACACACACACCAAAAAAAAAAAAAAACTTGCTTGGCAAGCCTCTCCTCTTCCCACCCTCCGCTCTCGAGACCTCCATCATGTGGTCCTCTAATCAATTAAGCCGCATCTTAAATTCCTCTGGTGTGAGGTCACGCCAACATTTCCTCCGGGGGTTTCTCTCTCTTGAATGACTGAATGACTCTTCCTCCTCATTTCTATGCCGTCCTATTTCAGTACGAGCGTGTGGTATTTGATTAACGGGCTTTGATGTATTCTTCTGCTCACGAGGGAAAGCGTTTAAAATTTGGGCCCAGTTCCGCAGGAAATGAGAAGTGCCATCCGTTTGGGGTAGATTGTACCTCAGTGAATCGTCTGGACTGAGCAGCGGTTACCTCCAGGATAAAGTCACAGAGGGACAGTTGTGACAAAACAACAATTGGGAAGGAAAATGACGACTCGATGCTTCGAACAAAGCGCCTGCCGGATCTTCCGATGCTGGAAACGGAGGGTGTGCTTTCACGAATCATTGTTTCTCACGCCTCACAATCACGACAGGCTTTCTGCTGCACCAACATATTGAAACTTTTGGCATTTAGCTGTGTGTTCGACGCACACAGCTACAACACAACATCTTGTGCGAGGCAGTTTGTTTTAGGCATACTGGACCTCTTATGATTACATGTGATCTTAATCATTTTTTTCAGAACGTGAACTCGGCTGAAACGCGTCCTTTCTTCAGGCTTGCTCTGCAAACAAAAAACACTATCAAAGAGTGGAAAGTCATGTGGCACAAGTGGAGTAAGAGCTTCTGGCTCAAGCCCTCTAAAGTCTTCTTCTTTATTTTTGGCATTAATGTGTCGGAAGGAGACCATAATCTAAGAGCGCAAGTGAACAGTGCTTCAAAAAGTGACAAGAAAAGGTGCGGAGGCCTGAGGTGTGGATGCACATGCAGCGCCCAGAGTTCACATTCTATCACAGACGTGCAGTCAGTGTTTGCTTTTTCTTTTATTAACCGTAACCACAATCTTAGCTGCCTGACCCAAACCACACCATAACCTTAGTTTATGTGCTATAACCACAGTCTTTCCCTGACCTGAAAGTAGCGTTAATTGATTTTTTTTGTTGGCAGTGGAAGAAGCTGAAAACACTCGCATAATACCACGTTGGAAAGTTAAGATAAACACAAGCAAATTCAGAAGATTGACATTCATTTGGACAACAGATGAAAGGTTAATATTCACACGCTTTTTATTTACACCACCAACTCCAGGAAACAATGTCTTGTTCTTTAGCCGCTCAACACCAGCTATGTCACTTTGTTTGCTTTGTGCTGCTGCGCAGCTTGTCGACAGTTAGTCTATCAGGGCTGTTTTGCATAAAGCAGCTGCTCTTGAGCGGAGGCAGCGCTGAAGAGAGCGGAGAGACTGAACCAAAACGTCAGAGAGGTTTGACAGTGAGTCCAATATTGATCTGTTCTCGCGGTAGGGTTGGAATAATAAACACAAAATCATATCCTGTCCTTTTCCTGTGCTTCTGCTTTCGAGGTGTCACAAGTTAAGACACACCTGATGATCAATGGATCCACTGGTGCAGGAGATCATGATTATACAGCACAGGCCTTAAGGTGGGAACATTTGTAACTGACTGAATGCGAAACAGGGCGTTGCAGAAAAAGAACATGCGTGTTCAGCGAACTCGCCCTGGGTAAACACAGCGTAACCCTTAAATTAAATGCATACCTCTGGTCTTTATCGACCCGGGACTGTATTATACTCTAATTTATTGATTTCATACAATTAAGGACTCGCCCCCAAACACCCAGTATTCCTCAAACCATTTGTCTTTAACAGTATTATAGTGTCAAAAACATGAAACAAATGATAAGAATCAAAGTTTTTCCTCAAACATTTATCATTTATAATGTCGCTAGAGAACTGAGGTATGCAAGTGGGCTCATGCGCGCTTTGGTTTGTCTGGAAACAGATCCGCTTCCGCCGATTACTCTTAATAATAAAACATTCTGAAAAGTTTGCAAGCATATGACTCAGTTCGGCTGTTGGCTCAGGAGAGATCCACGGTATGTTGGAATTTCAAGAGTTAACAAAAGCCATTCTTCTCCCTTTGTTTGCTGTTTTGTCTGTCAGAAGGCACCATAAAATTTACCTCGTTAGGGGAGTGAGTTCTTCTTATCTGAGGGGCCACTGACAAAGACGTCTAGATAGGGCTGATTCTCAGGAACGCTATAGTATTATGAAGCCAAATCGACTGTGATACACCACGCAGGGGAGGTGAGCTTAAAGAAAGTGTTGCCAGGAAAGAAAAGCCTGACATGTCTGACACTTGGTAAAGTGCACCGATAAGAAGTATCCCAGGAAAACCTTTCCAGCCCGAGCCGCCCCTGAGTGCAAGGTGAGTTATGGTAACGTACAATACATTAAGTCCTTGAACATTTCCCGTTTGCCCTGACCATGTAAGCAGGACCTCGGTGTGTGTCTGTGTGTGTGTGGGTCCCATATGATTTACATAAGGCCGCAGAGGCCCATAATCACACTCAGTAATCAGTGTGCTAAATTTAACATGGGGGATAAGGGGGAAATCAGGCCCAAATCAAAGGCTTTGTTATCTGCTCAGGGCTTATAATGTAGATTATGAAACAGCACGGGGATCTGATAAACATATGGGCAAGGAGCAGGGTAAAAACATCTGCATGCCTGCTGGCCACACAGTAGCAGGGAAAACTTTAGCCCATTGCCAGCCTTTAATGAAAAAGAGGAAGCTGGCTAAAAGGGAAATGTAGACAGAAAATGAGTGTGCGTGTGTGTGTGTGTGAGAGAGAGAGTTTCTAGTAAACTTCTTGGTCATGACTTGGATGAGGAAACAGTCCCTAAGTTACCTCGGGGACAGATTGTGTTTGAGTGGAGGAAAGGAGGAAGTTAAGAGGGGGTGTTTTTGGATGAAGGGGTGGGTGGTGAGGACTTGGATGGAGGAGAACAGGAAGACAGATCGCTTATGGCAACCGGGACTTTCTGTCAGATCCAGGTCAGTAAGTTGCAGCGTGACACTAGGGGGGGAAATGGTCTGTAATCGCAATAATCAACGTGATTAGCTTGAGCAAGCTGCAGCCCCAGACCTGAATCTGCCACCCAGGCTGCTGCTGGCCTGGGAGCACCACGAGCGTCACTGCGTGAGAACGATGGAGGTGGGAGCACAAGAGAGCCAAATGGTGCCTGGAAGAGTGAGTAAGGCAAGAAGAGCGGACGGTGGCTTAGGAGAAAGAGTTACAAGTTCAGGATTATGACCTTATTTAGAATATTCGACTCCGAATTGTGGGAAAAAAAGAGAGCAACTTCCTCCTCAGCTGGGTCAGAAAATGAACCAGCGCTGTGTCACAAACAAATAGCTCCCCCTGGGAAACAAAATCCGGGCAGTGTAAAAACATTCTCCCTTTTACTGTGTGTGTCACAGCCCCCCTTTGAGCATCGGTGAGAATAACACATCTTAACAGTGTTACAGAGCGCTTTAAGAGAGGAAATAAAAACAGATGAGGCAGATAAAACGAGGATAAACACCAAAGGACAGAGAGGAAGTAAAGACAATAAAATAAATAAGATAGCATCAGATAGAAATGGTTAGATGAAACAGGCTTCCTGACCTGGAAGGCAGATATAAAACATAATTCGATTGCCATTTCAAGGAAGGGTGTGGCACTCATGCTGAGTAACATGTAGTGCCTCAAAAATATCACACATCTGATTCCTGCGTTTGAAGGTTTGTCCCGGAAAAATCCTCACTCCTCGCTCGCTATCAAAAAAAAGACGCCTGCAACCCACAAAATGTAAAATAGCCATTATATAAATACAGGAAAATAAATATAAAAGGATGTTTTAGATATAATATACACAGAAGTTAAAATGGGAGATGTGTAGTTGACTTGGAGAACAAAAAAAGCACCCCCATGCCCTGCAGCATCTATATTCTAAATCCGGTCAGTGAGTGGTGATTTGTCAGTGAGTCAGCGTTCTCCCAGTATCCATCTCTTTGTGTCTAAACAGGCTGTCAATCACCGCACTGGCACTTCCTGTTTACCTGTCCCATTGACCTCCTCTTTGGAGAGCCACCGGTGCCGAGTGCTCCGGGGCAGCTCCGAGGACAAGCACTCACACGGCCAGCTTCAAAGTTAAGGCAAAGTTTACCCAGAGTTGAGCTTCCACAGGCTGCCCCGCTGTCCACCGCGGTTGTGTGTTCAGATAAGAGGGCTGCTTCCTGGTCCAAACATACACACACAAAGAGAAAAGAAAGGCAGAAGGACAGACAAGACTGAAAGAAAACGGAGAGGGGGGTCGGGAGGTAAACAGTGAAGTGTTATCACAGGTATCGCTGGTTTGAAAAGCGACTCAGTGACTTGGAAAGAGTGCGGCCGTGTGAGAGTTTGTCGTGGGCTTTGCTTAATGGACGCTGAGCATTGTGCTGTCAGTGCTACTGAATAGAAGAGGCTTCACTGGGATTCAGATATTAAATTCAAAAGCAAAAATCAGTGGGACAAGAGAGGGGAGCGCTACACAGTCTCAAAAGATTAGATTTCTCATTTTGTGTTTACTCGCTCACAGGTTCTTACGACGGGCAATAAAGTGTTCGGAAACACGTGACACTGGAGAGTGGAGTGAAATTACAGAGGTCGGCCCCCCTAATCCAAGCATCAGCTTGCATCAACACCTGCAATTCCTCAGACGGCCACCTGAGTCAGTCTCCAGCTGAAATAAACATGTTTACAGCGTGGTACATGGATACTACATGCATGTTTTATACAGTCTATGCCCTAATCCAATGGCAGAAAGCTGTGGGGGGGCAGAAGTCCTAAAGCGATGAACCGATCATCGTTTCGCAGCATACCATGCATGATAAACCCAACAGATGTTTCAGAAAATAAGTGCAGAGGTGATTTTCAATAAAGTTGAATCAACTTTTTTATGAAATCAAACCCTAATTTGATATTATTTATATGACTGGCATTGTTTCTGCGTCCACCGTCTCCATGCTGGATTCAGAAACCTGTTCAAGTTATGTACATGTCATACACAGCCTCGCTGATTACTGTTCACTCTCTCTTACATCATACCAGAGCTGTAAAATAAGCAGCGTTACACCGAAGCAGCTTCAGTATAAATAAAAGTAAGCTCATATGTATAAGTATCATTCTTGGGTCATGGTTGACACTGTAGCATTAAGTGTAGATTTAAACTATTGCACAGAAAAATCCGTAGATGTACGGCCCATCCTATGTAGTCCAGTGTTGACCGCACTATGAACTGGGAACATAATGGCTGTTCTGTTCCTGCCATCTCTCAATGTAATGGTACTGTAAACCAACAGACCAACAGCCCCTTGAGCCACATTGCCTCGCTGCCTTGGTATTTCTACAACAAATTAGCGAGGCAAACTTAAATATTGGGTCGTCTGTCAACGTGATGGGTGAAAGGAGAAAAAAAAAAAGAAGAAGCAATTTAAGCCTAATGTATTTCAATTAGTGGCCAACTTTTAAAGGAAAAGCCGACTTCCGCACAGAGAAACATGTACAAACTTGGGTCATCAGTGAGGGGGTTGCAGTGGGTGTTTGGGTGTTTGGGGTTAAGAGGCGAGGGGGGGCGGGTGGCTGTAAGCATAAATAAGGCCTTGTGGCTATTAGCAAATGAGCAGTAATGCCCCCTGAATGATGGTGATAATGATGCAGTGGACAGGACATTGGATTTTGATTGGGCCCTCCCTGTGAACAGGCCCCAGTACACACAGGAAGTGCTTGTTTGTTCCAAGCGGCAGTGTTTCCTGTCAGGCCGGCTGTGTGGGTGTGTGTATGTTTTCCACTGCGATAATCAGGACAGGCGTGTGTGTGTGTGTGCGTGTGTGTGTGTCTTACTCCTCCGTTTGCCTCCTGTGGCTGCCGGTTCAAAGCCCCGCTGCTCGCCAGGACGGAAGCTCCTCGCAACTGAGGATGAGATCACTGTGCGCCCAACAAGGGACTTCCTCCTCACACAGGAAGTGGAGCCGCAGCTGAGAGGGAAAGGGCCCTTCCTCTGCCACCCCCGCTCCCCCTGCCCCTGCTCTTCCCGTGTCCTCCTCCATGATCCGTGTTTTGTCTCAGAACTGAGGTAAAGCACTGCTCGCTCGCTCGCTCTCCTCTCTCTCTGACCGAGCAGGAAGTGCAGCCTGCTTTGTTTACGTAACAGAGGTCCTGTCTCCCGCCAGAGCCACCCCAAAGGCCTCTGGGAAACGGGAATCCCCAGACTTCATATCCTCACATTTGTGAAGTGGACATCCATCACAGATTGACAGAGCAGCGTGCCTGGCTGTGTACATGGGAGAGAGACCTAGAGGGGGAGCGAACAGAGAGAGAACAGAAGAGCATCTGTGCTGACGCTGATGACCCTTTCCTGAGATGCTTTTCCTTCTGCTTAAGTTGACCCCTGCAGAAACCGAAGAGGGACTGGACATGTTCTTGTTCGAGAGCCCCCCCCCCCCCCCCTCATCATTTCTCATTGTGCCTTTTGGCTTGGACACTTATCTGTCTGCACATGATTCCAATAATGAACATTTGCACTCATTGCGGACTAGAAGCCGGGAAATATGAATGCCACCGGTGATGGATATCACACTGTGTCTGTGTGTGCCTTGTTCTGGGGGGGTTTGGGGGGGGGGGGGGGGTGCACACTCATGAGGCTCATGTGACTGGTTGAGGGTCCACAGAGAGAGAGACACAGACACACAGAGAGAGAGAGAGGTCTATCTGTCTAAGCCCCCCCCCCCGGAAGACTGCCCGATAGCCATTATGGAACGAATGAAGACTTATGAGTGTGTGGAAGGGAAGTTGGTATTTAGTCCACTGGAAGCTGGGCTGGATGAGTGTTTGTCTGTGAATGTGTGTGTGTGTGTGTTACAAGCGACTGCTTGTCATGGTGCTGCATGTTTTAAATACTCAAAAGTAAATATTATCAGATTTTCTAAACTAAATAAATGATTCGATTACAGATAATTACGGAAACATTATGAATGGAAGAACTATGGAGAATGAAAAGAGAAAGACTTTAAAAAAAGAAAACATGTGAATTGAGTTTTGCACTTCTTATTTATTTTTCTTACTTTTTCATGTCCGTTGTAAGTACATAACATAAATAATCAGGGAATATAATATAAGATATAATATATGAGTAAGAAAGCAACAATTCAGATAATCTGTTACGTTTATTAACTAATTGTCACTATGTACAGTCAAATTGATGTATGCCATCTACATTATATACATCTTTTTATTTTTGCTACATTCACACTGTTAATATCTTTTTATATTTGTTGTACTTTTTTATATCTCTATATATTTTATATTTCATGCTTATTTCTTGCTTTGCACCAGGGAAACAATACTTCAGTCTCTGTATGTCCTGCTCATATGGCAGTGTTGACAATAAAGTTGACTTGACACGTTCATTTTCACCCCTAACTTATTAGTTGTTTCTGATCAAAGAACCCAAAGATGTGTGATTTAAAATCACATTACATCATGAAAAGTGTCTCATGTTGATATTTGAGCAAACCGAAAGAGCGGAATTTTGCACTTTAGCTTGATAATCAGAGAAACTATTAATCATGCCCAAATTGTTGTCAATTAATTTTCCTTTGATCATCTAATTGCTTAATTGGCTAATCATTCCAGAGCTAAATTTAGCTGTACAGCTAAGGAAACCTACCGTATCTAATCCTCTCTACTTGTATGTCGACACATAAGTCAGGGTCTGTGTTTTTCTTTGCATCTCAGGTCAGGACTGTGAAATATTTGCATGCAGCATGGGTGTCCTCCCAGTTAACTGGAGAGCCTGTCCTCCTCCTCCTGCCCCCCCCCCGGCTCTGCGACTCTGCAGCTCTGCTCATACAGTGGTGGGTTTGAGTGGCTGCCATAAGGACTGATGGCCCCAGGACCTGTTGGTGGAGGTCAGTGAGTACAAGAGGCGACAGCTGTAGAAACGCTGGGAGCCCGGTGCAGCATGAATACTGGTGATTATGGCCAGCATCGCACACACACACATGCACACACACACACACACTAAACATGCACACACAGTGATCAGATCCTTATCTAAAGGATACATTGTTTAGAGGTCGCTGGAGCGCCGCCTCACAGGATATAGACCACTGTTAGAAAGCGTGCCTGTGTCCGTTTGCGTGCAATATACGATTGTATAACACATGATCAAAAAGGTGAGGCCTTCTGGTTTGTCTACAGCGTGTGTGTGCCGGGGTTATACTCCTCCGTGTGTGCAGTCAAATGCCTCTCTGAGGTGTTGATGTGGTCGTATAGTTTACGGGAGGTTGAGCCGGCCTCAGTAAGTCAGCGTCAGTATGTGTGAGCAACACTGCTGCTACCAAAACTGTCAGATCTGCCATATAAACAATAACTGACCCAGTGTCAGCTGCGCTCACGGAGGCCCTCTGATGAAAGTCTTCAGTTAGCTGTCGCCCCGGAGTGAAAGATGATCTCTAAATGGACAAATAAATAGGTAAAGCAGAACTTTTACGCCTCCTAAAAAGTCACTGAGATAGTACTTTTCGTTTAGGGGCAGCTGTTCAATAAGTACAAATAAAAAGAATAAACCTTTTTATGTTCGACCCATTAGTTTTGCTTCAGTACAGTATATGAATACCGCTATGTGTGCATGTTCCCTATATGTTAGTGCTAACATAAACCCATGAGCTGCTAGCAAGTTTTGCTCGATCCTTTTTGCAAAGTGATTCGTGAAATATGGTACGGTCCCTGTCGTTCTCATTGCTTGCAGCTGTGGATTAGTCTAAGTGTTAAATTACTCACAGAAACGCAGCAATCTGACCAATATTAAATTATAACCAGCAACAGACAAAGACGTCAACGGGAGCTTTAAAGCCGGCTAATTACTCACACTTTTAATGACTTCTCAAAGTGTCAAATTTAGCTGTCAGCGGCTCTCTGCAGTCATTTCATTCTGGTTCTGGGTTTGTGTGTGTTATTCGTCACATCATCATTAGATTTCTCAAACCAGCCAATTAGGCATCTTAAATTTGTATCTCTGACATGATAACAGTCGATTCCCCAAACTTTTAAGTAGCCAAGAAAGTCGGTTACTTATATTTGTTATTTGGTTATCTAATTCATTTATTTACCGATGGATGGATTAGAGTACTATAGCGGCACTTTGACTGCCAGTATCCGCAGTACATGGGTAAGTACCTTTCATGACACATGCAAACCCCTCAATACCAATTTTAAGACTGGAAAAGAAAAAAAAGATCCTCTGATACCAAATGTGCTCAGCAACACCTCACGACCTGTTTCCATTTATTGAAAGGGTATTTCGGTCCCTTAAATGCAAGACCCTTTGGCCCTTGGGGAGGGACTAAGGCCGCTGACCTGGATGCCCAGGGAGAGGTGTTGCAGCTGGGATAGTGCTCTGGAGAGACAGTGCTGGTGCTGGTGGGAGCAGCTGTTGTGTGTTAGACTGTCAACACAGTAATGAAGGAGGAGTTAAATCTGGCACAAGGAGTTTTGGTTGAATTTTGTTCTCAGGTTACATTTTTGTTCTTGGGTTACGTTAATATCTGCTTGGTTTTCATACTAAAGACATTTGGAGACGGATGTATTTGATGCAAGAGAGAAATATATGAAGTGGTAAGGAAGTACCAGCGTGGCTGTAACTGGAACTCCTGTGAAAGTACCACCCATGTTCACAGATTATTTAACGTTGCTGACTTTTACATTCTGACCTTCCGTGCACCGAACCGGCCCACAAGCCTTTCAGAACACTGAAGTCCGCTTCAAGCCCTTCGTCACCATCATCATCACGGTCTTGGATCTCTGAGTTTCCCCCCCTGTTCTTGCTCTCATGGGAACTTCACCTCCTTTCAATGAGCCGCCTGGTTCACCTCTCAGCACTGGCCGCTCTGGGGTTAACTCCAGGAGTCAAAGGTCACAGGATCACAGGCTCCACAATGCCTCAGATTGTTGATTGTTGATGCTAAGGCGGGCACTGAGAGGAGGGGTATGACTCTGTGTGTGTGTGTGTGTGTGTGAGTGAGTGTGTGTGTACGTGTATGTTTGCATTTGCTTGATTGTGCGCATATTTATCTGTTTGCGCCGAGTGCGAGCGTCAATTTTTCTGCATGCAACCTGACATGTTTACGTGTGTGCTCATGCATGCCGGCTCATTGTGTGTAAAAAGGAGAAACCTGATTGGCCGGACCACCGTGGCAGATGAAACTTGATGGACTGCAGGCTCTCTAAGCTCCTGTTGATGGGGATTTGGAGGCCTGTCTTTGAGGGGGGGAAATTCAATTTCCTCCCCCTGCTCGTTGGCGCTGTTTGGATAGCTTGGCCCAGGATTGGAGAGGGTGTGTGACACTCCAGATTACCCAGTCACTGAGTAGTCTGCTGAGAAAGTTGTGTCTGATCTGCTGCACGCCATGACTCAACACAGGAGGAATGTGCCGTGGCGGAGAGCTGTCAGTCTGTCTGTCAGCCGGGCTCTACGTCTGTCAGTCCTTTCCATTTTCTTTCACGGTTTTCTTGTGAGCTCCAGCATGTTTGTTTTCCATTCGGACCTGAGTGCTTTTATTCAGGTATTGATCTCGCTATGACAGCATGTATGCAAATTAGACCTTTATTGACATCTGATGTTTTATTGATTGAGCGTGATCGATACTCATGTAAAACAGTTTATGCGTGGAGGATCCACAGTGACAGTCGGTCAGTCAGACTGTTAATTGTTTTCTTTAGACTGTTTGCACTGAGTTCTTTACTCATTACTACGTTAGATCCTGTGACACAGTGAGCCATTGTGTTTCTATGTGGAGAGCAAACGTTGGGTAAGTTGGATGAAGATGAAGAACAGGGCTGCGCATTTTTAGTCTCTCCTGACAAACGCTTCAGCTTCGCACTCGACTGTTCATGTGTAAAGTGCCTCGGGTAGTTGTGTAACAGACTCAAACCTGGCTTACTTTCTCACCGTCGCATGCCTGGCCAATTACAGTGTGTGAAGTGGGTGCGAATGTCTGATCATCATTTTGAGAAAGGTGCGGGCACAGGTGGGGTTTCCAGATCTAGCTGACCGTCCGACAAACAGTTCTGATAGCTCAGAGCAGCTTAAAGATGTCAAACATCGGTGCAGTGCTACTTTGGGTGTCACCCAAGGTTTTGAGTGTACAACCAATGAGGTGTCACCTGAATGTGACCCATGACGGATGAAAAGGATGGAAAGCACGCACATAAAACCTTCTGGATCGTCTGATTCTTACTCCACAGGAGCTCACTCTTCTGCAGCATGGCAAACATTGGTGGCTTACACCTACGATACTTCTGAGCGTGTGCAGTGAGCCTTAGTTTTTTTTTTCATCTCTTCATTTCCTCCTCAAAGTATTGTGCTGGGTTCCATTACACACATCTCTTCTTCTGACTACAGTCCAGTTTAAAATGCATCTGCATTCAGAGACTCCACTGGATTTGGCTGGTAAAAGAAGAGCAGGGTGACATAGCCCAAGTCCCGGCTAATCACACATTAACTGAACTCATCACCACTTGCAAAGACAACAACCCCCAATTGAATTTAAATACTGAGCGCCTAGTGAACCTCGCAGCGGCCGATATCTACACCGCATTGAGGTGCTGGACCGAGCGCCGCAAACAAACATACACACAATCCCGCGGGGAGTTGTGTTCCAGCTCATCAGGAATGTCAATTACCTCGGCATTGTTTGTGCCGTTGTTGATTGTTTGTTTGGCCTGCTGGAGAGCCGCGGCAGGGATCAGGGAGGCGGGTTAGTGTCAATGACACTCGAGCCGTTCACCTCCTCATTACCTTCAGCTATCTCTCTCTCACCTTGCTGTAAAATGGAGGAATGTCTTTAAAGCCTCATCCAATTTTACTGGAGCGCTGACCACTTCATCATACACAGATGTTGCTCTGTGTGTGTGTGCGCGGGCTAGAGGGTTTGCAAAGCTTGTGTGTGTGTTTCCTGGGTCACGGCATGTTATTGTTCTTGGAAACCCCTCTTGATGGAGAAGAGTGTTGCCTGAAGTCTCGTATTTATTGGCAGAACAAGAAGAAAGAAAGGTAGAAGAAGACGTAAAGAACAGGAAGAATAAAAACGAAATGAAGGGTTATGTTACAAAACACGGCTGGTCAACAGGGGGTGAACGTCCAGAACATACGAGAATATACTGACTCCGTTACTGCTGCAGGAATGGAAATCAATAAAGATTTTTTTTTTTAAAAAGGCATCCATATTTGATTTGAACATACTAATTACTAGCAGCATTCACAACATTAACCTTCAGATAAACTGCGGTCATGGCTGTTTATTTAGTGGATGTTTCAAAACTGGTTATCAACATGACTCAGGCCAGTCTGAGTCAACACTATGACTTACGCTCGAGGGATTATCGTGAAGCTGAAGAGATGAATAGAAACAAGGAAGTTGTTTCTGTTGCGTTCGCCGGGAGCAGAACAAGAGAATGCACGATAAAAAAGTGAACGCGCTGTTAGATTTGTCTCACGAGGCAACAAACAACTGAAAAAAAAAAATAAAATAAACAGGAGATATCAAATAGACCCCGTGGTGAAGCGGTTTCACTCTCTCGTAATATGTGCTAGTGAGCAAACTCCATCTGCTGGGGAAGATCTTGTGATTTAATTGAAAGCTCCGGAACAGCTACTTAATGGACAAGAAGATTAATTGATTAATCAGTTAATTAATCAGTCTTCTAATGTCTCGTTTTGTCTGACCTAGAGTCCAAAACCCAAAAATATTTTAGCCGGAAACTTCACAACTTTGGCAGCACCCATGTAATATATCGGGGACTGTTGGTGACATTTCTCATCAGCGTAGACAGACGATGTGAGTTAGTTGGAACCCGAGCGAGAGTGTTTACATCCGGCCACTTGTTCCTCTCTTCACCAGAACGCTGGATGTCCACAACCCCCTCACTCTCCATCCATCCGTGCCTCCGTTTTTAAAGCCCCGTCACCCCCTGATACTTGTCTGGACATGCCTCAGCCCAACTGCCGTGTGCTCTGCCGGGTTTGGAGTTTTCTCCAGACCGGGAGGAGAATTGTCTGTTCGGTTTCTCTCTCGGGAACAACGAGATGAAAAAATGCTTGAAAAGCAATACCAAGAAATCATACCATATGTTCTTGTAAGACTTTCACGCACGTGTTGGAAAGCTGCAGTCACAGACGATCAAGTTAAATAAAATAAAAATCAAGACCTTTGTCTTTCTGAGCATTACGTTCAGAGGCAACAGCGGAGGCGTCTGAGTGGATGGAGTAATCCTCGAGTATTTAGATGATTGGAGATTAGCTCCGGTTAGATAAGATGTGACTGAGGATAAGAGGCATTAGCAGGACTGGCAGGTCCTCTCCTCTCCTCTCCTCTCCTCTCTGCTTTTACCATCCCATTTGTCTTCCGTCTCATTTCATCTGTGCTCATCTGTTCACCTCCTGTAACTAATCAGGTGTAAAGCACAAGCCCGGGCAGAAACCGGATGCCACTGGTGTTTCAAGTATCCCTCACACCTCATGACTTCTGTTTCTGTCAGGCGGCGAGAGAGAGAGAGAAACAGACGCAGATATGAAGGCTCTCAGCACTTCTTCAAGGCTTATCTGCGCCTTTGATCCATATTGGTTTATTTGGGTATATATCAATCAGCCTCCACCAACCCCTCTCCTTCTCTTCCGGCCACGACTTCCCGTCCCAGATTAGTCCTCCATCCTGCCCACCTCTGCGGCTCACGATGCAACAGCACTTCAGGATCATAGGTCAGAGGGCAGGGGGGTCGAGCAAAGAGCGTCGTAACGATGTCCAGACTTAGGGCGGCTGACCGGTCGCCGCGGAGGAACGCGTGTGTGTGTGCGTGGAGGTGGTTAAACGGTTGAAAGGAAACTGTCCATCAATGTGAAATCTGAAAACAATTTGACTGCATTAAGGCATTTAAAGCGTCTCCACTGATTTCCCAATTGGCCTCTCGTCAGTAGCACACACACACACACACACACACCCGGCTGCTGTGTGCGGCCCGCGGAGGAGCGCACAGAAGGCCTTTCACAATTATGCATTCACTTGTCTGTTTGCTTCTTCATTTACACGTTTGTTTATTCATTTATTCATTTGCTATTGACTTTGGTTTTGATCCGGCTGTCATCTGCTTTCTAACAGATGAACTGTGAGATCTGTGTGCACGTTATGCGTTCAAGGAGCCGGTATGCGTCGAGGACATCTGAGCGCTAACAGGTCTCCTCGTACCCGTAATCTGTTTCCACTCTCTAATTCGCCAATGACACATAATAGCATGATTGATAACCTGTGTGTTTCCCTGAAGCACGCAGCAGAGCTGTGAGACATTTTCAGGTCAGAGCTGCGTACTTCAGGTGTGACTCAGTGCACATAAATTGTGTATGAATACTTTCTCTAATTTTTTCCCCGCTGTTGTATATGAATATATTCCTCTGTGTACAGTCCGTGTTTATGCATCTCCACCCATGTTTAGCATAAGCTCATGACTCAACCGTTCCACCGCTACCACCAGGACAGTTTGTCGACTTCTGCGCTCCACAAACAAGGCCTTTTCTCCAAAACTCTCCAAACCCTTGCCCTTGGCTTGCTGTAGCGGTTCCCATAAAGGAGCCCGCCGATGCCTCCTTTAATTGTAGCATGTAATCTGACTTAAACACAAGGCTGATAATAGTGCTGTCTATGTGGAGGTTAGGCTTAGAAAGGCCCCTGATTCCTACCAGCTCTCTTATTATCCCCTCAGCCCCGGCCACAAGGAACCGAAGGGCCGACGTGCTCGTTTCAAGCAGTGCCAGTTACCCTGTGACTCATCTAGGTTGAGAAACATTTGAGGAGAATGGAGCCCCTGTTTTGGTGTGTCAGCGTGCTGCTTGCGGCTCTCTGACAGATTGCCGTGAGACGTGAAGGCGAATCTGCCTCCACGCTGCGCGAGTTTGGAAAATACACACGCCTTCACCTCAAGTTATGCGGCTCGACCATGCTCCCATGGAGCTGCTGTGACTGTCCAATTTGGGCTGCATATTTGAGGTAGACGGACGTAAAAAAGAAAAGCTGCAGCGCGAGCCGCTCTCGAAGGTGGGGATGACATTTTTACTGTCACTGCCGTGCTCGGCGTTTCCCAAACACATCAATACTGGGCGCCCTTTTTCAAACGTAGAAAAACACAAGATGTGAGCGATCGCATCCATCCTCCTATCATTTGATATATTACAGGAAAAAAGCCAGACGGTTACTTTAGCGTCGCTCTCCACATTGGGAGGGCGTCCTCGTGCTAAATATAGTTGTGAATAGGCCTTATATGTTGGCTTTTTTTATTTGGCTTGGATTATGAAAACCAGACAGTTCAATGGTACAAAACTCAAAACAGGATTTAAAAAAAACGACACAGTGCTGATGCATAATGAGCAGCCCATTCCTGCTATCCCCACATTTTTCTCTTTGGTTTTTTTTTCTTGAAGTATTTTTGAGCTTATCAGTGTCTTTTAGCCAAAAGCACAACTTCTTCATGTATTAGGACGCTGGTTCTCAAACGGCAGTACGAGGCCCACTAGTGGTACGCGACCTCCTTGTTGTGCTACCGAAATAGTTGATGAAAATGAGATAGAACATATAAAACTATCACGGAATGTCGTTTCGTTCCGATACGTGATCACTAGAGCAGAGCTTGCATACGTCCGTGATTAGTCATGAGCTAAAACGTTACGTTAACGAAGCAGAGGTGAAATAAATGGTTCAAAAACTGCAAATAATAAGTCAAAAAAACAACAACAACTTGCTTTTACGGTAAAAAAAAATGGCAGCTGTGATTAAAGCTAAGTGGCTACATTGAAAGTGTCCGTGCTATCATTTATTAAACTGTGTTTACCATGGGTTTATAGATCAGTGTGCCGTGTGCTTAAACACCCAGCAGTGTCCACCAGGGAATATTCAGCACAAACGCCCCCTAATCAATAGACATGTTTAATGCTAATCATCTGCTAGAACCCCACGTTATATTGATTCCCAGTCGGCAGAATCAGAATTACACCAGCTGTGGGTAGGATTAGGATACGTGCACATGCAATGACACGCGGTCATCCAAACACACACAGATTCTGCTTGTTTGAGGAGGTATTTATCGATCCTCCGGCCTCTGAAGGACAAGGTCATCGGGTCATCTGTCACCGGGCTGGAGGAGACGGTGACATGCGCGCACTTCAAACAGAACCGACGGACCGTGCGGTGGCCAGACGCGGTCGGTTAATGAGGGTCACGAGGGAGGGTAGGTTGAGCTAACGTCGTTAGGCCGCATTTGATCATGCAGGACGAGATATCGCGGAGGTTACAGGAGATAACTCAAAACTACAAAGGCGGCCTGCGCTGTCAGCGGGTTTACCCACCCATCAGACTTGATCATCTAGTGCAAACTGACTGGACATCACCAGTATGTAGCTTTGTAATCAAGGCCTGATAAGAGAGAGGATTTCTTATGCAACCGCGTGCATGTTTGCGCGTAGAAATAGAAAGTGGGAGGACGTGCTTTCATCTACAGAATGTCTCCGTTTTTCCTGTTTTTCCTATCAGCTGGAGGTCTGGAAGCTGAAATGAGAGCGAGCCACACTTGAGTCTGCCTCTGAATGTAAAGCATGCCGCTGACACAGCCTGAGAAGTATTCCTGCTATGCTTTATTCTGTTTCCGCGCCGCTACATCCTCACTTTGACATTTGGCTGTGATAAGAGGAAAGCCTTGAATCCCACACATATCCACAGCGGATTCCAAGCGCTGCAGAACACTAGATCCTAACTCCACTCCCACACTCTGCCGTACAGTAAGACTGCCGCGCAGTCCTCGGACAATGCTCGGATTCAGGCTCTATGCATGAGGCCCATTCACACTTCCTATCGCTAGCATCTGCAATGCTAATGACTGAGTGACCGAGTGTGTTTCTCTCTGGCGGGGAGGTTGTGTTTTCTCTATGCATCTCTGTCCCGAAAATTTCTCTCTCCCTCCGTTCCGCGGCTGTGCAGTTGCGTAGGCGGCACATCTGAAGCCGCATCAAAGCCCCAGACGTCAAAAGAAGCCGTATGGCTCAGCTGTGCGCAGACTGTGGCACAATCTTCGGCAGTAAATGTCATTTGGAAGATTGTTTACAACATTTCTTTGTGGTTGCTCCATCAGATGTCCATTGTGCGGGCGAAAGCAGCGCAGTTCTCGCGGATGGGACAGCAGCTGTGGGATAGGTTCTTTCACTTTCTCAACTCAGTTTGATTTCCCTTCAGGTTCAGATTTCCGTCCAGTATTAAACACCTCCTTGTAAAGTCATAAACCTACTCCCGCTGCAGCTTCATGGGAGCTCCACAGGAGAAATGTCCTTAATCAATCTCAAACTCTTCATACACTCTCTGTCTTTATTTGCTTTAACTGCTCTCCATCCTCTGCGTTCTATCAGATTTACGCACAGTCCGAGCACACTGGGAGCTTTCTTGAAACTGTTGTATCAGTGTCGGTCTTTACTTTCCTCCTTCTGCTGACTGCCGGCCAGGCGGCAAGGAGGACTGCTGGCGGGCGCAGGGCTATGCCGAAGGTGACTTCCTGTTCAACAGCTGGGCCCTTGTTCGGCTCCAGCCGAAGCTATACTGCGATAATCTCCCATGAGTCTTTCCACATGGCAAGAGAAGCCGCCGTGTCGCACCGCTGTTTTTCCTGCCTTCCAACAAAGAAGAAAAGGTGATTGTGTTAAGACCTCTCAGCTCCTGTCAGGGGTCCAAATGTGTTTGTGTAGCGTGTGTGTGTGTGCGCGCGTGTGTGTGTGTGTGAGGGAGCTGTGAATCATTCTGCTACCAGGATGAATGCATGAATCAGCCTTTTCAGTAAGTATGCGAAGCAGAGGCTGGCTGAGGTGTACAGATTGGGAGCGTTCAGCTGTCACCAGCTGACCTCACCACAGACACACTTTGTGCTCCGAAGCGAAGGAAACAGGGCTTCTCTCTCTCACCCCCTTCTGGAGAACACTCACACCTCAGTTGGTTATCCTAAGATAATCTGGACCGAGTTGTGCGCTCGTTGCGAAGGCAGCAACTTCCATTTTCCTTTTTTTAAAAAAATCTCTCTTCCCATCGTACCCTCTCTTTCCTTTCCCCCCCTTCGTCGTGACCTTTGGCTCATCGTGAGCCCCCGAGGCGCCCCTGGGCACAGGAACTGACCTGTACAGAGGTCACCCCAGGTCACCTGAGGTTTGGTCGCCTGGGTTTTTTGTGTGCACTGATAGGACTTTGATGGCTTATTAGGGAATGTAATAGCGGGTAAAATAGTGGGAGTCCCAGGCTCCACCGCCTGCTGGGAAGGTGACTAGACCAACCTGTTATTAGAGGGATCACAGAGGAAGAGAGAAAAGGTAAATCCAAACTTTTCGTGATAATTAAAAGTCAGCAGCCGGGTTTGTTTCCAGCCAAAAACATATTTAGATTTAGCCCGGGCTTCTGCTGGAAAGCTGTTCCTAGATCAATTGTAGCTTTTGAAGCTTTGTACTTGAATTTTATCATAAAATTTATTGCCCAGATTTCTCTTAAAATCAAAAGTTATTTCGGGTTTAATATATGCAATCCTTCCTGCGCTCTGACGAGAAGACACATGCAGCCACAAAGACGGGATGCCGTTGGTTTCACACAGCGCTATTCTGAACCTCGACTGAAAGGCAGATGACACACGTGCAGCTATGATTGGACGAGACAGCTGCGCGCAGGATGTACAGAGGGCTTTGATTGGCCTTGGCAGCTGCCCATGCCGAGCTTAGTTTTAGTGCTTGCTAAGTGTGTGTGTGTGCATTATCAGTGAGGTCACCGCTTTACCATACCACACTAATGCTTTTGAGCTGATGTTTATCCCGCTAATCAAGTTAAGGTTCTGACCGCTGTGGCCATCATTGAAAGGAGGGTTGCTCAAAAAGCTGCATTGTGTGTTCGTGCCCGGCGCCTGTTTCAAACATTATTGAGTTGTTTTTCTGCTCACTGAGTTTTAACCTGCGTAAGTGCATCGAGATTACTTACATTGATGCTATTTTGGTTTTTGTTTTGCCTAGTCTCGCAGGAATAATCTGATCTCTTTAAATGTATACTGTTGGAGTAAGCACTCGCTCCCAGTTTCCTGTCAAAGCTCATCAGATTTCTGACTCCAACCACCTCCTGTAGCCATCTTGTGCTTTCGGCTCACCGCGATTCAAAACTTCTTGGGGGACCAAATCAATTCATTCTATCTGAATTTCCACAGTCAGAAAATCTGCTTGAGGAAGTGATATTAATCAGTGCACAGAGTTCAACCTTTGTGAACTTTGACCCGTGAATTTGCTCCATTGCAATAATAAACTCTATTTCTAAAACAAACCACAATGACACAAACAATAATGATTAACTAGCAACTAATAAATCATGTCATGAAACATGAATGGAATCAACAAAAGGGCTTTTTTTTTTTGCAGTTTTGCAGCCCTGATTTCCTCAGGCAGGTCTTTCCATAGACTTGGAGCCACTTTTGTGTATTTATGTGGACGGTGGAACAACCATGAATGATGCATCTGAGGATCACAGGAAGAGAGAAGGGACATATAAGAAGAATAACTCAAGGCCGGGCCTCTCGGGTCTTTATGATTCATCAATAAAATCAACTCTATAAGCAAAAGGTAGCCAGTGTAAGGAAGCCATGTTTGGAGTGATGAGTCCAAAATCCTGGCAGAGTTTGGAGATGGGAGACGATTGGCTAATAGAAAGTTGACTTTAACAGCCAAATTTCAATGGGTGTGGATGTGACATGTGCACCGCGGTGGCCGGAGCTAATCGCGGGCTGTTCTAGTCAATGTTTCAAATCCCACCAGAAGCACTGAGAGAGATTTAACTATGTTGCATATTTGCATATTTTGAAACAGATAAATTAGTGACCAAATCTGAGCAAGTCAACAAAGTCTGGTGGGTAAAGCGCTTCTGTGGTGGTGGGGTTTTAAGTCGCATGGAGAACTGACCGAAACAGTGTTCCAGTCGTGACGTGAGGGAGATGTACCCGGTTGAGTTTTGGCTTAGCAGGGCTGGAGAGTCCACAATGGAGGAAGCTGTTGCACCGTTCACTTGTGTTTAGCCTCCTCTATCAGAGTAAAAACTGTTACACAACAAAGCGACAGTTTATGAGACAGAATACTCACTGTATGACTTAGTTTGCTAATTTGCCATTGGCGATCTCTATCTTCAACTGCAAAATGATGCGCAGTGGTGAGAAAACTCACTCAGAGAAGCATCAGAAGATATTGTGACTGACTTAGCACCAGCTTGGTCGGCCAAAGCGGTTCAGCAACTATCTCTGTGTCTAGTCACAATGCCACCAAACTTCCGGCCTCCAGTTATTTTGCGCAGACGAGCGAGTTCGCTTTGTAGCGTGTTGCGCAATACCCACTAACCATTTGTCGTGAGCAGCGTACTCATAGCAGATCCATAAAACATACAGGATATGTGAGAACTCTGAACAGAAGGGACCCCAAGAATGCCACACACGCACGCACGCACTCAGTTACTCACGTCCCATTGGAAGACAAATTCTGAACAGCAACACCAAAAAGTCAACAGCACCCATCGTTCCTCCCTCCGTGGTTTGGTTTGAGCTGCGCCGACAGCTGAAGCGATTACATAATCTCGCTCATACTGAGGACCGTGCCGCCGCTACGACGGGGCGGGAGGGGGGGGGGTGCCACCGTAAGGGCCCTGCCGCAGATGGCGGTCCTGCCTGCCCGCACCTGTGAATCATTTGGTCCCAAATTGTTTATTTGGCTTTTCTTAAGTGCTACCAGTGTTTCCTCTGTGCATTTGCGTCCCCTCTGGAAAATACAAAAAAAAAAAAAAAAAAAAAACCTCCTCCTTCCCCACCCAAAACAGCATGTCCCTCTGGGCGATACACAGCTTTGGCATGACCACCAACAAAATAGGGCCAAATTAACCCAAAGGACACCCTCCGCTTCAAACCCCACCCCCTCTTTCCTCAGGCTGTCCACTTCCAGAAATGCACAGGCACTTAACACAAATAAAGAAGTAATTCAAACGGGCTCTTTAAAAGGAAACACAGAGCTGTTATTTGCTCTGGTGTTTGTTGTTTTTCATCCGTTTGAAGGGGAAACCTCTCTTCCTGCAATTCTACATTTATTTTGGTGTTTGTTGTTGTCAACGCAGAGAGAGAGAGAGAGGAGGCTGCTATCTATTAACTTAAACATTCCTCTCGACCATCTAAACAGCAGCGTGCAGCGGGTGACTCAGGCTTTGCGGTCCAAATTTACGGCTGCAAACTCCTGGCTTTAAGTTGGTGAGATCATGCACGCACGCACACACACACACGCCAGCGTTGATGCTGAAGCCCTTGAGAGCGAAAAAATCCTCCAAAAATGGTGGAAAGAAAGAAAGTAGAGCACTGGCGTATCTGATAAATCAATCTCATTAACAAACAGCGCAGCGTTAACCAGCACCATCCTGGCGGAGCTTGCAGGTGCTAACGAGGTCCACTCAATTTGCTAATGAGATAACGAGCAGGCTAATGAGGCCCTGAAAGAAGGTCATGATGTAATGAAATACCCAGCTCACACCGATGCGGCAATATGAGAGATGTACTCTTCTGGGGAATTAAAGATCTTAAAATGAATACGCAATAAAGTGGTCTATTACTACTACATCCCTGGTGGGGATGTTTCTTAATACGGGCTTTGATGATTGCAGGAGGAGAACATAAAAATAAAAGGAAGATGAAATAAAACGCAGAGAGAGACGATGGAGAGATGTTTGTGTTTACAGTTTGTTCGGGATAATGAGCTCGTCCTGAGAGGAGAGCTGCTAATTAGAAGAGCAGCGAAAAGATGAAAACAAAATTTAGACGCGCCTTAATCAGCAAAGTGGAAGCACATCACATATTATGCGATGTCATGTTTTCGCCTTGCTGGGAAGTTTCTGCTGTGTCAGGGTTTAAAAATGATTCATGAGCAACCAGAGGCGAACTTTGTGTGCAAGGATGTGCCGCCGCCCTTCACGTCTAATAATCAAATCACACAATCATTTTTTCAACCAAATGTATTATTTGACCACGTGAAGTGAACTTAAATCAGCCACATCCGGTGGTTACTTTACATTTCGTGGTGCGTGCGCATGTGGCTCGTAAACGTGCGCCCATGTAACACGCACATTCTTCCGCGATTGCATGCGCGAGCCGCGCTCCCTAACATTTCTTTTTCTGATTCAGTGGAAAATTCCCAGATTGCCGTTGCGCCAGCTTAGAAAACATAGAGGCTGTAACCAAAGCGCCGGCTGTTTCAGTCATAATCCCTCGTGCCTCTCCCTGCACTGCTTCCCCATCAAAGGAGCGCTGATTACTGGGAACTCCTCTGGGAACAAGGCTGCGAGATGGGAAGTGGGCATGGAAAAGGAGGAGCAGACACGCCTCTAAAAAAAAAAAAAACGGACAGTAACCACTGATGAAGTGTTGAATAAAGAGCGACTCCACGACCAGATTACAAGGCGGACACCAAAAAGATTTCACCAGTAGAAAATAATCTACACCAAGGCGAGGGATTTTGGCACCAGAAGCTTCCTGATTTTTGTTTGAATTCTGAGAAACAGTCGGCGTGGGGAGCGAAAGACGCCGAAATGCAAACTTGGATCCCATCGGCTAATGTCTGATGACGATTTAGCTTCTTGCAGATTTCTTTCTATAGAGGTTAGCAGAAAAGTGTCTCGTCATTCTCCTCCATGAGGTTGCAAATCGACCGCGGAGGAAACTCTGGTATGTGTGCCCCTGGTGGTACGTGACTTCCCTGTAGTGGTACTTGGAGGGATCCCTGAAAATGAAATAAATCAATCAAAAAAACATATTATCCTCTCAAAATATGACATTTGTAATGAAAATGGACTCGCTGGACTGTCATTTAACACACAGCGTTAAGCATGCGCATACATCCATGATTAGTTCCGAGCTGATACGTCATGGCGAGTTAATGAACGGTTCAAAATCCCGGCTCCAAATTGGAAATATCCACCAAATTAGGTCTGGCTCTTGAAGGGCTTCTGTTCAATCATCAATAAATAATCGTCCTAAGAATAAACCTGCCTTAAGCTTAATCAGCCTGCAACTGAACAGGGTCGGCCTACGCTTTAATGTCGGTCATGGTGCTGGTACTTGACTTGTAGAAAGGAAGGGAAAGGTATTCCAAACAAAACACAGCACGAGTAAAAATGTCTGACTCACTGGTGGCAAAGGACAGGAAGGAAAGCATCCGAAGTGCGTCTGCGTTCACGTCTGCGTGTGCGTTTCTGCGTGTGTTTTCAAAAGCCCGAAATAGAACGGGGAGTGTATCCGCACATTCTCTCCTCGTGTTTTTAATCTTCCTGTTCATTTGTCCATCATGTAGTGGTGCGGCACTTCCTGTCTGTGTCGCCACAGTGATGGCCTCGTAGCCAATAAAAAGTCAAACAGGAAACTGAGCGGAGAGCCTCTGATTGTTACCGAGGTGTCTGGGCCAGGAGTCCTCATTGTACATCCGTCGCGCTTTTCCCTTTTAATAATACGGACACACAAATGCACACACACGCACACGGGCAAACAAAAGCTCAAACAAGATAAACGGGGGGGGGGGCTTCAACCTGTGATTATGCAGAAATCAAAGAGATGCAACACAACGCAAATATTAACACAGTTGCATCCTTTTTGTGTACAAAACCACATAAACACACACGAAGGCGCAGCGGGACTGTAAAGAGAGTGGAAGTGAGAGGAGGTGATAACACAGAGGCAGGAAGACAGAGCCGCTGGATATGTAATGGAAACATCCCGAGCCGGAGCCAGCAACGATTGAAAATCATTCATGTTTTGTTATTTCCTGCAGAGTGATGGAAGGGCGTGGTGCGAGGAGGCTCTTCAGCATCAGGTAGGATGTCAGCCACTCTCAGCTGACTGTAAAGACTATGCTAAATTTACTCGCAGGTATTTTCCTCGCCACTGTTTGATTCATTATTATTAAAGAAGAGTTACAGGATGATCGTTGACTGGATTCAGAGGGTCTCACAGAGCTGCGGGCGGTTTAAGTTAGACGTTCTCGTGTCACACTCGGGGTGGGACTTGCAGGGCTGGTGGCTGGATAGGAGCCACCTGGTTAAAGGCCAAGGCCTGGGCTGTAACCCTGGAAGGAAGTGGAGGTCCTGAGGAGCATATGGGAGGCTAAAAGGGGGCAGGATGTGTAGGAGGGGGGCTGGACAGAATCTGCTACTATCCATTACTGGTTATAATTATATAATTATGTATGAGACCAGCCACTTTGTCACCTATTCTCTTCTGTCAGTTCAGTTCCTCTCTGGCTGTCACTCCAGAGTTTATCCATAACACAAGCTCCGTATAGGGCTGTAAATCATCGCAGGCAGTGGTTACGCAACCGCAACTTTGGTCTTCATCAAAATTTAATGCATCGCTTTGTGGGTTTGTTGGCAGAAAGTAATACACAAACCGTTGACACTCCTTTCTTTTTGTTCTGGCGTGGGAGTTTTTAAAGGTGCTGTACAGTACGAAAAAATTCCTACACAGAGTTTGGACACTCAGATAAGACAGCAGACAGTAAATATTGTGTGTAATGCTTTGCAGATGCAGCAGACTGGTTTTGGCTTTTCTGTTATGTCATCTATTTCTGGTGTGAAATTGTGAGCATTGTCTAGAAACTTGAAAAGACTAGACAGCAGGTCAGAGATGTAGAACTTCTTCATGTACAGTTGTGTAACGGGCAAAATGGAGTTTAATCTTGTCTTGAGCAATCGAATGTTCCATCAACAGCGAACTGAAAAGCCCGAATGTGTGAAAGCCCTTTCTGTGTCTTCCCTCACGTGCTTCTTTCTGTCTTTCAGTGCGTTGTGGCTCTGGGTGCTTTTTTTTTTACGCAACGCGCAGCGTCACGACATGACCGCGTGCCAGTTTCATCCAGTTTGTCAGCCAGCCTCGGTGGAAGCCAAGCCAAACCCCAGTCTACAGTACAAACACACACACACACACACACACACATCCTGTTTCTGACAGCACAAGCATGCATTCACATGTGTGTTTTACGCAGAATACTCCCACACACACATGTAGACGATCAGCCCGGGATAAAGAAGAGATAAAGGCAATTATTTATTTCCACATATTCACACAATCTTATTTTGATTATAATCCCAAACACACCTTTTCACACATACACACACATACACACACACCCCGCTGCACCTTAGTCAGCCATCAGCAGGCCTCTGTTTTTATGACTTCTGCGATCCGCTGATATAATAAATTAGTTTATGGATCGGAGAGCATCATAAAAAAAAAAGTACAGGAGCTGCTTGCCAGACCTCAGGTTCAGTATAGCCAGCTTAGTGTGTCTTAATTAAAAGTCTCACAGGCCCGCAACTTGTTTTCTCTGGGAATCAGCTGGGGAGAGGCTCTGGGGTGTTGCTGGCTCAGGCGCTGCATGCAGAAGCTTGCACAAAAAGCCACCAATTATGGACAAAGGGCTGAGAATTCATTTGGTTTCAATTAAAATGTATCGCTTCACTCTCCCACGCCGTGTAAAGCCTTTAAAAGTGTATTCCCGATCAAGTAGGTCCCCACGTGTGAACTCGGAGGCTTGCCCCATGATTGGCCTGATTCGCTGACTCACAAATTCATCAAACTGATGCCGCCGCCTCTTTTTCTCTTTCCCGCTATGCGATGCGACAAAAGCCAGGATGAACTGCATGTTAAACAAACGAGGAACGACAAACACTCAGGAGTTCCTGTCTTATCCGTGTAGCATCACGACCTGCATCATAAGTGAGCGGCGGGTTCGTAATTTGGTTCTGTCAGAGGTCAGAGGGCATCGCCTCTGCGTCTTTGAGCTCTTTCTCGGAGGTCAGAGGAGGTGAGGGCATAGCCACAGGCGAGCGCACACTATTGCAAACACTCACATACATGAGCACACACATTCCCACTCTATCCGCTGATTTCCAGCAAGGTCAACGCGCGGTTCTTTGGTGCTTTCGGTGGTTTGAATTCCTGCGTTCGGGCCTTCAGAGATCACATCCAGGGTCGGTTATATTTCTTCAAGTCCACACTGCATGGCACTGTGCTTCCCCGTACCCGTCATGTCAGACGATACATCTCCATACATCTCCCTGAGCGGATCAAAGCTGCTCATTAAGAGACTCGACGCTCTGGGTTTTTCATAACCGCTCGCACACAGAGTCGGTCCCACACCGGTGGCTGACCCCGTGAACTGTGCGTGTACAGAGCTGAGGCGGAACTAAACGGGTGGCTCCGGCGGCGTCATGAGAAGAGCTCGCCGTCATCCATGCAGAATGCGTGTCAGGGGATTGGGTAACTCTGCCAAGGGAAGAAAAGGCGAGCAGCACACACTGCACACATTGTTGAAACAGAAGACATCTCACTTACACAAGACAAGCGCGCAGTGTGTGCGGAGGGGCCGGCGTGTGTGCGCGTACATGACGAAGCATCTGCAGATTTGTATGCATCTGCGTCTGCGCGTCTCTCTGTCGCTGTTTGTGTATTAAAAAGAGAGTGTACGTTCATTTATGCGTTTGTAAAGAGGCATGTGTGCCTGTTTGGGCGCCTGCGTGTGGTTATGCCTCTGGTCGTAACCCCCCCTACAACCTAAACATATTTAACTGAAGCAAATGACCCCTCATTACTCAATCTCCTACAATCAAAGGTGATAGGTCACCGCTGCTGTGTGTGTGTGTGTGTGTGTGTGCAAGAGCATCCTTGCTTTAGAGCAGTTTTTTGTCTCTGGGTTTAGACTGTGACACTGTGAGTGTGTGTGTGTCCGCCATTTATCATCAGCACTTTGTTTTCCCTCCTCTCAGAGTGTTTGTGTTTACCTGCAGCTCTTATCTGAACTGGCCGCGCAGGAGGTCAAAGCCGCAGCACGCTTGAGCAAGGATTTTGTGTAGTCCATCTGAAGGACAAATCGCAGAGGATCAGCGCGTGACGCTGACAAAGCTGGAGAATTTGTCAAACACGCCGCAATTAAGTATACAGACCCGGCCGAAACGAGTCCCCGTTTTGAGTGATTATTCAGGAAAAGGTTCTGGTTTGGTAGCTACGGCCGGTCGTGATGGATGCGGCTCCATCCATCTCTGAACTGTCTTTCTTTCGCTTGTTCGTCCGCAGATTCCAGCTTCGCCCTGGAATTGCTATTGACTGTCCCTGCAGAGCAGAGGCAGCTTGTCCTCCATCAATGCCACTTGAAAATACGGCTTTGCTTCTGTTCACAAGCTGCTGTGTTTTCACGCCTCAGAGGCTGCGCGGATTGTAAAAATGGACTTTTTCCCTTCACTCTCTGTATCATGGGGATCGCGTTCTCCGGCAAAGTTTTTTCTAATGTAGGAGGTCCTTACCTTTATGTACCGGGGCGGAAGATGCCGAGTGTGGTTGGAGTGGATGGTGGGCGTACGAGGCAGAAAGTTTGCATCCTCTAAAGTCCCTCTAAAGCTTTGTTCTTAGTTTACCGTGTGGAAGGGCGCAGAGCGTAGAGCTTCAAGAGGCAGAGTGCAGCACAGTCAGCGAAAATACATTCTCCTTCAACAGAACAGATCAGATTCATTGCATAACAACATGTTGAGATTTAATGAGCTATGCTTCCTGGTTATCTTGTGATACAAAGGTTTGTATGATTCGTTATTTTGATTAATTATCAATAACGTGATCATGTCCTGACTCCTGCATCAGGCCACTTATGACTTTTTCAGTTTCAAACAAAGTCAAACCTTAAAGTAGAACTGACATGTCAACATCTTTATACAGGTGTTAGGAATATATACGAACACGACTTTTGTGGCTCCAAAGCTAGCAGCTCGAAATCTGCTAAACTACCTCAAGTGATGTCACTTGAGGCAGCACAGGTCGGGGCCCGAAGACTGCCGAAGTTCGGAAATGAAGACAATCTGGAGGGTGAGGTGAAAGAAACGAGCTTACCAGACCTCTGTAACCTGCTCCTCATCTCTGCTTGAGGCTAGCAGCTCAAGGCTACCGGCATAAAGCACCCCAAAATCTCAGGCTGAACTGTTGGTGGTAGAGTCGTATTGCGGGTGATGTAGGTGCCGCGTTTTCGACAAGTAAAAATGTCAGCGTCTATCTCTGGTTCTGCTACATCGATTTTAATCCTCTCAGACGTTTAAGTGAACGCTGTGAGCGTCTAAATGTTTTACCTGCTTTAGTTTCCACATATTGTTGCAAGAGCTGATATTGTAGAGAAATTAATTAAATTAATGTTTTGCAGATGTTTCATGTTAAGTAATATTTCCTCATTATGCTGAAGACATAATTCCTTCAAAACCTATTTACTGCTGCAGTAGTAGATAAAGGGTAGTTCAGCTATGTCAGCTTGTATTTTTATGTTTCCTTCTGATTTAGTTTAAAGGTGGTTGTTGTTTTTCTATCCTGGTCATCATCATCATCATCATCATCATCATCATCATCATCACTACCACCACCCCTGGCCATATCCGTTTCCTCTGTACCTCACAGTGCTAAAAGACAACAGTCATCTAGACAGCACATACAGTAAGCCCCATTATCGGTTTCCTGAGCCGCATTCCAACCAAACAACCCAGGCGACTGATGCCCGGCGCAGGGCACGCATTCCCATCCTCACGCTGATCCCCGTCCACGCTCCCTAACCATACCCATACTCTGAAAACATCCGGGGCCCTATCGGATGCCCTGCCGAACGCCGCCTGGCGACTTCCTTGTGTCTCTCAACCAGCTGGCTCACATAATCAGGAGCTTTGAGGAGACACCCGGGAACGCAGGCATTCCCTTGGCTATCATTGCCGTTCTCGCCAGCGTTGCTGTCAGCATGAGTAAAAGGGGCTCGGGTTCGGCAGCAGCTACGGTAATGGGATGGACAGATGTTTAGATGTGAGGGACCAGGGGCCCCCCCTGGGGCCCCAACAGCGGTACAGCCTGACAGAAAGCAATCAGCTTGATGTGGAGGAACAGAACACTGTACTGTACAGTCGCAGAAAAAGCTGCAATATGAGCCAGGGGAGAGGGATTTACTGTAGATACAGGGATGGATAAGGAGGGAAATTAGCAGCAGAGAGAGTGAAAAGAGTTGAGGCACAAAGCGCGGAAAGAGCCGAGCGCAGAACGGATCGGAGCGAGCATAAGAGAGACAAATACTTTGAATACTTGAGAGAAACGATTCATTTTCCTCCGGTGTTAAATTATGTGCAGAAATTCCTGGATGGGCAACACAGGTATGACAAAAAGGGGGAGAGGAAGAGAAAGAAGGGAAGGGAGGCGAAGTGAAATGAGTCATGTTGGCCGGAGAAACTGGGGAAACAGCTGAGAGGTTTTTGAGGTGCGTCTTTGGCTCTGATCGCACTTTTATTTTGGCTGTAGTAAGGTGATACTTACGAGTCTCTCTTTCTCTTTCTCTCACACCCGCGTACACACACTCATTCTCTACTTCCCTCGCCCTCACCCCTCCTTCCATCTGTCCCTGCCAAGTTTTTTTGTCCTGGGAGGTGATGTGAGTGTTTCCACATGTGGTAGGCCAGTGCTACTAGTTTGGCTTGTAATACTGACTCAACACAAAGCCCCCTTATAGAAACAGAAGAGCAAACAGGAAAAAGGGCACGATTACCTCATAGTGCTTTACTTTCAACTCGAAGGCTCGGCTAAAAAAAAAAAGAGAGCAGAGATAGATGGACTCTGTGTGTGTGTCCCTGTCACAGGCATCGATTTACTATATCGTCCCCGTATAGGCCACAATATTTTTCATTTATATTGTTTTATTTAATTGTTACACACCTATCGGTTTTTTCTTTCAGTTATTTTCTTCTCAGCCCTGTCGTCCCTTGTAAAACTACCAGGCAGGTCAGTTTGACAGTAATTGGGATGGGTCAATACAAGATCCCACCCGTGGTGCCGAGGATCATTAGCGTGAGTGAAATAAACATTAATCTAGTCGGCGTGCCACGGCGCTGCTGGCGGCTGCGTTCGGCCGCGCACTCCATCAGGGAGACGGAGAGAGAGGGGGAAAGATGGATGAGCTGTTCGCTTTTTTCTTTTCTGTGCGCTGCTCGAGCCGGGGGAAGCGGCAAAGGCGACGCAGTCGTTTAATCTAACACCGAGACAGTTTTGTTCGTGAAGCGAGATCACTGAAATGATTTCCTGAACTGTTGTGACTGCACGTTGGCTCGTTTCCAGAATTATCTTCATTTTTTATGTTTTTTTTAATTAGTTTTATTCTAATTTTATAAATCTTTGACAAACGTCTGGGAATAAATGATTCGCGGATTTAGGTGAATAGATTATGTTTGACAAAATGTCAATTTAATGGGTGTTCTTTTTTTCATTTCCCAGAGGTCACTGGTACATTTACTCATTTACTCAACTGATTCTGAATCTGCCAAGCAACGAGTCAAATATTTGATCGATCGCGTGGAGCAGCTGAGCTGAAGTTTCAGAGAACTGTTGAACTAGAGATGTTCATACATGCCTTTACCTCGTCTCACGCTGACTATTGTAACACACTCTTCTCCTCGCTCGGTATGTCTGCTCTCGATCGCCTGCAGACAGTCCAGAATGCTGCAGCACGACTTCTATACTTAGACCTCTTCCTGCTGCGTGTAGTATCCAGTTTAACATTTTCACTCTCACGTACAGATCGCACAGTCAGGCTCCTGGTGAACTCCTGTACTCATGCTCATCAGCTCTCTCCATAAAGTCAGATATGCTTAGTCTGTCCCACACACACGCCATAGGACCCTCTGCGAACTTTAGAGACCGAAGCTTTGAAATGCTCTGCTCAGCTAAAGACGTACCTGTTTGCAGATGAGTATTTTGACACCATTATTAGTGCTAACTAATTATTAATTTGTTAAATTAGTGGCTATCTGGGCGGACGTGCACAGCCACCGCGGGGTGGACTGAAGGTTTGCTGACTGCGATGGAAGCTGAGCACGACAGAGGAGGAGGGTGGTGGTGATGAAAGAGAGCGAGAGGATAGCACACACACAGACACACACTTTTCTCTGTCGTCCGTTAGTGCTTGCCACCGTCACAGTGGGGGGGCCGTGGCCTCTGCATAGCCTGAGAATGCTAAAGGCTAATCCTACAGGAATGCTCCAGGAATGTGAAAGTTGAGTCAGGGATCGAACAAGAGAGGGGTGGAGAAGAAGTGGAGGGAGGGAGGACAGAAAGAAGAAAAAAAGAAGGGGGGGGGGGGTGGACTTAGACAAAAGGGTGGCATTCAGGAATAAATGAAATGAAAGAGAGAAAAGGAGAAAAGGGGGCAGGAGTGGTGGATGGGGGGGGGGTTCAGAGAGAGTGAAAGAGAGGTGGAGAGGAGGAGGAGAGGTTGAAAGAAAAGAAAAGAAAAGTTTGGCGAAAAAAAAGGAACAAAGAGAGAAAAAGAGGTGAAGAGAGAGACAGTTTGGCAGGGGGGCTGATTGCAGAGTGTCTCGTAAGATAAACGGTGGGATGCTTTTTTTTTTTCCCCTTTCCTTTCTTTTCCCTACCACCGGCATTTACAGCAGTTGTTATGGAAACAAGCCAAAACCTGCTGGATTGTTTTTGAAGACACCTCCTGTCCTGCAGGTACACGGAGATCGTCCAGATAGTTTCGCTGGAAGAGTTGTGAGAGCTTGTCTCGTCATGAAACAAATGAACTTTGTGCAGGCTTTCGTAACAATGGCAGTTAGGCGTCCACCGTTGCAGCTTAGCTGTCAGGATGAGTCTCTGCTTGTCCTTTTCGTTTCCTGGTTCCTGTTACAAAGATGATTTTTTTTTTTTTTTCCACCTCGCAAGTGCCCTGTGACGTCTCCTAACTGGCACGGAGCGGCGTGTTCTCACATTGTGGTTTCTGGTTCAGTTACTCAGTTTGGAAACGTGCCGGTGAGACTTACCTGTAGCACATTTGGCATCGTTGCCCTGTGAAACACAGCTGATTGGTATTCAGATGTAAAGTGGAAAAACTCTTCCTAGAGCTTCTTAGACAGGCAGGACGTGATTGCATTATATGATACTTTCAGTTACCTGAAAGGCCGGCGCGCCTCTGAGCGTGTTTGCCTGAATGATTGCCAGGGGATAAGTGCATGTGTAGGAAAAGAAGGTGTCTACGCTGCAGATATGTGTGTTTTCTTTGTCTGCTCCTTCTTGTGCAACAGTAATTACGGTTGCAGTTACGGTTACAGTTAAACTTGCTGACAAAACACAGCGGGCAGCGCTGGAGAAGCGCAGCTGCCCCTTTATCTTTAGGTGCGTGGGTAGACGTGTTTGTGTACATTCATGCAAATGTGAAAGAGAGGCTTATTTAGTTTGTTAATGAACCGAAGTATTCCTTCTGTTCTAACGCCTCTTAAGACGTTTTGACAAGCTCGGGGGTAAATAATAAAATTCAAGATTTTGTGCAAGCTGGCTCAGTGTCAGACTGTCGCGGCTACGGTGACACTTGAATAGGACGGAGCCTAAATGTTTGTAACACCTGTGCCTTTCCCTTTATGGCAAGTCTGCTGTGAAAAAAGGACTATTCCTGAGATTTCGGCTAAATAAAATGAATAAATACATCCATTTATCCATTTTACCGCTCTGTCACCCCTAAGATAACAAATATATGTTTTTGAATTTACCTTCTCTGATCCACATGTGCAGGGCTCGGATGGTACGTCCTCCCGAATGGCCACACTGTTGCACTCGGTCTTACACACAGTGCCTCAGATAGGTTTGAGAAGAATGAAAAAAAGAGCTTTCTCACCTCCACGCAGCCTGGAATTGGGGGTGGACGTCGGATTCACGATTTCGGAAAGTTACTGAAATTCGTGGGGCGCTGATGCCCCTAATCCGACCTTAGAAAGGTGTTGAGGGAGGGTGTTTCCGAAGCTATTCGGCCATCCGACCTTCTGATGGAGTACGCTGGCAGCGCAAAGGTGTTGTCCCTATAAGTGCCGCTCTCAAAGGCGCGCTGAAAAGCCGGCTTAACTCGGGGATGTTGCGGTTCTTGTAGTTCACCCTGGACACCCCGACTCTTTTTATTCTATACATTTTGAGCTTTGGGGGGAGTGGAGGCACGTAATGATGACTGGCAGCATGAAATGTATACTTTAAATAAAGTGGAAGAAGCAGAACAGGGTACAGCAGAGTCGAGGTTCATTCAGAAAATCAGTCTTTTATCGTATCTTAGCATAGTTAACAATAAAAACTTTTACAGGTTTTAAAATGAGTGGATGGAAATGTACCTACTGTTGATATCAGTTGGATTTTAGCCTATGAGATGAATCATTAAGTCTCTGATGTACAGCACGTTGAGAATCGTCCAATAAAAATATCAGCTGGATGTGATGATGATGGTTATAATTGATCATTTGTATGAAAAAAATCCCCTGGGTCAATGTGCATCTGTCTCGTGGTATGTTTGCGTGTGTGTGTGTGTGTGTGTGTGTGTGTGTCTGCTGGCTGTCAGGAAGTGCTCTCATCATTAGGCTGGCTGGCTCGGTGTGCCTCTGTGGTCACCGGATTCCCCCAGAGACAAACTCCCTCACTCACTCAAGGACAGACACCAGACATAAAAACAATACCACCGAGACAGAGAGAGAGGGAGAAAGACAGACAGACAGAGAGAGAGAGAGCATCGAGGGTGGGAGTACGAGTGATAAATAGTAAATGTTTGAAGCCGACTGAGAGTGAGTGGGAGAGGAAGAGAGCAGATGGAAACTGAGCGGCGATGAGAGATTTTAAGAGGGAGGGATATGGAGAGAGACAATAGGACAGACCGGGACACAGAGAGTCCTACAGTCGGAGGAAGTCCCCTAATAAAAGGTTTCCTGTCTCGCTGAGCATCTCTAGTCTCTGATGGCTTTTCACTGAGGCCTGCTTGACACCAATTAAACCTGCTCTGGGACTGACTGCCCCCCGCCTCCCCTAGGACACAGCCGACAGCCAGCCATGCACATGATGGCTGAGGGCTGGGTAAGAGGACTTCCTATGCAGGGGATGCAATGTAAACATGCACACACACACTGACAAATGCAGACAGCCACCCGCAAGCACACACACACACACACGCTGGCTTTTAATGAATAATGAATAATGTCTTCAGTTTTCGGGTTGACATAAAGTTTTATGGTGAAAAGTCAAGCTAAAATTTGAATTCTTGCTTTTTGTGTAAGAAAATATAAACTATAATGATGCTATAATTATAATTATTCACATAGCATTGGTTACAGTGAGCACTGTCAGTGATTTCAGACGTCTCTTCCTTTACAACCTTTGACATTTCATCTCACGGTAAGTATGACGGCAAGCGTGGCAAACCAGCTTCCACTTTTTTATCACGGCGCATTTTACATCATATTTTTTAGGATGTTTCATGATTACAAACAGCAGAGCGGGACAAAGTGTTGTATTCCCGAGTTGGAGATATTGCGAACCTCTAAGACGACGATATCTCCCGCTTGGTGAAGAGAACTACAGACATGTCAACAAACTGACGGCAGAATGGCTGACGGTAAAATTGAATATTAACAGTAAAGCAGTCGATTCAGCTGATTTCACGGGTGCCATGCGTGTACGTAAGTGCATTTATATCTTATTTCACTTGGTAATGAACTGCATAGCACAACAGAAGAAGCTCATTATTTATCTGGTGTGACTGCAAAGTTAACACGAAGACTGACCACGTTAGAATAATGCATGAACATGGATTAATGAGTGTTGATCTTGTTCTTCTCTTCTAGTTCTGATATATTATATATTGTAATATACACCATTAATCAGTTAAATGTTAGTTTGTCTATCGGGCTAACACTCACCCAACAAGCACAAACTCACCCACTTCCTAAAAAAATAATCCCGCAAGATGGGGACGTTATTTCTCACAAAGGTTCTTTTCATTGCCTTGGGAAATTAAATTAAACACGCTAAACTTAGCTGAGCTCTCCACGGACCGATCCTTCACCCTGCGTACGTAGCGAGGGTGCACGGTGCCAGGCGTTTCCGCCATATCGGAGATCTCAAACACGGGAGAGCGGAAACGAACCGTCTGAAACATACGTGATTTTAGACCACATCCTCAAATTGAGGCATATTAAAATGTTTTTTTATGAATGCCAAATAAAATATCCAGTACAAATTATATATGATAGACGTAAATGAATCATTTATACATTTTATTTTATACACGTTTTTGTTTTTTAGTTTTTTTTTGCGGGACTGCAGCTTGTCACCTTTCCCGCCCGCTCCCGCGACGAGCTTTCAAAATTTGTCCCGCGCCACACTGCTTGGCGTCGGGTCCCGCGGGTCCCGGGCTCTAACGTGACAGACAGTACAATACCTGATTTTTATCATGAGGGAATGAATCTATAAAACAAAATACACAGAATAGAAAAATGATATCCTGTGAATAGAAATGAATGAAAGAGCACACAGAGTAAATAGATAATTTGAGCAGTTATAATTATCTCTTTAAAACATTAACTCGAGCTCGTCATGTCATGTGATATGCTAATTATGAATAAATATCACTAAGACCACCGCAGAATATTGCAGGACAGCACATTATAGACACTCCAGCTGCCCATACACAGTCCACGTTTTGATCCCGTCTTGTTAATTCATGTTATTTCAACAACTGCTGAGTCATTGCCAGCTCTCGCACACAGTGTTGTGTTAGTCCCACTTGCAGAATGGAAGGGATCCAGCGAGCGTTACAGTAGCTCTCTCTCTTTCATGGGTCCGGTTCTGCTGATGGCAAATGGCCAGACTGTCAAAACTCAGGGCGATGAGTTATCCTGTGAACTCAGCACTCAGTGACTTCCCCTGCGGTTTGAATGAACACAGAGCGACCAGCGTACCGAGCAACATAGGCAGGGTTCAAATCACAGATGGGGCCGCGCATCGGCTAACCACGCCGACCTCCGGCTGGTTAACCGTCTGTGGCTGTAGGAGCTGAAGTCATTTTTACGACGACAGTTTTGCAGAATTTTTTCAGATGGAACAAAAAAAAATCAAATTATTCTTTTAGATAATCACAGCGCAAGTCTAAACAACTCCAATTTGCCTGTGAGGTATGAGGGACTTTTTTAAACTTCTTGTTGTTATATCACGAGAGCGTCACTTCGCTTAATCGCTCTCATTTTCCAGCCCTCTCCTGCGTGCCTGTGGGAATGTGATTTAACACGTGTGGCGGTGTAAGAACCTATAAAAACATACATGGGTGATTGACTTCCGAGAAAAAAAACTCCTCCATTTGTGTGGCCCTTAAGATCCTGGAGGATCCGGGATGACGCGGCTCAGGATAAAGGATTGGGACGGCAGATTACAGAAAGGAGGGCTGGTTTGGGTGGAGGCGGAGGGGTGTGTGTGGGGGGGTGTAGGCGAGTTGGAAATTGGGCCCAAAGCCCGGCACAGCATGCCACGCTCCAGGCTTCATCCAGCCCTGCTTCAAAGAGCCCTGAAATCTCTCCAGAGCCACTCAGACAAATTATAGTAATAAACAACAAGTCCCCCCCCCCCCGATCTCACCCGCCTCACCTCCCAGGGGGAAAACAAACGGCCCAAGATCCCGTTGCCCCGGCGACTGAACCCTGACCAGCCCGCCCAGCCGCTGACCGTCTGTTTCCAACTTTGTTTGTTTGTTTGTTTACCCAAAGACACCAGAGACCGCGGCAGCGGGGAGGGTTATCTTCACAGGGCCAGCGAGCTGAAAGGAGTTGGAAAAAATAAAGCCTCCAATTACATGTGATTTAGTCCATCCTGGGGTATTATGGGGATGGTGTGTTTGATTGGGAGAGATAAGCTGTGAGTGGGCTCTAATGACCGGCCGGCCTACGGGAAAGCTGGGTGTGCTTCGTTCGCTCGCGCTCTGACTGTAAAATCTCATCATTCTGCAAAGCGTTCATTAAAACATTTCGCCCTCTCCCTCTCTCTCGGCCGGCCCGCCTTCATGTTTGAGCGAGGCGAGAGGACGCGTCGGGTACACAAGGTCTCGGCCCAAACTATTGGCAGGTATTTGCCAAGAGCTCTGCTTGGAAATCATCAAAGATTCTCATCCGCATTTGCAGTTTGTCCCCAAGAGCCTATTATCGCGCGTTCAGACTGAAACGCATGCCGTACTCCTGCTCCAGTCTGGTGCTTTTTTTAAATTTTTTTGCACATCCCTTTCATCTTTGCACATCGCGTCCGAAGGGGCAATAAAATCTTACAATATATTAAAGGGGAAAGAAATGTATCGCTCGTATACTCGCGCAGGAGTCCAAGTCTTTACCTCTCCTCCAAGGCCAACGCCGTTCAGAAGGTGTGGAATTTGACGAAGCAATAACTCACAGCCCTCTACTGTAGCTCACATGGAGCTGCTAACAGAAAACCTATGAAGGCTCGGGCGAGGAGTGGGCGATCAATCACGACTCTCTTCTTTTATCTGGTTTAGCTAAGAGGAAAGCCAGATAAACACTCTCTGGTACCGTTTCTCCGAAGGTCAATCCCTGTGTGACACTAAAGCCTCTCTGGAGATCCGCCAGACGTTTAGGTGAGAGAGGGAGAAAGAGACGCACCCCGATGGAGAGAGAGAGGAAGAAGACAGACGCGCAGATAGATTGAAAGACGCGGGGCCAAACGTAAATGTTTAAGTTCGGGAGCCAAGTGGGGAGTGCGCTTCCCAGAGCCTCGCTCCGGCAGATCAATCATGCTAATATCAGACAGTCATGGGAGGAATGTCAACAGCGCTCACCTCTAACCCCATGTGTGAAGGCATTACAGTGGAGCGGTGACCCCCTGATTCTCCTCACGCCGACCTCCAGGCAGCCCTGCTCTAATGGAGATTTTATGGATGGTGTTCGACTTTATAGAGACTGTGAGCCTGACTGGGAGGCTCTGGGAGCCAGATGTGTTATGTGGACAAAGTAAGCCAATTACTCCAGACAGAAAGAGCTTTAGACGCTTTTTCTCAGGTACGGGCACTGATGTGTCAATTAAACTTCATTCAGAGCAAAGGAGAGTACTTTAAAGCCTTTCCCACAAAATACATTTATATACTGATGTTTTTTTTCACTGCGCGGATTGCATTCATCTGTAATGGATTTCCAAACCGCGGCGTATAACATTATCAGACTGTAAGTCATCGGGTTAGTGGTTAGATGCACACAGGGCAGGTTTGCGTTTCCTGTTTCCTACGTCTTGTTAGGTTTGAAGTGCTCTCAGACAGCGAATTGGTCGCTGCCGCTTGGCAACATCAATGCTCTGTGCTCTGAATCAGTGGCAGCAGCAGAAGACGCTGCCGTCATTGTTCCAAGTGCCAACTCCAAATATCGCAGGTTGTTGCTTGAAATAGAAGAAATATTTGACAATATGACAAGATCGCTACCTAAAGACATTGCTTATTGCTGGATAATCAAACTTTGAAGCTGGTGTTGCTCCAGTAGCGTTTTCTCTTCATCGATCTATCCATCCTTGGTCACATGACAAGCCACGGTGACAAATTACAAAAAACTATTTAAATGAACTCTCCTCTCTCTCTTTGCCGTTACATCCAGGCGTGTTTTACATTGAAAACAGTGGAGGTGGTGACGGCAACCGCTCGCTGTCTGAAAGCACTGTTAGACTACTATTGACTGAGTTGAGATGAAATTGATTGAATAGATCTTTCCAATATTCAATCAAGATCACTGTTTTTTTGTTGTTGTTGTTGTTGTTGTTGTTGAGCTTGACCAAGTCTTGTGAGCTGCCTAAACTTGCTTTAGTGGCCATGATTGGATATTGTTGGATATTTAATGTTGTATTTTATATTCAGTATCAATAAATAGTATAAGCATTTTTGTGTTGTCTGTGTGTTCAGTGTGTAAAAAAGTTTACGCACATTGAATACGCAAGTTTAAAAGTGTCTTTTCTATGAATACCTCTATGTTCCCTTTGTTTTCATTGGTCAGTTTTATTGATTTGATTAAAGTCTGTTTGTTTGAATGTTTAAAAAAAGTTTACACATAAAGCATGTATGATTTTTTCAGCCTAAGACAATGACTTTCTTGTTGGATGGAGAAGCTCTGATTTTTGACTTTGTGGTGATGGTGGTCGTGGTGACGATAATGGCAACCGCTGCCAAGACAGTGTTTATATGCTGGTCTTCCTGTCCTGGCATCCGGGTCTTGCTACTTCATCACTTTCCTTCCATCAGATAAAGAGGAGTTTCTACTTTTTAGCCCGTATACGTGATGATTGAAGAGAAGTGTGTGTGAGAAATGCTCTTTGGATCAAGAGAAACAGAGATAGAGAGGAAGGGGAAGGCAGGGCAGCGGGTATAAAGAGAGGGGGAGTCACAAGAGGCTGCACTTGTATACCGTGTTTTAATGTAGTTATTCACATATTTCTCCATGTATGTTGTCAGACAGCTGAGCAGTCATTTCATCGTATTTCATAAGATATTCACTGAGATGTCAAACCATTAGGCAGTGAACAAAACTGGCATTAATACAGGTGGATGACGCGTTGTGTGATCAGCTGTACTGACGTTCAAATGGAGTGATGACAGAGCGGGTTAGAGTTGACACAAAGTCGGGGCCTCTTGACGTGACTACTGTATCCCCGCCGACTGCATCTGTGCAGGATAATGACATAATGTTCCGCCAGGCCACATGAAAAGGACACAAAGCCTGCACAAGATGCCGAAATGGAGGGGGGGGGAGAAAAATGCATTTTCAAATTTAGAGCCAAAGAAAAAAAGAAAGAGGGTTAGAGAAGTGTGAGACAGCGAAAGGAATGATGGAGCAAGACAGACAGAGAGTTAATGCCGAGAGAGAGAGAGAGATAAAAGGACAAGAAAGAGAGGCAGAGAAAGAGAAGAGAGATCAAGTGTCAGGTCCACTGTGGTCCATTTTGCCCGGAGACAGCTGCAGCCACAACTGACAAATCCAGAGGGGCCCCTTCCTCTATAGGCACCGGGAAAGCACCGGGAATTATCCAACGTCTCAGCTCTCTGCTCCTTAGGGAACACCTTTCTCTCTCTCTCTCTCTTTAGTTAGCAGGGAAGAGGAGGAGGAGGAGAAGGAGGAGAGGGTCACGGCCAGTTCCACTTCCAGTGCCTCCACTGATACCCCCCCCCCCTTCAGCAGTCCTGGAATGGGGCAAATCCTTCAGATTCAGGGGGCACAAACTTCTCCCACCCTCCCCTGCTTCCACCTCTTCCTCCATACGTCCTCTTGTAATGATTTGTATATGCGTGTGTGTGTGTTTGTGTGTGCGTTAAAGGAGGGGTGGTGTGGACGGGGGGGGGGGGGGGGGGGGGCAAGTGTGAACAGCTGTGATGTATTGTCGTCTGGGGCATGATAATATACCCATGTCATTAGGGGCTGGACATTGCTAACATGTGTACGTGTGTGTGTGTGTGTGTGTGTGTGTGTGTTAAGGTAGGTTTTAAAACAAGCTCAGTCACAGTTCAAAGGAGGCCACAGCTTGCTGGCAAAGCCCCGATACCTGCTGCGCCCGTAAAGGAAGGAGAATAAAGTGAGTAAAGTGGAATGAATGCAGCCTACTGCCACAGAGCAAGAAAAAACACACACACACACACGGGGCAGGCCACGGATATTAGTGAGCGAAAGGGGCTATCAGGTAAACGTGTGTGTGTTGGGCGGAGGAGGAGGAGGAGGAGGGGGGAGCTGGGGGGGTGGTGGCAGTAGCTGGAAGGGTGAGAAAGGTAGAAGAAGGTTTTGATGTTTTTGGAGAGGGAGTGCAGCAGGGGAGCGCATCGTAATGTATCTATTGAAGTTCAGGCCTCTGCGTTTGATACAGTACATCTGTACCCCATTTCCCTCTTTTCCCCCAGCTGTGCACTCTCACGTGTACAGGAACAATAAGACCCGAGACCATAAATTCCCTCACTCCCTCTCTCCCTCCGCATCCATCTCCCTTAGCGTCCATGTTTCTCTCTTTTTATCTCTCCTTTTCCGCACCCAAACAGCATCCTTTCGCTCGTCCTCCCCTTCCCCCACTCCCATTTTTTTTTTTTCCCTTGTCGCGATATGATATAATCATACCGGCCGGGCGCTTGCTATTAGCTCTGACGTCTGCCTCGGATTGCTGACTTGGCTGCGGTCCCTCATCGCAGACACCGTGCCGTAAAAAAGCTCGAATTAATTGATTTCCTCTCGGTAAGAGGGGTCACGTCTTCTGCTCTTGTTTCCGACATCCCTTTACTCCCCACCTCTTCCCTTCGCCTCACACTCTCACAGTCTCCTCGCCCCCTTTAGCCAAATCCCTCCAGCGCCGCTCTCCACAATGCAAGAGAGTGGAAGTATCAGTTGGCCCCCGTCAGGTCCGCTGGGGTCTGGGTGCGCGGTAAATGAAATATGGTAGCTGTCGCATTAGGAAATCCATTGAAGTTAATTAGGGCCGGTGTTCTCTGCGGAGCCACATCTGCTGCTGTTTAGGCGCCAACACCCCCCCTCATCCAGACACTGCTATGGGGACTGCGGTGGGGAACAGCGAGGGTGGGGGTTGATGCCGATGGGGAAACTGGACCTGGGGTATTGAGTGGTACTGGCCAGCAGTTGGCTGGGTAGAGTAGCAGGGAAGCAGAGTGGCTCAGAGGTCGTGACCTCCAGGTAATTCGTAATGGTGGCTGCGTGGAGCAGCGAGTAATGGATACCGCGTTGTTATCGGGGCTATCAGCTGGCTAAGCTGTTGTAAAACCACAGAAACCGGCTACACCGCGCCCGCATGCTATAACAACATACGATATCGACCAGCCGTCTGAGATTCTTTCAGCATGTATGATATTTCAGTGCCCGCTTTTAAAAGCTTGGTTTCATTGTGAGGGTCAAACAATATCACCAATAAAAGAATTAAACAGTCTTATATTATTGGCTAGTAATGAGCTGTGAAACAGATCTTAGCAATTTGGTAGTTTGGGCTATTGCAGGGTAATGGGGTGTAATTTTGTGATGGCAGCTCAGATAGAACAGTCAGAGGGCGTCCGAGGCTTAACTGTACGGCGGAGGATTTATCGTACCCAACAGCTGACTTATATCATCAGGTGTGAGGGCCGGAGAGTGATAACAACAAGCAAACGATGAAGACAAGACACGTAAACTTAGCGTGACAGAGTACATCGACAGTAGTCACAGAATTCAAAGAGCGGCGTTTCGTCAAAGAGTGACAGACAAAGCGGGGTCAAAAGTTTAATGATAGTGTGTGTGTGTGTGTGAACCTTGGTGATTGGGCAGCGTATTGGCATGTAGACAAACGGTCCAGAGCTGCCTCGAATGGCCGGTCACAGCTCTTTAAGAGCAGACCCTAAGTGCCAGACCGATGGGTCAGATAAGGTTCTGAATCATCCATCGGATTCAAAGAGTGTCAAGCAAGTCGGACGTGGAGTCTGCCGGCTGCCGGAGGGTTTGTTTTTATATATCGCGCTCGGGCAAATTAGTTTGACTTCTTTCTGTTTTGACCCGCTCCAAGTTCCAGATGGGAAAGAGTTTACTGTATCAAAGAGTGTTTGGTAAGCTGTCACTCAGGGTAGTAAGCTGACATTACTGACGGCGCTGCCCCGTAAAGAACCCCCACCACACCCATCTGGTCCTTTAAATAGTTTCATTAGGAAATAACTTGCAAGTACTGTTTCGCAAATTTAGGTTTAGGTGAGGAAGTATGAGTATTCACTTTTTCACTTGAGTTTAGCCACATTTATAGTTTGCCAAACGTCTTTATCATATATATTCATAGTGAATAGATGCATGTCAAACTTCTGTTGGCAAAAGTAGTTAAAACGCAGTTCCAAATGGCGTTTTATGCCTTATTATGTTCATTAAAGTTAAACTTTTCATCAGTTGTAACTTTTCACTTACCTGAATCAAAGGTTTGAAGGTACACAGCATCACATACTGTACAGGTTTTAAGCTGATTTGACTTTAAGGCTGGATAAACAAAATTAACTTGACGTGACTTTTACTTATCTTCACCCACAGAAAGACGGAGTGCGTAGTTTATCTACCGATCTACCAATCAGCAGGATAAAGAAGGTGAAAAAATGGTCACTTAACCTTTGTCAAAAAACAAAATAAGCCACCCTCGGTCAGCCACAGCAGGGGTTCAGTGCACCCGCTGAGGTGGCCGATCGTTTGTCACCTACAGTTCAGCTCAGGGAGCATCTTCACTGCGTCATCCATCTTCACTTTGCATTCTAAGTGTGTGTCCGCGGTGTGTGTGTGTGTGTGTGTTTCACACCATTTGTCAATAGTTCAGAGTGCATCTTCACTCATTCGTCTTCAGCGAGCGTCTTAAGTGTGCATTCTTTGTGTCCATCTCAGGTCATTAGTGGTCAGCGTGTATAATGGATGAATGGGGTGGGTGGCTATCGCGATAACGCGAAGCGGTCTCCTCTCGTGTCCGCAACCGATTTGACAATTCAACACGATTGTGTCGAAGCGGCTTGTTCACAGAAAGAGGAATTGTACTGTAAACTGTGAGATCAGCAAGAAGTACTCACATCTTTTACTGAAGTATATGTAGTAATACCACAGCGGGTAAAGGTGGAGGTACTTTAATAACACGTCATAATTTATTAGTTGATTTATATTTTGTATTAATAATCTGAATCTGCAAAATAAGTCATACTTGTCAGAAAGCACAGTATTTCTTTCTGGGACGAATAGAAATACTCACTTAAAGTGCATTGAAATTGTACGTACAGTAAATACAGCACTTGATTAAATGCAGTACACGGCCATAAATACACAGAAATGACTGAGACGTGACATTGTTCTTACACTTCTCTCCTTTACTTATAGACTGTCCTTGGCTAAATATTAAAATATTAAAGTTAATAAACCACAAAATCTAATAAATATTTAAGCACCCCTCCGCCCAGAGACATTTTCCTTCATTGTTAAATCATCTGGATGTTTGACCTTAACTGTGCGGAGTAATGTATGTGCAGAGTTTGACACCGGGAGGCTTTTCCCGCCCGTTTCCACATTCATCTGCTGAAGGTGGAAAGTTTATCGCCAATCGCCTTAAATCTCACTTTAAGGAGTGTGTGTAAGAGCGTGATTTGTGACATCACGGCTAACCAAGTGCGGTCCAGCGTTGCGTCTTACACGAGTGTGACAGATGCACTAAGAAACAGGCCTTTCAGTGAAGTAGGAGATAACATTTCTGTATCTTTAAGTCAACCTTAACCTCAGCAAACATTGTTAACCGCGTTACCTCACAAGACCTTGATTCACTTGGTTGTTTGTTGACCTTCCTGACCCCCCCAGGCCTCGCACTGTGGAGTTCATCTGAGGTCCTCTAACAGCTCTGGCTCCCCCTCACAGTCGGTAGACGAGCATTAGCGCCAACCGCTACTCTGAATTTCCCGTAAATGCAAATACCTTTCAATCCACATTCACAACACATGACAAAATATACACTTCAGATTGTCAAGACAGGCTAAAGCTATGTCGTTTTGGCCGGGAATCAAACAATTGTGAGCCCAAACTCTCCTCCATCCACTCCCACAATGTATATCAATAGCAATTTGGGTAAAATTGCCTCTCAGCTGCAGTTTAAAAAAGAGGTTTGATGGGGGAGGAAGAAAAAAAAGTGAGGGGGAGGCAGCAGGCTGGCAGTGCTGTGAGTCAGTCCTGTGAATGTGTGTTCTGCCTGCATACTTGGCATCAGATCAAGGTGGATCTGGTATGAGAGGGGGAATAAGCTAAGGAAAGTGTGAGTGTGTGTGTGTGTGCGCATTTGCAGCCCTCATTAGCAAACTCCAGCCCTGCGTTCACAGTATGAACACGCCACTCCTCCCCTTCCCCTCACTCTCAGCCTCTCAACTAAATGAGGTTAATAAACTCAAACGTTTACTACCATCACCGACACCATCCCTCCTCCTCCCCCCCTTTTTGCTTTCTCCTTCATCTCTACCTCCACCGTGCTTTGGCACTCCTGAGCCGAGGCACTCCTCCACCTCCCCTCTCCTCCTAAAGCCTCCCTCCTTCTTTCATCTCAGCTGAAACGCTTTCTTCCTCTTTTCCTCACCTCTTTTTTTTTTTTTTTTTTTTTTTATTGTCATTGTTGCACGGCGAAAGCTCTGGGATTTCCTCCCTCTATTTCCCAGGACAGAGCTGCAATTACAGCTCAGGAGAGAGGGAGACCAGCTGTGCATGGGACCTCAGCCAGCGGCGGCAGCAGCAGCAGCAAAAGATGAGGGCGCCCCTCAGAGGCACGGCAACGAAACTGCCCCGCGTTTCTGCTACTATATTTCTTCCTCACATCAAAGCCGGCGCATACTTTCAGACCACATGGCCGTGTTTTTTTTTTTTTTTAAGTACCAGGCAGGGTCATCACGACCAAACAGGAATAACAACCCCATCATAACGAATAATGTGCTGTGTTATGACCTGGCTCGCATGTCCTGAGCTGTTAAAACACGCGCGCTTATGAGTGCACGCGCTTGGTTGTGGCAGGAACACAAAGTGATACCAAGGAAATGTGAAGAATGCATCAAACAGCCTTGGGTGCTCTTATCTGGGACAGCGTGCGGACGGGGACATCCTAAAAGAAGGAGATACACAAAAATATGACTGCGGAGAACGCATAAACATAAAGGACAAATTCAGACAGCTACGACCGGAATACGTGCAGGAATGCTGTTTGGGCTGAGCAGGAATCTTGAGTGGCACCGTGTCAGTACATAATAAGTTTGTGAGTGAATGTCTCGGAAACGTTACGACTGGTTTCCTCTTTCGTTTTCATCCTTACAATCTGTGGCCATAGAAACAACCAGCTCCATTTTCTCGGGCACACTACACAGATTACTTATTACACTTTCTTAATGTTTTACCTGCTGTCCAGGTTAAGACGTGCGGACGTGAGACTTTGCCGAATTGAAATAGCCTCTGCGATTTTCTGACATCTGACTGGATTACCTTCAAACAAAAGGTTGAAGATTTATTTTCACCTCAGCTCTGGTCACAGTGTTCCTCTGATCATATGACAGAGGGTCTGCTATTTATCAAGGCCCGAGCACTTTTATACCTCTCTGGAACAAACCGAATAAATACACAGCAATAGTGATTTGAAACAGATTACGATGTGTGTTCATGCCGTCAGTCGTCCTTCTGCCAGAGACGTCCCATCAGCGTTAAGGAATAACGGTGCTCTTCCATCTTTGTTACTGTCAACAAGTCACATGAAAAGACTGAAATCACCGCTGAGTTGTCTCTCAGTACTTTCGGACTTCATCGACCTGTCAGCGGCACGGACGCAAACTTTTATTTCTAAAACAAAAAAATTCCTAAAAACAGCTGCGCACTGCAGCTTTTACTCAAGACAGGATACATAGTGTATGTGTTGGGGGGTATTTTCAGCGGTGTATCCTGGCTTAGGGCTACCACTACCGGTTATTTTCATTATTAATGAATCTGTCAGTCACTTTCCTGACTAGTCGATTAGTTGTTTATCTTTAAAATGTCATATATTTGTGAGAAACCACTGTCTCGCAAGACGTCCTCAAATGTCTTAATTTGTCCCCAGAAAACAAACAGTATTCACATTTGAGAAGCTGAAATCAGAGAATTTAGATCTTTTTTCTTTATTTAGTCATTGGAACTCTCCGTGGGATTGACTCGGTATAAAACTACAGTACTCACAAACATGTCGCCCTGTGCAGCGGCATGGCTTCGCCTACACGGGCAGTATTTATTATTAGGATCAAATCATTGACAATAACAGAAAATACGGAAAGCATACATCTAAAATAAAGGGGCACTTTCCTGTCTATGCACAGATCACAGGGAGTACACACCCTGTAAAAGCAGCTGTCATAGACGTCCTCTGTGTGTTCTGGACGTCTGAAACAATTACTCATACTTGACATCACGGGGTGTGGAGATTGATGGACGTGGGCATTTACAAGGCAGGGACAAAAAAATATCAAGGTGTAGGATGTAGTATTTTTGGAGCTTGACCCACATTATGTGCTGAAAGTCAGGATATCTAGGCCTCCGCTGCGGTGCTCCTTGAATCCTTAAAATGTTGTGACGGCGTGACGTTAAATCACTGCGGTCCCCTTTTAAGTGACCCCTGTCCTGGCCTGTACAGTCATCCTTGCTCTGTGGGCGTTGTTGGACACATGCCCTTTGGATGGACACTTTTATCCGTACATTTTTAAGATGCTTGGCCCCAACTGGAAATGAACCCGTGACCCTGGCAGCGCTGCCAGACCCGCTCTCGCACACAGTATCGCATTATTAAAATGACTGTGATATGTGCCTGTTCGACTTTTCGGGCATCAGCTGCTCGCGATGTAATGTTTCCTAACAGCTGTCGCACTGTCAGGTTGTCTGTGTGAGTGTGTAACAAAGGGAGAGTGATGGCAGCAGGAGCCCCCGTCAGGCCCGTGGGACAGTCGGAGAGGAGCAGACGGTCGTGTCTTTTCACTGGAAACATATGGTGAAACTCAAGCGTGTAATTTACCTAGGACTACGGGTGGCCCCGAGTAGCACGTACACACACGCTCATGCGCACACATACGCACACACAGTGACAGGGTGTAATTTACCTGGGGCCTATGGGTGGCCCAGTATCCCGTTGCACTTGTCATACACAGAGACAGCTCAAACACAGTTCACACTCCCTGGCAAGAGACGAAGAGAGTGAAACTAATTTCCCCAGGTCTGCAGACAGCGGAGTAAGAAATCACACGGTGACGGGGATGTTAAGAGAGTGAAACTGCATTTAGCGTACCGGCCCAGTGGAAGACATTACCCCCAAATCTCACTCATGTGGGAGTTGCCGCACCCCCTGTATCACATCCTCTCCAATTCATCAACCTGGCTCCTTTTCAAAGCCGGCACTATCCTCCCCTCAGAGCGAGAAAGAGATGAAGGTCATGGGAGCACCATCGAAGGGGAGGAAGACGGATTAGAGGAGTGTGTCCCTCCCTACATTCCTGCACTGACCTTCGTAGTAGTGTGGCACTGTAGCTATCATCGGCCCACCATGCTTTACAGTCGGCTGTTATTGAGGGGTGGGATTACGGGCTACTCAAAACCTGCATGCCCCACCCCGATTCCACTGCAGCAACCATGAATGGAGCGTATCTCGTTTCACATGAGGATTGACAAGAAACGCTGTCCCAGACGTTTACAGTTGGCACTGTTTGAGGTGTCTGTCTGTGAAGGCTGATATGATAGCCTGTCTGCAAGTCACCGTGTGTTTGTGTGTGTCTGTGTGTGTGTGTGTGTGTGCTGGTGTTTGATCTCTTTTCCCAGCCAAGGGGCTTTAACTTCACTCCAGGTGCAGAGAAGTCAACCTGAGGGCATGGGAGGCACATACAGTTGAGATCACAATCCAGAGTTATTTCACTCTGTTTCACACACACACACGCACACACACACACACACCTAGAGAGAGAGAGAGAGGGGCAGGAAGTTTTCTTGAAGCAGTAACTCAGACTGAGTAACTTTGTGGTTTAAACTGGTTTACCAGCCCGGTGGTGTCGCAGTGGAATGCTTCTAAAGACTCTGGCAATGTGCTGTAGGATAAACATTTCCGTTACCGCCTCCACATGTGAACATCAATCAGTCCCAAACAGAAATACTGAGAGTGAAAAATGAAAAGGTGAAAGGGCCAGCTGATTCAGTGGGTAGTATAATGACAATGTGCAGGACAGGCTCTCAGTCTACTGTACACAGCAGCAGATGGAGTTGGTTTTCTTTGCTGCAGGTCAGGTCTGATTGGGCACAGAGTAAATTAGGTGGAGAGTCAACAGTGGGACTAAACACACGCTGTGTAAGAGAGTGGAGAGAGGCAGAGAGGCCGTTCAACAGGTGCAGATTTGACAATCTGGTTAAAATAATCTGATTAAAATAATCAGTTTAATTAATCCCAATAACGTGTGAATTTCTTTCTTATTCTTCGCTCCACTGCGTTTCTTCCATCCCATCATCTGAAACCTCACTCTCTTCGTTCGGCTGCATCTCTACACAGGAACCCTGTGTGGTCCGTAATGAGCTCAGTAAACATCTGCTACTCCTGTATTAGAGACCATTTTCTCCGCGTCTCATCCTGTAATATGGAGAAATTAGAGTGCAGGGACTCATTCGGTGTGTTTATACACACACACACACACACACACACACACTCACAAAGAGCAGACATAACATAAGGAGTCCAAGTGTTTTTATACTACCCAACTGACGCTCTAACATACCATCTCAACACCACAATTTTCCATCCACAACACTAAAACACTACCGGGTGTCCTTGGTGTGTCGGTCCCTGAATACCAGGGTTGTTTTTTTTTTATTTTAAAGTGCAGGATACTGAGGCCTGTTCAAGCAGCAGGTTTACTGATTTATCTGGACTTTTGTTTTTTACGTTCAAGTTCAACCGAGAAAACCTTCAAATAACTTTTTTTTTTTAGTTTAACAACCAGATAACTTATTTTGCTTTTTTTGGGGATCAGGTCCCTGATCAACTGAAATAATACACTGTTTATTTAGCACGGCAGGAGTTTCCCTCTAAACACTCCATGACACAACAAAGGCTTGCTTATGCAACTGCTGATAGATGTGACATATGTGGAGAAATAGTGCCACCTAGTGTTAAGTTGCAATAACAGACATGCAACTGGTATGTAAGTCACAACAGAACAAAGACTTTGGAGGTTTAATAGCTTTTATTACATAAACTGCTTGTGTCAATGTCATAACTAAAGCCAGTGACACTGAGAGCTCACACACTGTACAGCAGACTGATGAGACCAAAAGAGGACGGCATGACTCCTCAGTTTCCTCCTTACATGCACTGGTGCAGCTGGAGTAAACCATCTGGATCAACTTAAAACTGATCACAGTCCAGCAGACTGTTCCACATCCTTCCGAACCTCATATTCCAGTCTGTTTCCTCTTCCTGAAAGAAAAAGTCTGTTGATGGTAAAAACTGAAGCACGTTTCAGGAGGACCTTCCCTCACTTGCTCATCTCCTGCTGAACCTCCTCGAGGAGATGCTCCTCCAGTTTGGAGGTGTCGTACTCCTTCAGCATGTCGTACTCCCGCCAAGGCTCTCCCCACTTCTGGGCGTGCTCCATCTGCTCTGGGGTCAGGTACAGGTCAAAGCGGATGCCCTGGATGTTGAACTTGGGTCGTTCCCAGCGTTTGGACCACGGCTTCGGGTGCATTCTTACTTTAATCTGGTGAATAGACAGAAATGCTTAATCCTATGACAGATTAACATGCATATTTCACTAATTAAATAAAGATATAACAGTTTTATAAAGATAGCTTTAACAGATGAGTTTGGAGACGCTCACCTTGTTGACTGGGATCTCTCCGGTCGGGGAGTAGGGCACGGGCTTCATGTCCGGGTCCACGGTGCTGTACTCAGGCAGAGCGTCTCTCAGGTACATCAGGTTGTCGTCCAGCCTCTTCTCCAGCTTCAGCACCTCAACACTCTGGATGAGTGGGCTGTACAGCTCATAGCAGATCTCCACGCCTGAGCCACACACGGAGAGATACATGACTTAAGGGAGGGTCTCAGATTGAGCAGCATACTGAGTGACTACACAAAGACCTAATAAATAATTTCACATTTACAATGACAAATAAAAAAAAATCTGAGTTGACTTAACTAAATATTACTCCAGGCCACATGACAATGGAGCCACAGCCTGGTCCAGTTCTTCACCTTGATTATTAATGACGTTCCTCAGGACACAGGTGGCTCCCAGCCCCGTTCCTCCTCTCTGGATACAGATGCCAACAAAGCGGTTGGCTTTCCCACTGGCATGAGGATCAGCCATGGTCACAGCCAGGATGCTCCCTTAAAACAATTCAAATAATTGACAGTTTTTAAAACGTGATGCAAACAACATTTTGACTTTATGTGTGATATTTTCTTTATAAAAAAACAATTTGCAACTTTCTTTATACATTATATTGATGTGAAACAAAGATGAAATTGTACCAAACGAATAAATAAGATGATGCAAAACAACCAGTTGAGATAAAAACAGATTTTGAAGAGGGATTTAAATGACGAAGAGATCCTGAAGCAGGAAGTTCCCCAACTGAGGGGCAGCAGACAGCAAAGGTCCCTGCAGCCCTGCTAAAGTAACAAATCACAGCGGACACAAACCATCCGCTTATCCTGATCAGGGTCACAGTGGAGCTGGAGCCTAGCTGAATCTGGGACGCACATCTTAGGAAGGAGGAGTACTCTGAGAGAACCCACGCACAAACTCCATACAGAAAGGCCGCAGCTGGGGTTAGACGCTTCCTAACACAAACCTAAAATCTTAAAAAATCTAATACAAAACTGACAGGGAACCAGCGAATAGCAGAAAGGTTTGTGGTGAATCTGGCCTCTCCTCTTGAAGCAATCTAACTTGTATGAAATGACAAAAAAAAAGTCAAATCTCCAGGTTTGAAGATGAAGAACTCTGCGCCTCACCGCAGGGAGAAGTGCCTGCGGAGCGTTTCGTCTGGCTTCTTACCTACGTAAAATTCAGGGATGTTGAGCACTTTCCTCCTGCGGATCATGTCTCTCCTCTCAAAGGAGAATTTCAGGGGCCTTGTCCTCTGTCTGGGAGGGACGAACTCTGGACTCAGAAACCTGCCGGGGTGAGACAACAAACACATATTTAAATATTAGACGGTGTGCAGCGTTAATGTGCGTACATGTGAGTGTCTGATAGATGAATGATGTGACTCATACTTGCGCAGAGAGGCCACAGTCTGTGTTTTGTCTATGATGACAGGTTTAGGTGGAGGGGTGAATTTATCACCCGCGGACAGACGACACGCAGACGTGGACAAGAGCCCTGGAAAACAACACGAAAATAAATAAGACATTCATTATTATTATTTTGGTGCAGCTAACGCAGAGTTAGCTTGTTATTCACCCACAGTAGAGGTTGAAAGTCCAAGCCAGCTAACAGTTAGCACCGTTAGCTCGTAGTTAGCGGACGTATATTTCAATACGTTCAAAGGCCGACAACAAATTATACAGCACAGCTGAGCGATGGGAGGTTGTTCGGTTCACTCACGTTCATTTTGGAGCTGCAGGTTTCGGAATAACCTCAGTGTAGAGACACATTTGTCGAGCCCCTTCGCGCAGGCTGCCATGTCTGACCTTCTGCGGCGTTCACATGCGAGTACGGAAGCCGTTTAGAGACAAGGCGGCACGGAAACGCGATTTCAACCTGCAGTGCGCCGCGGTGTCCACGAGATGGCGCGAATGTTCTGCATAACGCGACTTAGTCCCTGTTTGAAGTGCGCCACTCCGCTCCCTGTGCAGGAACCGGACTAAAATAGGAAGGAGTAAAATGTTATTATTAAGTAATGATGAAATAAAAGTCGAATCAGATCAGAAGCGGCATCTCTCCACCCTCTTTCCCGCCTCTCGCATGCTGTCACTTTGTAATAAAAGCTAAAGAAACCTGCCAAGAATAAAAAATAATCTATCTATCTATCTATCTATCTATCTATCTATCTATCTATCTATCTATCAGCAGAAAGAGTCTAATTCAAGCTTTATTTCACGACCAGAATCACTTTTTATTGACCAGGTGTACACATACAAGGAATTTTCTCTTAATGTACACACTACACAGATATAGACATAAAACCAGATAAAAACAGGGAGCTCGACAGGTTAAACATTAAAGTACCATGTACAGATAAAATATATATAAACATGTAGATCTATGTATAAACAACAAAAACATAAGGCAAGTGCAGAGTGCAAAGGATGCTGAAATAAATATGGTTTATGAATGTACATGATGCAGACGATGTGACAGTGAACATGAGTAGACTGTGTATGATTGATAATATTTACACGTTTTAAAAAAGACTGAACGTAAACAGTAAGTCTTTTACAATAAATACTCCTTAATCCTCAATTTTACTTAAAAGTACAAAAGTATAAATATATATATATATAAAAGATGTAAGTATAAAAAGTAGCAATCTGAGTGTTTATGTCTTTGGATTATTGCATGAGTCCGGTAGGGAACTCTGGGTCTTTGAGACCATGTAGGTCCTCCAGGTGGGCTGCCTCCACAAACACAACACGCAGTTAGAAATGCACTCAGAGAGCAGAGCACCGCTCCAGCCTCAGAGGAGAACCTCGATCCCGGTCACGCAGCGGTGCGGTGGGAGGATGAGGGAAGACTAGAAGACATGATGGGACCGCACATCTCCCGCATGCGACGCAGAAACTACTGAAAAACCCTCAAATGCTTCTGCGGGACTTTCTAATGATACGGAGAAACTCAAAAACTTCGAGGCTTCAAGGATGTTCTTCTCAGATGGGACTCTCTCAGCCGTCACTTATGCGCTTCTTTTGGGAATAACGTGTCTGACCGTCCTCTGCGACTTCACCAAGGGCTCCTCAGACTTTTCAGGTTGGGATTTGTTGTTGGTGTGTCCGAAAAAAAAAAAAAAGTAAAAGTAGTGTAAACATGTCTGCAAAGCTTTAACGTGTGTGTTCAGATGACCTGCACTCGTTTAATTCTGCGTTTAAGCTTCATCCAACTTTACGCTCGAGAAATACACCCCGCAGCTGTGAAATACGAGGGTAACGAGTCATTGCGCGTGATTTTACGCATCTGTGAGAAGTGATTTCAGTGTCGCATCAGCCTCACCTCTCAGGGCGACCCGTGCCTGTGGCGTGCTGCAGCATGCACACTCTAATGTTTCCTAAACCGAGTCAGAAGACGACCTAAACACGCGGAAAAGGCCCGTATAGGGCTTATCTTTGGAGAAATTCTGACACAGTTTGTGAAGAATGACCCACATAACGCACTTCAGACAACAGGTTCTCCTTTTTTCCCCCTTTTTAGTGAAGCCATCTGGCTGTATGGATTAAGGCTTGGCTCTATCAGTGCGCATATCTGCAGCACGTTGATGCAGCTGAGATAAATAGGATAAAGTGGTTAATGTGTTACCAGATGGATTGTCTGGACCGAGTGCTGTCCTTTGCTGCTGATTTACAGCTACAGAGAAGAAAGCACATGCCGACTTTATGATCATGTGCTTCATATACAGCCATATACATCAGTTTGAAAGGCAAAGTGCTGATAACAAAACCTGGGAGCTGCCAATTACCTGTAGGCTTTTATATATGCTAAGGGAAACTAATAAGTTATTCTGTGTTGCATTATGGGCCGTGGAGCTGTGCTGGGCCCAAAGGCAGGCCTGCAGGTTTTGTTTACAGTGCTGTAAAACAGGAAGGGAGCTTTGTGTCGGTGTTAATTGGCCTCTAATGGGTCTAATGGCTGGAAACGAGCAGACTACTACACTGTGGGGAGAAGGTGCTAAAGAGCAGATGTATGTAACATGCCCTCTGTGTATGATTATGTGCGCCTGTGTACATGTTGCTGCCTAATGAGCTGCTAAAGATCACGGTGCAGCGAGGGGCTGTTAACAAGGTTACGTTTCTGTAATTGCCACGCATGTGTCAGTGGTTGTTGGTTTTGCCATAAAGCTGCGATACAGAGTGGATCTAACTACGCTTAATTAAGCAGGAATGGGGGAATTCTCACACCAGCTGATTCCAGATTTGAGCTGCTTGGAGCAGGTTTACCAATACCCCCCCTCCGGCTTAGACATGATTATGTAAATGCTAAACCATAGGCAGGAGTTAATTTGTTGAAATCTCAGCTTTGGTGCAACTTGTCCTGAGAGTTTACCCTCTGGATTTTTCAGTAGCGCTGAACTTTTCTCCTAGGAGGGGGATGGGGAGGAAAGACTGCTGTCATTTTTTCGGGACCTGAGAGACGCCCATCAGGGATTCTGTGCAACACGCGTTTACCAGAAATGCTGACCTGTGAATGAAATGAGGAGAGAAAAAAAAGAAAGGGGACTGCCTCGGAATACCTCAGAGACAAAGAAATCCTTCAGTCCTCACATTCTTGACCAGCTGGAGTCTCCCTGGAGACTGAGAGGAGTGCTGTGATTGACAGGTGCTGCCAGGGTGACAGCAGTGGTAGGTTTTTATCTAACATCTGTCATGTGATGGTCACATCAATGAGTCACCGTGGTGAATGGACCCAGTGGAGCCAGCCAAAGGAATGTTTATGGTAGTAAAAGATCATTTCATTTTATCGCGTGTTATTTTTAGTTCTGCTTCTCCGTGTCTTGTATTTGCATCGTTTGTCGACAGCTGGAGTAATGCCAGCTTCATATTTCATTCAGCCGCTTTGAGCCCGCTGCCGAAATGGAAACAAACTACAGTATGTTAGTGGGTAATTTAATTCTGCCTCTCCCCCTGTTATCATCCTCCATTATGCAGCCGCCTGAACGGCTAATTAGAGGTATGGAGTGAGCCGTGCAACACTTAAGAGCCCCCAGGCTAACAGACGTAGCAAGCGAGCTAATTAATGCTCTTTGTTTTGCAAGTTATCGATATTTTATGTCATCAGCTCATAGAACCTTATGCACGGCGTCTGCTGTATGGATCTGCTCAGGTTTTCTACAAGCGAGGAGCGCCCCAGCTTGTTATGTAACTGTTGTTCAACAGACAGCTAGCAGCAAACCATCCATTAGCAGAAATGTACGTCATGCTTCTTTGCTTTTTTCCTGTGCACATACAGACCTCACTGCACCATAAACACCGGGCGGCCCTTGGCATGTTTTTACTAGTTGGTTTATTTATTTATTTGTTAAAGATATTTTTTTTGGCCTTTTCAAGCTTTATTTTTGATAGAGACAGCTGGAGAGTGACAGGAATGTGATGAGAGAGAGACGGGGAATGAAAGAGCCACAGGTCAGATTCGAACCCTCGGCTGCCGCGTCGAGGACTGAGCCTACAGGAGGAGCTGCCATATTTCTACAGTAGCCCAGACTGGACAAACCAAATAGATCTAGATGGGTCCTTTGGCGTTTTATTTTACTTACGAGCCACCCTAGTTTCTCCTTGGATGGCGAGCGTTATTAAGTTTATTGCAGTCTCCAGCCTCACCGCTAGATGCCACAAAACTTTACAGACTGGACCTTTAAGCAATGGGAAGTAAAACATTTGAGTGTTGGCTGAACAATTGAAGCAATGTCTTCGGTCTTTAGGAAAATGTTAATTTACATTTTTTGGTATTTCATAGATGATTATAGTCAGCAGATGCAACCCTAATTTGAGTCATATCTATGACAACAAATTGAACTTGTGCAACTATATCTAGCCCCTGAAGTTGTGCTACTGTATGAGAGCATCAGATAAGCTCTGGCTGTGATTCCTGTCTCTTGCTTGATGCCGTCATCTGCTCACATAGACAGAAAACAGATTATCATTTTTTGTTGACACATAGTTGGGAAGGGAAAGCGATGAACGCTGGACTGTTTGGGAAAAAGGCCGAAACAACAACACGACTCATTTACTACAGCCGGGCCCCTTGACTTCCATCATGTGTAAACATCTCCAACAAAACACTGACGTATTGTACGCTTCTTTTAACCGCAGAACATTTTAGAAGCGCCGCATTGTTTTTGTCCAGAAAGGTAACGGTGAAGCAACTTTTCCTTCTCTTTCTCTGTCATAAAACCCCGTAGGCAAAACCCTATTTAACCCCACTCAATGGGATGTGAGGCTGTTGAGGGGCCAAGGGGTCAACTGAGGTCAACCTATAGTAAATGTGAGTGTGTGGTGTAAGGGGGAGTCACCATCCGTCTTGCTCTTTGTTCCCCGCTGTTGGCCACTGTCGGTAAAGGCAGAAAGAAAAGTCAAGGCAGCGTTTATTAGGTCATGAATTTTCGATATGAGCAATTAAAATGTGCTTAGTTATACCGGGCTGTGGTAGTTAGAAGGCTCAGATGAAACTCTTCAAGTGCAGTAAATTTATTTTGTTCACATGAGACGGATGGGTAATCGTGACGAATTGTAAAATATGAAAGATCACGATAACTTAAACACACTTATGTCGACCTGCCTCACAAACTCCTGTAGGATTTCTCACATTTTATAATTATTCGTTGTTTTAAAGTCGTAAAAAGAAAAGACAAAGACGCTGTAAGCTTCTGGATTTACATGTGGTGTGAGTGTGAGTGACCAAACAATTGCAGCTGAAACAATGGGTCAGTTAATGAATTGTGTTGATGAACATTGTTATCAAGCAGAAACGGCCCTTGGCTTCTATGAACGAATGATTTGCTACCCGTCTCGCCTGAAATTATAGCAAACTGAGTGTTTTTACGCCGTCGTTTGGATCTCCATCTGTCTGTGGTGACAGATCAGCTGATTGCTTCTCTGTGGGCGAAGTGCTCTAAGCTGCCTGACGCTGCAGCCGACGCACAAATCCACCCATGCTATCACCGTATGGGCAGGTCCTGGATTAGGCTACCTTAACTGTCTACCCCCAGTCATACACACAAACACACCCCGCTACCTTTTATTGAGCGCCTACTCGAGGCCCTTCGAATCTTAATCCGCTCCGATTCCAGCGTGGTGCACTGAGCCCCATGGCCTACCCTCGCGTCCCCTTCCCTTCCCCCACTCATCAGCACCCCCGGCCTCCTTTTCCCACCACCACCACTGCCACCTCCTAGCTGCCTACTACTCCTCCTCCCAAGGGCTTGCCTGATCACTGTTTCGGTGTCTGTGTGTGCGCCAGGTGAGTTCTGTCTAAACAAATCCTGCCTCCCGCTTGTTTTGTCTACTGCGGTGGAGGCAGGCAGCGAGGCGGACAGCGGAGGCCTGGCATAAGGCTGCTTTTCTCTTCCAGCTGAATAGAGAAGGGAGGTGTGGAGGGGGTGGGTGCCGCTATTCAAAGAATAGTCTCTGTGAATGAGCTTCTCAAAGGAGTGAATTGTCAAGACGTTTTGATTCGTTGCACGATGGTGTCAAAACACGCAGAGAGATGCTGGGTGTCAGTGAGGGAGTAAATTCTTGTATGTGACGTGCTGGCATACTGAATGTATGAAACGTTTGAAGCATCACCTGAGTGATTTCAGGTTTGAACCGCGATGCCGATTGCAATGGCACGTTGCCGGAGGATTTGTTTATCAAAATCTGAATGTAGTTTTGAATCCGCTTATCGAATCTAAATCCTTCCAAATCCCGAATGAAATCCATTTAGGTGTCGCTTTCTTAAAGTTTAAGTAGCAAAAGTCATAAATAACCAGACAGTTAAGATCTACAACTCAGCGTTTGACATTTTAAGATGGATTGTTGAGTCGAAATAAAGCGACTCAGGTATTTCTTTTCGAACTGCTCCGGCTTGTTCTAAGACAGGACCGACCATCAGAGGGTTATTTCAACTCCGAGGTAATTGAGACAGAGGCTTGTCCAGCTTCACGTTACAGAAAAAATGCACATCCGTCACATCTGAAACATCATATCCAGCCATTTATCTTTAACATGCGTGTAGCATTAATAGCCGAGCGATGCCGGTTATATATAGCTGTGTAAATCCCGTCTTTAAAGTTTGCTGCTAACAAGACTCCTCTTGCAGCCTCAGCCTAATAAGTAAAGTGAAATGCGAAACTAAAGAGCCTTTGGGTGCAGACAGCTTGGAGATGTAATGTAGATAACTTGATGTGTGTGTTTGTGTGTGTCTGTACGCATTTATGGCACTGTGTGTGTGTGTGTGTGTGTGTGAAGTCTGGCCTGACACAACATGATAGCATTGAAAGACGTGACCCTCTGTGTGAGTCCCTCCTCCTCCTCGGATACAATAAGTACACAAACAAACACGCATGCAGCAAACATCGTGTGTTGTTGGCGAGGAGGGAAAAGTGCTCACAACAGGAAGCAGCTCTTCCACGTCCGGGACGAGGAAATTAAATCACCCCACATCACACGGGTGGTAAACACGGGAGCTTTCAAGCCACAGCGTCACTGCGGAGTGATTAAAAAGTGAATTGTGGGGTACGGTATATTATACAATTCCAGCTTTCTTCTTCTTTTTTTAAAAAAAATGATCCTTATCCGTTTGTTTTCACTAGAACAGCGCGCCGAGGGAAATGAAGTAAAAAGACAAAGCGTTCAGTGTTGACAAGATTTATGTGGAAATGTGTTCAAAGCAGATGTAGCCTTAAAGGCAAGCTTTGTGTCAATGGAGTCAAGTCCTGGCATATAAACCATATTAACCAATCAAAATGTGTTTTTGCCTCCGTGCCGAGATATGTGTGGGAAGAGAGCACATCCTGACTGAGGTAATGCTTAATAAATGATTTGGCTGCCGTCGAGGGCAATATTACACTAAATGAAGCCTCAGTGTGTCGGTGATCATCCACCGTGGTAACACACAAAGAACAGAGACACAAAGTGTTTAGCAATCGCTGTCATCCTGAGCTTTATCTTCCGCGTACGCCGTCGTTTGACGAGAAGCAGAGACGCTGCAGCCTGGTTCGGTTGAAGCGTGCTCTGTTGGCCCTTGTTTACCTGGCACGGACATGCATCTCACACCTGGCGTCAGAGTGTGTCTCCTCCCTCCTCGCGCGTCTCGAGTGACTCTGCCCGCGATCTGATCTCGCTTCCCCACTCCATGCAAATAAACACAGTTTCCAGTTGCGATGAATCATCCAGTTTCTGTTGTACTTGACTCCTTCGGCCCGAATGGAAATCAGTGCGTTTCGTGCGTATCCTTTCCGTGAGAATCCGTTCTACCTGTTGTTGTGGCCTCCACTTGTTGTATACATCTGCTTACAGATGGGACTTCAGTCAGGACTGTACTTGTAGTGCCTTTCTAGTCTTCTGACCACACAAGGAGCTTTTATACTTCACATTCATACACTGATGGTATTGGTTGCCATATATACATATACACATAGCAACTCATCAGTTTTTGGGAGCTAACCTTTCATACATGATGCAATTCATTGTTCAGTATCTTGCTTGAGATCGAACCACTCATCATCTGATTGATAGACGGCCCGTTGTACCTCTTGGGCCCCACCTGAGCCATCGACCGTGGCCGTATGTGTCTGAACGTGATCTGCATGCACACCTGTACGTAGAGCTGTCCGCCTATGAACGGATCACCTGAGCCGCATGCTAACGCCAGGTGTAAACAGGGCCTTGTCCGTTTAGATTGCTTCACTTCAGCGGTGCAGATAAGCAGTCCAAGACCGACGTGGGTCTCGCTGAAAATGACAAGGAGTTAAACCAGATGTGTGTTGTGCTTTCGTCCTCCTCCGTGACAATAACAATAACTATCCCCTGATAATACCACGGCACAAGATTCCTAACACGTGTTCAAGTAGCAGCCTAATAATACAAAATAATGCTCACACCGGAACAACAAAAAACTTTTTATTGTCTTTTGTTTCATAGTCTGAACTACAGGTGTGAACGCGCCCTTTGTGTCTCGGCGATGTACCATACTGTAATGCCTGTTATCTGCATTTAGACTGAGGGCTTACGCTGGCTGTTGTCCAAGATAAAAATCACTATAATTTGAGCGAGAGTAGATGTCACTTTTTCAAACGGTGTCTGTCTAGAAACTGATTTTGGGGTGAAACTCCCAAATTAAACTCAGACTGCATTTAGAAATTACCTACACAGGCTGTGGAGGAGTCCTAACTACCTGCTGAATAAGGCTGGATGTCACAATCAAGACTTATAATCAGCAGAAAACTGCTCAACCAGTCAGCCCTTAATATGATAATCATTATTTTGCACAGATTTCTGTAAAACCACCCAAATCGCCCAATCAGGTGTTGAGCTGGATGGTTTTATAGTAATAACTGTTATTGGGGAGTGAAGAGGGGGGTCTAATTCCTAAACTGCACAGATGTATATGTAGACATCGCAGGTGTGTGTTTGCACTTGCCCTCTCTTGCGTGGGGGGGAGGTGCAAAGAAGCCCCAAAGAAAACACAGGGAAACGCGCGAGGAGGATTCTTGAGTGACACCCTCGGCGTCTGCGTTGCACGCAGCTGCAGTTTATCGAGCCGTCCTCACATCTCCGCTATCTCAGTTTAGCCCAAGAATTCAGCTCACGTCGAGAGTCGGGGAAGTCGCGACGCAACCTGCTGCTGCAAGCACGGAGCGTTGCACCATCCGAGCTTAACAATGGACCTGAGCTGTGGGTAAACAGAAACAAGTGTTGAGAAAGAGGCTGTTGGGTGTGTGCACGGGCAATTATCTCCTCGTGTCCACCCCACTTGTGTGCTACACACACACTCGCACGCGCATGCAGAAAAAAAAAAAAAACCCCAGCGCGCACACCTTTTCTCCTCCTGCATCTAAGAGAATGTTAACCATGCTTTGATGCCCCTCCTCCTCCCCTCTGTCTCCTTTTTTCTGCCTTTCGCTCTGTTTCCTGGGAGCTGATTTATGTTTGGCTAAGGAGTCAACATGTCCGCCTTGATCTGGCTTCCTTTTCATTCTCTCTCTCTCTCTCTCTCTCTCTCTCTCTCTCTCTCTCCCTCCATCCTTCCCTCTTCGCCCCATGCTTCCTTCGCTGAGCGGAAAGCAACATTTTTTTGGAACACCATTAGTTTTTATGGTTTGAATAAACCCCCAGAGGCAAAGAGAGAAAGAGAGACAGAGAGAGATGGAGAGGTAGAGAGGTGGGGCACAGAAGGGCCAGTCTGAACAAGGAGGCATTGTGTAGCCCCCCAACTGTGTCGGACTGACAGTCTGCATTACAGCACGCTACAGCAGCCTGCGCCCCAAAGCACTGCTAATCTGTTGCTTACTGGCCCCTCCGGCTAGCTCAGGTAAGGGGGGAGGGAACTGGAAAAAGAGGGTAGAGATATTTCTCCTTGTGTTTTCCATTTTTTTGCAGCCAAAATCATTTTTACCACACCAAGTTCAGACGGTTTGTTCCATTCGCAGCGTAACGTCGCCGTAGAGCTGGACGATCAGACTCATAATTCACGCTAGCACTGAACACAAAGCTAAGGCTGATAGGAATCTCATTTGTTTACAGGTGTTTGGTCATGAAATGAAGTGTTGACTGGTGATGCTAAAGGAAAATGGTCAGCTAATCCCCAAATCGTTGGAATACATTGTCTTTGGAGCATGAACGTTTTGTGCCCATCCATTTACTAGAGATATATTGCTGGATGAGGGACTACTCAACAGGCTGTTCTCAGACTAGAGAATGACATCACAAATCAGGCTCTTTGTTTAAGTAATTAGATGAATCCATACTTTGAGTTGCAGTAGCTGTATGGCCGTATACTGTGCACTCAGCAGGCAAAAGTTTAACCCGAGGAGATCCCAGTTACTTGGTAGCTACAAAAACAAACTCTGCGTGAAACTGAATGAACAGAGCAAGGTAAGCTCTCACATTTAGTCTGGTCATTACTGCAGATCCGAGTGCGTTTGTTGTAAATGGAAGGAGATCTCCCTGCTAAGTCCCATTGGACATGCTGCAGACGGCTTTTCACTCCCTCGGCTCCTCGGGAGTTGCTCCATTGCTTGTTTTCACAGAACAGCCCCCCTGATAAGCTTGTTAATTCCCCCCCAAAAGCTCAGCCTTCCAGTGCCCACCCACTCCTACCTTTTTTCTTTTTTAAACAGCGCATGCTTAAACCTTGGTAGAGGTATGCTGTCTTGCTGTTATTGCATTAAAACGAATAAAACAAGGGTTTTGTGGCCCGAATGGCAGGAAGTGATGGAGCAATCTGAAGGCTTCTTGAAAGAAAAAGAGTAACAGGTCGTGGGAGTCCCATTCAGTTTCTGCATAAATATTGTTAAGTAATCTGCGGTCGTGGCGCACGCAGACTCGGCAAAGGCATAAGAGGAAGTCCAAGTTGCCAGTTAATGCTGTTACACTTTATTTTGTGCCTCTCACTGGTTTGATTACGTGGCCATAATATAAGCCTATGTTGTAGTTTAAATGATCTAAAGAGACTTGTGTGTTTCTGTTGAGAGGATATCATTAAAATACTTTTAAATGTTCATTTACAGTTGGAAAAAATACTTAGTTTGCCTTGTAATGCTATGTTAGAAGCTCATTTTAATGTGCAGCGACCACAATTTGGTCCAGCATCATGGAAACTTGACATTTCTCACTGTTACACTGTAGATATGCTCATGCCAACGCCGTCTTCACTACCCCGACCTCCTCCATATTTAGAAGGGATTATCCGCCAGCATTTTTCGAAAGCTTCCTCAAAGAACAGAACCTTTTTCCAACTCCGACTGTGTAACCATTTCCTCTAAATCTTCAGTTCCTTGACGTGTTCGTGACCGAACGGCGGAGAAAATTAGTAAAGGGGAGCTCGTTCCTTTATGACCCTTCTGTCACGAGCTGACTTTTCTCAGCCCCACCCAGTAATCACTTAAATCCAATCCTCTGCGGTGAGTTTGAACGATACATCTGTCGTTCGCTCGGTGACAATAAAGCTCACACACTGATGCATCTGTCTGGTGTCTGCTGGACTGTGGTTAGTGATGGGGAAGTCTGGCTGCCACCCAACTCTCCCAGGCCATAAAAGTGACCATTAAAATGACAGATTTCTCTTCCTGTGGCTCTTTCGCTTCATCTCTCTGTGGCTTTCTTTCTGTCACGCTTTCTCCGTGGGTGTCTGGACATGCATCCAAACACGAGGGAGGGGGTTCCCGGAACCTCTGTGCCCCTCAACTCTTGTCACCTTTCACCTCCAGGTCCCCATCATGAGAAACACACAACAGACACGATCAGGGAGACTCAGAGTAAAAGCGTCCTCTCCTCCTTGTAACCTTTGACCTTCAGGGGTCACGAGGAGAGGCACGTGCTAACAGAGGTCATGGGAGGGCTCGGGTGGGGCCAGTGTTGGGTTTGAGAGGACTCCTAAGGCCAGACTCAGCGGCCACTGTCCAACTGTGAGACTCCAGATCTCCAAGCCCGGCAGATGTGTTGTAGTCACCCCCTCAGGATGAGCTTAGGCAACAGACCCACATGTGCATGTCCTCCTATTGTCTCCAGGAGCTGGCTAACGGCGTTAACCTGAAACATCATCTGTGGCCTTGTTGCTAACATGACTTAGTTAGCCTTTGAATGTCAGCTGTGGTTACATTTAAGCCACGCCGTTTAGAGTGGATTTGTATCCTCGGGTGTGCGTGTGTGTGCCGTCGGGAACGAGCAAGAGGAGCACGTTGTGTTCACGTTCTCCTCCGGAGCATGAATTCCTCGTCCCGCCTGATACGTGTTTGACTTAGCATGTGACGTGCCCCCGGTTCTCTCAGTTTAATCCCCTCTGTCTTTGCCTGGCAGATAAAATTCCACCTTGTTGCTGGAAACAAGCAAAGCAAACATCATGCTATCATTTCATCAATAGAACAATTCACATGCACACCCGGTGATATGCAGGGTTACTGGGCTAGAAGTCGCCATACCAACCATCAGTTCATAAATCATATAAGATATGTATATCAGGATCAGCATCCATGGGAATTATGTCCACATACAGTACGTCCAATACCAATACCCATTGCTAACACAGAAAGTAAAGCATCCAATATGTTTGGTAATTTGGTGTTGGGCATGTATTAGTGTAGGAGTTTGGAGTTTTACATTAACCAAGTGTTTAAGTTACCTAACCCTGATTATACCTTCATCATATTGTATTTTCCATAACCACGATTGTTCCCAAATAGTGTTCGTCCCCCCAATAATTTTGCCAAATTATGCCAACGAGCACTGGGGAACGATTAGTTATATTAATGTGTAAAGCATTGTTAGCTCCACTGGCTGAAGATCTTCGTTCCTTCATCCCATGATAAGCCCGTGAGATTGCTGCTATTAAATGAATGCGCCACGCTGTGACTAAATAAACAAACCATGAAGGGGTGGGCGTAGAAATGTGTTATTTATGTCCAGATTGAAGTTTGTGTGTCTGCATGCCTCCGTGTGTTTGCGTGTGAGCAGATGTGTCCGCGTCTGTGTCTGTGTGTGTGTCTGTGTTTGCCTGGAAGTTTGTGTGTGTAGGTGTTAGAAAGATAAGCCATCTCAGGGCGGAGGAAAAGCACCGGGCAAGCCGAGTGTTTTTGTTTGCGTCTCTGGTTTTAATGACTTCAGCTGCTCGGGCTCCGGTCTCCGTCTGTCGGGGGGGTTAAGCAACTCTGACATTCAAATTAAGGAGACCATCGCCTGAGGACACTGACACACACCACGAGGCGAGCCTGTGTTGTGATTTTGACAATTTGGGTAAACATGCACGCACTCATCTTCCGCCTCTGGATTTCAAACCGCAGAATTTTAGTGCATCAGTGAACCAGAGCTAAACACACACACATTTGTTTTGTTTTTCATATTTGGCTGCCACTGCTGATGACAGATTAAAAAAGCCGAGAATAAATGGAGGATGTTAATGCTAAATCTTGTTTTTAGTATCTGTCCTCCTCTGTTCTCTTTGTTCCACTCTCTTCCCGATCCCGTTAGCTGTTGTTTGATCAGTCTTTAGTGAAGTCTGATAGTGAAGTGTGAAACACATGCTGGGTTTATATCCCGCCCGGGGAGAAAGGGAGGATACTCTGAAACAGGGTTTGAAGTTGAGTTGTTTAGGTCCTCAGCGGGGTTAAATCCGGGGGACCAACCCCCATGTGAGTAAGCCCCCTCAGCTGACATCCCCCACCCCCTTTCATTAACTGTGTGTACAGTGTGTCTGTGTATGTTAACACAGTCGGTAAGTGTTCGAGGAAATCTGCATCTCACCCGGTTCAACAGCCGTCATGTGCCACCCATTAATGCTGCCAATAAAACGCAGCCTGCGCTATTTACATGAGAAGCCCTGGCTCAGGGCTAAGGTGGCTACAATCAGCACTTATATTTACAATGGATCAGATGACTGTGTAATGTCAAAGAAGTGGAGATTGAGATTTATGGCCTAGCTGTGCAGGTCAGCTCTACAAAGCGTTTTAGCATCTTTCAGCTCATTGTTTTGGCCGTATCTCCCAAACCTTAATTGTTTTGGTTCACTCTCACGGCTCTCATCATCTTTGCTTTCAGGTTTAAGCCTCAAGATTAAATGATTATAGCTCACTTAACAACGGTCAAAGTTCACTTTCTAAAAGAGGAACGGCCTTAGGGGCAGATCAGATAAAGACGCATCGCTACAGACGTGTCAGGTGAAACAGCAGGTATGCACCTCGACGGTCAGATATGGGAGAAGGCCATAAAAAGTTTCACACAAAAAGAGAAAAAGTGCAACATAACTGTTCCAACACAAAGTTTTGTGAAGCTGATTGAGACATTTGAGCTTTGCTGATGTGGGCTCACAGGCTGATAGATCCTCAAGTCTTCAAAAGATCTTCAAAATCCAGCCAATTTGCGAGCTCCGTACCAAAATGGCAAGCTGGTGCACGCTCGTTCAAATTAATGCACAAAATCTTTGATGGTTTCACTCAACACTTACTGCAGCACTTGAAAGAACTTTCACTGAGCTCCACATTAACGGTACAGCGAGTAGTCCTAAGTGATCCTGCTCTGACTGATGCCTTGTGTCAAACTTGACTGCTTAGGTTTTAGCCAAATATCTCTACCTCACAGCACGATTATCGAGAAATTAGGCTAATCCAAAACTACTGTAGCAAGACTAATGTATTGTAAGCAGAAGAATGCGATGTATTTTAGGAATGCGTTTTTTTTTTTCCAAGACCCAAATCTGAATGGCTTGCAGTGAGGACTGCGCTTGGCACGTTTGCAGCGGCGCTCGCTTGTATTTCCTTTGACATCACGTCCATTGTGTAGCAGCGTGTCCTTTGTGGCGTCCATGTGAACTTTTGCTCCTTTTTTTTTTCTTTTCATGTTTGAGATTTTATTTCATGTTGCCACACCTCATCAACCTGCCTCCTTCAGCTCGTGTGTCATATATTTAGCTGGAGTTCAGGTCTGAGAGAGGTGAATGCAGAGTTTTGACCGCACGTGATTTAGGACCGGTGGTTGTTTTATCTAAAAGTCGTGCCGTGCTCCAGGCCCTTGTGCCGCCTCTGTGGTTTGCGGAGAAAAGTAATTACTACAATGCCTAAAGCCACCAGCTTTGGCCTTTGGACTCTCTCTTGCCACATCCTGTAAGCAGAGGCTTCGTTTTTCTCCGTACAACTCCTTTTCTCATGACCAGCAAGCTAAAACCAGCATCAGCTCGACGTCTTTTCAGACTCTTAATTAACACTTGATCATTTTCATTCAAATTCAGTGTGTCCTTTCCTTCCCCGTCGCTCATCTTCCTCTTCTTTTCAATGTCCTCTTCTTCTCCTCCTCTTCATCTCCGCCCGCCGTCTCTTGAGTGTTGCCAGAGCGCCGACTTTGAGGGAAACCTCCTCTCTTCCCAGTAATCACCACTTAAAGGGAATTCCTTCTCCAGCAGCAGGCCCTTCAGCTCTGCATCTTTGAAGATTTGATGGTTTGATGGCTATAATTTGCTTAAAATAACACCAATAAACTCATGAAGCTGTAAATGCCGAAATACCTAATGTACCAAGATGAAACGCGATACGGCCTTTGATTCAGCATCTTTAAAGAAAATCAAAGCGCAGATATATCTTTATTATACATACATGATCCATTTAAAGAGATTGCATTTACCACTCTTATTCACACATGCTGTCGATTATCTCTCAAATGCAATGTAAACAGGCACTTAAGCTAAGCCATAATCTTCTAATATTCTGCAATATTCCACAGTGTTGCCAAATGCGAGGGGCTTTACAGACATAGCTGCATGAGCGACATAAAAGTGAGCTACATGAGTCAGCATCTGAATAATAAGCAGCATTAAGCCTTCGCGGTAATACTGTGCATTGTTCATTCTCCGGGCTCAGCCAATGGGAGGAGGCGGCATCTTTCAAAAGCAGGGGTGAGCGTGAGTAACAGGCTGGGCTCTCCACCTGAGCCGCCTCCCTCCGCCTCTCCTTCCTCGTCCTCCCACCTGCCCTCAGAAATACCTGTCGCCCTCGTTCTCGACGGACCATGAGGAGACTAAACGGTGACTAAATGGTGATTCTCGGTGGGGAAAAACCTTCGCAGACCTCTTTCTGTGTCGTGTTGACACAACACAGCGGGCCTGTCACTAATCTCCATCATACCTGACCTCCTCCGTCACTGGGTCAGACCTCGGGGTCATCACATGACCGCAGATGAGGAGCTAACAATCTCAAAGGCCTCTGGCTTTACAGCCGGGCCGAAACACGGACATTCTCGCAGGTTAAGTCGCATCATATGACAAGAGCCCATCCGTGCCGGGCAATAGATACAAAAGGCAGGTGCAGTCACCTGCATCTACGTTTATATGCTTGTGTGCAGATTAAGTGGAGCAAGAGCGACCTGTTTGTGCACGAACGGCAATCGTGACCGCAGCCTCCTGTCTTTTAATGAGCGAATAAACAAACCAGCAGACATAATAGAGCGGCGCTTTTGTTAAGGGAAAGGGCAGAGAGCTAGTTAAGGAAGGAGTCTGGCCCCACATGAAAAGAAACAGGGAGGAGAAGGGTGAAGGAGAGACGCCTGGGTGTTCCTCCAGCATTGTTCGGCCTTCTGCCTCTGAGGGACACCTGTCATTGGCTGGGCGGTTTACACAGGTGCCTTAACCCCGCCTGATTTGTTGGCCTTGAAAGGAGCCTTCAGTCAACAGGTAGCGTGAAGGGAACAATGGTGACGATCCTGAAGAAGAGAGACTGAGAGAGAGAGAGAGAGTGGGAGGAGGGTGGGATGGCGAAAAAGAGAAATGGATTCTTTGGAAAGCACCTGAGGGTTTGTGTGAGATAATCTGTTTGCCTTTACGCGCAGTCCCACTTTGTGGGGTGGAGGGAGGCGCATCAGTGTGTTTGTGATGTTCAAACTGTTGCTCAACGATCCCTCTCTCTCTCTCGAGAAACTCCTCCTCCAAGTGGGCCAATGTGAATTCAAATCATCCATCTTCAGTCCTCTCCGTTTCACCCTCTTCATAACCTCGGTTTCCATGGATACACACCGTTGTTCCCGAGGCTCGGTTAACCGGAGGGGCTGCGCGAAGAACTCGCGGTCTCTCATGGCGCACTGGCGTTTTGCCAAAGAACCAGCCCTAATAAAGTGATACTGTTACACCACACACACACACACACACACACACACACACACACCCTGGCTTCAAGAGCCAAGCAGCTAGGCTTGTTCCTACCACGTTGTTTGTGTTGACGTTTTGTATGCGTGTGTGTGTGGTCTCGCTGCCAGGGGAAATGCCAAGTTCCCTCTCACCCTGTGTGGAATGTGGCAGGCAAAACAGACCTGTGTGTGTGTGTGTGTGTGTGTGAGCTGGTGGGGATTACTGCGGAGAGGGGGAAACGGGCGAAGCCCACACAACTGAAAGAAAGAATCCAAATTTGTGACGGCACAAGTGCGGTTTCTAAGTTAGTTTAAAGAGAAAATCAAACATCTACATATATCACAACTTATTTTGAGGGTTACAGTTTCTTTTTTCTTAATGCAGCGTTGCAAATAGTTCGGACTGAAAGAATAAATACAGGTAATAAAAGCCGGTGTTGTAAAATGTATATAAAGCCAAGCTGTTATGTAAAGACAGCTGCTGCGGTCATCCTGATCATTTTGGTCCGTGGCATGTAAATAGTCTCTAAATAAACTTAAAATAGGATTACTTGTGCACCTGCTCCACATTTTTCGCAGCCCGGCCACAGGTGGAAACCTGTTACTGGGAGGAATGGTGGTTTAATAAGCATCTCTATTTAGAGTGAGCCTGACCTTTCGAAGCCTGAGAATGTCTCTTGTTTCCCTTCCTCCTTTTAACTGTGGCCATGGTGATAAGGGGACAATGTGTGTGTTTTGTGTGCGTGTCCGTGCGCGTGTGCGTGTACGGGCACGCGCGCTAATGTGCGTATTAGGGAACGCTGTTTATTTCCCCTTCCCGACCAAACGCTAACCAAATACAGGTAATTGAATCACAGCGGGTCCGCTTTGTGAGTGTGTGTGAGCATGCGTGTGTGTGTTTACCTCTCTGTAAATGTGTTTGCAGAGCACTTAAAGGGAAGCTTGAACTCGCTCGGGAGGTTGTTCTCAGTCGTAAAAAAAAAAGTTAAAATAGTAGCATTTTTAGACGTTTTTATCAGGCCAGGCTTGCTTCGAAGGGAACAATCAGAAATGGGAGAAGCTGAGAGGAAAAGCAGCTTGTTTTTATCTCCTCTGCAGCAGATAAGTCCACAAAGACAATACATGACAGTGGCCGGCAGATCCGCTCTCTCCCTTACTTTGCTTTTCCTGCTTTCCTCTTCACAGGCTGGAATGTTAATGGCGGCTTTTGTGATGGGTTCAGTTATCCCGTGTGACTGACGGGCTGACTGGCAGCTCTTAAAGACTCCTAATGGGAAAGCAGAGTTAGCCCAGAGACTTCAGTGTTTTAAAAGAATGAGAGCTTTTTATTTGATTTGAAGCGGGCCCCGAGGTTAAATGAAAGTTCACGCGGTGCTTGTTCCATTAAACGGTTTATGTAATGTTTCTATTCACAGTCTTGATACCAGCTGGTTGTTCGGTGCGAGTTACTGGCAAGCAAATGGCGTGCTAATAGAAACCGAGCCTGAAGAGTGACACATAAAAGCTTTGAGAAAGAGAAGTCTGGGTAGGTGTATCAGGAGTTCATCAAACTGCCAGAACCACATTTTTCTTTGGTGTACGGCCTCAAAATGCTGCCAGAGCTCTGTGGGAACAGTCCAAGGGGTTATGTGTGAACCGTATCCTTGTATAAAAAGTCTAATAACGCCAGGGTTTAAAAATCATCCCTTGCAGATATTGTTTTTTTAATATCAAACACGAGAGTGTGTTCTGCAGCCCTGACCGGAGGGCTGACGCTAACAGCTAAATAAGCTAAAGCTTTCCCCTCTTTATGCGGTATTCTCGTCCTGGAGGCGTTTTTTTTAGATTTAAGCAGTGATCTGTCGGGGCTTGCTGATATGCAGCACTACCAAATATCCATGGAAACACTCCATTATTAAACAAAACACGCCTAAAAAGACTGCAACATGCTACCAGCCCTCTCTGCGTATGATAACAGCATGAAATGAGGGTTATAATAAAGCAAATGAGAGGCAGAAGGTTAGCTTTAATCTGGTTAATGTGCAGTGAAATGAAATGATGTAACAATACATGACAATGCAAATTAGGCTACGGTGCGGCAGTGTGCAATATCGAGAAAACGTCAATGTTTTGTGCATGAATTCCAAACTGCTGCTTCGGTTTTGCTGTCCTCTAGGTTACCTGTCCAAAGTGTTGAGGAACTACACCGAGCAGGCCTGTGACGGAGACTTCTTGTCTGTTCGCTGCCCGCCCCGCACCACCATCACCGTCCAGTCGGCTTTCTACGGAAGGAGAGGTGCCTCTGACCCCCAACAGTGCCCTCAGACCTACCAGGCCCTCTTCAGCTCGTATAACGCTCGGGAGGATGGTCGATATTGTTCTGTGTCCACTGCACTACAGGTAAATAACTAAGCTCACACATTTCTGATTAGAAAACGATAGTTTGAGGTCTGTTCATCCCCCGTGTCTCCCATGTGATCCAGACCTAGATCCACTCTTCACACACATGTACACCCTCACTTTAGGGCTGCAAATTGGCCAAAGGTCGTCTATTTTTTTGGAAGACTGCAGATTATGTAATGCTTTGTGAGGATAGTTTCCCATGACACAAAAGCGATTTCATGGGGTCTTTACCTTCTTTTGCATCCTCTCCTAAATTGGGATGCGGTTGTGTGGGAACACACACACACACACTTTGCAGCGCAGATACAAACACACACAAACACATCCTGTTCAGCATTCACTCCGTTGTTTGCTTTATTCTTAGTTTCCCTGCCTTCTAGCGTCGAACACTCTTCGTTACCATAATAGACAGGACAGCCATGAATGCACAGGCACAGAGGGCGCATTGTGCCGAAGTGAGAGAATGACTGACTGCTGCACCACCCACATTAATACGACCCTGAAGAATCTCTTTGTATCACCTGTTCACGACCCGTGCTTTGTTGGTGTTACGGTCTCTATGCCTCCATATACGAAAGGCTTATCTAAAGGGCTTATATCTGTTCATGTAGTCATCATTTGTTAATTAATCATTTCGTCAAACGTCCATGAATAAATAAAGAGACTGTTTCACTAATCCAAGTAATCCTTACATTGCAGATCTGATAGCAGCGTTCAGCAACCGCGGTGGGATATGAAGGTCGTCCCTTTTTTTCCAACGTGCTCCGAGCATTTCGTTCCTTTAATGACACGTTACGCAGAGATCTATGTATCCCTGCTTATTTTTAACTTAAAATGTTAGGCTGAATTTATTCTATACTTTTCTTCCACGAAAAGACCAAAACTAACAATGTGTTTAGTGTATCTCTCTGTGTTTTATGACTTCTCAACCCCCGTCTGTGGGCGAGATGTAAATCTTTTTTTAAGTCCAAAAGCATGCTGTAATTTTCAGCGAGTCACTCACACGGGACTGAATAGTGCATTTGTTTGGGGGGGGGCTATTTTCAGCTACACATTCGGTACTCCGGTGGCTATTTACAGACGCAGTTTGTTTTGGTCTTTTTGGGCTAATTCTTGAAGTTTGTGACTGAGGATCTGCACATGTATGTAGGGCGATACTCCGTATTTTCCCCTCTGCACTCCATGATCTATTGTAACGAGTGCCTCTGCTTTCACGTTGAATTTGGGTAATACTCTGAACAGCGAGCGGGATCTCAGCACGGGAGACTGCGTCGTGTTGGAATGTGCTCACCTGTGTTACAGCCGGCTAAAGATGATGAAACTAGAGAAGCAAAAGGATGCCAGGAAATGAGCGGAGTGGAGCTTTCCAGAGATTTCTTTCTCCCGTTCTCTTTATTCTCTTACCTGCTCTTCTCCTCCATATTCCCATGGCCATGAGCAGCCCGTTTGAAGTGGTTTTAGGTTTGCCTGCTGCTGCTCTCACCATCGTTGGCTTATTGTCCTCCCTCTAAACCTCTCTTTGGTCTTCTCCCGCTCTCTGTCACTCTTTCCTTGTTTAGAAAATGCTGGATGAGTGCCAGGACAGAAGGAGCTGTCAAGTCCTTGTCAACAGCCGCGTGTTTGGGACAGACCAGTGTCCTGGCAGCAGTAAATACCTCATTGTCTGGTACAAATGCAGACCTAGTAAGTCCCTCATCGCCTCAAATCCTGACAGTGACACACATTTCTGTCCTACTAACAGTTTTTTTCTCTCTCTCTTTTCTTACACACCTTCACATTCATGCATTCATTCATACATAGCCACATTTTCATGTAATATGTGTATTTACCGTAGGTCGAGGCATATTTTTAACTGAAACTGAAAAAATAAAAGCATGTGAGTCTGTTAGAGAAAAATGTACTGAAATAGCATCATGTGGCGATCCTGCCGCAGTGAAACACTGAAATGAGACAGCAGCACAAGAAAACTAAGATAAATGTCATTCATTCATTCTTCTGCTTGTCGTGTTGACTTTAAATGTATGTTATACCAAAGTATATGTTTGTCTTCTGCATGTTTTTCCTCATTTGAGTATATTACCCCATATTAAGGTAATTTAAGGTTGACGTCGACGTTAATTCTGTATTTTTCTTATTGTACAACTGTCTGTGGTTACTGCCGAAGATGTAAATCTTAAAAAATGGTTCACAAATGTATGCTTTCGAAAGTTATTTAAACTCTTGGCACTGTAGTTTTTTAGCAGATGTTACTGAGACTAGGGTATTTGTTAGGGACTATTTTCAGCCGTGGATGAATACATATTGGGTGTGCTTGCGAGTATTTACGGCACCAGGGTGTTGTATGTAGAACTGGCCCAAAAACGGACAAAATACAATCATCTCCCTATTCTGTGAATTCTATACTGGATTAATCATCACAGTGTCTGTGTGAGTCTTAACTTCCTCCTCCATCTCATCTCTTTGCGTGCCTCCCTCCCTTTATCCCTCTCTCTGTGAGCCAGGAAGCTAAAAGAGTGTTACTCCAGAGGGGAGCCACAACAGTGGAGCAATCCCACCCAGATTCTAGCCTCCATTCATGGCTCAGTGCTGTGCTGAGCCGGGCCGCACTGAGCTGCGCGGCAGTTCACACTAGAGTGACCAGAAGTGGGCATTAATCCACTGATCCCCCCTGCCCTCCCTACTTTTTCTTTCTCCACCAGACCCCGGGGCCAATCAACAGCTCTTTGTTCACTGTCACTTAACCAATGACTTCACGGGGGGAGAAGAGAAAGGCCGCATGGGGTGTTAGTGAGGTGCAACGGGCAGGTGTCACTGCCTCTGAAAGGAGAGGTGGATGGAGGATAGAGGAAGCGGAGGAGAAAGGGAGGGAGGGAGAGCGAACAAGAGTGGATCCATCACCAGGAGATATTACGGACAAGTCCTAGCCTTTTTTTCTTTGCTCTCATCCTCTTGCTCTCCTTTCTGCATTCCTGTTCCACTCCCCACATGGACGTAGAAACGGCTGCTGTGGTGTTTTTATTTGCTGGCCAGTGGAGCTGCTCTGGCTGTCACAGGTCACTGTGGCTGGATGTGTGTGAGGAATGCCTCTGCATGGCTCTACATGTCCACTGAGCAGCTCTGCTTCGGTTTCTGCCTGTTTACGCTCCTTTTGTCAGCGCCTAGCACCGAAAACAGGCTCGTTAAAAGCGGCTCTCGAGAGCTTCGAACGAATGAAGATTTTAAAAACCTAAAATAATTTAATGTCTTATTGGCAAGACATTTTTAAGTTGATTAAATGATTAACTACCAGCTCAAAGAAAAACTGACCCATTTATTCTATTTTTTACAGCTGTTTCAGTGTCTCGACTGTCCTTTTGCCTTTGTTTCCTCTGTAACATCTTGTATCCTCTCTCTGCCTTTCAGACGAGTACAAGAGTAAGGTGGTCTGTGAGGAGGAGAGGATGAGGCTAAGCTGCAAACGGGGTATGCAGATCGCCGTCTACTCTGCCATGTTTGGCCGGACTCAACAGGGCACCATGGAGTGTCCCCTGCACCACAGGAGGGCACCGACAGTAGGTGAGGCACCTTGGCGCTCTCGCACTTGGTTGGTCGGGGATGCTGCGTTTCTATCCAAAGAACCAAGAAAAAGCTTCACCAGCTTCTCTAATGAGAGCGACCTGTCACAGATGCAAGCCTCAAGGGTGGGCAAGGGGCGATAATCATATTAAAATCAACACCCACATCTTTATTATTCGCCCTTTTCGTAGCGTCAGTTTGGGGGTCAGTCTCTTACATGAAGACACAAGCTGGGAATGCAAATCAAGCCCTCTTGCTTTTGCATGATGTTAAAACGAGTCTTCTTGTCCTGCTAATGCTGACATACATATTAATGATATGACAGAGTGCAGCTTAAGGTCGCTGTGATTTATTCTTTTTGTGAAGCTCTCTCTGATCAAAAGTAGCAGGCGTCATTATGCGTCCATCAGATCAGAGGAAATGAAACATTTCTATTAATGAGCTTTTCACGTCAGCACTCGAACTGCAAACCCTGCCAGCTCATAACTTCTGTGGAGTCGCCCTCGACTCGGGTGATATTGCCTTAAGATGCTGTTGCGGTTTGTAACATTTTATAATTCCTCTCCAGCTCCTTTGCCTCGGAGGCTTTCGAGCAAATCCTGCCCCGCCCGTCCTTGATGTCAGCTTCGCACTGTTCCAAGCGGGGGGGGGGGGGGGGGGGATTAATGCTCCATAATTTAACTTTTAGAAACATATCAGCATTTCTTCATTTTGTTAGGAAAGCATGCGCAGGAGATACTTAAAACCGCGACTCCAGCTCAGGTAGACGCACACAAACACATTGCCAGGGGAATTGGGGTGGAATGTAGATCAGGTGTCTTTGTCATCCAAAGCTCTGAGTTTGGCCCGTAGAAAAGGGACAGTATTGAGTTCCCTCCAAGTATGTGCATGTGTGTGTGTGCATGTGTGAGTGCATGGGATATCCAGATGTACCTTTGCTCTTGTTTAGGGGAATGTTAATGACTCTAAGCTTGGATCCATGACAAGTATTAGTATAACCAAAGCTACTGTGGTGGCCCCGGCCTCTCTGCCGGCCAGCTCGTTTATTTTGCTTTAGCCTGCGCTGCCTTTGTTTCGTTAATGTATGGAAGGAAATGGACACTGAGGCTTGCGCTTGTAAATAAGTAGCCCGAGCAGGTGTAAGTTAACTGTCTGTGTATGTTTAATGTTGTGAAGGAACAATGCGCTACAGACGTGCCCTGTGTGCCTCCTTTATGACAGAGGTGACAGGACGGGGTCGAGAGGCTGACACAGGCGTCAGTCAGCGGGTAATCAGAGCCAGATATAAAGAACGGCATTGTGTGGGTGTGTATTCACCTGTGTGTGTGTGTGTGTGTGTGTTATTGTATTCTCCATAAGCATTGAGGGCTTTTGCTTTGAAGCAGCGGACTCCAGCCAGTGCGCTTGCGATGCAGATGGACCAGGAATGTGCGACAGGTAGGGTGAAGCGGGTGAGACAGGGCTGGCCTGATATCTGGTTTCAGACTCGGGATTAAATACAGTAGCTGAGTTCCCCCAGCATTGATGGAAAATGGACTCTACTGTTACAGTTGTACAAAGGGCGGATTAGAGCGGAGGAGCCGTGATGTTTACTGTCAAATCACGTTAACCGTGTGTGCGCTTGCATCAAGTGGACACTCAGACGTACACAAACGCCTTGTCGTTCCTGTTCAGCTAACACACAGCATGCTTTTCTGTCTCTCTACCGCACACACTCATGCGTACACACACTTCAACCACCCACAAACACCACCTCAGGCTGTTCCAGACAGTCTAGCGGTGCCCTAGTGGGATTTCCCCTGTCAGCTCCGTCTTTCATGTGGCTCGCATGTCACCGGGAGGAGGAAGTGAGGGTGTGCTGAGTGACAGCTCAGACGCACACCGTTAATTATTTTTAAAAGCGTTTTCCCCTCACGTCCGAGGTGGTGCTGCGCCTCATGCGCGCGCCTTTGTGTGTGTTTGTGGCTCTTGCACGTCTGAATAATCTCAGGCTTGGCAGTCTCATTATGTGGAAGTTTGTTTTGTGCCCGTTTTGATTTTATGTCTCTTTTAAATGTGCGTTTGATCGTGCCAGGAAGGTAGGTTCTAGCAATCTCCTAAACCGCACCGTCCTGGCAACCTCGCCGCTGCCTGAGGTGCGAGATCAACGGCTGAACTCACATGGCGGGCTGCACCTGCCTGGGTGAAACATGTGTAGTGTCAGGTAGAGACTCATCCAATGGTGGAGAATTGGTCACAGATCATAGATTTTTTGTTATTTTCCCTGCAAACATTGTCTTTGCATCATCTGTTTTTAACACCAACCACCTGCAGTACCCAGGTCAATGTTTCTTTGTAGCTTGTTGAAAACCGACCATCTTCAGTAGCTCCTTTTGTAGTGGCGTCTATTTGCCACCATAGAGGGACTATCTGGAAAAATACAACAGACCAAAACAAGTGCACACGCAGGCATGTGCATACAGCAGTAAGCCCTCTTTGATCTCGTCTGCTCCTTGGTTTTGGGATGGGGTGGGAGTGGTGCAGTTGGACAGGTCTTGGCGGCAATGGAGAATCCTCAAAGCTGCTTTAGCCCTCCTCTCTCATCTGCCCCATTACCATCACACACACCTCTTGACATCTAAATAGCCCCCCCATGCTTGGCATGCAGGGTCTCAGACTACTTTTTTTTTTTTTTTTTTTGCGCTTTCACTTTTGAGTATGTACTTCAGACGAGGCCTACAACAGGATGCTTCAGGCTGCTCGGACTCGTTGGTCTCTCGTATGATCGCGGCAGTATATTAAAAGCCGAGCGCGCACAGCTGCGGTTCAAATTTAACACTTGGCTTTTGGGAACCCGTTCCAGTTGTTCGGGTGCGAGCCGCTCCAGTGAAACTCTATCTGCATTTCTCTCTGACTTTGATGCATACAGGGCAGATAAGTAGCAGGATGTCAGCGTTGTTTAGGGCGGCAGATTAGATTAGATTCTGTACACTTCTGTGTGTTTAAACCTGTCCTGAAAGAGCTATTGTAGTCCGGCTCCTGACAGTCAGCAATCAGATTCTTGGTTCTCTGAAATTTGTACATCCAACTTCATCCAGCACGTTTTCCAGGGTAACAGTATCCACACTGGCTGGAATTCAAATGTGGTGTTTGAATATATGTTGTCAGTGATAACACATGTGTAGTGTTTGGGTATCAAGTGCCTCTGACTCTAGAAATAACCTGCTGTCAGCTTACAACATATCTGAAGACGTGTGCACAAGTTTATCTGTGCAAGAATGTTTGTGCATGATCTGCTGGGCACTGAGGCTTTTTAGCGAGATCATTTGCATATTTAATTATAAAATTTCAGATGCTTTTAACACAAAAACTTGTATTAATGTAAGTAATCAGCTGGAGTTTTTCCTGGTGATATGTGTTTTTTGTTTTCCTGTTCAGCTGCAGTGACTAATACATAAATTCCCCGTGTTACAGTAAAATGACATCTGCTGAAGGGAATAAATCATTTACAGTAAACGCGTGCGTGGGTGAGTGGTCTCAGATTCATCGATGGCTTACGCAGGAAGCACTCGGCACGCCGTGCGCGCGTCCATTCATCCCATCACGGCATCTCAAAGTCATTTCTCTACTGTACAAAGAGCTTTAATCTCCCAACAATGACTCGAGCCTCCCAAATGAAATGATACAGGTGAGTCAGAGCAGAAGAAGAGATGAGGAGCTTTTGACAAGTTTGTCCGCCCATTGTCTCGGAAAATTCCAGGAAAGGTGTGTGTGGGTGGAATACCTGCAGGATTGTTATGGAGAGTTGCTGTGAGAACGATCTGGGTAAAGGTTTGCGCATCTGGATTTGTACGTGCTCAGAGCTGTGTTTTTTATATTAAGGACAAACACGGTCTGTCCTGTAAAGCTGTTTGACAGTCGCTCAGTCCACCAGCATATACTCACCCTACATTCGTCTTAATATAAGGGCTCTCTGACAAGTGTAACTCAGCAGCAGCCGTCACAACAGCCACTATTTGGCGATATTACCGTAACGCTGCTGCTTCATAAAATGATGCCATCATGTTAGAGTAATTCGGTGGTAAGTGGGAGAACTGGTAGATTCATGGTGAGGACACAACCCTGGCAGAAAGTTAGACGTGTGACAGATGACTGATGCGTGAAAAGAGAGAAGAAGACGTTAGCAACAGGCTTTTCAACCTTGAAGCGCTCTAGCAACTTTAAGAAGATGGTGATCAACCGGGGGTCATCTTGAGAAAAGGTCTGCCTTTCCTCGCCCTGTGATCGGTCTTGATTAAGAATACGCGTCCAGGAAACTCCTCCCTCTCCCCCATGACTGTGAACCTTCTCTTCTGAACCACAGGCCCGTCCTTGTTGGACGTGAGGAGGGTAGAGGGTGGGTGCGCAGGCTCAGAGGTGGTTGAGGGTAAAGGTTAGAGGTATCAGGGGTTATTCGTGTGAGAGAGGGGACTGTTGTATGCTTGTCTGTCTGTGTTAAAGCCTCTAATGAGAGCCAGGGGCAGGTCAGACTCTGAGGAATGCTCTTTTAAACTGCATAGAAATGCTATGCGTGTGTGTGTGTGTGTGCACACATAAGCTTGTAGAGCCAGCAGAGAAAGAATAAATGTGTGTGTGTCCCCATGCTCTTGTCTTTAGAAGGCTCTATCTGTCTTGGAAACCCCCTCCCCACTCTCTCTCTGTCTCTCTCTCTCTCTCTCTCTGGCCCCACCCGCTCCTCCGTGGGCCCCCCTGGTCTACTAATCACCCAGTCAGGGAATCAAAGCTGCAGCTAATGGGGGCCTGTCTGTCAGTGGGTTCCCTTGTCAGAGAGGAAAGTTTTCAGCGTGGCACACCACCTCAAACGAGCCCTCTGGGGAGGAAAGGAGAGAGAGGTGGGGCAAATTAAAGCATCAGGCAGAGCCGGAGGTCAGCGTGCTGTCGTGCATCTGCACATAGACGCCAACAGTTCCAGCTCGCAAATGTGGGTGTTTGATGGTTTTTATCATATATGATGGCAAATTTAATATTGAACGAACAGCAAGCAATTTGAATAAATCTCTAACGCACGTTTTTCACCATTTTCTGATGTTAGCATGTGAGTTGCAGCCCTAATCTCATCAGTTACAATCTCAGCTGATCAGGGGATGATCAGGGGATGATCAGCTGAGCGGGATAACACAGTCAGTGCTTCTTCGGTTCAGGTTGTTCAGCGCTTCTTCTTCAGTACAGTCCTCAGGATGCAGCTCAGCATGTGATGCAAGGCAGCGCTCCAGTCCTCTAGCCCTTCTTTTTTTCTTCTTCTTCTTCTTCCTATCACAACGTAGATACACTTAAACTTGATTCACTTGAATAAACAGCCGTTCGTTCTTCTTACGCTGATATCAACCGCGTTTCTGCTCCACATATTTCACAGTGTTTTTTTTTTTTTTTTTGTCGTATTCTTTTATGACGGAAACAGATGCAGGCACGTTTCAGACATGTTTCTGCCGCGCGTAGCAAACAAGAGGAGAGGTGTGTCTGTATGGGGTATCGCTCTCCGGCTCAAGAATTCACTCAAGAAGAGTTTGTCGCAGATGAAGCGTCGAGCACGAATTTTCCCCATCAGTCGCCTTCAATCAGTCCACGTGTTTTAAGAAACAGTGGGAACCTTTGAGGTGTCTGAGCAGCTATCCGGTTACACTCACTGGTTCCCACAGGCTCCCACCTCACTACATCCTGGTTGGGAATTGTAGTGTGTCGACCCCAGCTGGGGAGTGTCCGGTTGCCCCTTTCGAACCGATTCATTCGGATTCAGCTTTTTCGACACACAATCTTTGATCCGGTTTCACCACACACGCGATCATTAGCAGGAATCTAAGCGTGGCCTTGGTTATGATTGCTGTGATCAAATAACACAGGATGCACGGCTGCGGATTCAGTGTTGACGCTGTGCATGACCACCGGATTGCCCTCTTTCACTTCCCGACTGGGACGTTTGCCCTTTGACCCGAGTCATAATTTGTCGTGGCCTGTTGACGTGTGAGCAAAACCCTTGACCGGCCTGTTCCCTCTACCTTTCTGATCTCTGTCTGGCTCTGTGTTTCTGGGGCCCACCGGGGGAGACAGCGCGAAAGCACAGTGTCCACTTTCAAAGGCTCATCTCCTTGTGTTGTTCTTTAAGGGTTAGACGGAGCGTGGGGGCCTGGCAGTCATCCATGTGGAACGCCGACCCGTCCACATTCCCACAAGACCCAGCGGGGAGCTCTTCCGACTTTATTAGTGCTCTCCGCACACCTCACTCGGTTGGTTTTAGAGGTGTCAATGAAGTTCGTGACTTCACTCAAGTTACACAGCTGAAAGTAGCTCCACCTTACTTTACCTTAGACAATGCTCTTCTCCCATCTTCCACTAAAACATTGTAAATTGACGTCTGAATGGTGATATATACACCATGTCAGCCAATCATGCCTTGTCTGGTCCGTCTGTTGCTGTCTTGTTGTACTTTTAAATGATGTGTCTTTAAACATAGGCTTTATGAGCTCCGAAAGGTTCACTCTAAAGGCTGCGTGCACAGCAGGTCAACATATCATCTTCTGCAGTCGCGACATTAATGTGAGAGGGGAAGGAAGTGAGAGCGGGAAAAGGAAAGAGAGAAGAGCTTCATCTGTCCGTGCAGGCTTCCCACAGGATGAGAGCCCCAGAAGAGAAGGTCTGAAGGAGCTGGCGGGTGCTTAGCGATGATGTATGAGAGCCACATCCATTACTCTGTCTGGTCTCCATACACAAACACTCACACTCACTCACACACACACACACACACATGTTGGATCAGGTATCCTTCAGACAATGTGAGGCCCCAGTAAGGTTTCTGTATGTGGGTCTGATGTGGACAGAGGCTCCACCATGGGAGCCTTTATAGGAGGGAGTGTGTGTGATGTCCCATTGGCCTGAATGCGTGTGTGCATGCGTGCATGTGTGTGTGTCCATCTCTGTTGGAGCTGACAGAGACTCATGTTGTCTTTTGTGCCTGAAGTGCTGCTTGTCCATCAAACACCCGATAGCAAGAGACTGAACACGAACATTCAACATGCCGTAAATAAGAATAATAAAGTTTCTGTACATAGACTCTGGTTCTGTTAGTGCATTGTGATTGGATGAGAGCAGCCATATATACTTGTAGTTAACAGTTGTTTCTTGTGTCAAACATCTGGCTAGGAAAATTAGCTCGGGTACATTTCCTTCAAAGAACTTCTAAAATCTTATTTTACATTTTTGCACGTTTCCTCTGACCTGAGCTAAAAGACTTTGGTCGATGAATGTTAGACCGCCAATTAACTGTGACGAACACTCAATTTTAGGTCTATAACTACGTCCAACAACTATTTTAATCAGCAATTTAAATTTACAGGTTATTTTGTTGACTAATTACTTCATAGTTCCCCGTCACAAAGCAGTTCTCCTGAGCGTTTAAATTAGTTTATTTTTGGGCATTTTGCTTTAAGAAGTGACTCACACCATCCAGATTATTTGCCTGTTCATCTGTTGTTTATTTAATAATTTGTAAAGTAACTAATGATGTGAGATCTACTGCCATTTTTCATTTGAATTAGAACCAAATTTTTCCTGAAGCCTTCTTAAGAAATCAGTAACAGTTACATGTCGGTTCCTTTCTGGGAATTAATATTCCAATGTGTCACCAGTAAAGGAAACAGTAACCCTCTCTTTTAAATGATTTAATCATATAACTTGGTAAACTGTATTAGTTTTCATTGGTCTGGATGTCTAATAATAATAATTCAATCCTTCTCCCCCTCTCTGTGTTTCTGTCAGACTGCCAGTCGTCTGTGGCTCTGCGGGTTCTGACCGCCCGCTGTCAGGGAAAGAAAAGCTGTCTGGTTCGAGCCTCCACCAGAGACTTTGGAGATCCGTGTTACGCCGGCACCAGGAAGTACCTCAGTGTCATCTACACCTGTGGTGAGTGAGTCCTAACACGCCTTCTTTACCCAGGGCTTCGTTGTCTTTCCACCAGGGGGGGATGTTCACTCACTGATCGGTCTTATCCACGGCGTTATTAGCGCTGCGTTTCAGAGTCACTGGCTCTAAAATGGGCTCTTAAATGTCTCCTCAAGGTATGAAGATGATGACAGTGGACAACAAAGGTGCACTCAATGGATGTATTGTCTTGGCTATTATTATTAGTACTTTTCTATTTACATTTAAAATAAATTTAAGGCTTTTTTTTTATTCTGCAAATGGTTTCTTAAAGAATGCAGTGTTCGTTTTCTGACTATCAAAACAGTTTCTTTAGTTACAGGAAGCTCGAAGCTTCTAATGGTATTCATTTTTCATGTTATAGTAACATTATTCCAGCAAACATGACACCGCCAAACTTCTGTGAAGAAAAACAACTTGCATTGTATCTGGTGTTGTGACTTTTTGTCTGTGCGGATGAGGGAGAATGATCGTCTTCCTTTTTATCTGTTCCACACCCCTGGGCTAATCCTGACCTGTCAAAGCCGTAATTCATTAACCGCACACTTGGAGACACACTCACATGTACGAACACACACACACACACACACACAAACACATGCGTGTGTGCGCACTATCCAGACGCCTCCAGCACCAGGAATCGATCAATCAGCACCATGGCCTGGAGCCTTTCATACCCACCAAAATAACCGGCACATAGATCCAGATTCAGAACGGGCCGAATGTTGCGCTTGGCATCACAGTGTGATTTTTGAGCTCTGATTTTGAGGATTGGATTTTATGAGATCTGAGTCTGCCCCCGCTGGGCCTGAAAATCACTATTATGTGCCTCATAGGACTATAAATTAAACAAAATCTGCATGTGGATTCTGTTTTGCGCTGTCCCCGTGCTGCTCTTTACAACGTTTCAATTTACACATGGGCTGAATTAAAAATCTGAATTTCCAATCACAGTCTATGGCTTGTTTATTGCCTGGTTTTAAAGATCCACCGCCCAGTTCTCTGTCTCCAAATGCTTGTCCAAGAATCCATCCATCCTTTATCTCAGCAGCGACCGGTCGGCGCAGACGGACCGCCCAGCTGTTTACGGAGTCGTTTGGTTTGAATCTTTGTCTGACCTCTCTTATCCGCCGCTGATAGCACAATGTGCTGTCCTAACAGCTGTGAGATATGCCGGGGGACGTGGGATGGTGTAAATGTTCAACAGATAGAGTGGGGGGAGGGTGGGGGTATAAGAGATGTGTTTCCTGGGCTGTGGTGGGAGTCAGGAGGGTTGAACGTGAGTAAATCAGTCTAGCTGCTGCAGACATGAAGTCACTGGTTGCTCCAGGCTCCAGCAAAGTGGTAATTTTGGGGGATCCTCTTTCATTGGTGGTTGAGTGCGTGTGGGATTGACCCCATTTGTGTCGGACTAGGGGACGGAGGATGTCTGTCTCCACATGATCGGTTGCATTTATGTGCATATGTGTGTGGTTTTTTTTTTTTTTTCTAACTGAAAAAGCGGCATCTACTTACACAAAGTGCACAAAATCTTCAAAATGATGAAGTTTAAAGGTATTTTAGAGTAAGATCCTCTACAATAGATTTTGATTGATTGATTTGGTTTTGTTCTACAATGCATAGAGTGAAATCTTTTGAGTGTGTCCGTATGTTTATGTGTGTGTGTGTGTTTCCGTACCACTAAATGTGTAGCATGGACCACGCTGCCTGATCTAAGTGATGATCTAAGTGCTATTTTAGGGTCTTCTGCAGTCTGCCAAGAATAAAATCATTTTGGAAACGGCTGTTTACGAGTGCACGAGTATGCGTACTGGGTTGGTGTTTGGGTGTACTACAAGCACACCCGGGCCTGAGCACACACAGCTTGACTCATAGTATATGGGATCTTTGTCAGCCTCGCCTTGACTGTGATTTATAAAGCCATCAACCCCACCGAGCTCTGGCTTCATCCTCACACAGCCCCGGGGGCAGGCTTGCTCCTCGACAATAACACAGCAGCAAATGGCCCAGAACCTGCGATCGCTCTCCCAGCAGATCACACACACACACTCCGCACAGCCGCCACTGTCAGGCTTCATTTACGTCCGGTCCCACCGGAGGAAGTCCCTATGGTTTGTTTGTTTGTCGTAACATACTTAATCCAGGAGTCCCATCGCAGCTTTAAATATCTGACATCTCTGTATTTCATCAAGATGGAGTATAAAACAGCAGCTATGAGTTCGGTCTTGCAAATTATTCATAGCCTTAACTCGCAAATATTTATCCTCAGTGTAGCCGTTTGAGATTGATGAATGAGCTTGCTCGGGGCGCTTTCTTCAAAAAGCTCTGATACAGCCACGTTTGAAGTTTCTTTCTTGTAATGTCGGGCCCTGGGTTTGACCTACGCCTTTTGAAGCTCCAGGAATGAGAAACTCCTCCTCTTTGCAACATGTATCCATCTGTATGTTTGATTAAAAGTCCAGTCCGTCGTGTTTTCGGCCACGTGTTGGTGTAACAGTTGTAGGAAGAGTCCTGTTTATACAGCTTGCACAACGAGACCTCTGAGGCCTGTCCTACAGCCCTGAAATATAAATTCAACATCTTTCCCTGAGGGCATCCTGCTTCTGCGTGTCTTTGTACCGTAAAGCACAGCGATATTTGACATTGATTAAACTAAATATGATTTGTGGACATCGACGCTGATCAAATCCTATCCAGAAGAGTCTTTCTCTCCTTCCTGTGTCAGTCACAGATGCAAACCTCCCTACACGAAGCCTTTCCTCCCATGAGAGGAATTAAAGCTTGAGACTTTATATCAAGATGAGGAGGCCTCTCCCCCAAAATTTCCCTCCAGCCTTCAACTTAAAGAGCGTTCACCGCCGTGTAATGGATCGCCCTGAAACCAGCCGCACGCGTTTTATATCACGCCGAGCGAGAGACTTTCAGGGTGATAAAAGGTTGTGGAAAGCCTAATGAACAGGTCTAATTTCTGGAGAGGAAATGGATTAATTGCAGCGCTTAGCTGGTTTACTTGGGACCTGGCGAGGGGGAGGAGGAAGGGGGGGAGAAGGGGCTCGGTGGAACAGGCAATGCAACTCAGGCATTTCCATCCCTCGGGTTGAAACCTCAAAATGGAAATAGGATCCTTGAACAGATCGTAATGAAAGTATAATGAGACCATTAATATCCTATATATGTTTTCAAAATATACGACCAGATGCAAAAACAAAGCTGTGCAGCCGAACTGTTGAACACATTTTCCACTTACTGCCCGGACCAAAAGATTCTTCAGTAACCGTTTGATAGCACAAACAGTCTTTGTCAGCGCATTGTTTTGACTGATGTTTAAATTTACATTTATTCAAAGAACTTTAAGGACTATTCGTCCACGATAGCGCTGAGTGTAAAAAATCTTGACTGTTGAAAAAGGAACAAAAGATTCTTGGTGATTTTACATGATTTTCTGGACATTTCTTCTAAATTCATCCAATTTAATCCATGTTCGGTATCTGAAACCCTTTAAATTTGACTAATTTAAAAATATATATATAACAAGTCAATATGTTTGCAATAGTGGACTTGCAGGTGAGTCAGGGGGAGGTGAAAACAGCTTTTATTTCTGGGCCTGTACAATTTGAGTTATTAAAGGAAACCCACAATTAAGGTATTATAACTGTGTGGCTGTCGTTTAGAAAAAGCAGTCCCGATCACAAACGTTGCCATGTTTCTGCACCATACAGCCCGCTTTGACTTAAACGGACAAGTTCATGTTCACTGCTGGCTTGTTGTCGAAACTTACTCCATGAAACAAAGCAACAGCGTAATCTGAGGAAGGATTTTCTTAAAAAGTTACACTGCAGAGACTAAACTGCAGGCACTGACAGAGGTGTGGTCAGTGGACCAGTGCTGTTTTTCATGGACACAATCCGAGTAGAGGAGACTCTGGCCGCCTACATGTGGCTCTGGGGGTAGGGGGCTGATTTAGACGTAACAGGGGAAAATAGAGGAAGATAAAGATGTAATTCAGAAGCTTGCGGGTTTCGGATTGTCCCAATTGGTTATGCAGACGTACACACAGGGCCCGTACACACAAATATAACGTGCACAAAGATACTTGAGGTACACATGTGGCCGCTGTAAGCCACACACTCCTGCAGCTCCCCCGCACACATTCATGTCATGTCAGCAGAGGAGACTGTGGGGAAGATGTTTATTTTGGCCCGCTCGTGTGGAACTGCAGTCCAGTCGGGCAGGCAGTAGCTGCTGCTGGGCCTCATCGCTCTCCCTTATAGCTCATCCTATAGCTGCAGGACAGCGGGACAGACAGAAAAAGACACATTTATACCGAGCACTACGGAGCATATTTGTTTTGGAGCTGTTGTGTGATAGTTTTCAGGTACAGTAGTTCCAATCTGTTTAGCTTCCTTGTCAGTAGTTAATCTCTAATCGAACCCACAGTCTGTAATCAGGAAGTAAAATATCCATCCACAGTGTACCGTGCCATGAGCATGATTCATAGTTATTTTATACTGTTTTCTGAAAGCCTGTGCCTAACTCAAATTAGATCAAGTTACCATCGAACTGAGGCTGGTTGTTACTATCAGTGGGCACTGATGTTTCTTTACGCAAAGAAATATTCATTGGCTTACTACGATTTATTAATAAAAATGATATATTATGGACATAATAATAGGGGTGTCGTTTACGCCCTTTAAAAAATGTTGTTTTCAATATAAATAAAGCTCTTTTTGTGTGTTTTTATTGTCGGGAAAAGGTTTAAAATGGGATGAAATGTAATGAAAACTTTCCCTGTTTACAAGCTTTCATTGAAGCCTAAGACTCCTGATTATTGTGGCCAAACTGAGTCGCTTTTCTTCAATCTGAGAAATTTCAGTTACCAGTTGATGTGATATTAGAGAGAGCCTCCTGTTTGCAATTATCATGGCCGTTGACTCTGAAGAGCGGCTTTGTTCATCCAGTGTGCTTTAAAAACTTTTGGTTTATTACCAAAGACACTCTCCAGCTTTTCTCCCCCCCCTCTACAAATTGTTGGATATTCTCTCTGGACTAACTTTGATATTTCTTGAAAAACTTTCATGGTCGTCGATGCTGCTTGATTCGATCAAGTATGACTGATTATCAACTTTTCAATATTAAGATCCAAAAATATTTTTGCGCTGTGTTAATCGCCAGACGTGTTTTTTATGCACACTTGCCTCTCATACAAAGTTTAAGGCTTTTATATTGTAATATGTTGAATCTGCACCTTGTTAGCTGGAAAGAAAGAATTCCTTGAGGATGTTTTCACCTGAATGTACAGCCAGACTGGGTGTGATTTACTACAGACGGCCAAATCCAGTGTGTAAGTGTCAAAAGAAAACGGCCTAACTTAACCTTCACATACGTCAGTCATAACATCAGAAGATTCTGACTCTCGCCCCGGCCGCGCTCGCTGGATGAAACAAACCGTGGCCCGAAAAGGTGTTTTGAAAAGCGGTCTTTGACCCAGGTGTGATCCGTGGTGTGTCTGATGTTAGCGCTTGGAGAAGCAAGCAGAAAGGAATGAAGTGGCCCCTCTGAACGCTCCCCAGCCCCGTAACACAAACCTGACTCTGCAGAAACCCTGCAATAACAGCCAGCAGCTGGCACTCTCAGGAACACCGCTGCGAGAAAACACACAGCACGTGACCTCACCTGACCCGTGTGTGTGTGTGTGTTTTCGTGTCGGTGTGTTGCATTAATAGTTTTGGTTGCTTCAGCCGATGCCCATAAAAGGCTGTGATGGTAGTCTCCTCTAAGCTGAAGTTCGGTAAAGTCACGGTAGGGTTATTGAAGCCGCTCAGGGTGCGGCCTCCCGAGTCTAACATGGAGGGAGTCTCTTTTTTTGGCGGGAACACGCCGTTGCCGAGGTGATCTGCTGATGCGAGGAGTTGTGGTTTTGGCTTTTGCCAGCGTGCTCAGTCAGCTGACGTCTGGCCCACGCACCGTGCCTCATTCACGTGAGTCATCTGGTGTCTGCTGGCTGGTTGGTGCACACGAGGAAGATGCATCAGCGAACACACACACAAAACAGGCGACTAAAATCTGCTTAAATCACTCGCTAACTCTGGTAATTTCCCTCCTTTGAACACGTACACACTCGTCACACATTACACATCTAGTTTAATACCCAGCCAGTGTGATCACTGGCCTCGGGGGAGGACGTCTGTAAGAAGTGTAACCAGATTAAAATGTATCTCGAACCAAAGGTGTTAAATTCCCCTTTAAGGTCTCGCAGCTTCTCTGACCTTTTCCCCCTTTTCTTTGCCACCCATCACTGCACACAGGTTTTTATTCACCAAGCGCGGGTTTGCTGTCTTTTTCGTACTCCATCCCCCCTTCGGTGTTCTCCATTTCCTCGTCCTTGTCACCCTCGCAACATGCAAACCTCTGCCTTTCATCTCGTCCCTCTTCCTTGTTTTTCTTCTGTCTCCGCTCTGTCCGCCATTTCCGACCACGGAGACAGCGATAGCCTAGAGGTTAGAGCTGGAAGTCGACTGGTTCATGTCCCCGAGTATCTGACAGAATAGGGGTTTTTTTTCATAGAGAGTAATTGAGTTGTGCAATTCATACTGAATTACCAGCTGCTTCTGTGCCGCAGAGGTGGCGGCCCTTTCATACGCATGTATGTGTAACACAGCCTAACAAATCCTGCAGGCTCAGTGTGCTCAGCGCCGTACGGATATTGAAGTTGGATTGTTAGAACTGAATCCTTTAAAGTCTTCTCATTTTATCTGAAAGTGTATTACAGATTACTTAAAATCAGAGACTGTATTTTCTCCAAAGCAAGATGAAAAGAAAAGAAAAGTGTTTGAACTGGATCATTTTCAGCAGAAAGTAAAAAAAAAACTCGTATAAACAGAACTCATTGCAGTTTCTGATGTGGCGCTTATGAAGTGTCTGTAATCTGGACTTGTAAACTACGCAGTTACAAGTTTCGAAAATCCTAAATAGCTGATTTGTTGTAACTTGGAACTTGCCTGATGGTGTAAAAAAAAAACCCTCCACAAAGCCTTGTAAATCACCACAATATCCATGATTAATATGTTCTCAGAACTCAGCGATTTTCCCTTTCTCCTTAGCCAGTGGAGCAGTGTTTTGTATCCACACTGGCTCTGTCGTGGTACGAAACTTTAAAAAAAAAAAAAGTCCCTTTAGCGAGAAAACAGAAACAGAAAAACTGGAAAGCAGAGCGGCGTGTCAGCCAGACGCTTTGATTATCTACAGACTGTTTAATGAACACGGGGAGGGGAGGGGGGCGACAACAGAGGCCCGCTGAGCCGATACAGACAGATAACGCTGCAGCCTGATAGGACGAGTGCCAAGCTCAGGACTTTGAGGTGTTACATGTGCGTCATCAGCAGTAGATTGTTACATTTCATTGACTACTTGTTCAAGTTAGAAACTGGATTTTTCCAGTATTAGTGTAAATCTATAGCTATTATTGATTATTTGCTATTCTGTTTACATGCTTTAGTACTCTGATGTGGTAGGTTTCTTTCCTGCTTTGCTCCCCTCTTATCTTCATTGTATAGACATCAATAATTAGTCTGTCTTTCCTCTTGTCTGGTCTTCTGGCTCAATCCTGACCGCTCAGTCCTACCTGACACCTCTATTGAGGGCATGGGTCTCATCAGCAGTGGTGTGTACGCGAACGGGAGGGCCGAGGGCCTCCCTGGTGATGGTTTTTAGGGTCTGTCACTCCGCTGCCGCTAGTCAGAGCCACTTATGTCCCCCTTAATGGCTCCAGCCCCCAAACATAGGAAGCGCTTTCCAGAGCGGAGGAATGTTCTGCGTTTGGCTTTAGGCTGTTTGTCTGCTTTAGAAAACGTCGGATAATAGGAGCGCGCGGTCGAGTTAATGTCCAGAACGTCACACGAACACATGTACCCACATGTACAAACATACCTACACACACATAAGGAACAGGCACAAATAGATTACACAGAGCACGCACGAGCTGAACGCGCAAACGTTGTACACACAAACACACAAACACCCCACCCCCCACCCCCCCCCCACCCCCCACCCCGTCCTGTGGTTTTAGCTTGGCCTGTTTTCCCAAATGAGCGACTGCTTCTTTGTTGGGCTGGAAACTGCAAAATAAGCAGAGCTCTGGACGAGAACTCGCTGCCAACTTTGTCGGCTTCGCGAAGTCGTAAACCGTGCACACTACTGTTTTTTTGTGTCACTCTGCGCTCACGGGCAACGAAAAACTGCTCTCTCTCTCTCTCTTTCTTTCTTTTTGTGATCCATCGGTCGGTTGTTTTCGCTTGTATGCAGAGTGTGTTGAATCGGAGGAGGCAGGGGGGCAGACTAATGCTTTCCAGTCTGTGGCTGGTTTCAGTTTTCCTCCTGCGGTGGACGAGGACGGAGGGAGAGGAAGGGAGAAAGGGAGAGGGGAGAATTAGACTCTGTGTGTGTGTGTGTGTGTGTGTGTGTGTTTGTGGAGAGAAGCAGTGTAGGGGGTGGGAATCAAGGGGAGAAATTCCCAGGGCATCTTAAGCTAGAATTATAGTTCTGCAGGATACATTTAAATGTCTCTGTGGAGCCGTGCAGAGAGGGGTGTTCTGGGTAACTATAGGTCTCAGAGGCTTGCAGAGGAGTCGATGCGCCCACCTCCCAAATCTGTTTGCTTCAGCTTTATTTACACTGACGTTACACTGATGTTAGGGACAGGAACAGGAACAAATGAGACGTGTGTCAAAGTTTCATTGATTTTGTTTTGTCACATACATTTATTTAACTTGAGGTTCCCAGTGTAGTCCCTGTTTTGTTGCATGTGGCAGTGCAGTACACATTCCTGCTGTTTCACGCTCTTCCATCGATGGACAGTCTGCAGATCAATGGCGTCAAGAAACACAGAGATGCCCCAAGAAAGGCAGAGGAGACGAGGAGGAGGAAGAAGAAGAGCTAGCAAAGACGGACTTAAACAATGCAAGAAGTCACCTTTCCAAACGTTTTACGAGAAAGGCCTCGCGCAGTGTGCGTTCGGTGAGAAACGCTGATGTAAAAATAACCGTTTGTTTACGCGGTGACCCCGCAGGAGAGCAGCTTCAGAACCGCGGGGGGAAATAAACACACATTCTCTGTTACTTCTACATCATCATAGATGAGTCTCGTAACGTCTCCCCGTAAAAGTTATGAACGAGCACGCCGGCGTATTAAATGTAAACATTGCCTCATGCAGCCCTGCGTCATGCAAGCTGATTGGTTGATCCGACTTGATCCAAACAGAACACAAAACCCGGGTGCAAATCTGTACGAAAGAAAGCCGACAACAGGAAGGAGCGGGCCAATCCTCCAGCATGTTGAATGTCGATATACTGAAGTCACAGTGTCGTACGTTTCCTGGTAAATCAATTTTTAGCTCATACAGCGAGTTGAATACCCGCTGCATATCTTCATAAATACCTAAAATCCTTGATTTGCAACACAGTCGGCTAATTCTACCAGAGATATCACATGGGCAGATGCCATGTTATAAATGCATATTGTCTCACGGTGCATATGGTCATATCCCATATATGTGCACATTCCCGGCGTGTTCCGGCTCTTACACACCACATTCCCAGATTCCCAATCGGAGCTGAATGAAATTCTCAGGTCATTTCCTGGAGCCGCACTCTCTTTCTTTTTTCATCTCTCTCTCTCTCTCTCTCTCTCTCTGAAACACTCATGCATACACTCACAGCCCCCTCCTCCTCTTGCTCGCTCGCTCCTTCCCTCCCCCTTTCTACCTCTCTGTGACTTGCTCACTCACACAGCAGTGGGCTGTGTAGGTGGACACTACATGTCCCTGTTTTCTGACTCTCTCTCTCTCTCTCTCTCTCTCTCTCTCTCTCTCTCTCTCTCTCTCTCTCTCTCTCTCATGCACACACACACTCTCCCTCCCTCACCACCTCATTCTCTCTCCCTCGCTCTCTCTTGCTGTCACATTCCAGTTGTCTAAAGCCGGGTTTAACTTTCCCTCTCTCTCTCTCTCTCTCTCTCTCTCTCTCTCTCTCTCTCTCCGAGAGTAGGAAGGAAAGAAGGAAGGAAGGAAGGGGAAACTAAAAGCATTAGAAAAAAAGCCTCATTTTCTCTGGATGAGGAGAAGAAAAGAAGAGGAAACTCTCTTCATACTCCATTCAGCTTAAAAAAAGGGGGAGTCACCGTAAAGGAGCATACCTTCTTAAAGGGGCTATCCTTTCCTTTTTTTTTTACTCCCTCCCTCCCTCACTCCCTTCTTTCTCTTCCTTTTTTGGGCCGTGCTCTCTCTCTTTCTGGTCGGACCCACGGTCGGACTATTCATGTGAGCGACTTATTTTCACGGCGGAGCTAGCCCGAGCTCTCCTGGCGGGACGGAGAGGCAGAGAAGAGGAGGAGGAGGAGGAGGAGGAGGGGGGCGGTGTTTGACAAGCCAGACAGCGGCGCACAAACACACGCTCAGAGAGAAAGTTACTGCCCTGGACCCTGGAGGATTTTCCATTCAACAATGCGTGTGTAAGTGTCACCTCGTCTTCTGCCTGAACACGCTGTGAGATCTCTCTGCTGTGGTCCGGATACTTCTGCCTGTTGTGAGACTTTTCTGTTACTCGATTGGTGGAAGCATCCTGTGGTCTTTAAATTCGGATGTTTAAGCGTTGTTCCTCCGCTCCAAGGTTTAAATGCCTCACCTTGTGTTGCCCTCAGGAATGCTGTTTCAGCTCTCTCTGTTGATGTGTTGAGGAGCGTGGGCAGATAAATAAGTGTGGGTGTGAGTGCGTGTTTAATTGTGTGTGTGTTATGATTCCTGTGCTCAGGAGCTCGGGGGGGAAGATGTTCGCACGTTGACTGACTGGATTAGGCTCTGACAGGGGAACTTTAGGTTTTCACATGTGGACAGATGAGGTAACTGAGGAGCGACTGCATGAGATCACCTAGATACGGACAAATCTAAACTGTGCACTGTCAACACCTGTGATACCTGACAACACCCTCGCTCAGTTTTGGTACCTTTAACGGGGACGGCGAAACTCGTTTTTTCATGTGTGGGTGTGTTTCTATAGATGAGCGGTGTTATGAGCTGCACGTCGTTCTTTTAATGAGTGACTTCGCTGTAATTAACTGGGGCAGCGAGTCGTTCACACACTGCAAACACAGATGCTGACTCAGAGCTTGCAGTGGAGTGGAACTCACTGAAAAGATGTCAAAACCCTGTGACGCTGTCTTCTTTGGACCTTTGTGCTAGCTATCGTTCACTCTTCTGAATATTTTCTTGATTAATTGTCTGTGAACTGTCAAAAATGATCTCTCAGAGCCCCTGGTGACGTCTCTGTTTTGTCCAACCAAACATGCATATTCAGTTAAAGATGAGTAAAGTACTGTTAATTCTAGGCTTCTGGACAAGACGTGAGGCTGATTGGGTGCTTGAACATCTTGATAGATGGCAAAGGTTATTGTAGCTATTCTAAGTTTAATTAAATGGGATGATTCAGGCAATAAAATTCCAAATTAATGAGAACGTTCAGATCATAAAAGATTCACAAGACTCTCTGCAATTCATTAAATCTGGTTATTGTCACATAAGAGTCTGTAAACCGAGCCGAACGAGAGTAATCGGCCGCGATGTGTTCTGCTGATCAGATGCTCTCGAAAATATGTTCCGGGTTTAATCCACATGCACAATTGTAGCAGCGGCTCCCGCAGTCCAACACGTGTTTTTTTTTCCACAGAAGCCTGCCTTGAGTTCAACACAACTGCAGGCTCTGCTCCCGGCGTGGCGTGCACGACACCTGAACACACGCGTCACCCCTCGTAAACAGAGCCGAGAAAAATCAGCGAGCTGCTGACTGCAGACAATGGCGCAGTCAGTTCTCGGGCTCCGAAATGACAAAATTGTTTAGATGGTTTCCAAATGGTGTGTGTGTGTGTGTGTTGTAAACATGTGTATACAGTAGGTCTGTGCTCCAGTGTTAGTGTGTGCATGCATCCACACCTACCTCTCCCCGTCAGCCAGGTTTCCCTCTAATTGACGCGTTGCCGTTCCCCTGTAGCGCCAGTTCGCAGTGCCTGCCCGGTCCCTCCCAAACCACAAGGGACTCTTTGTTTGTAATTTATGAATTAGTGTGTGGTTGGGGTTACGAGAAGAGAGGGCAGGCCAGAGAACTGACGGCACAGGAACAGGAACAGGAATAAGCCCGGCCCGCTCCAAGTTCATTTTGATTAGCGGGATGTTAAGTCGCTTTTGTTTATTATTCCAGATTGGCGGCGGCGTGCACGTCCTCTGCAGATGGAGGGAGAGACTGAGATGACAGTGGACGTGATTAATGGGGGGAGATGAATGAGCATCTCTGTCTTTGTCTCCCTCTTCCACTCTGTTTTTCTTTTTCTCTCTCTTTTGCACCCCACACACACAGATGACTGACAATCCTCCGATAATCTGCGTAAATCTGTGTCCGGCCATCAGATAAGGTCGACTGCTCGGCTGTGAAAACATAAAGCCTTTCCCCGGTCCTCCCTGCGTCTTCATAACACCGTATAACTCGGTGCCCCCCCATGCTTGGAACGCTCTTTTCGCCATCCACTGGCTTTCTTTTTTGCTCTTTTTCATCAAGTGGTTTTATTTACTTTGTCTAGTCTGAATGGAACCTGGCGCTGTTCTAAGCTTTGGCCCGGTTCTCTCACAGGAAAGCAAAAAAGGCCTCTTTCCTTTCCAGCCCCCATCTTTTTTCTCTACCCTTGATTTGATTTTTATCCTTTTCTTCTCTGTTCTCTGTTTTTCAAACTCAGCGTGCATTCCTAATGGCTTCGGCTCTCCTAGAGGGGTGTTTTCTTTTTTCCTTCCTTCCTTCCTACTGCCCTTCCTTCCCTCCTTCCTTCCAGAGCAAGACTTTCTCGAAAAGACACTCTAGAATAAAAGTCATTTTGAAGACTGTGGGGAAGCTTAAAGAGTCTCCTGATAGCCAAAGCAGATGTGCCCCCCCCCCCGAAAAAAAAAAAAACTTCCTGCCATTCATGCAGCTGCTTGCAGCGGGGTGTTGGGGTCCCCCCCCATATCCCACCCTGTACTTTACCCAACCACCATCTCAGTAATACCTACACATCCTCGTACTATTATCTGTATAACTCCCACCTCTCTTCTCCTGCACGTGTCCCAGGCATCAGCCATGACTCGACCCTCACACCGCCTGCCACAATTCTCTCTCAACAAGCTGACTTTGCAGATCGTAGCTCTCTGCTAAAACCTGTTTTATGCCCCGTGTACTTCGTCGACGAGAACTTTTCCTTTCCTCTTGGGCCAAAGTTTTTTGCAGACAGTCTTCTTCCAGTCCTCCGATGTCTGTGTTATTGCCCGGGCTGGTCCTGGATGGTGGGATTTGAGCCTCATAGCTGTGGGGAGTCATTTATCTCCCAGTGAGATTGTGGGGGTAAGTCCCCTGGATCCTGCTAGATTTAAAAGGTCAGCGAGGTGGGAGAGGGGGAAAAAAAACGGCTGAGGGCTTTTGCACATGAGAGTATGCACAGAGATCCAAAACGAGCACTTGCGCGTCGACTCTTGTGCCGCAGCGAAGATACATGCTGAACGCATTTGTTTGCGGACTGGATTTTAAACGTGCACACACTTCCACGCAGCAATGTGTTTTGCTTAACGTTACTTCGCTTGGCAGAGCAGAGCAGAGTAGAGCAGAGTTTTCACATCTGCTGAAGCGGGGGGGGGGGGGGGTTTCTCTGTGTCTCCACGTGCAGGATTTTGTGACATCACGACTAGTTTGGAAGCCAGCGCTGGTTTAAATGCGAAGCTAACACAAGTGCGAGGTGGAAACTTGAAACCGGTGCACGTACGCTGAGACTTTCCAGCAAAGTGGGAACATCTTGTGTCTAGTTGTCGAAGACGCATTTTCAGATTTATAGATTCTGGATATTTGAATGAGGAAGGAGTAGATGAACCCCAGCATGTCAGACACACGAGCTTCCAAAACATGTCTGGAGGGTGTATTTAATACGCTGTGTGTGTCTTTGTTTGACGGTGCAATGATAACAAGCATCAACAGTATACTGGTAGCTGCAGGATGCAGTTATTCCGATGGCGCGAGTTCATACCGAGGTCTGTGGAAGAGTGTGGACAGAGCCTCTTGAATGGCTTTATTCAACAGGCTTTCTGCCTTTTTAGCTGCCCTTTCGTGAGCCATGCTCACCCAGGAAAATTAATTTTCTCTTTAAGGCACCCCGGTCAGGGTGAAGGACGCTGCCCCTCTCACTGTGTGTGTGTGTGTTTTCCTGGATGTGCTGGCCTTGGGAGAACCTTTACAGTAGTCCAGTTAATTAAAGCAGAGCATTGCAGCGTGAGGAGAGAGCAGAAAAAGACCAGTGTTCGGGTGCATACCAACTATGTGTGTTCATGTCAGTGTTTTGCCAAAGGTGTGTATGTTTGCTCAACTTGCCTGTCCGGCCAGGTTTGTGCGCGTGAGACGTGGGTGAACTGGTATCTGCCAACAACTGTGACTGTTTTAACCCGCTCAGGGGGAAAAGATGGACGGCGTGTGTCACTGCAGTTTATACTGGACGCTAAGACAGCTGCCCAGATAAATAGTTTCTGTACACATGAATACAAATAGGCCTGTTTGGAAGTTTCTTTTTGGGCTCATGCAGTCTTTAGAACAAAGCATACTTGTGTGAAAATACCGTTTTAAGGCTAAATCCGTCATTAATTGACGTCTGCGTGTGAGTTTTTCTGCCATGCCAGCGCGTGTTACTGTTGGATTTAGTAGAAGAAATAATGTCAGTAATGCTGCCGTTCTCCTCGCAGGGACTGGTGTAGCATGTGGTGTGTTTTTACAGCCCTCTCTTCGCCTTCCCCTCTCCTCCTCCTCGGCTCACCCTGCCTCACCCCCATTAAACTCAATTTGTTCTGAGAAGCTATGAGTCCCGAAACATGCGCTGCGCGGGCATGAGACGGCAGAGAGACTTTGATTTAAAGAGAGGATTTAGTGGAATAGTGGGAAAGAGAAATGAGTGTTGACTCGGAGAGGCAGACGGAGATTTTCAGAAGACGTTCATAACGTACTTTTCAAAGTAGTTTATCGTGAAAAATATAGTCCCGATCCACGAGCTGTTGTTGGTATGCTTTGGCTAACGTGCCAACTACTCGGTACTTTTTACGACATAACTGAATTGAGAGCGAGAAGCAAACAGAGAGACAAAGACAGACAGTGAGAGGAGGAGAGAGGAGGGTTTGGCTTGGTTCACTTCTTATTAGAAGTCTGGAGACTTTCAAAAAGCCCAAACACTCCCCAACAATCCACCAAGACTTCCAATAAAGGCTGAAATGTTATGCAGCAGGATTACAGGGTGCAAATTTAATGAAGACTCCCAAGTCTCGATGAAGAGACTCTGAGAGGACGTTTCTATCTAAACATGTGTTTTAAGTCGGCCCACATTTAGTAGCTTTCAATGTACAGTAAACATGTGTTTCGGTTTGCGTCGCCTTAGTAGTTTTATCGCCGCCGTATTTCAGGTTTCAGAAATTAGCAGACATGCTTAATGATGTCTGCGGATTTTTACAGCCCTGGCTTTTTTGAATGAAGCATTAAATGACTAGCTGCAGATGTTCGGCAGGTTTTCAGATGTCCGCCCGGTTGAAGAAATAACATCTGCTGTGTAAGTGATATCTAATAAAGCAGGAAGCTTTTATAGATATGTTTTTATCTTATTGCTGTCTAAACCTCAAGATCTGCCATTTTATGAAGTGAAAGACAGTGTTAGCTATAACCGAGTACTGTTAGAATATTATTTGATATATGTCTGTACATTTCTCTAAAAAATGAAAATGCAGATGTCTGTAACATCTTTCTTGTGACGGTTGATCCAAAAAAGTTTTGCACCATATGGAAAAGCTGGAAGATATTCAGCTTGCGATTGGGAAAGTATCAGCAGCAGCAGCCTTTGAATTAACATCCTCAAAGGTAGAGGAGCTACAGTTGGGAGTACACGAGGACCCGATGGTCTCCGCACGAGGCGCATTCACAGCGATAAAGATCTGAGATCAGAGATTTGGAGAACACAGGACACAGAGCTCAAGTAAACATGTGACGGATCGCGACCTCACACAGCCAGGGGTCAGTTCACTTATCAATGCGTTCTCTGTGGAGGGCAGCCTTACCCAAGACAATATTGATCTCTGATTGCTGTTTTCAGGGTCAAAGGTTATCTGTCATCAGCAGCTGATGTGCACCAGGCAAAGGTCGGGAGGTCTTTGGAGGAAGGAAACTTTACAGGTCACGCTATCAGGTGTTCAAATATCACTGATCCGTGTCAGCATCCTTCAACACATCAACTTTTTTATGTATCTGCTCTCTCTTACGCCTACATGCACTGTGAATCATAGTGTTAATGTGAAACGCAGCACTCGATAGTAATATTATTCCCCAAAGGCTTAAAATATATTCTCACCCATTGGGGATGTGTCCTGTCTTAAATAGCCTGCAGGCTCCGAGTCCCAGCATAGGCCGGTACAGTAGAGCCACACTGGGCTGTTATTTAAAAATCTCCCGGAGAACTCCATCACTCTGATCTCGAGCCAGAGCCCACTGATCCAACCTCCAAACACCACCATAGCCTCACTCTTCCTTTTCCTTCCAACCGAGTATGAAGGGATGATGGAGAGAGAAAAGGGGGGGAGGGAAGCATTCTCTCTCTCTGGCCTTCTTTGGCATGCCTTTTTTCAGCCTTTTTTTCCCAGCAGGCCATCTGTTTCCTGTCTTGCAACATGACACCAGTGCCCGATTGGGTCCTGGTACTCTTGAGGTGTGTTTGTGTGTGTGCTATTGTAGGGTTTATGATTAGCCGCTGTGCTAATGCAGCTAGTCATTGATGTCGGTGCAAACCGGCCCATGTGCTCTCATGTGATTCAAGTGTGATATAGCAGACAGTGTGTGGGAACCGCTGACTTCTGTATCATTGATTTGCCCTGAATGTTCTCGGTGGCCGCGATGCGGAAATGCATTACGTTCTGCCACAGTCTTTTTCACACTTGCTTGTATGGGACAGCGTGAAATCATCCTCTTTGTGTCTGTCTCTAAAAGGTAAAATACCAAGTCTGTGTAAGGGAAGTAACACACATCTAAAAGTTTGCGGTCCAGTAATCAGGTTCGGTAATAGTGGCTGTTATGTCTGACCAGTGTTTGGTTTTGTGTGTGCTCAAACGGGGCAGTCTTTGTTTGGATCTTGGCTTTTCTCCACTAATAACAGTAAGAGAGCAGGCTGGATGGACCTGGATAATCCCCACTCTTCTTTCACTTTCCCTCTATGACAATAAAGGAGGAAACGTGGAAGTCTACTTCTCTTTCAGCTGTCAGGTCTGTTACAGTTTATATGATAAACTGGCATCTCGGCATTGGACAGCTCCAGCACCAAAGACAAATTAGGCCACCTTGTCTATCAGCCAAAAGTAGCCTCGGTTCTCAGTGGTCTCTGACTTTCACTATTTCACTCCTTTCCCCTGTCTAACCCTGTCAGATGGGGATTTTCCACCCGTAGGCCCACACTGAAAAGCTGGACGTCTCTCTCTCTGCCAGTGTGTTTGTTTTTAATCGACGTGCATAATGACGTTCGTCAGCTAAAGTGAAGCCAGACCTCCAAGTTGTGTTTGTTTAGCAAGGCCACTGTGGATCCAGGCCTCCGTAGGTCTGGCTATAGCCTTAGCCAAACCAGTGAGATTTTGGGATGCTACTTTTACGCAGTCCAAAATGTTGGTAGCTTGCTGATGGAAGCAAACACTCATCAGGGCTCTGTTGTTGTCAGTGCCAGCTCCACTTCAGTTCGCTGCAGTTCAGAGTAGTCGACTTACTGACTGACTGGGGCTTTCTGGTCAGAAGTAGCATTTTGTTGTTTAAGTAAAATACATTTAGGTGCAGTTAGCTAAACCCTTCTAGCTCGAGTTAATGAACAAAGCTTTAGAAAACTTGTCAACAAACCATATGAGAGAAACAGTAGATGTCAGAACAAAGGCCGCTAACTAATAACTACATGTGATTTCTTGCGTTATAAAAGTAGAAAGACTTTTAAGAACCCACAGGCGCTCTTCAGAGATGTTACAGACAGCCACATGTTCTCTTGTTTTGATCACAAGATTTCTACTCTTTTCATTCACCTAATAAAATGCCTGTCAACATTAATATGACAGTCGCCCTATAAAGGTCAGGGCTGATGAATTCATGGGTGGTCCTCGACCTCCTAAGAATCCTTTTAGTGTAGACTAAAGCTGACCCTGCTAGAATTATTTCAGAACACACTGGATTGTACCTTAAAATGCGTGAAAAATCTAAACTCTCAGCAAGAAATCAAATCGGCTTATGTATCGTATATCAACCTAACAGATACTTCTTCTTCTGTCTGGTTTGAAGCTGATCTGTTTGCATCGTCGTCAGCGAAAGCCGTAATCCTGTTCCCCTCTCTCCTCTTTCTGTCCCTCCCACTCTCACTTCCTGTCTTCCTCTGTCTCGGGGATGAATGTATGCGCTTGAAAGATGTTCTGTGTGATGTGTGCGCGAGTTAAAGTGTCAAGCGTTGACCTGTGTGTCCGTCCATGCTTGCGCGAGTCTGCCTTGAATCTGCACCGCAGCAATACAACGTGAAAAAAAGACACAGCCGCTGCAGATCAAATTGCATTTTCTAACTCTTTAAGCCACAGTTGGCCCACTGTCGGAGGGCTCCTACAGCCGTTTGATACCAGAAAGATTTACAGCACAGCTGGAATGAAAATACTGTAGGCCGGGCTGAGGATTGAGAAGACAGATCTCCTCAGCTGTGACGAGGGTATGATTCTTGTTGGGCTGAGAGTTATTTGTTGCTTTATTCAGGGTTCTAGTGACAAAGAAGGGTGGATGAATGTCTGTTGTCAGCTTTTATTAGCTTCAAATATACTGTATATGCAGTAACATCCCTCATGGACGTGGCTGATAGCCATTGGTTCATTTGCAAGCCTCACTTAATGATTGATAACCAGTTTACTTTATGGCCTTTCCTCTGATTATTTGATGCAGGATATTTCAGCCATCAACTCCAGCAAATATTGCATTGCCTTTTCAAATATGCGTTGTTTAGTCTGGTTGAATCGGTGCGATTTGTTCTGAACACAGCAATCAAACTCAGCTGCAGACCCAAACATCTGAACCAAGGCCGCTTGGACGGAGAAGTCTTGGTCTAGTCACATATTCTGGAGTGGATCGTTTGTGCTGGAAAGGTGATCTGATTTTGCTCTGACCCAACGACCATACAAAGTATACATTCCTGCATCTCTCCCACCTTGGACACATCTAACCAGTGAGTGGAGTGAACACTTTCACATGGCTCTGTGTGAAAAGGAACTGAACGAAGGAGAAAACATGCGATCAACAAACTGTAGATCTAAAAATACCCTTAATTTCCATGTCGCTCCTGTGAGTTGTGTTCACAGGAAACAAGTATCTCAGTGATCCAGTGGAGAGCGCAGCAGGAAGTCTTGCTTTGCAAAAGAGCCTGTGAGATTGAACCCAGCTTGAGGACACCAACGGGAATAAACTATGCATAAATCCTCGTGGGTGCTTCATTTGAGAGATGGGCAAACAGCGTTTTATTTGCTTTACCCTCCAGAACCGCCCTGGCTGCACGTTTGAGTTGCAGGCTGTACCGGTACAGGATATAATTGAGCCTTAAGGACTTGACAGATAGTTTGTAATGTTATAACTCTGTTAGCTCAGTTTCATTATCTAATCATAGCCGTGCAGTTGCAGACTGCAGGATCTCTGATGTCCTGCAGGCACTCCAGCCACGGCAGCAGGTGTTTGTTTTAAAGACTGTTGTAAAAGTGTCTCTGGCAGCCTCTGAGTCTATCACTCCTCGCTCCGTCTGTCCGTTTCTCTCGTGCTCTTTCTCTCTCCACTCTTAACCCCGAGGACATGCATCTGCATCTGTTGCGGCTCAAGCTGTTTTAAGACCATGAGTAAGTTGACGGGGCAGAAGAAGAAGACGGGACACAGCAGGACAATCAGACAACCAGCTGTACCTAGAAAGTCCTGAAACATGGAACCCAATGGTTCCGATAAATGTATATGTGTCTAAGAAACACATTTAGAACATCATATGTATCCCGCGTAAGGGCAGAAAGGAAATGTTCGCGTAGGTTCCTCCCCTCTCTTTTCCTCTCTCATCACCCTTCCTCTTCTCTCTTGATCACAAACAGCTGCGTAGCCTGTGATAGCACGCGCCTGCTAATGTCTATTTTCGGAGTTGGTTCTAAATATAGCTCATAGTAGAATACAGTCAAAAGTCTGCTTAGGTTCTGTCCAGTGTAGCGGTCTAGGAGTGTCAAAAATGACTGCACTCAAATGCTTGCTCGGGTTTGTGCTTATTCTCAAAGGAAGGTATCAAAAAAATGTTGGTTTTGATGCTGAAAATGGGTTCAAAACTTTTCCAGCAATTCCTAGCTCGCGTTTTAGTAGCAGACTAGACAAAAGGTGTAGCGTAAAATGTGTGTCTGTGTGTGTGCGCCCTGTGTATTTGTGGTGATAAGACCGATGACAGACTCAGGCTGACCCAGACCTCACCGTCATTATCTCTGTCCAGGCCCGACCGCTAATACGGCCCAGCACCCTGTCAACACATGGAGAAAAAACATGCCTCCCTTTCTTATACACATCTGAACACGCCAACTCCTGCGTGTTTGAGCTCGGGTTTTCATCAGTCCTTCCCCTGTGGAAGACGTTAGGAGTAACTGAGAGAGAGCGCTGCTCGTCGTGATTCACTCTCACTTAAGGGTTCGTCTAATTACCCGACAATGACAGGGCGCGGTAGCACCTATGATAGACCGGCGCTATACGAGGCAGGTTGGCAGGGTTTTACCAAAATGATGAAGACGGAGCGATGCAGCGTGATGGCCTGCATCAAATCACAGAGCGTGTAATGACACACAGATGCTTAAATATACTCTGCTGCGTTATTTTTCTTATGGTTTTTATCCCCCCGTCATTTAGAACAACAGCTTGTAATCTAATTTAGTCATTTCTGGTGTTTACTGAAAGGTTTGTGTGTTGTGGAGAGGGTCTTAAACACTGCAAGGACTCTGAGCTCCGAGTTCTTCGAGATCTTGACGACCGCCTTGTCTCAACTTATGGTAGTGTTAGATGTTGCTTTACCTGCCCCATGGCCGCTGTCTGTAGCTTACCCTTTGCATTGATTGTGCAGGGAGGAAGAACAGTAGCTTTGTCTTGCCTTTCTGTTTGTCCCCTCATGTTTTAATTAACTTAGTGTTAGCTTATCAAAGAAGCCCATTCAGCAGGTTAGCTGCTGACCTCTGTGATCACCATGAAGATGCAGAGATGTGGCTGAGCTTCTCTTAGGTTCTTCTCACGGCTGCACACATCTGTGATAACATTTTCAGGGTTTTGGTTTATCTCCATGTTAAAATTCATTAAACGTTGTTTATTAAACTTCAGGTGCACGAATCCCGAAGCTTTCCACCATACCCACGGCCTTCTCCGGTGAGAGTAACTTGCTCTCCAAAGTGCGGGACAGTCGTGTTTTAACATTACGAATCGTTAAGTTATGATGGGAGTTCTTGCGTCAGTTCAGTTTTTAAGGAACATCGATCGTTTATGAGGCCTTTGATGGTTAGCTCAGGCTAACGGAGCGTGTCTTGTAGTTGGGTCAGAACGAGTTTGGATCACGTTCCCACCATAAACCAACTGCCTTCAGAATTTGTGATCCAGAATGAGACCACTTCCTGTAAAGGGTCTTGGTCCAGTTGTTTTGGTTGATCGATAGTAAAATCATCCGGCTCAGTTCATTACTTACCTTACTGTTCTTTATCTCATCTGTTTTAATCGTGCGTCTTTTTTTGTTTTCACCCCACACATGTTGTGTGTGTTGTGTATGAGTTTCACACTCATGCGACCTGGCTGCTTTGAACAACAGGCGCGTGTGATACCACAACATTTGGTTTTGTTCCAATACAAATTAACAACAGGGCCAGAATCACAGATGCTTTCTGACTTACTAACTATTCTGCTTCTATCATAAAAAAGGGAATAATGTGCTATCATGTCAGGGACAGTAATGTGTTTTTTTGTGTTTCCTATTATGTACTCAACCACATATATGTTTTTAATGGTAAATAACTGATTTGAACTGTGTGTTTTATCTGAACTAATGAGGTAATTGCTGCGTGCATGCACACACAAACACTGTTCATGGACCCAGAGCGCGATCTATCGTGACATAGCTACATTGTTTTGGTATCAGTCTTATTGACGCTAGTGTTGCTACTCTAAACAGGACTTCCACCCGCCCCCATCATGACATGTTTTTCATGCTATGTAAAGAGACAGACAGCAGGAAAACTTTCCGATTTAATCGAGGCCAGTGACTGGAATGCACCATGCTCCATTTTGTACTCAACGACTATCACCAGTGATTGAAAGCCTAATGGTGAGCCTTTTCGTCTATTTAATCATGCAAGAGATTTTAGAGCGAAAGCATGCCGACACTCAAGATTCATCTCAACCCTTGTAACTGTCAAATTAACAAAGTCAACTGCACAAAAAGTAAACAGACCCATTGCTTTATTGAGATTTATATGACATTTATTGAGCTATGTAGAGCTTATCATAGTTTATCTTTCGGCGGAGCGCCATTCATTCCTCAGGTCCCAGTAGATGTGAATGCTGCCAAGTGTTGATTTTATGAACTGCCATGTACGTCCAGTTGTTGCCTCCTTCTAAAGATAGCAGCATTGTTTAGATCAGACCGTGACATGTGTTGGAACATGCTTGTTGAATGTGGCCGCCTTTATTTCTGTCGCGATCTCGTCTAGCGCAGGCCACTGCCCCGCTCTCTGTCCTCTGCCTGCGACAACAAATGACGACCTCTGTCTTGACTGTTTTCACAAGTCATTTGACAACCTCAGCGGCTCTCGCAATCAAAACCCAGCATCCCATTACCTCATGACTCTGATATGAAGGAGTGAGTTTAGGCGGGCAGCACGGTTTGATGATTCAGCGGCGGTCACATCCTTGTTGACCCAGTGGAACATCAGATAATGATAAAGCTGCGCTGACTTCGACAGCGGACCTGCCTCTCCCACATCCAGCCGATAAAGACATGGAAATACAAACATTAGAGATAGCAGGGGGCAGCATGCAGGGTGGCAGCTCCAGTCTGGCATTGTCAGAGCTCAGGTTAAGCTACGGACAGTAGACTTTCAATATGTATATTAGAGTAAGGACTACTTTAAATACACAGCAGTGAGTTTTGCTGCAAGTCAGAATCATCATTATCATTTTACACAGATTTTAAATGGAGCAGGTTGGCAAAAATTCATTTTTATGTCTCTGTTATGAAGAGAAGACACAGCTCAGGAACTCTCTAAGGAATAGACAGCTACAGACAAAATGGGATTATGCACCATTTTATTTTTTAGATTGGATTAGATTCAACTTTATTGTCATTGCACAAAGTACTGAGACGATGAAATGAAGTTTAGCATCTAACCAGAAGTGCAAAAGGCAGTTAAAGGCAGGACAAGTGGTTACAGATAATTGATGGATGTATTAATGGGCAGAGTGAAATAATATTACAGCTAAATGATGTCATAAATGTCTTTTGTTAATTTCTTTATTCATCTTTGAATCCAGTTTTGTACAGTTTATGTTTTCATTGTTTAAAATAAACACTAAGAAATGGGCAGTTGTGTAAGAGAAGCCCTAAGTTCATTAATTAATGCAAGAATTCGGTCTATTAACGGTAGAGTCGGGCAAGCATAAACTGACATGATCGGTGACAACAAAATAGCCAGCAGATGCTTGGGTTTGATCCACTGATGATGAAAAAGGGAGGGAGAGAATGTATGTGTGTATTTAATGCGATTATCATGCTCAGCGCCTCCTCTTTGCACATATTTCAAGCCTGAGGTTGCGGGTATTATCAGTGCTGAAGACATCAGTGGGATTCTGTGTGGGGTCTGTGGGGGAGCGCCACAACTCAGTGATTTTCTCACTGATTGTTATGACCCCACGCTGTCAACAGAGCATCTATTCCTGCCTCCGCGTCTATGTTAATGACACCAACTGTGCGTGCGCGCACATGTGCGGTGTATGAGGACGGTTTAAATAGCCAAAACAGCTGGGATTGCGGAGTATAACCGATGGCTGCGGTGAAGTGAGAGTGATTACGTTCAGAGCCCACGCTGTGGCATCTCTGTGTGTGTGTCTGCATACATTTGCATTTGTGGATGTCTCACAGCGGAGGGATGTGTGTTACCCATTAAAATAAATGGGGAAAAAATTCTATGCTTTGCAGCTGAATGTAGGGCAGGGGGCTCAGCCAGGCAGGATGGGGGGTTGAGCTGTTCCCCCTCTCTCCATCCTGGAATGTACTCCCAACCCTCATTTCCCCGGCTTTGCGTCACCATCCGGCTATGTTCGGTTAGCGTGGACACAATATAGTCGAATATACACGTGCATTAAGTTAAAGAATACTGAATGAGTACAACACATATCTCGTCAGAAGAAGCTCCTGCCAACTGAGGGCTTTTCTAGCCTACACAGTCCACACCGACTGGATAACTTGAGGCCGCTGATTTGATGAAGCGTTCATGCATCTGAGCCAAAAATACAAAGCTGAACTTTTCCTGGATCTTCAGGATTTGAGGTTCTCATAACTTTTCTGCTTTTTTTCTTTTCTGAGCTGTGCCTGCTTCTCATTCATACACTCACAAACAACCACTGTAGTGAACTTCCTAGCATAGCCAGTTTTCCACCAGTCGCCTTAGATTAGCTCCAGAAGTGTTTTTGGGGTGGATTAAGTGCCTTACTAAAGGACACATTTGTGGCAGTTTGCCTACTGGTTCACTCCCAACTCGTAGTCATGGTTTGTCTATAGATTTTAAAGGATTTTCGATTTCCTCCTTTAACTGTTCTCTAAAGTTTGTCTAAATTTGTACGACAAGTATGTTAAAATGTCATCCATATGCTCTGTATCTGCTCCAACCCATTGAAGTTCTAAGACTCTCACACTGACAAATCCAAGCCGGGCCGTTTTTACGACTGCGCCATTACACGCAGAAGACAATTCTCTAGATGTCTTGTGCTTTGTTTAGCTAAATGTAAATCAACGGTTGTCTTGAAGACGAGAATTAAGCTTAAAACTTATGACATGCTTTGGAAAATTCTCGACAGATCACGTAAATTAGATGTAGTTTATCGTTAATGGGCTAAAACTTTTCGAAACCACAGGTATGCTCCTTTAAGTCTCGGTCTCTAGTCGACGCACTCACAACAAAACCTAATAAAGCAGTAGAGTAGGTTAGATTGCCCACACTAACATAAAAAATGGAGCAGGACCAGAAAAAGCCCACAGCTCAGACCACTGGTCCCTTGATAAGGTTCACATTACAAGACCATAAACCTGGTCTACTTTTTGTATACACAAGACAAGAATGAGCATGTTAATAATGCCCGATGACACGCACGCTCCCGGTCATGCAAGGCGCACGTGTATTTAGATATGTCGAGACTCGTGAAACCATTAATTTTCACAGAGCGAGGTCGTGGCAGCGCGTTCGTTTTGGGGGAAGATAAACACGACCGCTCGGCTCAGGTCAGGGAGGGTTTGTATCGCTCACATCCTTGTACGGTGCCACCCTCGTCCAAACACTCCATGGTTTTGTCCGCGTAATGAACAGACGTTCCATCACTCGCAATGTCGAAAGTGCGCAAGCTTTAGACGCCACTCACACAAGCCCAATCAGCTGCTGTCAGCTGGATGTTGTTAAAAGTGTGAGGTTGGAAGGGTTAAAAAAAAAGAAGAAGAAGAAGAAGAAGAAGGGAGGCAGGGGAGGAATGCAATCTCGACACCTTCGGCTCGTGCCCTATTCACCTTGCATGTTGTTCTGCAGGAATGCCATTAGCCAAGTGAAAAATGGGGTGTGTGTGTGTGTGTGTGTGTGAGCGTGCAGACGTCTGCATGCCTCTCGGTGTGGTGTCTGACGGGGAAAAAAAAAGAATAAAAAGCATTTTGTGAGTCTAAGTATGTCTATAAATATTGATTTGAGCTTTCGAGGCGCTGCCTTTGTGTGCGAGTATCAAGTGTGTCTTAGACGGCACTTTAATGTTGTAGATTAAGTAGGCACTGGCTGTGTGCTGATTGAAACCAGACGCTTTTGCTTAGACTTCTTACACACATGCACATATACATATATATGCCAGATCACTGAATCAATGCATCCCTATTTTCCCAATTGTTATACACCCCTTTAAGCTTAAATTATCCACTACATAACTAATCTAACACCCGTGCCGTGTCCCAGTTAGAACAAAACTCTCCGTATCTTCATGCAGCTGCAATGAATCCCACCTCTTGTCAAAAGTGTCTCCATGTCTTTCACTGCTGTTTTATGAATATACAGTACATCTCAACCAGACCTGAGTATAATTTAGATGAGGGTCACCACATTAAGGCAGCTTGGAGTACATCACAGAGAAGTCATTGTGTAGATTAAGCTTAGTTTAGAGCCAACGATTTGAGCCAAAGCAGACCAAAAATTAAAGAATGCCCAAAAACGATTTCTAAAATATTTAGTCCCCAGCAGCCCCCATGTATGCTTACAGAGGCTAAAGGCAGTTCAAATTATTGGCCCATGTCTGATCTCATCTCAGATTTAGCATGGTTTAATATTTCATTATATCCCTTCTGGCTTACAGGGCTTTGTCCCAACTGTGTTCTGCATCGGTCAGCACATGGTCCACAAACAGACACATACAGACGTGCACGCACACATATACTCCGGCTCACAGAGTCCAGTGAAAACAAAGCCGGGCTCTGCCAGTGTA